>CM054937.1:1600189-2220189 GCA_029168755.2 Tillandsia fasciculata | reverse complement strand
AGTTAGGAGTTAAACAGAAAGATGAGTACGCAACAAAGTTTTGATTTTTTTTTTGAATTATTTTGCATTTGCAGCAAGAATTATTGGGTTTCTCTTGTACTGTAATAGTTTCTCTTTACTAATTATGTCAACAACATAACAACAGGTAGTTCTAAGGAATTATATTTCTTTATGAAAGTCCAAAACAAACCATTTTTTTCTTACTTTTTTTTTTCTCCTGTTTTTCTGTTTTGATGCATTACTAATTTGCCATTTTTAGGTTATTTGCTACATGCATGTATTGTGAAGATTATTGTATTCTTAAGATTATGTTTCTAAAACCTTGTTTATGCTATTGATATATATATATATATATATATATATATATATATATATATATATATATATATATATATATATATATATATATATAGGACTAACATATATCTACTAGCCACAATCTTTAATTAAAGGCAAATATCAGAGGAGATACTAAGCAATTACATGTTAGTTTCCAGATTAAGTGGAAAAATAAAATTAATCACCATATATATATAGAGTTCAGTTACTGTGCTTGTACAAGCACCAAGTAATTGGTGCTTGTAAGTTTTCTACCGTTAGATCTAACCCTTTGATTAATTCTATCCCTTAGATCATACTATTCCACCAACCACCCACTAAACCCAAGGGGCCCACCATCATCCTAACCGCACATTCCTACATTAAAAGGTAAAAAACTCACAAGCACAAATAACTTGATGCTTTTACAAGCATAGGAGCTCAATTATATATATATATATATATATATATATATATATATATATATATAAAGTAGGGCTTATATACTTTCAAAAGTACAAGTCCAAATATACTTATGAATTTTTTATCATTGAATTTGTATTGAGATTTGTGCTATTTTTTTTTCTTTCTCTTTCTTTAGTTAATTTTACAATAGTACAAATCTAAATACAAATCTAATGATAAAAAATTCAGAGCTTGTGCTTTTGAAAGTATATAAGCTCTACTCTCTCTCTCTCTCTCTCTCTCTCTCTCTCTCTCTCTCTATATATATATATATATATATATATATATGTTCATAATTTATATGCTTTTTGACTAGGGTAACAATTATTTGCCATTCCTATCTTTTCCTAATTAAGCACTTTAATTAACTAGAAAGCATAAGCAACCAAACATGTTTCTTTTCGAACTCTGCAAAATTTATATGTTAAATTGATGTCATAGAAGTTTCTAGAAGAAAAAAAATATAATTACTAAACAGGCCAATGTAACCTAATTATTTTCTTTCGCTAGCGTTGACCTAAATGATGATTAAATCTCTTGCAAGGTCCAAGGAAGAGACGAGTTAAATAGTAATGTAAATGAAAAATAATAAAGCATACCGGGGCGTGTTTGGATTCGGCCGAATTTCATAGTATCTGAGTATTTTTATTTTTGTCTATTATAGTGTTTATATTTTCATAAGGTTAATGTTTGGACGCTTATTTAATTTCAAGTTATCAAAATATATCAAAAATACGTACCTCATTAAGTTGTAAATTTATTGTAACTGTTGACTTAAAGAGGTCAGCATTCTATCTTGTGGTAGATGGTTGGATTGAATCAACTCTTATTCGAAGCAATATGAGATTGGTTGGACCGAGTCACAATCGAGATTTCTAAGTATTGTGTTTATACATTTTAAGTAAATTGATTGTATTTTTCTAATAGCTTGAATCGGTTAGTGTTAACGATCCGACAGTAAAATCTACTCTGGTGAGAAGTTTTTGATTTGATCATCCTTATATGTACAATATGTCAGTGCTTCGGAGAAAAATAGAAATATTAGATTCGAAGTTTTTATTGCATGGCATGCCATTTTCAACAGGTAAAGGTGTTCAGGGTGACAATGGAAGAAGTTCTAGTCCGTATAAATCAAAGGTATGATGATACGTCACCTTTCACTTATTGAATTTAAAAGTTTAGATTAATTTGTAGATTTTTGTCCATTGTTATACATGAGTCCATTACTCTTTAAATTGTTGTTCCATATATATAGAGAATTATTGCACTTATATGGATTAGTGAGACAAAATTCTCTTCCATCTCATATGAACTAGCTATAGCTTTACTGTAAATATTACTCACCGCTCTCCAAATTTTTCATTTAATCACTCGAGGGACCCCACTAATTTACACTCTCGAGCCTAATCCTAGCATATATTCATGTGCGCCGCGCGCTAATCCTATGCACTTATGCCTTAATCTCGAGCCCTTTCTCCATTAGGCACAGCACAATGTCATCTCGTATCACCACCCGTGAGTCTAGCTACGTGTTAGGAACTTAGAAAGTTTTAGTCCAAGTTCCTAGCCCAAACCGAAGTGGGCTTGTCAAGCTAGTCCAACCTCATTTGTGGGAGGCCAAGAGACAATTGAGAGATGAAGAGACTTCCAACCACGGCTTGCCCTCTTCGAGCAGGAAGGCGGGCGCCGCACTAATTTTTGTTAGGCGAAAAGCTTAAGTCCGTGACATACGACTCCTTTCCGAGTATCCGTCGTATCCACTAAAGTCATTTAAAAAAAGAAAAGAAAAATCACCTCCACCGCACTAATGATACGATATCATAGAATTTTAAAACCGTCACCTCTGATACCAATCATTGGAGACAGTATATATATGATCCAGGCCTACATAAATCAAGGTTATGTTACATCTATTGAAATACATTTGGCACAAAATGTACGTAGTTTAGAAGAACGATTAGGATATGTCAACCCTACCTAGGAATGTGATACACTATTTCACATGTTTTGGTGTTGTTTGAATGTTGGAATAAGATATCCAATTATAACATATTCTATACGAAGATTCTTTTGTATGATTAGAAGCAAGGAGTTTGATTTTTTGATTTTTAAAATGTTTCGGCATCTATATTTTGGTAAGATAGCTAGGATATGTTACTTAACAGATAATATATCTTATTACGAAAAAATAACTTAAATATATTATCTATTTTAGATATTTGATTATGCTCCTAAACTAATCAAATACTATGTATGTAGTCAGAAACTTTATTTTAAGAAAAACTCTCTTAACTGTACTAAAAGTAGCTTAGTGGGGGCATGTGTTTGTTTGTTACATATATATATATATATATATATATATATATATATATATATATATATATATATATATATATATATTGCACTAGATTCTGTGATGAGAAGGGACCAAAAAAGAGAAGATCTTTAAAACGAGCAAGTCATGGGAGATGGTGATGCCCTCAAAGATCAAGTTGGTAGAACATGTCAAGAGCTTTTTTTTTGCAACTAACAGTCATCAACAGTGGTGATCGATGATGGAGGTGGACCTAAGTTTGCGTACAACATGCAATAATAAATAAATGTTGTTGTCCCCTTCACTGTGGACCATTCTCAACAGAAAAAGAAAAGGAAACACTAGAACCTAGAATAAAGAAAAAAGAAGAAAAAAAAAAAGAGAGAGAGAGATAAAAGAGGTGGACCATTCATTATCTGGGCCTCTGTCCTGAGAAAGTGTCCTAAAGGATATGCACAATCAAGTAGGTAAAAAGGTACGGAAGTTGATGTGAATTTTAGATCATTTGACACATTTAAGAGGGATGTATTAATTGTATATTGGTAGAGAAATTTGCTATCTTTGGTTATTATGTTTTTGGTTAATTTTATTTACTAGATTTAGCAAAATTTGTTCAGCAAATAGTAAAAGTAACACTATATATATATATATATATATATATATATATATAGAGAGAGAGAGAGAGAGAGAGAGAGAGAGAGAGAGAGAGTCCGGCTACTATACTATTAATAGTATCAAGCATTTAGTGCTATTAAGTTTTCTACCTTTATATCAACCTTTTTAATCATTTTCATCCCTTAGATTTTACTATTTTTTCAACCACCTATTAAACCCAAGGGACCCACTATCATCTCAACCACACATCTTTTAATTCAACGGTTAAAAACTTAATAGTACCAATATTAATAGTATTCCAGCTCTCTCTCCTCTCTCTCTCTCTCTCTCTCTCTCTCTCTCTCTCTCTCTCTCTCTCTCTCTCTCTCTCTCTCTCTCTCTCTATATATATATATATATATATATATATATATATATATATATATATATATATATATATAATTGAGCTCCTATGTTTGTAAAAGCACCGAGTTATTTGTGTTTGTTAGTTTTTTACCTTTGGATGTAGGAATGTGCGGTTAGGATGATGGTGGGCCCTTTGGGTTTAGTAGGTGGTTGGTGGAATAGTATGATCAAAGAGATAGAATTAATCAAAGGGTTAGATCTAACGGTAGAAAACTTACAAATATCAATTGCTTGGTACTTGTACAAGCACATTAGCCGGACTATATATATATATATATATATATATATATATATATATATATATATATATATATATATATATAGTCCGGCTAGAATACTATCGATAGCACTCAGCAATTGGTACTATCAAATTTTCAGCTCTTGAATGAAAAGATGTGTGGTTGGGATTATAGTGGTCCCTTAGAATTTTTACTATTCAACCAACCACCCACTAAACCCTAGGGGACCACTATCATCCTAACCGCACATCACTCAATCCAAAAGCTAAAAAATTGGTAGCACTAATGACTCGGTGCTATCGATGGTTTGCCAGCCTAGTTTTATATATATATATATATATATATATATATATATATATATATATATATATATATATATATATATAGAGAGAGAGAGAGAGAGAGAGAGAGAGAGAGAGAGAGAGAATGTCTGGCTATTATGCTATCGATAGTACCAAGTACTTGGTGCTACCAAATTTTTCGTCATTAGATCTATCTCTTTGATCATTTTCATCCCTTAGATCATAATATTTCTCCAATTACTCACTAAACCCTAGGGGCCTATTATTATCCTAACCGCACATCTCTTCGTGCAATGATCGAAAACCTATTAATAATATAATAGCCTATAAATATATATATATATATATATATATATATATATATATATATATATAGTTCGTCTAAAATACTATCGATAGCTCCAAATAATTGGTGCTATCAAATTTTCAGCCCTTGGATAAAAGGATGTGCGGTTGAAATTATATTGGTCCCCTAGGATTTTTACTATTCAACCAACCACCCACTAAACCCTACGGGACCACTATCATCCTAACCGCACATCTATTAATCGAAGGGCTAAATTTTTTTAAAAACTATTTAAAATAAGATCTATACTCTCGATCTTGATTACAAGACTCCTATCATCACTTTTTGATGGATATTCATTTTTGGACATTCATTTTTGTGACCACTTGATGGACAAGAAAAAAATATTGAAAAACATGAAATTTGATTTTCGGATAGTTTAAATAGTCTAAATCATATTCAAATGCCGATCATTGATTCGGAGGCTCAGTTATAAAAAACAAATCGGTAGCAACAGAGTTTTTAAAAGTATCAACTCATAGGTGCTTGTAGATTTTTAGCCCTTGGATGAAGCGATATGCGGTTAGGATGATAGTGAGCCCCTTGGGTTTAGTGGGTGGTTGGTGGAATAGTATGATCCAAGGGATGAAATTTGTCAAAGGAATAGATCTAACGATAGAAAACTTACAAGTACCAATTGTTTGAAACTTTTACGAACATAGTAGCTATACAATATATATATATATATATGAATAGATGATCGGCTCCATTAGATTTGATCTAAAATATTTGACGTTTCTAAAAAATAAATTTTGTGATTTTTCGATATCATTTACCTAGTAATCCAAATGGCTTAAAATCGACGGCTGAAAATAAAAATCTTACAAAATGTGATAATATGATACTAAAATTTTAGATCAAGGATATTGATCTTGTTTTATATAGTATAAAAAATTTTCTATCAAAATTTTACGTGATTTGAATATTTCTGCATCGTTATTTTGCAAATGGCTCACCACAACCATTACATATAGAGTTGAGCTAGAATGCTATCGATAGCAAACAGACTCCGTTGCCACCCATTTATTTTTAATGATGGAGCTTTCAAATCGACGATCCGTACCGTTGAATAAGATCTAAACCATTTAAACTAGTTAGAAATTAAATTTCAAATCTTTTCGACAACGTTGACCAAATAATCAAAGGTTTACAAAATTTATAATTTTAATGGTAGATATGAGCCATTTGCTAGTTTAACGGTGTAAAAAATTTTAAATTAATTGAATTTTGGTTAGAAATTTTTTTAAACTATTTAAAATAAGATATATATTTTTGATCTCGATTACAAGACTGCTATCATTACTTTATAAAGGATATTATTCATTTTCAATCATTCATTTTTGTACCCACTTGATGGATAAGAAAAAAATATCGAAAAGGTATGAAATTTAATTTCTAAATAGTTTAAATAGTGTAGATCATATTTAACGGTACCGATCGTTGTTTTGGAAGCTTCGTAATCGAAAACAAATGGGTGCTAATAGAGTCTTTTTGCTATCGATAGCATTACAGCACAACTATATATATATATATATATATATATATATATATATATATATATATAGTTGTGTCGGAATACTATCGGTAGCAAACGGGCTCCGTTGCTACTGATTTATTTTCGATAATGGAGCCTCCGAATCGACGATCGGCACCATTGAACATGATCTAGACCATTTAAACTATCTGAAAATTAAATTTTATATTTTGTCGATTTTCTTTTTTTGTCCATTAAGTGAACACAAAAATTAACAGTTAAAATTGAATATCCCTCAAAAAGTGATGATAGTAGTCTTGTAATCAAGATCGAGAGTATAGATCTTATTTTAAAAAGTTTAAAAAATTTTCTAATTAAAATTTAATTTATTTAGATTTTTTTAGACCGTTAAACGAGCAAACGTCTCATATCTACTATTAAAATTATAAATTTTGCAACTCTTTAATCATTAGGTCAATGATGACGAAAGGATTTAAAATTTGATTTCTATATAGTTCCAACGGTCTAAATCATATTCAATGGCGTCGATCGTTGATTTCAAAACTCCATCATCGAAAACAAATCTATAGCAACGAAGTTCGTTTACTATCGATAGTATTTGAGCACGACTATATATATATATATATATATATATATATATATATATATATATATAGAGAGAGAGAGAGAGAGAGAGAGAGAGAGAGAGAGAGAGAGAGAGAGAGAGAGAGAGAGTTGAGCTTATATACTCTCAAAATCACAAGCCCAACTATATTTGTGAATTTTTTACCATTAGATTTGCATTGAGATTTGTGTTATTGTACTTTCGCTTTCTCTTCCTTTAATTGACTTTACAATAGCACAAATCCCAATACAAAACTAATGGTAAAAAATTCGCAAGTATAGTTGAGCTTATACTTTTAGAAGTATATAAGCTCTACTATATATATATATATATATATATATATATATATATATATATATATATATATATATACATAGAGAGAGAGAGAGAGAGAGAGAGAGAGAGTGAGTGAGTGAGTTCGGCTGGAATACTATCGATAGCATCAAGCAATTGGTGTTATCAAGTTTACAGTCATTAGATGAAAAAATGTGCGGTTGGGATTATAGTAGTCTCCTAGAATTTTTACTATTCAACCAACTATCCATTAAACCCTAGGAGACCAGTATCATCCTAACCGCACATCACTTAATCCAATGACTAAAAAGTTGATAGCATCAATAATTTAGTACTATCGATAGTATTCCGGCCTAGTTATATATATATGTAGTTTGGCTATTATGCTATCGATAGCACCAAGCATTTGGTGCTATCAAGTTTTCTATCCTTAGATCAATTTTTTTGATCATTTCCAACCGTTAGATTTTTACTATTTTTTCAACCACCCATTAAACCCAAAAAAATTATTATCATCTGAACCATACATCTTTTAATTTAAAAATTAAAAATTTAATAGCACCCATGATTGATTTGATGCTATTAATAATATTTCAGACTTTGGACATTGCAATTAACACTTCACTATTGTCTAAAATTATCCTGTCGGGGTGGGGTCTATTTAACCATTGAGGCACTCGTGAATGAATGGACCCACTTGAGTGTACCATCATTTACTAACTGGTCCTATATTTTTTTAGTGATGATCATCATGGAGTAATAGCTTAATAAATTTATGCCGTGATGTTGTCCACCATTAACTTTACTATATCAAGGTAACAGTTTGATGCCTATTGAGCGCATCGCATCAGTGTCAAAGTTTCAGAGCCTCTGATCACATTAATTGTTCATACTTTGTGCACAGATGCATAATGAGTGTGTACTCTCTCTCTCTCTCTCTCTCTCTCTCTCTCTCTCTCTCCTCTTATTTTACTTTTACTTTTTGCATCACCAACTCTAGCTCTAGTAGTGTTTGGTACACACACCATAAAAAATTTTTTTTTCAAAAAAAAAAAAAAAAAAAAAAAAAAAGTGAGATAATTAAATGATTAATACTTTTTGTGTATCTGATTTGAGATGTATATCTTACACCTTATTTATTTTGAGATGAAATGAATTTTACTTGTCATTTTAAAATAATGAGTGAATAAATATTTATCCTAAAATAGACTAGGTGTAGAATGTACATTCCAAATAAAATGCGTAAGTAGCATAGCTCAATTAAATAGAAGGTGTTTTGCCACGAAAAATAATAATAAATTTCTAAACCTCAAAAATAAAAACTTCAATTTAGTATTTACACTATATATTACTTAAAAACAATACTTTGACACATGTGAAATATAACTCCAAGTAGTCGATCCCTTATTTGCTACAATTTGTAAATGCCATCGTTCTGCTTCCTTTCATGTTGAATTCCTACGAATGGTTTACGCATTTCATATATGTGCAGTATATCTTTCTTAAATTCTGATTGGTGAATGTGAGATCATTAATCTAGACTTAAATTAATTGCAATTTTATTAGATTTTTATATTTTTCAGTTTAGTTTCTTTTTGCGTAGAATCAAAGTTATAAATAGAAAAGAATTATATATAAATATATAGAATGTTCAACAAAGAAACCACTCCCAAATTATTACTCAAACAGTTCTCCTAGAAAACTTGCACCACATATATATATATATATATATATATATATATATATATATATATATATATATATATATATATATATATATATATATATATATATATATCCCATCCCTAATAACAAATGCCAAAACACCCATATTATCCTCAAGAAGCAGCAAAATGAAAAAAGAAAAAAATAAAATAAAATAAAATAAAACCCATCAGAATGGCTCTTACGCAACTTTCCCTTCACAAACAGTTGCAAACTAATTTTATCAGAGCAAATTTTGCTATTCATATAGTATCTAAATCATAGCTAGATGCAAATTAAGAAACTGCCTACTGAATTACAGAATTTTTTTTTTTTTTACCTGCAGCAGTTTATTCCAGTATTGATTCAATGAGACACTGTTTTCTTATTCCTCGGCCGTACAAAATGCTCAAATTGTTGCGCAAGATTACCAGATTCAAATACAACCCATAGATGAATCAAAAATGTATCAGGAGAGATTCCGACTGCTATGAATTGGAACAATAGTAATGAATCAAATCGATCTAAGGCCCTACACTCCATTTACAAACAAAACTTTCTATTCATCTAGCTGTACTAAGTAATGAATGAACATCATAACCCTGTGATGTAATTGCCACTATACAAGAAAAAAAAAGAAGAGGGTAAAACAAAAAAAAAAGGAACTATTAAGAGTGTTTGTTAGTATGGGACTATAAGAGCAACAGATGGATGAAAATGCGTCGTCTCCTGCCAAGAGCTTTTCACAAATCACATTGAGGAACAAGACCAGCTCTCGTCTGAAAGGCCGTCCCTGGGAAACAATTATATAAAATGAAAAAAAAAAAGAATCAAATAACACGAGAAAATTCCACCAGAAGAGAACTCCAATATTCCCTAATCTTTGAAAACAAAGTGCCACCACCTTTTTTTATTCTTCGTTTCTGTTCCTGACGTTGGTAATTCTGCACAGGCACAAATATACAATGTTCATCAACCAAACTGGTTCTCGAAAAGAGAGACAAAGGCGTAAACATTGTTGTTTATATAGGCTATTTTACCACAAGTTCATTCTCATGCAATGACAAGAGGATAAGAGGGGTGGTTTGGAGAAAAGGATGCAATATGGGTTATTAATCTCATAAGAGAAAATTTTATAGCTAGAAATGGTGTTGCTCCTATACTACTTTGTTTTGAAAAGGGGCATGCCACGAGGATTTTAATATTTCATTTCACGTCAACTTCAGTGTGAAATCGGCAGAAAACACAAAAAATGATAGAGATTGTTGAATTCGACAACAAAAGTATGAGCGTGTTACAGTTAGTTACCAAACCCGTCAATGTTCTTATGAGTTCCATACCTTTTTTACAATCGACTCCGCGCAATCTACATAACCTCATAGATTAATGGAGTAAATCCTAAACCAAAGTTACTTCAAGTATATAAAAGATAAAATTTCTGACACATGGATAAAATTTGCATCAAAAGCGCATGATTCAACAAAGGAAAATTTCATTTGCTAATATGAATCGAATCCTATACACTGCACTCCTAATCGAACCTGTTACCTAAACAACTGCTTCTCAGAGTAAACAAGCACAAACCTTTTGTTATGATATAAAGCCCGAATATTCAGAGACAGAATTACCAAGACAGCCACAACTTTTTATGTTGGCAATCAGAAAGAATTAGGAAATAGGCATAAACTATATAACAGACTTCACTGATTATGATAGTTTGGATTAGAAATTTAAGTAGATGAGCAGGTAGCAGCAGAATAAAAAGCAATCCCATGATTTTAAGTAGTCCAAACGAATTCCTCAGAAGTCAGATTTGTCCCCAGCTATATATAGATGCTTGAGAAGTGAATGACTTTGGAGGGGTAGTATGTTCTAGTATATAACAAAGAGTTTAAGGGGGAAGAAAAAAACAAAAAGCAAGTGACAAAAGATGGTGTGTTACCTCCTTCTGGATATATTGAGTTGTAGTGCACCTCTGCCCAGAAACTCAAGAATATCACTGGAAAAGAGCCAGATAACACTCAAATAACGCACAGAAGAACAAGACAAAATATTATATTCGGGCATTTAAAGCACACGGGTTATTATAAGTTCATGAGTTGATTAATGACAATGTAGTAGTGAATCGTCATAGAATATGCATTTTCAAAGATAAACATGGTGAGGGGAGGGGAAAATGAAGTATGAAGTCATGGAACTACCAAAATGTATAAAAACTGCCAAACATGTATCTTCCAAGCTTTAATAAGATAATAAACTATAATCAACAATAGAAACAGCTACTTAAGAACGAAATTTTCATGTGATTACAAGAATTATTAACTTAACACAAGAATACAAGACTCACCATAAACTCGTACAAATTCTGTGTTATGAAAATTTACACACAAACATCAGCCTCACAAGCAAAGCTATGACTACTCACAGTTGAGCTTAGAAGCTCTTAAGTAAAGAAAAGTTGAATGTAATGCAATAACAAATGCTTCCTGTTATTTAAAAAGCAGACCAGATTTCAATCGTTGATGTGGTTGGGAATAAGCAGTTTTCAGCACGATTCTCTAAGTCCTTTCAATGGGTAGTCCACTACCAAAGGGACAGTGAAGATTCTAAAATCGGACACCGTTTATGGAAAGAAACACTACTATCCAATGCGAAAATCAACTTACTGATTGAAAGCTTTTATTTAATCTACCAACCAAAGATAGCATAGATACCTCGTTTAGACTTCAGAACATCAGGCAGTATTTCAATGTAGCATGTGTCCCTGAATGATGTAAGGATAAAAATCTTGACGCCATACTGCAAAAGCAAATTTTTGTACAAAATTCATTAGTAAACCAGGTAATTACAGGATCATATACTTACAGCATAAATAATAGGACATCAAAAGCATAAAAGTCTTTACAATGCACACAAGCCTAGTAACTCATGCATCTATTTGAAAATAAATAATGAATTTTCTAGATATACCATGTTTAGGAACAAAAAGCATCTGATACACTGAGAGGAATGTTCTAATATTATAGCATAGCACAAGCTTTTCCCAATGCTGATAAAACCTCTAAACTAGCTGGTCATAACAAATTTCTCGTGTTGTTAAGATAAACACAAACTAATACAAATTTCATGCACCACTACATCTCTATTGTATCCTACAAGCAAAAGAACTTGCGTATGACAGAACAAAACCACAAGAAAACCACATGTTGAAGAAATGTACTAAAAGATTTAAGTAAACAGCTTGCGCTAGTGACGGTGTATCTATTTTGGTCTAACATATGGGTTAAAGAAATACAGAGAACATAGTTAAAAAGTACCATTACTTTGAAAAGCTAAACAAAGAGAACTAAAACTAGATAAATTCAGTTAATGAAGACATTCAAGAATAACCGGACGAAATTCAGTGCATGAAGAAAATAGAATAAGCAGACAACTGATGTATTCCCTATTGGCCTTTAATTGGGACTAGTCCCAAAACCTTGTATAGCAAGATAAATAACCTATCCCAGTGTAGTAATGTTATAACCATCTACGGTCTGCAACTACAAGCAAAAGTAGGTTTTCTTTTTTTTTTTTAGTATGGATAATGAATGTGGTTTACAAGAAGTTAGCCATAACCAAGGATTTAAGCATCCATTGGTACAGGTCGTATCCACTGTGCCGTATCGTGCCAATAAGATACCGGCACGATACAGTCTCCGTTCTGACGGTACAGCTCAAAACCCTTTTTTCTTTAAATTACTAAATAATTTTTTCAATAAAATTTAAAATATTTGATAAAGATGCATAATAAGCAATTAAAAAATTTTGTTGCTAAAGAAAATAAATATTTCATGCCATTATGTGTTGGCACACATGTATTTTTTGTGATCGGCAGGGCCCGGCACGCACCGTGCCGGCAAATTTTCGGCACGACCCAGTGCCACGGCATTTAAATCGTTGGCCATAACACATGGGTTAAAAAGGAATCTTTCTATAAATATCAAATGGATATATATTTTCTCCATCACGATAAGTAGCCAAGAGAAACATTTCAGTCTGTTAGCCCCCATTGCAATAGTACTAAAACAATATAAAAGTCACAGAACCTATCATTCCTTTAGAACACCAAAGCCTGTCCTACACCTACTATTAGGCTACTCATTTGGCTGTTATAAAACAATCTTTATTACAATAAACCAAGGATTTAAGTGCCGTGGCACGGAGTCGTGCCGAAAACTTGCCGGCACGGTACGGCACGGTGCGTGCCGAGCCGTGCCGATGAGTGCCGGTCACAAAAAATACATGCGTGCCGACACATAATGGCATGAAATATTTAATTTCTTTAGCAATAAATTTTTTTAATTGCTTATTATGTATCTTTATTAAATATTTTGAACTTTATTAAGAAAATTACTTAGTAATTTTAAGAAAAAAGGATTTTGAACTGTGCCATTGGCACGGGAGCTGTATCGTGCCGGTATCTTGTTGGCACGGTACGGCACGGTAGATACGGCCCGTGCCGAAGGATACTTAAATCCTTGCAATAAACTAATTATACTCATAAATAATCAGCCGACAAAGATACTTATATTAGTAGTTCAAGGGCCCAGCATTGGAACCAACTTTTCAAAAAGCATCCTATAATGGCAATGACTATACAAATAACTCCCCCCAAATCAAACAACTCCCCCCAAATCAAACACAACACAGACGTATATAACAAAATTTCTGGACAAGAATAGAATTCTCACTATACCGAAATGAAAGGTTGACGAAGTTAAAAGAAACAATGTAGCAGGAAAATACACAATGCACCTACCGAGTCTGCAGCAGCTTGTAGTGTGACGTGATCACCCCATTCGCCACTCCTGCTTGTCAGTGCAACATGGTTAAAACGGAAGCATTACTTCATAAGTTGTTAGAAAACAGCATCATCAGTTAAAAAACAAAAAGGTATTATAACTCACTTGGACATCTTTTCCAGATAGTCATCATAGGCCATAGGAACATATCCTTCATACATCTCTCGGTGAGACTTTAGCTGAGGATCAATTATAAGAGAACAAGATCACCGAATTAAGATGTAAAATAGCGACACTCTAAACCAAAATAATAATATTATGAAGGCCAGAAAAGAAAAGGAAAATACTGTACAATTAAAGAATAGTAGGACGAAATGAAAGTATGAAACATTGCCTAACGAGCCAACCTGCTTGACAACTTGCTGCCTCACAAAATCGTGGTGTTCAGTAGTACGGTAAAACTGATCTGACAGCGCTCTGAACTGGAAAGAAACAGAATTCAGGAAAGAGAAACTAATATTATCTAAAAACTTGAAAGAAATATAGGAAAGCACCAACAGAAGAAACCGATAATATCATTATGATGCTTTTTTGGTACGTCCCATCTACTTCGAAGGCTTTAGAATTAGCTTTGGCTCATCATGTAAAGTGTATATGTTATTGGATGGATAATTATCGAGCATAAACTATTGTTTTATCCGTTCAGTCGTATTAACAGAAAATAAAGTTAACTGACCTGGCAATTACCATCTCCCTGAACCTTATGTTCAACCAAATCATATAACTGCAACCTACACAAACAATAAATTCACCATAAATAAGCAGAAAAATGATTACACACACAAAGGCGCCGAATGGTTCTAGATCTATGAGTCGCCTTAGATCACCGGTATTACCAACAATTTGCGAGCACCATCATAATTAATAATTAATAATAGCCATGATACTATCATAATGAATTAACTAAGCTCTACCTAAAACCAAGTGGGATAAGTCTGCCTTAACTAAAAATTGATGATGATGATCAAAGAATTACTTCAACATCACAAATACTACCCAACTTAGCTGCTGGACAATACACTTATGGTACAAATGGGCCAGTAACAACAAATTCAATTTATCAATAGCCTAAAAATACAGATTGCTTAATGACCTTTAGTGAAATTACATGATGATTTTCTTTAACAGCCCTTGTCTTTTGACCTTCAATATTTTGAAAATACTTGTGATACATGTATTTATATACCTTCTAGTCAATTTGTTATTACAAAGATGGAGTTATTAAGTGCTCTGTTCAAAAAGATATTTGGACAAATTACAAGACAGAATCACTTGCAGTCTCATAAACCAATTTTTGATATACCTCTAGTTTTACTGACATTTAAGCATTTATGATTTGTGTAGCTTCAGTTTATTTGCTACAAAACTAAATACAAAATCAGCCTATTATGACCAACTTTAAGGATAATAATATTGATTTATTAGGTTCAGATAATTACTAACTGACACATTAAAACGATTAGGTCCAAGATTGGCATTATAATTAATATCATGTATGACAATTTAAGTATATAGAGTAGTCCTACAAGGAGATAGAACATCTATTAATTCAGCATTACCTTCCAAGAAGCCTTTGGTGATCTGAAGTGGCTTCATCAACGGAAGGAATTTCTCCATTTATCCTAGGAACATGCTGCATTGCAAACAATCAGAAAGAAATAAAAAAAAACTAGCATGTACATCACTAGACTAACCTCCAAATGATTAGATCAGTTATACTATAATGCCAACGATAACTACTCGGCTTAGATCATATAAAACAAAACAGGTGGTTAATGGCTACACAGGAAATCTAGAGATATGATGAGTTAAACCTCCTATCCAGATAAATTTTGTTATTCCAAGACAATAATGACAAGTGAGCATAAAAAGACCTTCGTAAGCTGAACAAAACTTAAAACTACATATAAAGGTACTGCTGAAAATTCAGTTTGATGTAAATTTTTTATCCTGGAAAATCAGCAAGTTAGTAACAGATACTTAAAAAGGGACAAAATACTGGCATGACACTATGACAGATATGATTTACAAAGTGATCTGTTCAGCAAGAATCTTCTTTCTAAAAATCTTCTTTCTGGACCTCTTGAACCAATGCAGTGCTAAAATTTAATCACTTTAGCAAGTAGCATTTAACATTTTTTGTGTGTTTAGGTGCTACACTATTTTCTACAAAAGATGCATCTTCAAGTTGCAGATTGATAGGCAAAGGTTGCCAACTATTAGGCATTAAGTTTTAACAAGTATCTTTACTTAATATAAAACATGAATCATCTATAACAATTTTATAGGACGTTTAATATCCTAAGCCTGCGTTTGGTAATGGGGATAAGGGGGGTTATCCGCCCTTATCCCCGTTTTAATACCCAAACACAAAAAAAAAAAGAAGGGAACTGCTGTTCCCATCTAAACCCGTTATTTCGGGTTTAGATGGGAACCTGCGTTCCCGGATGGTGCTGGAATAAGGTGGGTTTTAGAATTTTGCACGGGAATCGAGGGGGGCATGGGCACGTGGGCACCTCTCTCTCTCTCTCTCTCTATCTCTCCTCTCTCTCTCTCTCTCCACGGGAATCGAGGGAGAGGGGAGGCTTGCTCCCCAAGCAACCCTTTCTCTCTCCTCTCTCTCTCTCTCTCTCTCACTCACGGCACTTTTTTTTTTTTTTTTTTTCCTTTCTTTTGCATACACCTAATAAAAATTAATTTTTTTTATTTTTTAAAATTAGAATTTTTAAATTTTAAAAAATATTTAAATTTATAAATTTTAAAATTTAAAATTTTTTATTTTATAAATTTTAATTTTTTTAAATTTATTTTTTAATAAATCTAAAAATTTTATTTTATTTCATTTTTGTAAAAAATAATTATTAATTTTAAATTATTAAAATTTATACAATTATTTCATAAATTTTTAAAAATTTATATAAATTTAAAAATTAAAATTTTTACTCCCACTTAAATTTAAAAATTAATTTTTATTTACTCCCACTTAAAATTTTTACTCCCACTTAAACTTTAATTTAAAGGGCAAAATAGTCAAAACACATATTTATCCTCTCTCAATTCATCTTATTCCTCTATACCCAACCAAACACAATTTTTTCTTATTCCTCTTATTCTTCTTATTCCTATATAATTTACCAAACACAATTTTCTTTATCCCCGGTATAACTCAA
Organism: Tillandsia fasciculata; assembly: GCA_029168755.2. Taxonomy (NCBI): domain Eukaryota; kingdom Viridiplantae; phylum Streptophyta; class Magnoliopsida; order Poales; family Bromeliaceae; genus Tillandsia; species Tillandsia fasciculata. Next base: position 2,203,074 of record CM054937.1, on the reverse strand, counting down.
CTACCCAACCAAACGTAAATTTACATTAGTTCTTGCTAATATCATAACTTATACCTATCCCCGGTATAACTAAATTTTTCTTATCCCCGAACCAAACGCAGCCTAAAAGTTTATGAGGGAATGAAGAAATTATTCCGGATCCACTCTTCAAGTCAACCATCTTCTCAGTCCCAGAGACTTTTTTCTTCTTTTTAATTTTAAGTAAACACACATGGAGATTCCCTCCGGTCTCAACTACAGGTCATTTTGAAGAAGGCCCCCACACTTTTTTTTTCCCCCTTTGAGTTGAGTTGATTTTGTCCATTGATGGAAACTCATTAAAATTAACGATACCTTATTAGCTTTTAATCTTTATTACTATGGAAATCCACACTTCATCCGGCTGAAATGTAGCTAGAGAAGAATTCATCTTTCAATCGAAAAAACAAGATAATGAAACTCCAGAAGCTCAGAACTTACAGCAATAGGAACTAGTCGATTGAATCTTTTGCCTACTTCACCATCTAAAGCAGAAAATTCATCCGTGAGCTCTATAAACACCATATTGTCATCATGCGACTTTTCACCAGGACTTGAACAAGAACTGGCAGTTCCCATATCTTCCCCACCTTCCACAATGCACCGTAGATAAGATGGCCAAATTAAAAGAATTGCAGGAGATGGTACAAAAGCAAACCCAAATAATATATACCCGAAACTAGCTGACTCATAGGTGGGCCAGACCAATCTTGCATGAGAATGGGTGCATGCAGTTGATGTTGATCTGCATGTGAATATCCAGATGCTTCGGCAAATGCAACCTGAGAAAGCTCTTCCTGGAGAACATGTGCAATAATCTCATCGTTCTCCACTACAGAGTGATCTGTTCCATGTTTACTTTCACCGGTGTAATCTCCGTTGTATATACTGACATCAATTTGACTTGTGTTTCCACAATCCACAGAATCGGCAGATGGGTCCCCTTGAAGAAGATGGAGACCCCACCGGACAAGATCGGGATCTTGCTCACACATAATCATCAATTTTCACTTTGTAACCTCCCTGAAGAACACCAGATCAGACCAACGAATATCTTCATCGAGATTATTGAACACGGATTCTTTACGTCAAAATGAGCGATAATCAGTATTCGGCGACAGAAGCTAATTCAAATGCCAAATAGCCATAGTTAGAGAACAAATCATATATAGATGCTTACTTTTTGCAACAATCATCTTCAGAGTTTCTTTACCATGCATCTTAAACTAAAGTGGTAAAATTACATCCACCATGTGCAAATCAAAATCCTGAGAAGGAATTTCACATAAACGACACATAATTTCCTCAGTTGCTATTATGATCAACGTATCCTGAGAATATAAAAACCCTAACTAATCAAATATCAGTAACCACCCGAAAATTGCAACATTGTAACCCTGAGCTTCTTCGCGAACATTTGGGCACAACAAAAATGGCCGATTGTACTAATCCTATCAATTATACCCCAAAAATTATACGAATTTTGGATCGTTCCATCGAACCATCATCCAAATTAGAAAAATGCATAAAACCACGCAAAAAAAATCGCTTCAAATTAACCAAATTTCACCACCAAGAAGCCCAAGAAACCCTAAATCATCGAAAATCCGCTTATTTTTCCGAAAAAAGAACAATAAATCCACAAAAAACACAACAAATGGGAAAAGGGGAACACGAATTACTTGCGATCGAAGCAACAACTCCAATCCTATGAGAAGATTCAGCTGAGGAATCGAAAGCGAAAGGCGACCTCTTCGAAACAAAACGAAGGGTTTTGGTCGGGACCCAGCGAAAGGAAATTATATGTAGAGAACTGTGGAGGCGCCCGCCAATAGAATCTCGACACGTGGTGGAGAAATAGACTGGTGCGCGTAGTTCCTACATGGCGGTGGATGAATGGATAATATTTTAAATTCTTCGCACGCATAATACATATTGCCTACACCTAGTCCACCACGTCATCAGTTGACCGTTCAAAATCGTATACTGTAAATTGCCCCGTGCACTAAAAAAAAAATAAAAAATTTACCATCTAAATAGTAATTTCTTCTGTATAATTTTAAAAATATTTATATTGTAATTACTTTTAAAAAATAAATATTTTTTTACCTATTTAAATCATGCTCTAATAATTTTCAAATTCAGCTTGGAAATAATTCATTCATGGCCGGTCCATGGACGACGTCGTGCACCGAGTTCACACAAGAATATGTAGACTTCGCTTGCCGTTTACGTATATAGCAGTAACGGGAAATGTTTAGTTGGGTACGGATGCGATATCCGCCGTAGGTTAGTGGAGGGAATACAATGAACGGTTCTGATTCTTTTGATACATATCATGTACCGAATAGTTGTTGGATGCCTTGATTGTGACCGTTGGTCGTGGACGGTGCATATATGTTATCAGATTGTGAAGTAGTCAAATACCTATTTATAAACAAAAAAAAAAAAAAAAAAAAAAAAAAAATTATCAGGCCTTTTTAATGGTAAATATATAAATATATTTATAAAGAAAAGTAAAAATTTATTCAAAATAATACAAGATCCGTAGCATGCATTCATCATATGAATAATAATATGATTTTACGTACATGTACGAATTATTCAGAGAGAAGTATAAAAATTTCAAAATATTTATACTGTTTTTCAATTATAGAAAATTTAGGATCACTACAGGTCAAATTAGGTGATAAATAAATCTGAGGATAGGATTCCTGGGGTTCAATTTACATTAATTAAAATTTGATCATCTAATAACAAAGTGTAGGAACTCTTATTATATATAGAACCTGAAGTTTCATGAACAATTTCGCAAACTATAATTTCTTGTAAATTTGCATGTTTATATTAATATTTATTTCCTATCTTAAAGTTCAAATACCATATAAAAATTAAGTGTTTGTGATGACCAAATAGGATTTTTTTTAAAAAAAAAAAATCAAAGAAACTTACAATGGTTTGATCGTGTGACATCCATATAGCTCCACATCTAATTTTATATATATATATATATATATATATATATATATATATATATATATATATATATATATATATGAATCAGAATTTGAATAGTAATACTGAACTTAAAAGCGTAGTTGATTCACATTTACAGATGAGTTTAATTTCTAAATAAATGAAAGAGATATCACTTCTCTCTCTCTTTCTCTCTCTCTCTCTCTCTTTATATATATATATAGAGCTAGGCTTGAATGCTATTAATAGCACAAAGTCATTAATGCTATTAGATTTTCGGCCCTTAGATGAAAGGATATGTGGTTAGGATAATAGTGATTCTAGAATTTAGTAGATAGTTGTTGAAATAGTATGATTTAGAAATAAAAATAATCAAATGAGTAAATCTAATAGCAAAAAATTTGATTGCACCAAGTGCTTGATACTATTGATAGTATAGTAACTGAATTATATATATATATATATATATATATATATATATATATATATATATATATATATATATATATATATAGAGAGAGAGAGAGAGAGAGAGAGAGAGAGAGAGAGAGAGAGAGAGAGAGAGAGAGAGAGAGAGTTCGGCTACTATATTATTAATAGCACAAAATACTTGGTGCTGCCAAATTTTCCACCATTAGATCTACCCATTAGATCATTTTCACCATTTAGATCATACTATTTCCTCAACTACCCACTAAACCCAAGGGGTCCATTATCATCCTAACCACACATCTCCTCATCCAAAGGTAAAAAATCTAATAGCACCAAAAACTTGGTGCTATTGATATATAGCATAGTAGACTATATATATATATATATATATATATATATATATATATATATATATATATATATATATATATATATATATACTTTTAAAAGCACAAGCCTAACTATACTCGTGAATTTTTTACCATTGAATTTGCATTGAGATTTGTGCTATTGTAAAGTCAACTAAAGAGAGAGAAAGAAAGTAAATAGTACAAATCTTAATGCAAATCCAATGGTAAAAAATTCACAAGTACATTTATACTTGTGCTTTTGAGAGTATATAAGCCCTACTCCTATATAAGCCCTACTCTCCTACTCTATAGAGTAGGGCTTATATACTTTCAAAAGTATAAGCCCAAATATGCTTGTGAATTTTTTACCATTAAATTTGCATTGAGATTTGTACTATTTACTTTTTCTTTCTCTCTCTTTAGTTGATTTTACAATAACACAAATCTCAATACAAATTTAATATTAAAAAATTCACAAATATAGTTAGGATTGTGTTTTTAAAAATATATAAACTCTACTATACACACACACACACACACACACACACATATATATATATATATATATATATATATATATATATTGGACCAATAATTTAGGGTTAACGAATTAATATTATTAGTGGATTGAACTGTTATATAGGTAGCTTTTCAAATAAATAATGGAGTTTATTATCATTTAAGCTGTTCTCACAAACCAAATAAACTAATTTTAATGTTGCTTTGATAATTTCAATGTTGCAGAACAAAAAGAAAAAAAGTAGGAGAATGCGTGTATTGAAACTTACAACTTACCCTTCCTTGTGTCATGTCATCACTCATGACACTAAACCTTCAACAATTTAGGTAAAATTGACATATCCTCCCAACCTTTTTTCTATTTCTTTTGTTGAAATTTGCGGACTCAACAAGTTTTACTCCAAAACCTAACCCCAGTTTTGTCCAAAAGTAGAACTTTGAAAGGTGAAATTCAAAATCTCCTATAAATTAATGATGAAGAATTAATGCACTTAATTAATTAGCATTAAGATTTGCTAATCGTTTGTGTTTGGGTCGGGTTAATAAGGATTCGAATCCAAAACCAATAAATCTTTTTAAATTTTAGACTTAATGCAATCCTCCATGATAATATATTTTTTTTCTTTTGATAAGAAAAAATAATTTATGTATTTATGTAAATATTTTATCTTTATTTTCAATCCTGCGAAATGTATTTGAGTTAGCAGTGCCAATAGAAAACAATTAATTACCATATAATTAAGATTAAGCTGTAAATGCATGTACTTTATTTTTTTTTTTGAATCCCCCAGCTATATATTTACTGAATTAGTGAATTTATAACTTTCCCTCTCCACCACATACATTGCACCACAAAATTGCTCAACAATCACCAATGCACCAACCTTTAAGTTTAAGCACCATAACACACACCATTATAACCATTAAAAACAGCATAAAATAAACTAATCCCTTCAACACACAAAAGTAGGTTATATTCCAAGCTAAGTAAAAATAAAGAGAGAGAGAGAGAGAGAGAGGGACCCCACAATATGGTTCCTCTCCAAAGGCATAGGAAGATATCATCCGACCCATTACCAGAGGAAGCAACCGCAACCACAACCACCAACTTCTTTGAAAGCTACCCTACATCGACTTCTCCAGAAGAAGATGTTATATCCTTCGTGCCTTCGGCTTCATGCTCTTCTGCTGCTGCTGCTGCTGCTGCTGCTGCTGCTTCTTCTTCTTCAACTGCTGCCGGCGACTGCGGCTTTTTTATTCGTAGACGGAGTTCCGCCACGCGAGGCTGCTTCGGGATGTCGACAGCGTCGTCGCTGAGCCCGAAGCACCTCTTCTCGTCGTTCGTGGCGCAGTATGGCGGCCGCAGCGGCGGCGGCGGTGGGAGCGCAGTGGTTCCGGTTGTATCCGACACGGTGAGTGCATGCTCTCGTACGTGTGCATGTTTTTTTTTTTTTTTTTTTTTTTTTTTTTTTTTTTTTTTTTTTTTTTTTTTTTTTTGTAAGATTAATTATTTGCACAGCAAAAGTTAGCTATCCTGATCCAACTTTGATCTCTGATCTCATGGTACTTTGGTTTTCAATCTTTTTAAATTATCTTAATCAAATTAAAGAATTCAATTTAGTTTATTAAATTTTAACATATTATTGATATGAAATTAATATAATATTTTAATTATTAATTATCGCATTATCAATTACAGTCATTTGATTTGTAATATATTAATATTTAGTCAAGTAACCTATATTGTATGAATTGATTATAATGACTTAAAAAGTTTGAGTCAAAAATAATACAAAATTAAAATGGAAAAATCAAAATTTAGTTATATATCAACAAACGATTGTTTTTACCGTGGCAAATCGCACTGCAGTAGATGGGTAACCTCTATATATGGTTGCTTTAGACACCAGAATTAATGAATTGAGTCCGAATGGCTTCTAAATTATTATTATTATTATTATTATTATTATTATTATTATTAAGAGAAAGATAGACAATCAGTATTATTAAGTATGATTTAGAATATTTAAATATTTTAAATTTAAAAATTTTATAATTTTTTGATATTATTTACTTAGTCTTCAACTAATTTAAAAGTTAGTAATTTTTAATTGCTAATGTAAGACGAATTAGCTAGACGTGCACTATTTGATCGGTAGGCCAATGATATATGATTCTGGAGTTGTTTTACTCATGCATTAGTGAAGCCAATATTGAACAGAAGTTTTAATAGAACATAAATTTTAAATCAGAAGTTTTAATCTTACTCTTGATATTAAGTAAAAATTTTTATTAGAACTTTACGTAATTTGAATTGGTCTACACCGTTGAATCTACGAACGTATCATATCGGCCGTTAAAATAGTCATTTTTAAGATCCTTTTATTACTTTGTACATAATGTCGGAAAATTATAAAATTTGATTTCTAAATAGTTTTAGTATAGATCATACTTAACAAAGCTGACCGGTAAATTAAAAATTTTATTATCGAAAATAATTTACAAATACAGCGATTTCCGTATTTTCGAAAGTACAAAAGACGTACTCTATATATATAGAGTTCGGATACTTTACAATCAATAGCACAAAGTATTTGGTGCTATCAAATTTTTTACTATTAGATCCACCTCTTGAACATTTTTATCTCTTAGATTATATTATTACTAAATTTTAGAACATCATTATTGTCATAACCGCACGTCTTTTCATCGAAAGTTCAAAAATCTAATAGCATCAATAATTTAGTGAGGTGTGTGATATACATCTCATTTAAGGTGTACAAATAGTATTGCCCTTTCTTTGATTTCTATATATTTTTTAAGATTTTCATGATGCTTCATGTTATTGACCCCATTTACAGAGAAAGAGGAGTACAACAAGCATGCAACAAAGAAGGCTTGAGCTGGAAGAGGAGGTAAGATAGTGAAAAACACCTTCCAAATTTGCCCTTGCCACTATGTTAGTATCTACTTTCTCTAAATAGTAATGCTAGAGCTTTGGCGCTGTCACAAATTAAAATAAAATTAATAGACGATCACCATACAAAAATAAAATTTAAAATACACGACAAAATAAGAACACACAGATTTTACGTGAATAACTCTTTATAGGAAAAAAATTATAGATAAAAAAGAAGAGTTCCGAAAAAGAAATACAAAAAATCATATTACATCGCTTGATCTCTTTAGGGTAAAAAAAAAAAGAATAATATTCTTAACGAATTTTTTTTAGCAGATCTGATCCGTACCGCGGGGGGCGGAGCTCCCGCATCCTAAAATTTTATCAAATTTTATCTTCGCACCGCGAAGCCGTTGACGAACCGAAAACATAATATTAGAACGATCTCTAATTTCGGAATCACATCTAAAGGGCGCGAATATGTTTTTACGTCAAGATCATCATTAACTAGTAGAGTATTTAGTAAACAGAAACGATTTCTAATTGCTATACACCCTCGCGGCGTCACATATAGTAATACTAATGATAAGTGTCGGTATTTTTGTCAGTAATATTTTTTTAAAAATTTTAGAAATATCTAAAAGTGTCGCTATAGTATAATTTTATTGTAGTGTCTGTAGAAATTTTTAGTTGGGCGAAATCATGTTAGCTTTTTCTGAAGGCTTGTATATGAAAAGAAACTCTATCATTTCTAGTCAAGTTGGTCAAGCAATTAACATCATCTATCTATCTTCCATTAAACATTAAAGCTGATAAACTAACTGAAGCCTTACCTTCAAAGTAAAAGTTGCAAAAGTAGCCAAAAGCAATTATTTCTGCTTCAGGGGAAAAGTTATTAATTTGACAAAGTAATTACACCAAATTAACATTTCTCTGTTTGGAAAAAAGCACTTCACTTTAGAAGCTGCAACAGAGCTTCAATTCTATGCAAAACAGAAGTGTTTGATTAATCTGTAAAGTTGCGATAAGAAATAACATAATTACTAATTGATTAATGAAGTACTAATTATTGAACAAATGGTGCAAAGCAATAAGAGTTAACTAATTGTTCTGAAACCGAATAACATGAGAAAAGAGTTTCCGTTTGCAGGTTGCTCAGCTTCAGAAAATACTCGAAGACGAGAAGAAGGTGCACGATATTCTGCAGCGAGCATTGCTTCCTCTTTCTATGCGGTTTACACTTCAAATCCCTGACTTTGTTCCGCAAGAGGTAGTCTCTTTCTATGACTTTTTCTGATAGTACAGTTTGGTAAAGACATTCACCTTCTTATTAACATCACTAGAAACATCTGCGGAAACCGACTGTTCCTTTGCTAAGTTCATTTGCGTTATGAATGAAGCGGCAGCATGCTGCCTTTATCTCAAAAAAAAAAAAAACAAAAAAACATCACTAGAAACATTGTGGTTTCGAGTAGTAACATTGCATAATCCCTTAATGGCAAACCCAATACATATAAGGAAAACAATTTTGGATAGTAGCTAGCTACTTAATAAGGTCTGAATGACAATTGAGTTTCTCAACATGAAGGTTTATATATATATATATATATATGCTCTATTCTAAACATTTGAGTAAAAGCAAATTCTTTGTATATTTTCACTGTGCAGGCGAAAAAAACACTAGCAGAACTCATGGTGGTGGAAGAAGAGATAGCGCAGCTCGAAAACGAAATAAGAATTACTCAAGAAGGCCTGTGCAACATCCGCGAAACTCGATTGCAAGCGACTATGATGCTAAATGACTTCAAGCATCTGAACAGCTCATCAATGAATTTAACTCAAGATCATAATTTCCGAGAAATGCAGGGTAAGATGGTGCAGGAAACAAAGTCTATGTTCTTCATAAGCCAAGCCATGAAAGGAGAGTATTTACATCATCAATTAAGTGATGAACGAGGGAGCAGAAGCTTAGTTAAGGTGCATGATAAGAAGGAAAGATCGGCTATAGTTGAACCTAAAGAGAGGATTCAGAGGAAAAGCGGAGTGCTGGCGAAGACATATTCACCGAAAATGCCTCCGAAACAACCGACAAATAAAGTAAGCGAGCATCCATTTTTAGCACACTTAATTTATTCAGTCAAAATAGCAATGTTGTTGCAATTTGCGAAGCTGTTAAAAGGATCTGTTGCTGCATTAGATCATATTAAGTCGAAGTTTCAATTGCAAATTTTTCAATTCTCATTTCTTCTTCTGCTCATTTTTCGTAGCCATCGGAATCTGATGCAGAAAAGCTGCTAAAGATCTTTCAGGAGCCTTCCAGCATTGCAAGCTCAAGGGAAAAGGACTACCAAAAGATCCAACCAAACAAGTTATCCGAGAAAATCATCAAGTGCCTATTTTGCATCTTCTTAAGATTAATAAGAACGTCGCGAGTAGCGGAGCTAGAGAAATCGAGCAATTTGACAAGATCTACAACATCTTTTCTGAAATCTGGAAGCTTCAGAATGGATAGCAGTGTGAATCTAACCGCGAGCATTTCAATTCAAAAGGAGAAAGGCCAACAAGATCCTTACGGAATTTTCCAAATTGAAGACTCTCTTCTTCGAGATATCGGTCCTTACAAAAATCTTGTTAGATTCACTTCGAATTCGTTCGACCTGAAGTGCATTTCTACTTCTCTTCCCCTACTAAATAAGTTAAGGTATAATTTATGTTTCTTATTAATCAATCATTGTCCACAAATATATATCCACAAATTATGGATACTACTCCAATTTTATCTTATTGCAGGGACATGTTGAATTCTCTACATCAAGTGGATTTAAGATTTTTGACACACCCACAAAAGTTGGCATTTTGGGTCAACATGTACAACATCTGCATCATGCATGTAAAGCACATTGTAGCAATTACAATTGATCCTTGCTTGAATTTAAAATCACATTTTTCGTCCATTCGGTGAATGTTACTAATGTATGTGCTCTTCTATAGAGCTTTCTACAGCATGGTTTTCCCGCAAATTCGGAAAAAAGACCCGAATTGCGAAATAAGGTAACTAAGATTCCTCACTCCATTGAATCTCGAATTGTTCTACGATAAATATCAAACAAGTTTTCATTCGCCCAGGCGGTTCTCAACATAGGAGGCAATAAACTGAACGCTGCGGCGATCGAGCACTTCATACTAAGACAACCATTAAAACTAAAAGAAGTGAGTTTTATAAACTAAGGCTTTGAGAAAGCTAACAATAGCTTTTGATCATTGTAATAACCTTGCAATATTACTTTTGCACCAGGCATTTTGGAAAGGTGACAAGGAAAATCAAGAAGAAACAGTGCGAAAAATTTACGGATTGGAACATCAAGAACCTAATATTGCATTTGCCTTATGCAGTGGAAGTGGATCATCTCCAGCTGTAAGTGTACTTAATGTTGTTGTTGTCACATTAATATGTTGTTACTAAAAAGGGTTAAATTTTTCTACACAATTATTGCTACAACCATTCAGTTTGAACCAGAACCAGCGGTTACCGACGCACGACTTGTGAACACAGCTTAAACTAGAACGAAGTTAACAGATGTGGGTTTAATCTTCGAGGATTTGTGTCGCATTCGGGTTAGTGATCTGTTGTGTCGGATCGTTGACGCTAACTATTAATCTCAAAAGTTAGAGCGGTTAGAAATACACAACCAATACACTTAAAGCGTGCAGACACAACGGTCACGGATCTTGATTGTGACTCAGTCTAACTAGTCTCACACCACTGCCACTTCGAACATGACTGATCCCAACTCAACCTCCCGTCATTTCGAATGTGGCACAGCCCGACCTAGCCTCCCGCCACAAGACAGAATGCTCATCCCTTTAAGCCAATATGTTGTATTAGCACGATTATTAGTGGGTCTTTTTTTTTTTTATTGATCAACTTAAAGCGAATTTAATTACCGTAGATTTCGGGTCATTTTTAGATTGAACTGGAACCTAAAAGGTCTTTGATAAAAATTGTGTGGCTCTCCAAATTCTTCTGAGTTCTCCAGCTAAACTATCATCTAAGTATAGAATAACCTAAAATTGAAGCTTAATCTATATACTACCATTTCAACCCCCTTTATTAGGAGATTAATTGAGCAACAAAAAGAAAAATCAAAGTTGAAATATCACATTGCACATCACATATAGTACCACAATTTGATCATTACATCACCTCTTAGTAATAATTTAACTTGAAATTTTACATGTAGGTGAGGATATATACAGGTGATGGTGTTACAAGGGAGTTAGAAAAATCAAAGTTGGAGTATTTACAAGCTTCATTAGTGGTAACTTCCACAGGGAAATTAATGATCCCAAGTCTCATACATTCCAATGTGAGTGAGTTTGCTAATGACTTGGACTCATTGATGGATTGGATAATCAACCAACTTCCTACATCTTGGCCTTTGAGGAAATCCATGGTTGAGTGCTTGAGGAGCCAAACCCATCTTAACATAAATGAAATTGTTGGTGTAATTCCATTTGATAATGAATTCCAATATCTTTTACCCATGTGAGTGGAAATTTTGTGTGATTAATTTGGACTGTGTTTGTTGTTGATCGTGTTTTTGATGAGAGATGAGAAATTTGTGGCCTGTGTGTAATGTATGATTTTGCTATTTGCTATGAATGAATGACTCATTTTGGTTTTTCATCTTTCAAAGTGGAGCTTATGATGGAATGTTACTTCAATTTTAAGGCATCCTTATATTTTATTGGAAAATACTTTTTGTACCCTAAAAATGATGTATATCTTACACTCCATCAATCCAAAAATAAGATAAATTTTGCTGGTCACTTCAAAGTGACCAGTGAAGAGCACTCCATCCTTGGATTGGTGGGATGCGCATCGTACATTTTTTTGGGGGTGTATGAGTAGCATTGCTCTATTTTATTAATATATAAAAAAAAAAAAATTATCTTTTTTCACCATTGATTAATTTACTATGACGTTTCAATAGTTCCACATCGAATGACAAAAAAATATTTTTTCTGATTGAAAATGTAAGAGCTTACGCATCCTAGTAATAAAAAATTTAGGCAAAAATATTTTTGTCCAATGATTTCGGATCGTTACAATTGGTATTATAGTTAAATATTAGTTAGAAATATAAAAGTTAAGTTCTATACAGAATAAAGTGCTACACTATAATACGAAATCGCACACTACCTGATACATGAAGTGCTACACTACAATACGCGAAAGTGCTAGCTACAATACAGTACGGAATCGCAAATTACCTAGTGCATGAAATCTCACATCGTCTAATAATTTTATCAGATGAAAAAAAAATTATGATTGAGAATATAAAAGATCATGTACTCTAGTAATATAAATTATACATAGTTTGGACTCAATAAGTTATTCGGATAAAGTGCCCATAGAGTTTTTTTTTTTTTTTTTTTTCGGTTCATTTCAATTTTCATTTTATACCACATCCATCTAAACTAAATAGGCTTAGGCTATGTTTTCAGCTCATCAAAAAAAGGCCAAAAATATAATATAAATACTACTAAAGAAAAAGGGGCAAAATGTGAATGTGATTTTTTTTTTTTGTTAAGAAAAATATTTTTTTGTACATTCAAAATCGAATATAAGTTCTCACTTCTAAATAGGTAAAATATATATTATACATTTAAAATGGAATGTGAGAATAGTATTACTAGATCTTTTGTTAAATACTATTTATACATATTAAATAAAATAAATATTTTATATTTCGTTCTTTATAAAATAAAATAAATTTTACTAATTATATCAATATAAAAAATAGCCACCTTTAAATAAATAAAGTCCTCATCATATATACCTTTTATTTCTCGTGTATGAATTACGTGTACAAACAAACAATCTACAGTGAGAGATGAAATTTTGTGTGGACCGGATTCATCCCAATATCTGGTACACCCATTTTAAAAATCCTCAACGAAAAAAAAAAATAAAATAAAAACCCTCTTGCACTTTTAAAAATAGCACATTATTATTATATCATATATAAACTGAAAATTATAAGATATTTAGTAAATGTAGTTTAACAATTTTACTAAAATAAGCTAACAAAATCAAATTTTATTTAAATGAGTAAACTAATACTATTGGCAAAAAAAAAATTTATAAAATTTTACATTCGTAGTCAATAATTTTCTCAAATTTTAAATTTATCTCAGTTAAAAGTAAATATAAAATAAAATTACGTAACTTTTAATGAAAGGGATAATTTTATATAATTCCTTCACTATAATTTTTCAAAAACTTGTAACATTTTATTTGTATATATTCTTTAAATATTATAAATAACATCTTTTTAATTAAATTATAATTTTATTTTAGTATAAGTTTCAATATTCCCCCCCCACCCCTGGAAAAATAGAAAATTACGTATTAAATTTTTTTTATTAATGATCAAACAGTTGATGTGGTGTACTATTTGTACGGATATACGAGGCGCATCATACTAAGCTACAAATGAGCTGTAATTAGTAATATCAAATAATTAATAATAATAATAATTAGTTAATTACCTGTTAATAATAATGCATAAAAATCGGTTCAGTTATCATTCGATCCCGACTCATCTCTTTTCCACCATTCACCTCAATCATCTCCGTCCCCAATTCCCTCCTCCTCCTCCGCCTCCTCCTCAACCCTAGCGAGAGCGCCGCGGCGCGGCGCGGCGCGGCTTGTGGTGGAGACCCGTGCCCGATGTACCGGAGCGTGGCCTCGGGACCGGCGATGGCGACGGACGTCGGCGGCGGCGGCGGCGGCGGCGGCGGCGACGCGGTGGTCACCCTCGACCAGGTCCCGCGGTGGAGTGACGCCGACCAGCACGGCGGCGGGGGCGGCGGAGACGGCGGAGATCCCTCCGCGGCGCTCTTCTTGAGCTTCTCGGATCCGCTCACGGCGTCCTCGGGCGCCGGGGAGGAGGATTCCGGCGGCGGAGGAGGCGTGGAGTCGAGGTTCCCGGTGGATCACGAGATCAATTCGAAGATCTACCTGTGGCGGGGCAACCCTTGGAACCTCGAGGTCGACGCTGTTGTGAATTCCACCAACGAGGCGAGTCTTAGAAGATCCTTCCTTGTGTTGATTCTTTCGGATAGGCTTACGTTAAATGTTTTAATTCTGGTATTTAATCCTTCAATTTGTTTGATATGATCAATTTGATGATTCTGCAGTATAGAATTTGGGTGTGTAATTTGCTTTAGTGGACTTATTTAGAATATGTTATGTGATTTACGAAGATTACATTCCTGATAAAGTAATCGGGGTAAACCAAAACTTTTGAATGTTGGGTAATTGTGCAAAATTGGGCCATAGTTCACCTCAATTATATATGTTTTTAGCTTTTTTTGGCCAATATCCTTGTGCGATTCGTAGAATTTCTGGTCTTTTCCTTCGTTTGTTGATTGAATCGGTTGGATTTATAGAGCTTGGACGAAGCACATAGTAGCCCTGGCTTACATGCTGCTGCTGGGTCTGGACTTGCAGAGGAATGCACGACATTGGTAAGTTTTGGAATTTATGTCGGAAATGTAAGATTTTGTTCTCGATTAAATTGATTTAGGTTGGTTTCGGTTGCCAAGTTTGTCAACAAAAGGGAATGGTTTTGATGAATTTTGTGCAGGGTGGCTGTAGGACCGGAATGGCAAAAATGACAAATGCCTATGATCTCCCTGCAAGGTAGATTTGTTTTTGACATTAAGTAGAAGGAATTTTGTTGTCCTCTTTACGCTTGGTTTGCAGTGATATTCGGAATCGATTGATTTATATGTTAGAGAATACAAGGAAATTGCATTTTAAGTCAATTCCCCTGTCTATAGCTTTGGAACGAAGTGTAACTTTTTCAAGGAAATTGCACCCAGACCTGCCTGGTTTATGTTCCAAAACTAAACCTATGGTATGTATACATTAGTAAGGACAAATGCCATCCCCCTAATTTCCCAAAAATCGGCCGCAGTAGTGTAATTTGTAGATGATTGTTACATTCATGATTGGTTTGTGGAGTTAATTGAATGACTATCATTGATTCTTTCATATTTGTATGTTGGGTTATAATTATATATGAGGTGAGCTGAAGTTTTGTTTCTTAAATATTCCTTTTAATTATGATATAGATCTACTATTTAGTTGTTTGTTTGTCTAATTTTTGCTGCACATGTTCGACTTGTACATACCCGATTAGTAAATGCATTGTGAGCCGGAACAATATTGTCTTGCAGAAAGGTTATTCATACAGTGGGTCCCAAATATGCAGTCAAATATCATACTGCTGCAGAAAATGCCCTCAGTCATTGCTATCGATCTTGCTTGGAACTACTTATTGAAAACGGACTCCAAAGGTGTGGTTAATATTTTTATTTTACATAAAAGCATCAAGTAGCTTTCCTTTTAGAACTGTTGAAAGTAACCATATGCCATCAATCATTATGTAGCATTGCGACTGGCTGTATATACACGGAAGGTAAAAATTACCCACGTGAACCAGCTGCTCATGTGGCAATAAGTGAGTACAGAAACCTATTTTATGTAATATAGGAGCAATTTTTGCTGTTTTTAATCGATATTATCTTTTCAATACTGGAACTCTCTTCCTACCTGCATATCTTATACAGTATGAACTATATTGTCTAGTTTTATTCTTCTAATTTGGCTTTATATGGTGGGTTAATTAGGGACTGTGCGACGACTTTTGGAGAAGCAGAAAGACAAAATCTCTGCTGTCGTCTTTTGTACTACTACATCATCTGACACAGAGATATATAAAAGGTACATAACATTAAATTACACCGAGATCGAGTCTACCGATTTGGAGTTAAATTTATAATTGTGGCTTGTATGCAATTATTTTAAATTCATGGCTCTAAAAGTTCATCTGAGATAGGCACTAGTATATTTGCTTTGTTTTACTCTTTTTTTTTCCTGACAACTGCGCTTACACAGATTGCTTCCACTTTACTTTCCCCGGGATAAGCACGAAGAAGAAATTGCTGTGTCTAAGCTTCCAGCCGATGTAGGGGATGAGAATGGTGAGACAATAATCGATGAACGGAAAATTAGAATAAAACCATTGCCCGCTGTTTCAACAAATGTTCCAATACCATCCACGACCCCAGTTGATTCTCCTGTTGCGGATCTTGGGTTGACATTGAGGCGGTGAGAATGCTAATGTCATCCAGCTTTTATCCTGATTTTCTTTAATATTCACCTTTGCCCTCTTTCATTTGTCCAAATCAAGATGCAACTTATATGATGTTTCTTTTGCTCTTTGTTGAAACCTACACGTGCATGTACCCTGGATTTTTTTTTTTTTTTTTTTTTTTTAAGTGACTATTGGTCAATCTACCTCTACAGGAATTCTTTCAAGCTAGATTCGTATTTGGATCCTGCTTTTATGTCATTGATTAAAGATCCTGATCAGCGTCGGATGGAGCAGTGGGAGAAAGCCGCCCAAGCTCGGAGTGGATTTAATTGTGGCAAGCTGCTGGGATTTGGTGATCTTGGTGGCCCTCCGTTATCTGCTGCCGAGGAATACTCGCTTCATTCTAGATATCTCGCTAAAGCAAATTCTGTTAACCTCTCCGAGATTGCTGAAATGAAAATTGTGTATGTATTGTGATAGTTTTTTTGAATTGCATATACTATGATTTATTTTTAATTTCATAGCATATCAGAAACTTCTGATTAGGATATTTTCTGAGTACTTGAAAGTGATTATAAAAGAAGTGCTTTTCCCCTGTTTTCTTAAGTTAACAAATTGCTTTTTCTTCTGATGATATCGGTAGCTGTGTGGAGTATAACTTGTTTTAATAGGCTATTATCAGATTGTTAATCAAGTTTTCTATATGAAAATCAGCTATCGCGGTGGCGTGGATAGCGAGGGGCGTCCTGTGATGGTTATTGTAGGAGCTCACTTTCTTCTTCGATGTCTTGATCTAGAACGCTTTGTCCTCAGTGTAGTGAAGGTACTATGTTTGTCTTTAAACTTAGAGTACGCTGTTCTCTTAATCCGCCTACTTCTAGCCTCTTCTTTGGTTTCACTTGTGCTTTTTCAAATTTTTATCAAGATACTTTCTGTTATATTAACATAAATGATCAAATTCAGTATGTAAATTGAACACAATTGCCATGATGGTGCATCGTCTTTTTCATGTTTATTTATTTAGTGCCATTATTGCGGAAGCTGCATCTTGTGTTTTTTCTGACATTTTGTCATCTAATCAGCTCAGCCGCCACACTTTATAGATTTAACCAGAAATAATCTACCTCAGTTGATCTATTTTAACTTTTTTTTTTTTTTTTTTTTTTTTGCAGGAGTTTGAACCGTTGATTCAGAAACCTTACACTCTTGTCTATTTTCACTCTGCAGCATCTTTACAAATGTCAGTGTGATCAAAAGAAAAGGCACTTAAGTTGTGTTTGATAGATTTATTTTTAATTTGTCTCATTTTTATGGTTCTATGTACTGAATATAGGCAACCAGATCTTGGATTTATGAAGCGGTTGCAACAGATTCTTGGTCGTAAACACCAGCGCAACCTACATGTAAGTATCTTATTAAAGTAGCAGAAATTTTTTTGTTAGTTCCCAAACTTCTTACTTCTAGTGATTTTCTACCTCCTTTTTTCGCTGAGCTGATTAGTACATGCACTTACCTGATTTGCATAATGTCATAATTGGGTTGTCTCTTTGTCCTATTAGGACTAGCTTACAGAATGAACAACTAACCAGCAAAATAACAATTTTACTCGTCATTTAACGGTCGATTCAGTTTTGAGCGAGGGGGTGTAACTTTGTTTAACGTGATAACAGCGACATGCTGTACACAACCTGGAACTGACATTGGGGATTCTAGCCAGAACATAAACCCAGGGACGATGATATTGTAATCTATTTAAGTCAAAAATATATATATATAGCAACATGATTGGCAAGTCGAAGGACTCTACGTACATTTAATTGAAAGCTAAATGTATGTATTTGCTTTTCAGAAACAATCATGTGATGAGTTTAGTAAATCTTTGCAGGCAATATATGTTCTGCATCCAACATTGGGATTAAGGGCAGCTATCTTTGCCTTGCAGCTATTTGTTGACGGGGAGGTAAAAACCGCGCAGTGAATATAACTCAACATGCATAAATGATATGCTAATCCTTTAATTTTGTTATACGTTCAATTAGGTGTGGAAAAAAGTAGTATACGTGGACCGACTCGTTCAACTTTTCAGATACGTACCTCGTGAGCAATTAACCATTCCCGACTTTGTTTTCCAGTGAGTAATCTCAGTGCCCCAGAAACTTCTATCATCTTTTTTTCCACCATTACTGAAATAGTAATCTGGGTCTCTTATCCGAAATTTGTAATCGTGCAGGCACGATCTCGAAGTGAACGGAGGAAAGGGGCTCATCGTCGATCCTCGAACGAAATACATCTACCAAAGACCCTCGGCGTGACCTTTCACTTGTGCATCATCATAAGGGGTGTTCGTACGATCTCTTGTATTATATCTTAACACATCCTGTATAAAAAGTTATTTGCGTATTTTATTGTCATATTGTTCGATTTTTTTTTTTTTTTTTTTTTTTTCTTTCTTTTGAGGGATTTTGTATTTATATTTATGAAGATTTTAGCCTTTTCTCATTTATATGCCTGTGAAGTAAATTTTTCTTCATCTTTCATCATTTTGCTTAAATTGGGCCTTAGTTAAATATAAAATTTTAAATTTAAAATTTAAAATATAAAATTTTAAATTTAAATTTTAAAATATAAAATATGAAATTTAAATTTTAAATTCGAAAGTAAGATTTAAAATTTTAAATTTTGAAATTTATAATTTGAAAATTAAAACTTGGAATTTTAAATTTTAAATGTTAATATTTTTAAATTTAAAATTTTTAGTTTTTAATTTTATCTTAACTTTTAAATTTGAATTTTAAAATTTTGATATTTAAAATTTGATATCTAAATTTTAAATTTTCATATTTTTATATTTTCTTATCTAGTTGTTTTATATTTTCAGTTAAATTTATTTTTTAAAAAAAATAAATAAAGTAAATTACATACTATCTTTTTCTAAAAAAATAATTAATATAAAATATATTTTATAAATCACATCAATATAAATAAATAAATTTATTTTATTTTAAAATAAATTTTATATATATATATATATATATATATATATAAAGATATATGAATAGCACTCCTCTCATCATGAGCTTCACATAACTACTCATTTCTTAGGGCCCGAGCTCCCCCTGGAAACCATATTTGATGTTAAATACACACACTCCCGAGGAAAGCGAAGAGTTCGAAGGAAAGCTACGTACGGCTCATTTATTTTAGATTTTTTAATCAGAAATATACTTTTTTTTTTTTATCTTTCAAAAATATATATTTTACACTTAGATAAGTTTAATTAGTTATTTATAAATAATTAACGAAGAATATTTTATTCTTAAATGAATAAAATTTGTCTTATACATAAATAGTATTGCTGAAATAAAATTTGTTCCATTACTATTTTATTCTAAAACATGTAATTCACCCTATCTATTTATAATTTTAGTTTATTTTAAATTTTGATTAGCTTATTTTATAATAAATTATTATTATTATTATTATTATTTTGTATAAATACCTATTTCTGCTTGTACCTTTATTAATTAATTTTCTCTCGTCTAACCAAAGTCTCTCTTTTAAAGTTGTAGGTGTTCAAATTATTACTTCAATAAAATTATACTATAACGATATTTTTAAATATTTTTAAAATTTTAAAAAAAATATCGCTGGCAAAAAATACTGACATATTATTAATAATGTGTAAATATATATCTCTATACCCTATTTAGATATAGATATATTATAAATAAAATTGTTGTACAAAAGTGTCACAAAAATATATCCCTATAATCTAATTTTATTATATTAATATATATTAATTCTAATTTTTATTTTATTAATAAGTTAAATAATTTCAAATAATTCATCATTCGTGATTTAATTTTTTTATTAATTATGAATCAAACCTACCCTAAAAATTTATACAACTTTTTAAAAAATAATATAAATTAAAAAAAATAATAAGATAAATAAGTCAATATAGAATTATAGACCATAAAAAATTATAAGCGTAAAATTTATACCTATCTTTAAATACTATTTATTACATAAATTATAACTGTACTGTAACTATGTACATACAAATTCAAATCTGACTTTATAACTAAACAGTATAATTGACATTTAGATGAATTTGACTTGCAACCTCTTCTTAGATGAAGAGTTGTAAAAATTATAACTCATTTTAATTGCTGACTAAGCAATTTTGTATTAAATTTTCAACTACAATAGCAAGTGAAGAAAATTTCTCTGACACTTAATTTGTGCCGAGGCAGAGAAATTTATTGACTCAAACAGTATATATATATAAAGCATAGGCATAGCACACCTTGCAATGTACTTTTATTAATGTGGCACAAAGAAAACGTTATGAACTCGTGCATCCACTCCCGCGCGCTCTCCAGGCCCTTCCCGAACCCTCCGATCGCCCGCCCGATCGCCTCCGCCGCGAAGAAGAACCCGTCGTCGACGTCGGAGAAGCACGGCCCGACGCAGGTCCCGAAGTACTCCGCAGGGATGGGCGGCAGCGCCCGGGACCGGAAGTCGGCCGGGAAACCCATGTGGGCCGCCGTGCCGGCCACCGCCCCTTTAACGCGCACGTAGCCGACGAACACGAAGGCGAATGTCACGACGATGGTCGAGCAGTGGAAGCCCGACGTCGCCCTCGCCGACACGGCGTCTTTCAGCGCCTGGACGTGTCGCTTCCGCAGGGTGAACGACGCGAAGACTCTGTCGGTCGCACTCGCGCCGCCGCCGCCGCCTGAAAACTCGCTCGTCTCTTCAACCACTTTGTAAAAATTAGAGTAGAGTTCGTGAGGGTCGGGGATCAAAGACCGGTCGACGACGACGACGGAATCGGCAGTGCCGGGAGATGGCGAGGCTGCGGCGGAGGCGGACCAGCAGCGCATGAACCGCAAGATGCTGCTGCCGTCGCAGGCTGCATGGTGTGACGCAATCCCCACGACGACGCCGCGGGAAGGGAAGACGGTCGCCTGTACCGCGAACAGCGGCGGCGGGGAGTCGGCGCGGTCGGACGCGAGGCTCGGCACGAGTTGCCGAAGCAGGGAGACTTCGCGCGGGTGGCCTTTCGCGAGGTAGTCGAAGAGGCCGCTGCCGGTTTCACCGTCCGAGCACTCCCAGACGGTGAAGGGGACGCCAGGGGAGGTGGCGTCGGGGGATCGGCGGAGGAGGGAGGAGGCGAGGGGGAAGAAGGATCGGAGGGAGAGGGAGAGGGAGAGGAAGTGGGATGTGGGGTGGAGGAAGGGTTTAGGGGTAAAACTAGCATTGCTTTTATCATAAGCTTCACAGAACCACTTTTTTTATGGGCCCGAGCTGACCCCAGATGCTTCTTTGATGTAGATACACACACTCCGAGGAAAGGGGTAAGTTTGGAAAAAATGCTAAGTATACATTCTAAAATAAATAAATAAATAAATAAATAAATAAATAAATATATATATAGAGAGAGTCCGGCTAGAATACTATTGATAGCATCAAGTAATTGGTGCTGTCAAGTTTTCTATCATTGGATGAAAAAATATACGGTTGGGATTATAGTGGTCTCCTAAGATTTTTATTATTCAACTAACCACCTAGTAAATCCTAGGGGACCACTATCATCTTAACCACACATTTTTTAATCCAAAAGTTAAAAATTTGATAGCACAAATGACTTGGTGCTATAGATAGTATTCTAGTCTAATTATATATATATATATATATATATATATATATATATATATATATATATATATATATATATATTACATTCTATTTATTTTAGAATAAAGTAAATTTTATCTATTACTTTAAAATGATGGGTGAAAAAATTTTTATCTTTGAATGAATAGGGTGTAAGATCTACATCCAAAATTAGATATAAAGGTAGCATTGCTCGTTTGTTTGAGAGCTAATGCCCGAACTAATTTTATTAAAAATATTTTTTCAATCTATTTTTTTTAACTCATTTTAATAAATTTAAAAAATAATTTAATATTATTCATGTGAATTTATATATTAATTAGAAGATATTTTTTTTTTTCTTTCAATCCACTTTCTAAATAATTTAATAATTTTATTAATTTAAATTATTATTATTATTATTATTATTTAACTATATATTGATATTATTAAATATCTAATCAAACTACATACTTAAAAATAAAATTTAATATTACTAAAAATAAATATAATATAAAATAATATAATTATATACTAGATATAAATATATATAATAATAATAATATTATTATTATACACTCAATATAATTAAATATGTAATATGACTACACACTGAATATAATATGAATATATATATAAATAATAAGATTATATATATATATGCTTACGTAATTAATTATTCGATATAACTATACACTTAACGTTAGCAGTTGATATAGCTAAAAAATTAATATAATATTAACATAATTTGACTATACATTATATAAAAATAAAAATGATATAGCTATACAGTAAATATAAAATGTCTTAAAAAATAAAAATAAAAAAAAGAGAAAAAGAAAAAAATAATTTTTCTCTTCTAATTAATATATAAATGTATATTAATAATATTAAATTATTAATTTTTTTAATTTATTCAAATAAGATTAGATTGAGAATTAAAAAAACAAAAACAAAAAAAATAAAAATAAAAAACAAAAAGACTAGATTGACTTGTAACCTCCAGCTTTAGTCGGAAAGTTTACTTTTCCTTTTTAGTGTTTCCTGTAATGATGCAATAAAAAAAAAAGAAAAAACTACATGAAAATGCATTAAAAAGGAATAGCACAACCTTAGATATTCTTAGATGAAGAGTTGTAAAAATTATAACTCATTTTAGTTGCTGGAATAATCATTTATGCATTTAAACTTCCAACTACAATAATAAGTGAAGAAAATTTCTCGACACATAATTTGTACCAAAGCAGAGAAATTTATTGACTTAAACAGTACATATATATATAAAGCATAATACACCATGCATGCAATGTGCTTTTAATGTGGTACAGCTTCTAGCACTATAATTAGATATATCAAATTAAATTGATCTCTTTTTTATTATTATTATTATTATTATTAAGAGTCGTAATGTAGCTTCCATTTAATTTTGAATTAATTTCCATGAAGTTTCCAACAAAAGATGTTTCATATCAAAGTACGTAATTTTTTACCATAATTATACATGATCATCAGCAAAACGTTTGAGACCATCGTAAAAGTAATTATGGAATAAATCCATCTCATTTCTGGAAAGTCCCAGCCCAATCTCCACCCCTCCCTCCTCGTCGCCGCTCTCGGCCACTGCCACCGCGCCGGTGTTCGCAACCGACACGATCTCGACCTTCGACGGCCTCCCCCACCCGAAATCCACGCCGTAGACGCCGAATTTCGGCGAGCCGGCGGCAGTAAGCAGGAGCCCGGCGGCGCGCGATTTGAACTCGTGCATCCACTCCGGCGCGCTCTCCAGGCCCTTCCCGAGCCCTCCGATCGCCAGCCCGATCGCATCCGCCGCGACGAAGAACCCGTCGTCGCCGGCGAGGTCCCCGGCGTCGGCGTCGACCAAGCACGGCCCGACGCAGTTCCCGAAGTACTCCGCGG
The DNA here is from genome assembly GCA_029168755.2 of Tillandsia fasciculata. Classification (NCBI taxonomy): domain Eukaryota; kingdom Viridiplantae; phylum Streptophyta; class Magnoliopsida; order Poales; family Bromeliaceae; genus Tillandsia; species Tillandsia fasciculata. Next base: position 2,179,132 of record CM054937.1, on the reverse strand, counting down.
GGATCGGGGGCCGCATCCGGGACCGGAAGTCGGCAGGGAAACCCATGTGCGCCGCCGCGCCGGCCGCCCCGCCTTTCACGCGCACGTAGCCGGCGAACACGAAGGCGAACGTCACGACGATTGTCGAGCAGTGGAAGCCCGACGCCGCCCTCGCCGACACGGCGTCTTTCAGCGCCTGGACGTGTCGCTTGCGCAGGGTGAACGACGCGAAGACTCTGTCGCCCGCAATCGCTGCAGCGGCGGTGTCGCCTGAAAACTCGCTCGTCTCTTTAACCACTTTGTAAAATTTAGAGTAAAGATCGTGAGGGTCGGGGATCAAAGACCGGTCGACGACGACGACGACGGAGTCGGCAGTGCCGGGAGATGGCACGGCAGCGGCGGAGGCGGACCAGCAGCGCATGAACCGCAAGATGCTGCTGCCGTCGCAGGCTGCATGGTGTGACGCAATCCCCACGACGACGCCGCGGGAGGGGAAGACGGTCGCCTGCACCGCGAACAGCGGCGGCGGGGAGTCGGCGCGGTCGGACGCGAGGCTCGGCACGAATTGCCGAAGCAGGGAGACTTCGCGCGGGTGGCCTTTCGCGAGGTATTCGAAGAGGCCGCTGCCGGCTTCACCGTCCGAGCACTCCGCGACGGTGAAGAGGACGCCGGGGGAGGTGGCGTCGGAGAAGAAGAGCTCGAAGCGGTCGGCGTCGGGGGATCGGCGGAGGAGGGAAGCGAGGGGGAAGAAGGATCGGAGGGAGAGGGAGAGGGAGGATTTGAGGGAGGGGAGGGAGAGGGAGAGGAAGTGGGAGGTGGGGTGGGGGAAGGGGTAGAAGAAGAGGCGCTCGACCGGGGGGAGGTGGAGCCAGATGACGTCGAAGAAGGTGAGAGGGAGCGAGGTGGCGGGGACGGAGCCCTGCGGCGGCGATACGCGGCTCGTCTCGATGACTCTTACCACTGGAAGAGACGAAGAGGAAGAGGAGGAGGAGGTGGCCATTGTTGGAGACAACAAAGATTTTGATGCGTGTAGGAAGATGAGGAGGGGACAAGAAGTGTGTGTTTGAAAGCCTGAATGGGTGTTGGATTATTTAAAGGAGGAAAATATAAAGAGCAAAATGGTAAAGTCTTGTTAGGTTGTATCTAAAATAGATGAAAATAATTTTATAATAATAATAATAATAATAATAATAATAATATATAATATATATAGAGTCCGGCTAGAATTTTATCGATAGTACCAAACAATTGGTGCTATCAAGTATTTAGTCGTTGGATGAAAAAATATGCGGCTGGGATTATAGTGGTCACCTAAGATTTTTACTATTCAACCAACTACCTAGTAAACCCTAGGGGCCACTATAATCCCAACCGCATATTTTTTTCATCCAACGGTTAAAAACTTGATAGCACCAATAGCTTAGTGTTACCGATAATATTCTAGCCTAATTATATATATATATGATCTAATTTTTTTAAAACTCAAGGCATCAAAATCGTGCCTGCCACATTGTCTGCTAGAAAAAACTTAAATTTCAACTATATTAATTTTTATTTTTTTTTGAAGAAAAAATAATATATTATTATTTTATTTAAATAGAAATTGAATTAGGCCATCGTGTGAAGCAACAGAGCTTCGGCACAAAAAAAATAAAAATAAAAAATAAAAAATAAAAAAATAAAAAAATAAAAAATAAAAAAATCCAAAGCAAGGGAAAAAAATATATATATATCTATTAGATACTTATTCCTCATAGGCCTAAACGCGAGTGTGCAATGAAAGAGCACTGTGTCATGGGTGACGCTTCGACGAGGGCGATGACAACTTGGGCATCGTGCGGGGTCAGGGTCGCGAGGCGAGACAGCCAAAAAGAGAGAATGAGAGAGAGAGAGAGAGAGAGAGAGAGAGAAAAGGATAATAAGAATTTTTTAGTCTATTTTTTAAATATTCGATTTCTATAAAAAAAAAATTTCGTTTTTATAAAAATACAAAATTTATGAATATTTATAAAAATTAGCCTTTATAGTATTTGGTTTGTAGAAAGAATAATTATTTTTTATTAAACTTTTTTTTGGTTGAAAATACATCAACTCACATTTATTTGATTCGTTAAAAATTAAATAAATAAATAAATAATTATGTAGCTTGAGTTTTTATTATTTTACCAAAAATTTATAAAAATCAAAATTATTTTACTTTTCTCAAATCCAAAAAATTAGTTTTTTTTTAAAAAAAATTACTACTAAATTAACAAACATATAAAAAATAATTTTTTTACACATTTTACGGCCAACCAAACACACCCTAAAAGTTGTAAAATTTATTAAAATTTTTAAAAAAATTTAGTTCAAAAAAATTATAAGACAAATAGAAAGAATAAAGATTTTACTCTTCTAAAAGTTGTCAAATTTATCAACTTTTTTAAAAAAATTTAGTTCACTAATAGAAAAAACAAAGATATTTGAAGGAGAAAAGTTGTAGGAGTAGAATCAAACTTGAGTTGTAGACTTAATACCACACATTACGTTTAGAACAAAATATTTTGTAATTATAGCTGCCATTCATTACACGATATGAATTTCAAAGTCATGCATGCGCAAAAAATTTGGTACGAAAATTTAATGGAAATGAACTTTAATGTTAGATTGCTGTATCTGGGATATGTTACTTAAATAATATAATATGCTATGGTGATTACGTATATTTGGACTATTCATATATATGTCCTATTGATGTATATACAGTACCATTATTTGAATTATGCATGCATGACATTTAGGTGGCTATTTGGATTACAGTAACAATATTTCTTGTATCGCAATTTATGATATTTCATATGTGATGATGTTTCTTTTCATTTGTATATTACTTTTATTTACAGTAGCCGTATCCCTTGAATTGTTTATTCTGAATATTCTGTCACTTTTACTATCTTGTTATTGTGGTTGGTTATAATCAGTGCATTTATGTATGACTCTTATTTACAATAGCAGCCGTGGATCTATTCTATTTCATATTTTTAACTACTGTAGTTATTATTTTTATATTTTTGTTATCTCCTATTTATCGTTGTTATTTTTTTATTGCACTCCTTTGTTGACCAATGAATGCGGCTGCTCTTCATCGGCTAGATGCCTCCACTGAAAAATATATTTATATATTTCTCATCCCATTTTTTTTATCGATGTTGCTCGTAATACGGGTCGGGACGCAGTGTGAGGATATGATAGTTAGCGCCTAGCTTGCTCATGTCGTAGATCTTGATCACTACGAGTCCTGAATTTACTTATTTTGTTATATTGTTATTATATAATTTAGTTTTTTAATATTAATTTTTTTTTATTATAGTGATTTTGTGGATTCTTGGTTATAATGTTGAATTGTAGTAGTTGTACCAATTGTTCGGATTGTTTGTGGTTGTGTATCTATGCTACTATTCCGTGCATATATAGAAAATATTAACAAAAAAAATTCTGTACGTGTGGCGAATTTGTACTGAATAAAGTTTTAATATATATATATATATATATATATATACATTTTCGTAAACTCTATTTTTAAAATAAAAAAAAATTATCAAAAATACTTTTCAAAAAGAACCCGAAGTGTGACACTCAAATCTTAAATTTTCAAGCTTTTCAAGTTTTCAGAAAAAATCGTGTTTTCGTAGAATTGAATGGGATCGCATTTCTTATTTAGAATATCAAGTGGCTGAGATTTTATCTCATTTCAGATAATTTACAATGATTTTACTGAATATAAGTAAAGGATGACTTGTAAACATAAGTAAAATTATCTATATTCCATAATATTTTTTTTCTAGAATTTTTTAATCAATCATGTGACTAGGAACAAAATTGATCAAGAGTGAGTATGGAAATTTCAGCAATCTTATTTGGTAAGTACTTATTTTATCCAGTTTTTGAACTACTTTTTTATTTAGAAAACAAAATTTGCAGCAATATATCAATAAAACACTATAAAAGTTAATTTAATTTAATTTTACTATCATATGATTCAAAATTTATATTTAATTATTATTTATTTAATTACTGTTTAGCTCTATAGTTATTCACTCAAAACACTAATATTATATATAAAGTGTTAAATTGTTCTACCCAATATCAACTATTTATTTTTATTTGACTTGTCAAACCAAATTTATAATATTTGAAGTAAACAGTTATATAAAGTAAAAATATTTAATAAAGTGCTCTTATTCCTACAATTCTATTTAGATATTCATACACTAAAATGGAAGGATTAATTTTTTTTTTAATGTTGCTAAGTAAATAGCTTATGTGACAAAATATTATCTAAAAAAAATAGTTTTTTTTGAGAGAAAAATAGCATGCTACCCGCTTCGTTTATTTTTTAAATAAATTTAGCGAAAATGTGAAGCAACTGGCTTCAAACTCGGATTGCGGATATTAACCACCAAACCTTTTGCCACTTGCACTAGGGACGGTTGATCTAAAAAAGATAGTTAAAAATGTATAAAACATGTTTGAACTATTATTTAATTTTATCCAACTATTCAATTTTTAAAAAATTTAATTTTATTAATTTAATCTTTTAATTTATTTAATTTAAATTAGTAATTAATTTTTTAAATTTAAATTTTGAAAGCACTATTTTTTGTTACATATTTATAATATATTATAAACAAGAGCCATCAAATCAATGGAATGAAATAAATTAAAAGATTAGGTATTAAATATAGTGGAGATCGGAGTAGACTAAATTACGTTTGAAATGACAGAAAGTCGGATTAAGCCGAATCATATTCGAAATAGAATAAGATTAGTTAAACTAAATTACAATCGAGATATGTAAGCTAAGCGTTGTATTTATATATTTTAAATAAATTAATTGTATCTTTCCAACAACTTGAAATTTTGGAATTAATAATGAGTGCTGATGAATGATGAATGATCAACGATCAACTGGCAAGATATTTTTTTTTCTGAAAAAAAAAAGATAGCATTCTATCTGTTTCGTTTATTTTAAAATAAACTTAGCTGAAAATGTAAAATAATTAGACTTCAAACTCGAAACCTTAAATATAAACCATCAAGCAGTCTGCTACTTACTTTGCGACTTACACTGCGAAGAAAAGATAACTAATGCTGAAAAATAGTGAATCCACTGCAATACAATGGTTAACTGCTCTCCTGATGTTCATTCAGTAAGATCTTTCAGCGCCTGAACAAAGTAGTTCTGGAACAACTCCAACTCCTGCCGCCGGAGCCCCAAACCAATCTGGACGCCTCCCTCATCCTTCTGGCCCTCCGCCAGCGCCACCGCGCCGGTGTTCGCCGCCGACACGATCTCCACCTTCCGTGGCCTCCCAAACCCGAAATCCGCCTCGTAAACTCCGAACCTCGGCGACCCGGCCGCCGACAGCGGCTGCTCCACCACCACCGCCTTGATCGTCTTCATCCAATTCTCCGCCCCATCCAATCCAGATTTCAGCTGCTCGATACCCTTCGCGATCGCCACCGCCGCAGCCACCAATCCCTCCCCGCCGACGAGCTCCTCGGCGTCGGCCTCCGCGAAGCATGGCCCGATGCAGTTCCCGAAGTACTCCGCCGGGATCGGCGGCTCCACCCTCCGCCGGAAGTCCGCCGGAAACATGAAGTGCAGCCTCGGCCGCCCGCCGCCGGCGGAGCTCCGGCGAGCGCGCTCGCGGCCGGCCCAGACGAAGGCGTACGCCGCGACGGTCGTCGAGCAATTTATGGGCTGCGGCGACCTCGCCGCGATCCACTTCTTGATCAATTGGATGTCAACTCCCGTTAACTTGAACGAGGCGAGGAGTACGTCGTCGTCGGCGACGTCGACGGCGGCGGCGGCGGCGGCGGCGGGTTTTTTGTTGAATATGAAGTCGTCGGGGCTCGGAAGGTCGTTGTGGAAGATTGAGTAGAGCCCGCGGGGATCGGAGATCACGCTCCGATCGACCAACGGCGGCGGCGGCGGCGGCGGCGAGACGGCATCGGGGTTCAGAATTGTGCGGCAGTCGGCCGCCCACGCGTTCACGAATCGCGTGGAGGTGGAGCCGTCGCAGGCGGCGTGGTGCACCGTGACACCGACGACGGCGCCGCGGCCAGGGAACGCGGTCACCTGGATCGCCAGCAATGGCTGCGGCTCGTCGGGATTTTGCTCGAGCGCCGGCACCAGCACCCGCAGCCTCGCTCTTTCCCGAGGTCCGCCGCCGGAGATCTCGTCAAAATCGCCGCCGCCGCCGTCGCCGCACTCTGCGAAAGTGAAGGCGACGGAGTCTCCGTCGGAGCAGAAGATCTCGTACCTGCCGGCGGCGTCGGGGGAAACGCGGAGACGGCCGGCGAGGGGGAAGTAGGAGCGGAGGGCGACGGAGAGCGAGGATTTGAGTGCGGGGAGGAAGGCCGAAGCGGGGGCGGGGAATTCGTAGAAGAAGAGGCGCTCGACTGGCGGGGAGTAGAGCCAGAAGATGTCGAAGAAGGTGAGAGGGAGAGAACTTGCTGCAGCAGCAGCAGCAGCAGCACCAGCAGCTGATGGTGACGGCGAAGGGGAGATTCTGGAGGTCTCAAGAATTGTTAGAGATGGAGGAGATTGTGGTGCCATTGCTGGAGCACCTTCTTGCTGCTGTAGCTAAATGTTCTTTAGTTATTGTGTGGAATATGTAGGATAGAAAAGTGGGTGAAATGTTAATGTGGATGTGAATGAGAATGAGATACTATATTCTCAAACACTTTAATTTTGAGCAAATCACAATAAATTAAAAAAAATGCTACATGTACACCACTCCCACCCATCTAAGTACTTTTAGGTATCGTTTGGTTCGGGGATTAGTGAGAATTAGTAGTACCAGGTATAAGTATAAAGTACGGAATAAGGGTAAAAAAGTGTTTGGGATGGTTCTAGGGATAAGAGATTTTGTGTTTGGTATGATAATGAGGAATAAGAGGAATAAAGAGATTAAGTTGTGTAAATTACTTTTTTACCCTCAAGATATAATATGTGATATAAGTTGTTAAAATCTAATTAGTTCGTTTTAATTAATGAATTAAAGCTTTAAAAAAATTAAGATAAAATCAAAATCAAAATCAAATTATATTTTTTAAAAATAATATTTAATTTAATATTTTTTTCTCAAATTAAATTTAAAATTTTAAATATAAAATTTCAACATTTAAATTTTAAAATTTAAAATTATATAATATTAATTTTAAATTATAAATTTTAAACATAAAATTTTTTAATTTTCAAATAATAACTTTTACTTTCTTCGTTTTAATTAATGGATTAAAGCCTTACAAAAATTAAGATAAAATTAAAATCAAAATCAAAATTAAAAATAAAATCAAAATCAAAATTAAATTTCAAATTATATTTTATGAAAATAATATTTAATTTAACATTTTATTTGTTTAAATTAAAGTTAAAATTTCGAATATAAAATTTCAAAATTTAAAGTCTTACAAAAATTATGATAAAATCAAAATCAAAATAAAATTTCTAAAATTTTGAAAATAATATTTAATTTAATATCCAATTAAATTAAAAAGAGAGAGGAGAGAGAGGGATTTGTGATGATGAGAGTGTATTGGGAAGAAGAAAAAAAGAGAGAGGAGAGAGAAATTTGTGATGATTAGTGTATTGGGAAGAAGAGAGAGAGAGGGGAGAGAGAGGGATTTGTGATGATGAGAGTGTATTGAAAAAAGAGAAAGGAGGGGAGGAGGGGTAATTTGGTAAAAAAAAAAATTATAAAATAATGGATAATAACTGTTATTCCAGCTTATTCTGTTTGTACTGGAACTACTGTACCTAATAATTCCCCCTTTTTTCAATAGTGTTTGGGTACAAAGGGGGGGATATCCCCCTTTGTACCGGAACCAAACGATAGCTTAGGGTCACTTCAAGTAATGTCTCATTATACTCCCATCCTTAGATAATGGGAGTGTGAGATGTACATCTCTTTAGAATATACATATAGTATTACTCTAAATTAAAATTTAAGGTTTATTAAAAAGAAATTGAAAAAAAAAAAAAATTGTATTATAAAAAAGATGCCATATTAATGGAAAAGGCAAAAGAAAATACACTATAACGAATAATTCTATATATACACTCTAAAATAAATATACATTCTATATTTGGGTTGTAATGTACAAATAGGATTTTTCTTCTATAGCATGTGGGCCTGTGTTGGCATCTTTTACTCCATCATGATGTGAAATCTTAAAATGATTTAAATTTAGAGACTTTTCAAATTTAAATATAAACTATTAATTGTAATTTATAATATTTAAATAAATATCTTGCTATACATATATTTTAAATGAAATGTATGGTAAATATTTCATCAATTTAATAAAACGACTAGTAAAATTCATCTATTTTAAAATATATAAATAATATTTTTTATAATAAAAATAAATTATATATTTTGTCCTCAATTTAAAAAAGGGTGCTGTTTTGATTTTTAAATTTAAATTTTTATTATTTTTAACTTAAACATTCAGCATTATTGTAATCAAATTTTATAATTTATTTTAATCAACTAAATATTAGTACATCACTAATGTAAACGTAGTGTTAGTGTTAAGATTGATAAAGTCACTAATTAAAATACTACATAATTTTTATATTAATAACATGTTAAAATTTTATCAACTAAATTTTATTGTAAAATTTAATTATAATAATTTTAAAAAATTTAAAATAAAAATTATAATAAATTAAAATTTTAGAATAAAAATATTATTTTTGTAAAGTCTCTTGATTGATTTGACTTGTCAGCTTTGCGCGCATCCCAATACATATGTGGACAGCATGTCCAAGCAAAAAATTTTCCTAGATCTAAAAAAGGGGAGATTGGGACATCAAGACCAAGACCAAGACCAAACTAAGTTGCAAAGTACAAATTGTTTTTGTTGACTTAATGACTATTTTTTAAAAAACAACTATTAAAATTTTTTAATGGGTCAAAAAAAAACTCTTTTAAAATTTTATCTTGCCAACTAATTCTAATTTTACCAGTTTAGTATCATATTAGACAAAATAAAAAAAAATAATAAATTATTTATTATCTTTAGAAAACGATAAATTATTTTTTATTTTTAAATTGTAAATTTTTTTTAGAATAGTACGTGAATTATTAAAAATTTTGTTTATTTAGTAGTTTTGTATGAATAAATTGTTAGAACTTTTGGGGTATAAAAATAATGAATTAATTGTCGATTTCTTTATAAAGTAAAAAAAAATAAATTATTTATTATTTTTAAATTTTATTAAAAATCGAGTGCTGAATTAAACAAACAATAAAATTATTAGGCGAAATAAAATTTTGATAGAATCATTTAACCAAATATGTTTTTTTAAAAAAATTATTTAAAAAAAAAAAACTATTTTTTGTAATACTATTAGAAAGAACGAAGTCTATTATTTTTTCGGGGGATTCATAAGGATAAGGTCATTCCGACCAGTATGTTATTATAGTCCTAATTAAATTTAAATACAGATTCTACCTATAGATCCAATGGTTGTATTTTATTATAATCCTAATTAAATAAATAAATTATTTTCACTTGCATATATATATATATATATATATATATATATATATATATATATTAGTTGACTTTGTAATAATATAAATTATAATATAAATTTAATAATAAAAAATTTATAAATATAATTGAGCTTATATTTATAAAATTATATAAACTCTGCTCCATATAATATTTGTTATTAACATGGATAAGCATTCACATGCACATGTGACCTAGGCCCACGTAGTGGTTTGGGTCAGCAACTTGTCATATTAATTTGGATCTCCATGTATTTGATGTGACAATTTATCCTTGTTTACTGCAAATATTAATGTTCTTCATGTGACACTTTCTTCCTGGCTTCTTTTTTTTTCAAGAAAAATATTTTTTTTATATTTTTTTATATATTTTATTAATGAGATAATTTTATTGATTATATTAAAATGACCAGTAAAAATTATTTTATCTTGAATGGATAAAATATGTATCAAATAAAATATATGAATAGCATTATGATTTTTTCATATTATTAATTTTTTAGATTATATAATATGAGAGTTATTTCTATTCTGAATGATCATAAATTTAATTTTTATTTTTAATATTTAACAGATTAATTATCGTTTTATATAATAAGTTAAATTTTTATTTTTTATTAATTTTATTTATTTATTATATTTATTATGTATCTAAATAAATATATTAATATATATATTTTGATAAAATATTCTAAACCTCTCGTAAAATAGACCTATAAATTATATTTTTTTTATATTAAACGCCCGCCAATATAAAAATAAATTTACAAAATGCAAATAAAAAAAACTTTAAAAATAAATAATAAATTAAAGTTTTAATTATTTAAAGAATTATTTTGAAATAATTTAAATTTCAGCTTAGTTTGGTACGTTATACCTAAAAATTCGGTATCTATGTCACTCGAGTTTGGAAAATGTTTCGATCCAAAAAAAAAGGTACAAAATTAGAGGCTAAAAATTCCTAGTATAGTTTTGGAAAAAGCCAAGTTCTTCTTTTGTTTGTTCGTTCGTCCTATTACACTATAATAAAATTATATTATAGCGATATTTTTAAATATAGTTAAAAGTTAAAATAAATATTATTGAAAAAAATACCGACACTTATTATTAGTGTCGTTATATGTATCTTCGCTAAGGTTTATAGCGACACATTACTATAATGTGTTTCAAAAATATGTCCCCATAATCTAATTTTAAATATAGATGAACTATAAATAAAATATTTATAAAAAAATATCACAAATATGTGTCACTATAACCTAATTTTATTATAATATTATAAATTAAAAAAATTATGATCTTTTTTATTAAATTATTAATTGCTTACGTTGGACCTACAATAATCAATTGGGTGCGTAAAGAGATGCCTTGTCAATTTAAAACAAATGCCAAATTCTCTGGGTAAAGTAATTTTTATTGCATTTGCACATGTTGTAGGGAGACTTTTAATTTATTTAGAAACGTATTTTAAAATATCATATATATATATATATATATATATATATATATATATATATATATATATAAAAGTTTACAAATAAGTTAATAATATGTAAAAGTAAAACAATACCTTTTTTTTTATCTAATGGCCAAAATTGGTCCTCATCTTAATAACTTTTTTTTATAATTATCAAACATATTAAAATATTTGTGAGAGATGAATTATTGTAAGATTTATATTTTTTTCTTGACGTGTACAGAGAGTATTTTGTGTAAAAAAATATTACATATATAAGACTATTGGTATTTATAATATAAAAGTTTTTTATTAATTAATTTATATATATAACACTTCAATAAAATTATATTATAGCGATATTTTTAAGTATTTCTAAAATTTGAAAAAAAAATATCGCTAGTAAAAATATCGACACTTAAGTGTCGTTATATGTGCAGTCGCTATGGTGTTGTGACACCACAATAGTCCCACATCGGATGGAAGTATGGATGTATTTGGATATATATAAGATATGGACATTAGTAATAATAACTGGGCTTAAACATTTTGGGTTGTGGTTTGGGCCCAACAAGTTATTATTGATAGTGAGTCGGGTTGTTACATTTGGTATCGGAGCCAATAACCAGCCGGAAGTGTGTGACGAGTTTCGGCTGAGCCTGAGTCCATATGACAGGACTAGCGAGACAAGTCTCACATTGCCCGGCTGAGTCTGAGTCTATATGACTCAGCCGAGCCTGGATCCATATGACAGGAATAGCGAGACAAGTCTCACATCGCCCAGCCGGAAGTGTGTGTGTTTGGGTAATAATAACCGAGCTTAAGTATCTTAGACTGTGGTGTGGGCTCAACGAGTTATTATTGTTAATAAGCCGGGCTGTGTCGTTACAGGTGTATAGCGACGTATTATTGTAATGTGTCTAAAAATATGTCCCTATAACTTAATTTTGGATATAGATGAAATATATATAAAACACTTGTACAAAAGAGTTATAAAAATATATTTTTATAATCTAATTTTATTATAATACAATCTAAAATATTGTATAAAAGATTATAGAAGTAGATCAGGGTGAGAAGCAAAGGCTTCTTCTTATTTATTTATTTATTTATTTATTTATTTTTTTAAAAAAAATTAATTTTTACTTATGGTGTTCTAATCTTCTAGAAGTAGCTAGGGTGTTTGGTTATTGAGAAAAAACTAGAGGCACATAGCCCCAGTTTTGGACTATTTGTTGTTGTTAAATTTCTTCGAATCTTTCCATATTTTTATAGTCTAGATAGCAAAGTGAATCAAGTTACTAATAACTGATTTATAAATTAAAAAAAAAACATTATTTTATTATTTGTCTTAATTATACTATATTGTACTCTATTTTATAAAAAAAAAAAAAAAAATCCTTTTTAATATTATACATTTTTTAAGACTCTTTGTAAGTAATAAATATATAGTTTAAATAAAAAATTATTATAAAATATTAATAAAATATGATTGTGCATATATTCAAGTATATATTCAACTCATTTTTTAAATAGGATACTGATCTTGTCGCGTTTTATTCTTTATTATTAATGTTCATCCCTTTTAATTAATAAAATTTTTGCTCTAAAAAAATGTCATCAAAAGTCATTGATGTATTGGCTCCTCTAATGTAGTGCATTCAAAACATTTTCCCTTCGAAAAATTGGACCTTCGAGAAGGAAAAGAAAAATAAAAAAATAATGCAGTTCTCATGTATAGTGAGTCGCCTGATAAGGGCAATATTTTTTCAATAATAAAAATAATGATAGTGATAATTAAAATGCTTCAAAATTTAAGTTATAGCTAATATAATAATTTTTAAAAATTCAAAAAAATATGTACTATATAAAAAGATAAAAAAATTGTGCGGTTCGCGACTGATATAGTGAGTCGTCTAATCAGGACAATACTTTTTCAATAACGATGATAGTGATAATTAAAATGCTTCAAAATTTAAGTTATGATATAATAACTTTTAAAGATTCGGAAAGATATGTAGTATATACTGTCAAATTATTGATTCTAATAATTAATTTCAAAACTCGAGATTTAATCTTTTTAAATTAAATAAAAAATTCTCTAATTAAAAATTAGAAATCTTAAAACTCTTTAATAAAAAATTATGCTTAGTATTATTGTCCTTTTCTCAGACGCCAAAATTGACTTAATTTTGATTGAATTATATTTCAAAATCACAAAGTTAATTTAATTAATTTATCTTATTCAAGTTTGATTTTTCTAATGATCATGATATGATGATGTGAGAACATATAAAATAAAATTTAATTTAATTTACCAAACTATTTTAGCATAGGCGAGTAAATCTATTAAAGTTCAAAAATACTAAAAGATAATCATTTTAAAAGTTTTTATAAAAATTTGAGCTAGTTTCGAATAATTAAATTAAATCATACACAGTCCTTTGAAAGTTCAAAAATTTGACAAATCAAATCATACACAGTCCTTTGATAATGACATCATTCCATAAATCTTTGTTTCCAAATGATTGTAAATGTAGAATTATTTTAGTTTTATAAAGATTTAGATTTTTTAATAAAATTATAAAATATTAAATTAAAATTTATATTTTTAAAAGCTCAATTTTTTTTTCTATTTATATTAAAAGGGTCATTAATGCTTTTGCACTGGTGTACAAGAATGGCAGTGTTTGGTTTAATATTTGAAAATATATTTTTTACAAAATTAATTTTAATTTGTAGAATTAATTTTGACCTAAATATGTACATCTCACACACTACAATAGCAAAAAATTATATGAAGAAATTGTAGGGAGACCCCTCTGACTTTTAGCTCATTTATAGGGAGGGCGCTTGAACTTTCAATTTTGCGCAACAAGACGATTTATTAAACTTTATCAAATAATTCAACAGATTCCTCTTTTTTAGTAAACTTACTATTATATAATTATTTTGATTGGATATTTTGCATATAATGATACCTATTTTTAATCCTCTAGTTTCGAATAATTAAGCATGATGATTGAAAAATAAATTGAACTGAATTTTCAAATTTATTATTTGCTTTTCTTATAAGTTTGAATATAATTTTTAAATCTTTATACAAACTATACATGCAATATATAAGACTAAGACTATTGTGTAATTAATTATAACTTTAATAGAATTTAGGAAGTCACTTTGCTAAAATTGAGAGTTTAAATACCGGTTCGCAAATGAGCTAAAATTCAGAAGTGAAAATTTTAAAATATTTAATGTACTTTTTATTCGCCAAAATATTTTTGTTAATTTCTAAAAAGTCTTTCAAATACTTTCAAAATTTTAAAATTTACTAATAAAATCGAGATTTAGAAGAATATTTTGATATATAATTTTAGAATAAATTTAAAAATTTTGAGTAACTTCTAGAGGTAGATAAGCAAAAGCTCCGATTCAAAAAGTCTCCATACATTTTTACTCAAAATTATAATAGAGACATTAAAATTAAAAACTAACTTACCTATATTCCTATAAATAAAAAAAATTATAATTTTTGAACACATTAAACAATCAATGATAATGTCTTAATAATAAATTTCCAAATATTATAATTTTTATGTATAATTCTTTTAGAGAAGAGCTTAATGCAGTGTCTCTATCAAGGAGGTTGCGGGTCAAATTCGTTTACTCCAATGGTGGTTTTTTTTTCAAGAGAAAAATATTTTTTAAAAGCAAGATAGTATGGTTTTTGTTTTATTCGAATTTTTTTTTAAAAAAAAATTAACTAAAAATAAAAAATAATTAAATTTAAAATTTAAAATTTTGAATAATAATTATTAAATTTTTTACTGTTTGGTTCAGGGCTAGAACCAAGAATAAGGGAGATATTCTCTTGTTCTACCAAACGCATCTGGAATCAATCGGTATAACTTGTTCCAATACAATTAGAATAAGCTGTAATTAATGTTTTCACTCTTTCCAATCACCCTCTTACTTTTTTCTTAAATACCTTCCCACGTCTACCGATGCATCATCTCTCATCTCATTATTATATAATAAAGTTGAGGGCAAAAAGGTAATTTACCATAACTAATACTCTTTATTTCTCTTATTCCTCATTATCATACCAAATACAAAATTTTTTATTTCTGAAATCATCTCAAACGCTTTTTCACTCTAGTTCCATATTTTATACTTATTTCTAGAATAGCTAGTTCCGACTTATTCCATTACCAAACGGGTAATAGTTCTTCTTTTGGGATAAGAGTTCGGTTAATCATATGGCAGTAGGCAGGATCAACTACGCAATCACAGACACATTTGATAACCTCTTACTTAAACTGGAAATAAAACAAAACAAAAAAAAAAAAAAAAATTGAAAAGCACTTCTTTAAGATGGTCCAAATCTTCTCATGCAATCCATTTGCCTTTAGAATATATGGAGAAGATGAATCAGATCAAATCTGATCGAAATTGAGCCAATTAAAGCCCGTTTGATGTGATAGTGATCATAAAGTTGAGCTCGAATGCTCTTTTTGAATGGTTATAATGATAAGTTATGTACTTCAATAATATTTTCGGATGTGAATTTTAAACCAACCTTACTTAAATTAGAAATATAAAAAAGAAAAATAAAAAAAGGCACTTACGTAAGATTTTTAAATTTTTTCGATGCCGTTGATCTAGTCTTAAAATATATGGTTGGAGAAGATGAATTAGACGCAATCTGATTGAAATAGTAACAAGTGAGGCGTGTTTGTTGTGATGCACATAAATGTTTAGTAAAACAGCTATAAAGTTGTGCTCGGATGCTCGTTTTGAATGTGTACGTAGCCTTAATTCGGAAATAAATTTTAGAATTGAATGTTCTAGGCTGAGTAGTTTTGTCATTCAATATTATTTTTGAATCTAACACTACAACAAAATTATATTATAGCGATACTTTTAAATATTGCTAAAAATTAAAAAAAATATTGCTGAAAAAAATACCGACACTTGTCATAAGTGTCGCTATATATGACGTCGCTAGTGTGTATAGCGACACATTTTTATAATATGTCTCAAAAATATGTACTTATAACCTAATTTTGCATATAGATTGAATATAGATAGGACACTTATATAAAAGTGTCACAAACATATGTCTCTATAACCTAATTTTGTTGTAGTGTAAATTTTGTTGTTTCTGCCACCGAATAACTAGTTTTATTTATTTTTAAATATTTTAAAAAAAATTAAAATTCTAGTCAGACTATAACTTTTGAGTTATATTTTTAATTTAAAATTTAAAATTTACTTTTTTTAGAAAGTTTTTATGTGAGTTCATATAATCACTGTGTTTTTGGAGTACAATAATATTTATTTTTTTTTCAAAAAAATAATATTATATTTAAAAATTTTGATTTTGATTTTTTATTATTTTGTATTTTTTTTATTTTCTTTTCAGTCGGTGCATGTAATATATAGTAGTAGTATGGTTCTATAAATTTAATTTTAGGATAAATTTTCTTTTTTTAAATGAATTTTGATTGGCTTATTATCATGTCACTTAAATATAGCAAAAAAAATAAAATGACAACCATATATAGAAAAATATAGTAACACTATGAATAAAATAGTTTTAATTTTTCTTCTATTGTGAGGCACTGAATAATACACATCATTACATTTTACAAAATATTTTCATATATATAAACCCAGTAAACGTAATTTAGACATCAAATTTTAAGTTGGATATATATATATATATATATATATATATATATATATATATATATATATATATTCACAAATACAAATTGACTGTTTATATTATAATTTTTAGATAAAAATGTATAGAATTTACATGATTTATGAATCATTTTAATCAAACTATTTACTTTTACAAAATTTTAATTTTACTATTTATTTTTTTAAAAAAATTATTTAATTTTGAGTCAGTCAACGACACTTTGATTTTAAAATTTAAATATATTATTTATCTTTATAAATTTAATTAGTATATATATTTCATGTAGGTCTCATAATTATAAATATATTAAAACAGATAATTAACTTAAATTTTGTAGTCCAAGTGCAATTCAAACAAATTAAAATAAAAAAAATAATTAATTAATTTAAAATAATCTATAATTCAGATAAATTCAGTATATTTATATCTGAATTTTTTAGTTTCAAACTTTGCCAACATATCATGTTGCATTTTTTTTTTTTTTTTCTTTTGTGAAAAAAGAAATCCAACATATCTCCTCTTGCACTTCTTTAAAGCCAGTTCCATATATATATATATATATATATATATATATATATATATATATATATATATATATATATATATATATATATACAAAGTAATTGTTAATTTAAAACTTTGCCAAAATTTATGTTGGTGGTTTGTATAGAGTTTCAAATTTCAAGTCTAATTACTTTATAATTTTTAACTATATTTTTATTTTATTTTATTTTTTTAAAAAAAAACAAATAGCATATTATTTTGTCCTCTCTAAAAAAAAGAAAAAATAAAACTCCACACGTATATTCATCTAAGTCCACCCACATATTTATCCATGCACATACATGTGGCTTTTGATCTCTCTGCCTCCTCTCCACCGCCATTAATGGCACCTCCTCCTCCTCCTCCTCTTCCTCCTTCTTCTTGTTTGATGGTGAAGCTACGAACCATCGAGACGAGCAGCGTATCGCCGCCGGAGGGGTCCGTCCCTCCGACCGCCGTCCCGCTGACCTTGTTCGACGTCATGTGGGTCCACGCTCGCCCCATGGAGCGCCTCTTCTTCTACCCCTTCCCCCACCCTACCTCCCACTTCCTCTCCCTCATCGTCCCCTCCCTCAAGTCCTCCCTTTCCCTCGCCCTCCGATCCTTCTTCCCCCTCGCCGCCGTCCTCCGCCGATCCCCCGACACCGACCGCTTCGAGCTCTTCTTCTCAGACGCCACCTCCCCCGGCGTCCTCTTCACCGTCGCAGAGTGCTCGGACGGTGAAAACGGCAGCCTTTTCGACTACCTCGCAGGGCGCCGCCCGCGCGACGTCGGCCAGCTTCGGGCTCTCGTGCCTCCGCTTCCACCGCCCGACTCTCGTGGGTCCCAGCCATTGCTCGCCGTTCAGGTTGTTTATATATATATATACGAGAGATAGAGTTGACTTAATATAAATTATTTAAAAAATTTATAAAATAAATTTTATAATTTTTTAATATTATTTGTTCATTTAAAATTAATAATTTTAATAGTTTCAATAAACTATTTACAAATTTAACGATATAAAAAAATATTTAAAAAATATATATTTTTTATTATATAAAATAAGATTAATATTTCTGATTTAAAATTTTAGTATTATATCATCATATTTTGTGAAATTTTTATTTTCAGCTGTTGATTTTGAGTTCTTTTGGTAACTAGATAATGATATCAAAAAATTATAAAATTTATTTTTTAGGCATTTCAAATATTCTATATTAAATCTAACGGAATCGATTGTGATTTAGAAATCCCAATATTGGAGATATACATAGTCTGGCTACTATGTTTTCAAAAGTATCAGTATTTCTCCGAAGACTCACTAAACTCTAGAATACTAGTTTTCTCCTGACCACACATCTCCTCGTTCAAGTGCCAAAGAAACTACCAACACTAATAATTTGATTTTTTTAAAAATATAAAAATTTATATATATATATATATATATATATATATATATATATATATATATATATATATATAGTAGGCTTATATACTTTCAAAAGCACAAAACCAAATATAAAATTTGCATTGAGATTTGTGTTATTTATTTTTCTTTCTTCTTCTTTAGTTGATTTTATAATACCACAAATCTCAATACAAATTCAATGGTAAAAAATTCACAAGTATAATTTGGTTTGTACTTTTAAAAATATATAAGCTCTTCTCTCTCTCTTTCTCTCTCTCTCTATATGTATATTAAGGTTTATATATTTTTAAAAGAATAAGCTGAACTATGCTTATGATTTTTTATTATTAAATTTACATTAAAATTTATATTATTATATTTTTTCTTTTTATTTTATTAGTTGGCTTTACAACAATTTAATTTGTACTTTTGAAAATATATAAATCCTTCTCTCTCTCTCTCTCTATATATATATATATATAAAAAGTCAAAAAATTGTCATCTTTTAAAAATTTGACTTTTAAAAAGGTTAAATTATAAAAAATATCTTTCTCTCTGTAAGTCCTACTTTCTCTCTCTCTCTCTCTCTATATATATATATAAAGTCAAAAAGTTTTCATGGTCTTATAATTTAACTTTTTTAAAAAATTAAATTATAGAAAATGCCTTTGTAAATATTAGTTTTTTTATTTTTTTCCTAATTTTTAAAAATTTAAATTCTACGTCCTCAAAAAATTAAGTTTATGTATTTAGTTCCTCTTCGTTCGAATTTCATCAACATTTCATTCATTTTTTATAATTAATATCTAAAATATTTTAAAAATAATAAAAATATATTAAAAATTAATTTATTTTTTTTATAAAACAAGTTTGAGTAATTTGTTCTTCACACCTTCTTCTTCTTCTTTTTTTTTTTTTTTTCCGTTAACATCATAATTTCTAAATATATTTTTTTTAAAAAATAAATATTTACAAGGAGATCAATTTTGGTCTTTTAAACATAAACAGTAATTCCACATGTACAGGTGACAGTGTTTTCGCACCACGGCGTGGTCGTAGGGACAACCATGCACCACGCGGCCTGCGACGGCAACAGCTACACACTATTCAGGCGAATGTGGGCCGGCGCCGCCCTCCGATCGTCGCGCGACATCTCCCCCGCCGCGCACCCCGTCGGCCCCGTCATCGACCGGACATTGGTCCCCAATCCTGATGGACTGTACTCGCTTTTCTACAAAATGCTCTCGGGCAGGTCCCCCGTCCCGGCGGCTGCATCCTCTCCTGCCGACGTAGTTCTCGCGTCATTCACTATCAAAAGCAGCCACATCAAAGCTCTAAAAGCGGCATTCGGGTGCTCGACAGCAGCGGTAACCTTCGCCTTTTCGTGGATCAGCTACATCCGAGCGAGAGACCTGGCGAAAAGATACAGCAAGGCGGGTCTTGCAATCCCGGTGGACTTTCGTAGCCGGATACGTCCCCCGCTCCCCCCGGAGTACTTCGGAAACTGCATTGGGCCGTGCTACGTCGAGGCGGCGGCCGACGACTTATCCGGCTCGAACGGGCTGGCGGTGGCGGCGAAAGCCATAGACAAAGTCATAAAGAGTGTGGTGAGTGGAGGATTCGATGGCGCGGAGCCGGAGAAATGGTTTGAAACGGCCCGGAGCTTGCCCCCGGAGGCACTTCTGGTCACTGCCGGGTCGCACCGGTTCGGAGTTTACGACATGGATTTCGGGTGGGGTAGGCCTGTGCATGTGGACCTCACCTCCGTCGCCAGAACCGGAGTGGTGGCGGTGGCGGAGAGCGGCGAGGAGGAGGGAGGGGTGGAGATTGGATTGGCACTTCCCAGAAATGAGATGGATTTGTTCCAGAATTTCTTTGCACAAGGCCTTAACCATTTAGATGGTTGATCGCAAAATTTTACTTATTTCTGCAACTATGCCACAATCTTTGTTACGGTGATGGGTCTCCAACAAATATTTTCTATATACTTGTTATGATATATAAAATAAAAAATAGAAAAAAAATAAATAAATAATAAAGAATCTGATACGTTTTGATGGAAGCAAGCTAAACTTGTCTTTATTGAAAAAATAATTTCATGTACTCGTCTTTGGCCTCACTAATTAATTAAGGCGACTCCGGCTTCATTGACAATCATAATATCCCAACCTATCTATTTATAGATTATTATACAAAATTTTATTCTAATTAGATATCCTATCTAATTAAATTTATCTTTATCAAAATTTAAACAACCAAATATCTTAGATAATCTAATTCTAACTAATTAGCATTATCTCTGACAATTCTGGTCCAATTATGAGACTAATTAAGGTGCAAAATTTTACTTATGCCTGGAACTATGCCACAATCATGATCCAATTATGAGACTAATTAAGGTGCAAAATTTTACTTATCCCTGGAACTATGCGACAATCATGATCCAATTATGAGACTAATAATGGTGCCTTTTTTAGTTTGAAGGATTTAACATTATTTGTAATGAAAATCACAATAATTCATTTCTATTATCAGCAGCGTTTGGATTTAGAAATTGACATTTTAATTTTTATTATAAAAAGATTCGAATTTCTTTCAAAAATAACTCTCACTTTTATCGTGAGAGCCAATTTTGATTGCAGAGTGATTGAGAAAAAAAAAAATTACTAATTAATTATTTAAATTTAAATATAAATTATATTAATTTATTAAATTAAATTATAATTTTAAATCTAAAATTCAAATCATATAAATGAGAGTTACTCAAAAGTAAATCTCATTTTTATGATGAGAGACAACTTTGATTCAAGAGTGATATTATTTAAAAAAATTACTAATAATTATTTAAATTTAAATATAAATTATATAAATTTATTACATTAAATTATAATTTTTTAAATTTTAGTTTAATAGTTCTAAATTTAAAATTTGACTTCGACCTAGAATTTTATTTGTGAATTCAAATTTTAAGTTCAAATAGTAAATTCAAATTTATATTCAAATTTTGATTAAAAATTTCGATAAAAAAATTAATTTTTTTTTTTAAAATAACTTTTTTTTATTTTCAATTTGGACAGGGTTCTTTTTCTGATTCTTTTTATGAACCAAACAAATTATTTTTTTTATTATTTCGTTTTCAATTCCGACTTGTTTATTTCTATTCCAATTTTAATGTCTCTTCTAAACCAAACATGCTCTAAATGTTGAAATTAATCTTTACAACTGAAATTTTAAGTTATTGAAATGATTTATATATTATTTAAATTTAATTAAAAATATAAAATAATTAAGTTTTAAATTTGTGACATTAAATAACAGTATCTAATTTCTCGCCAGACGATCATTTATATTGTTTGAAAGTTCAACTAATAATTAACCAGTGAAGTAAGCTTTGACGGTTTTACCAAATCACCAATAGTTTAGTAATAGCGTGTTGAGTGGTCTGTCTTGAGGTCAAAGTCCTCACCCTTGGTTTAATATATATATATATATATATATATATATATATATATATATATATATATATAGAGTTGGGCTGGAATGCTATTGATAGCACCAGCCCAACTTTGCCACCCATTTTATAGCCATTGGATCGCATTGAGATTCGTAGAGGCTCTTTAATGAAAAAAAAGAAAAGAAAAAGTAAAAAGAAAAAGTAAAAAGTAAAAAGCTTTTCTTTTTAATTAAAGGGCTTGCACGAATCTCAATGCAATCCAATGGCTACAAAATGGGTGGCAAAGTTGGGCTGGTGCTATCAATAGCATTCCAGCACAACTATATATATATATATATATATATATATATATATATATATATATATATATATATATATATATATATATCTTACACCCCATCCCATTCTCAGGTGGGGTGTAGGATGTATACCCCTAAAAATATAGGATGTATATCTCTAAAGAAGTGTACACCCCTCATATAGGGAGATGATAGTGGATCCGTTGGGTTTAATAGGTGGTTGGAAAAATAGTAAAATCTGATGGGTGAAAATGATCAAAGGGATTGATCTAAAGATAGAAAATTTGATAGTACCAATAACTTAGTACTATTAATAGTATAGTAGCCGGACTATATATATATATATAGAGAGAGAGAGAGAGAGAGAGAGAGAGAGAGAGAGAGAGAGAGTAGAGCTTATATATTTTTAAAAGTACAAATCCATCAATATTTGTAAAATTTTTACTATGAATTTGTATTGAGATTTGTGTTCTTCTAAAGTTAACTAAAGAGAGAGAAAAATAAAATAAAAAACACAAATTTCAATACAAATTTAATGGTAAAAAATTTATAAGTATGAATGTGCTTATATCTTTAAAAGCATATAAGCTCTAGTATATATATATATATATATATATATATATATATATATATATATATATATATATATATATATATATAGAGAGAGAGAGAGAGAGAGAGAGAGAGAGAGAGAGAGAGAGAGAGAGAGAGAGAGAGTTGTGCTGGAATGCTATTGATAGCACCAGCCCAACTTTGCCACCTATTTTGTAGTCCTTGGATCGCGTTGAGATTCGTGCAGGCTCTTTAATTAAAAAGAAAAGCTTTTTACTTTTTACTTTTTCTTTTTTCTTTTTTTCATTAAAGAGCATGCACGAATCTCAACGCGATCCAAGGCTACAAAATGGGTGGCAAAGTTGGGCTGGTGCTATCAATAGCATTCCAGCCCAACTCTCTCTCTCTCTATATATATATATATATATATATATATATATATATAGTCCGGCTACTATACTATTAATAATACAAAGTTATCGATGCTGTCAAGTTTTCTACCCGATCAACCTCTTTATTCATTTTCACCCATTAGATTTTACTATTTTTCCAACTACCTATTAAACCCAAGAGTTCGACTATCATTTCAACCATACATCTTTTAATCCAAGCATTAAAAACTTAATATCACTAATGATTTGGATACTATTAATAATATTCCAGCTTATATATATATATATATATATATATATATATATATATATATATATATATATATATATATATATATAAAAGTAGGAATCTATCAATAATTTTTTTTTAGAAAGACACAATCCTTCGTTCTATTAAATTATTTTTATTAATAGAGAATTCTAATCGATAATCATAATTATTAAAATTGATCTATAATATTTAAAGTATTTTGAAACTAAATTTTAAAAATTTTAAAAATTATTTATATAGTGATCAAGGTTTATAAAATCGACAGTTTTTGATGATCTATATTAGTCGTTTACTTATTTGACAGTGTAAAACAATTCAAATTATTTGAGCTTTTGATAATTTTTTTTTATGCTATTTAGATAACATTTGATAATTTTAATTATAATTGAAAATGATAAACCTCTATTTTTAAAAAATCATTTTTTTTAATCGTTCATTTTTAGACTGTACGGTGAACTTGATAATAATTTTTAAAAATTATAAAATTTGATTTCTAACTCGATAGGATAAAAATTTCTATTCTCTTAATAAGAGAATAGTAACTGAACTCTGTATAACAGTTATATTTATATTTGATTTATCTGCGGATCCAAACTATATATAATAAGTAGATACAACTATCAAAAACCAGATTAAATTATTGAATTTGTTTAGAGGAATAACAACCAACCAAACAGCCCCTCGAAGGAGGAATCTGGCGCTTTCTTTGATTGTGATTTTTGAAGAGATGGCCAGATAGGGTAAGTCGATGGAGACAAAAATGACAAAAAGAATAAGACTTTTCTCCATGATGTAGGCTTGGAGTTATTGAGTGAAAGGGCTACATGAGAAGTTCATGTGAGAGTAGTCAGTGTTGTAACCAACACGCAATCCAATTAATTGATTGGTAGAAAAAATGTTCATATGCATCCGAGATTGTTGTAAGTTGATAGGGCCAGCATTCTGCTTTACGGCGGGAGATTAGGTTGAGCCGAGTCATATTCGAAATTGCGGAAAGTCGAATTTAGTCAAGTTATGTTTGAAGTAGCGTGACGCTAGTTTGGCCGAGTAATAATCGAAACTTGTTGACGTTGTATTTATATAGTTTAAATGAATTGATTGTGTATTTCTAACCGTTCAAATTTTTTGAATTAATAGTTAGCATATCTGATTCGACAAGTAGTATTAGAACCGTGCGGGAGAAGGAGGGGGGGGGGGCTTAAAGGGGCCAATATCCGCCACAGAATGTGTGCAGGTACTGGAAGAAACGAAAATATATTAATTTTTTTAAGAGGCCCAAAAATATATTAATTTTTTTTTGAAATATTAATAAAAAATTATATATAAATATTTTTTTTAAATAAAAATAGAGTGGAGTTGTCTTTATCATTAAAATAATAATGCCCTAGAGATTTACAAAAAAAATTATGTTAAAAAATTAAGTATTAAGATTTAGTATAATTTTATAAATTAAATATTATGATTTAATATAATTTGCAAATTAAATATTACGATAAGTTTTAGTCAATTAAATTAGCATTTCGTGGCCCGCAAGGCAACATTAGTTTTTTTAAAATATATATATTTTGATCTTTAAAATTTACACCATTTTTTAATAACATAATAATAAACTTTTATATAATTTTAAAAATATAGGAGGGTCATGGCCACCGTGGATTCCCACATGGCTTCGTCCTTAAGTATAGGAGGAATTGTTGGCTTAAAAGCAGGAAGCGGGATTAGACCGAGTTGTCTTCGAAGTAGCGTTAGCCTAGTTTGACCGAATCAGAATCAAGATCAGTGTGGCTCCGTCCTTGGGCATAGGAGGGATTGTTGGCTTAACAGCAGGAAGTAGGATTAGGCCGAGTTGTGTTCAAAGTAGCATGAGCTTAGTTTGACCGAATCATAATCGAGATCTGTGAGCACTGTGTCTATACGCTTTCAGTGAATCGGATGTGCATTTCTAACGACTCGAACTTTTGTAATTAATAGTCAGCGCCAACAATCCAACAGTTGCAGTTCTGATTTTGAAACATGTTGGATCAAATTTTGATCTAAACTCAACCTTTTGATCAGATGTAGATCAAAACCCACCCTGAATACGACCCAAACTCAACGACAGTGCAGATCAAAATCCAGTCCAAACAAGAATAACATTCTCAGAGCACTAATGTAAAACCACAACATACCACAAGATCCTTCTTTGAAGTTTACTCTAAAATTTAAACAATGCTAGCACTAAATTTTAAATGTACACATTTAAGATCACCCTAATCTAGAAAAAGAGGTTCTCCCATTCACAAAAGAACACATTTACTCAACATTAAGTTAATTATTTTTCATTTGTACAATACAATTACCGCGCACGCGTTCAATCTTACAATTTAAAATAGCTTAGAGCGGACCGTCCATCAAGACCTTTGGAGTCGTAGTGCGAGACGAAATCCTTGAGCATAATATCTTTGTACAGAGGTGGATTTTCATCAGAAAGCAATTCCTTGATGGGGCCATATAGCAGGGAAGATTGGTGGAGGGGCATGGTGAAGAAACATGCCACTGAAACTCGCGGGCCAATCTTGTTTGCGAGGACTCTATGCTCCACGCTTTTAAACTTGTCATTGGTCATCAACTGCTTACAGAAAAGATTCATGAGTCAGAAAAATTAAGAAAGATATTATGAGGACAAACCAAGTTTCCAAAAGTTTAATCATCAGAAGTCACATGATTTGCATAGCAACAAAAACAAATCAGAGTCTTTAGAAAGGTTATCATCAAAAAATTGTATGATTTGGACTAGGCCACCTTGGCCACCTTGAGGTACTCTACGGAGGTTGTTCGACCGAGCCAGAGCATCCTGCAGAGGTGCTGTTTAAGTAGAATGGTTCAAAGAAGCCCTAACGACTTTTTAGTTCAATTTACGCCCCGACTGAAATTAGAAGCTTCATTCAAATAACATTTTCCATTCTTTACTCAGAGGTTCATTTTAGTATTGAAAACGAACCTCGCTGAATTGAAAACATCACTGAGATATTTTACATAGAGCGGCGAGATAAAATGATTGATAGTTTAAGTGGAATACTTGACCTGTAGAAGATCACCAATGTTGACTAGCAAAGCACCTGCGACAGGAGGAGCATCAATCCACTGTTGCTGGTAAAGAACTTGCAAGCCGCCCAACTGATCTTGTACAAGGATGGTAAGGAAGTCCGGGTCGGAATGCTTGCTTGTTCCGAGAGTGAGATGTGGCTCTGGGCACGGTGGGTAATAGTTCGCGACAAGAGCATGCCCTTTCGCACACTCCATCTCTTCTAGATAATCGGAGGGAAGACCAAGGGACTCGGACAGCAGCTCGAACAAAAGTTTTCCTAATTGCCCGACATGATTTGAGTACTCGAAAGTTACCTCTCTAACATTTCGAAAAAAGAATTTGTTAGATCATTTCATGTGTCTTCAATTAAAAATAGATTTAGGATTAGAAAGTAGTCATTACATGCAAGATAAGCAGTTGCACTCCATCAACACATCAATAGTGGACTCATACATCGATATTGTGATGCACTCGTACGTTGATGCGTAAGCGAAAGGTCTCAAATAAAGTGATTTCGAGTTCGTAGGTTGAAGTAATGTTTTGAATCATAATGAACCAGGTTGATCCATAAGTTAGATGATTAAAGTGCATAGTTTACATATATATAAACTGAGAATCATGTTGCGCAAAGTATACATTCCAACTCTAAATATATACTGGTAAACATACTGATTTGTTCAACAACAAAAATTTGGATCTCTCTACAGAAATGGCACTAATCAAAAGCATGAGTTCAACAAATTAACCCTAGTAGGTACAACTACAAAAAGCTAATCACACACAGAGACCCAATTTTAGCAGCTAAATTATCAAAATTGTCATCATTTACCGCACCATACGAATCGAAACCCTAACCTGCAAGCGATCGGGAGCTCCTCGGGACGGGGAGGATCCGGCGACATCCAGAAGAACAGCGAGTCCCTCCAATTCGCCGCGGGGGCCTGGAAGAGGTCGAAATTGCTATAATACCTCACCTTCTTGCTCGGATCGCGGGAGTAGTAATCCCTCCTCACCTCCACCCCCTCCTCGTTGAACCCGCGAACTCGTTCGAGCATTTCGTCGAGCACCTGGTGGGCGACGCCATGGTTGACCACGTAGAAGAGCCCTAGGGTCTCCGCGGCACGGGCGACGGCGCCCGCCGCGTGGCGGCGCCCGGGGCCTTGGGATCGCGCGGGGGCGAGATCGACGACGGGGATGGAGATGGGAGGGGCGGGGTCGCGCTGCTCGTGCTTTTGGATTGGTCGTTGTTCGCGGTCTGGGTGGACGAAGAAGCCGGGGATGGAGGTAAAGCCGGCGTCGACTAGGCCCTTGACGCCGGCTTTGGTCGCGTCGAAGGCGCGGAGCTCGGCGACCCGGGCCGGGTCGCCGGACATGGTTCGGGTTCGGGTTTCGGTTTCGGTGTGTTGGACTCGTCGGGAGAGCGCGCTGAGTCCAACGTGTACAGTGTACGAGCGATGCAAACGGATCCAGATTAGTGGATATTTCGTTTCCATCCATCTTAAAAGTTACAATAATTACATTATAATTGATTTTTTTTTTTTACCAATTAAAAACGACCGTATAAGTAATTTTGTGAAATACTGTAAAATTTGAGTACGTCGAATTTTAAAGCAGTATGATTGATGCATCGTACAGACTCATTTTGACAATTGTTTTTATAAATATTTTTTTTATTAATATCACTAAAGATTTATTATTATAATATTAAAGTAATATAGAATCTAGCTGCTTCCTATAATATTTTTAAAAGTACCAAATATTTAGAGCATTTAATTTTTTTTATTGTTAAATTTTTTTTTTTTTGACCAATTATATTTTTTAGATTATGCTATTCCATCAACTTTCTATTAAATTTTAAAAATTATTATTATTTTAATTCTATAAATTTTCATTCAAAGATGAAAAATTTATAAATATCAATAATTTTATACTTTTAAAACTACAGGAGTGAAACTCAAATAATATATTATTAATGTATTAACCATATTGATTAGTATATTTTTAGAAGCATAAATTATTTGATGTTTATAAATTTTTGACTCTTTGATTAAATTTGAATCAATTCTTTTAAATTATTAAATTAAATGTTAATAATAGTTACTTATGTTGAGCCTCTTTTTGTCCATGTTTCAAAGGCCAAAAGAATTAGTATTTATAATTTATAATAGAAATCGAGATAGTATTCTATTAACAGTACCAAACATTTAAAATTATCAAATTTTTTATCGTTAAATTTATTTATTTTTTAATTATTTTTATTTTTTAAATTATATTATTTTATCAATATCAAAAATTTGATAAAACTAACTGCTTGATATTATTTATTATATCCTAGCTAGAATTATATTGACATCAATATTATAAAATATTTTAATCATTTATGTTTATATTCTCTTAAAATTTTCAGATCTTTTAGCTTTGAAAATTTTCATTTGAATTATATATTTAGTTTGGTTTAAAATTTTTATTAAATTTAATAATTATATTAGTTTTATCAAATTTAATATCTAATTTAAAATTTAAAACCTAAGAACATTTTCACAGTATTTGAATAATCTGGATATAAAATTTATATATCAAAGCCATTCAAAAATTGGGACAATTCTCTTAAATTTTTTTGTATTAATTTATATTAGACGTAGACGTATGAACGTATCAAAAAAAAAACCTTTCAATTGTAAAAATTAATCCATAAATTGACAATAATTAAGGAATTGGATGCAAATTAAATTTATTTGAATTTTATATTTAGTTTAGTTTAAAAATTTTATTAAATTTAATAACTATATTAGTTTTATCAAATTTAATAGTCAAATTTAATTAAATTTAATATCTAATTTAAAACTAAAAAATCAAAAAAAATGGTCTCAATCCGTAAATAACTTGGATATGAAACTTATAGGTCCAAGTCATTGACAGTAGATTTTTGCATTCAATTAAATACTAAATTTTACTTAAATTTGATGAAATTAATAAAATTGTAAACTTAATAAAATCATTAACTAAACTAAATATAAAATGTAAATAAATAAATTAAAAAGCTAAAAAGATTTACAAAATTAAAAGGCTGATTTCAAAATAATTAGAGTTGGGAGAGTTTGCGTGCATTTTAATACTGAGTGGTTCATATGGCAGTTATGTTATATTATCTCTATTTCAATCAATTAATTTTTTTTGTTTGATAATATATATATATATATATATATATATATATATATATATATATATATATTAATTAAAAAAATTATCAATAGTGTAAAATGCGGTTAAAATAATACTGATTTGTAGAGCATAGTGAGTGATTAATTAAATAATATTAATTTTGACGATATAAAATTTAATAATATAAAATATTTGATATTATCCGCATTGTCTAGTAAAACATGCGTCAACAAAATATCCACAATTTATATCCACGTACTCTTGTTCCACGCTTCCGCATAAACGATAAACATGTCCGCATACTCCGAGACCGAGCGACTCGACGAGCTCCGCGCCTTCGACGCGACCAAAGCCGGCGTCAAGGGCCTAGCCGACGCCGGCTTCGCTACCATCCCCGCCTTCTTCGTCCACCCCGACCTCGACCGAACCCCCCGCGCGAATCTCAAGGTCCCCGTCATCGACCTCGGCTGCGTCGCCGCCGCCGACCCCGCGCGGCGCGCGGCGGCGGCTGGGGAGGCGGGGCGCGCGGCGGCGGCTGGGGAGGCGGGGCGCGCGGCGGAGGCGCTGGGGCTGTTCTACGTGGTGAACCACGGGGTGCCCCAGCAGGTGCTCGACGAAATGCTCGAGAGAGCGAGGGGGTTCCACGAGGAGGAGGTGGAGGTGAAGGGGGAGTACTACACCCGGGACTCGAGCAGGAAGGTGGTGTACAATAGCAATTTCGACTTGTACCAGGCGCCGTCGGCGAATTGGCGGGACACGATCTTCTGCTCGATGGCCCCGGAGCCGCCGCGGCCCGACGAGTTGCCGCTCGCCTGCAGGTAACGCAGCTCGTACCGCCCAAAAGATCGATCCCATATAGAAAACGATGCAGAAATAGCCACATACTCTAAAGCTTTTAATTAGAATCATATTCAGAGCATGAAAGCAGGTCCTTTGATTAAATCTATATTTTACTGTCACTGAACAACAGTTGCAAGTTCTTATTTAATAGTTTGAAAGTGGGTAATTTACAAAGTTTCACTTTTGGCTCTCCAACTAATTTAAGTTGGACACATTAATCTTTTATCTTTATTTACAGCTAAGATTTATTTTTGTTGAGAGAGAGCGAGAAATAGCAAGTTGTTTGTTTTATTTATTTTTAAAAATATTAAGTAATTAAATTTTAAATTTAGAATCTTGAAGGAAAATACTATTGTCTACATCTGATGCATTTCATTGAGTTGCATTTTTTTTTTCTCAATATGAACATTGGATGGTTGAACTGCATGTATGGGATGGAAATTGATGGTGGGCTGAAGAATAATTGGTGTATGCATGGATGTGTCACAACTCTAAAAGCAGCTATTATATTTTGCTTCATTTATTTTTTTAAAAAAATGAATTAAGCTAGAAATGTAAAGTCACTGGGCTTGAATCTTGGGACCTTGGATACCGACCATCAAGCGCTTAAATAACTATGTTAGGTTCGGGCGTTTTGGCAGAAAAATATTCAAATGGAAGAGATTCATCTACACCACAAATAGATCTCTCAAACCCGACCATATATGTAGTGTGACCATATCCTAAGAAGGTGATCCAATGCAGATCGTTCTTAACACAAAGTGACAAAAAATTTGATGGTTGATAATTTGATATTTAAGATCTCAAATTCGAAGACAGACTGCTTCATACTTTTAATTAAGTTATTTTCTAAAAAAATAAACAAAGCAATAGCGTGCTACCACTCTCTCTCAAAAAAAAAAAAAGAAAAAAAAAGTGACCCAACAATATCCAAAAATGCACAACAATCACCTACTTCTCACCTGTTGTACAAAAGTATTTGCTTAAAAGGGGTAAAGATGTTTGAAATATTTTTGCTTAAAAGGGTTAAGATGTTTGAGGGCTCCTATAGGAGATTCTGAAATGGCCCTCTCAACTTTAATATATATAGTATTGGCACCTCTTCAACTTTTGATCTTTTGGCAATTAAGTGAGTTTATCAATTAGATTAGGAATTTTATCAAATTCATAAGCAATTTCATGAAATTTAGTGGTTTTGATCACTTTTTACCAAATCTAATAGCCAATATAGACTTTTTAACTCAAGTCAAAGAAATTGGTTTTACCAAAATATTTTGATTAAGTGAGTTTTGTGACATGTAATTATGTTAAATAAATATGTTGAAATCTATGCAGGGACATAACCTTCAAATACACAAGCTACATGCAGAAGTTGGGAACCATCCTGTTAGAGCTGCTCTCTGAGGCACTTGGTTTGAACCCTGATCACCTGACAGAACTGGAGTGTGCCATTGGACTCAGTGTTTTGATGCACTATTACCCTGCTTGTCCTGAACCTCACCTCACACTCGGCACGAGTAAACATTCCGATTCCTCCTTCATCACCGTTCTTCTGCAAGATAGTCTCGGCGGTTTACAAGTCCTCCATCAGAATCGGTGGCTCGACGTCCCTCCAGTGCCCGGATCGCTCGTCGTTAACATCGGCGACCTTTTACAGGTAAATAAATGTGCACACGCGTCTATATGTTGGCTTGTATTGATCATTTTTACGGTACTCGATCTTTTATTTCGAAAATTCGTTGGTTGATGTGGGTCACAACAACGATTCGTCGAGAGTGAACTACTATAAAGGTGCATTAGTATAGTATATTTAGATTCAGTACTTCCCCTTGCATTTTAGTTGTAGAACTTCAAACCGCAGAAAATTGCTTTAGGGTGGCTTGAAGTTTTAGCTCTTTTGCACCTGAACTTAAAACCTTTTATCCTGATCGATCGTAGACCTAAAGGAACTCCATATGAAACAACTAATTCTGTAAAAGCTTCAAGTTGTTAGAACGCGATATTGTAATACATGTTTATATTCAAATTCCAGTCGTAGGATTTCACTTGTACAAATCTTGCCCTCTCCAAAATTGAGTTGATGTCATTGGCTCAATCACCCCCAATTCTAAGCCGATTCGAATGTGAAGTCTTTTTCGTAGTATTTAATATATTGTTAGATCATATATTGGTAGATGATGTTAGCTTAAAGGGGTAGCATTTTGTCCCGTAGCGAGATGTCAAGTTGAGCCGAGTTACGTTCAAAATAGCGTGAGGTTGGTTGAATCGAGTCACAATCGAAATTCGTGGGGGTTGTATCTGTACGCTTTAAGTGAATTGATTGTGTAGTTGTAATAGTTCAAGTTTTTAGAATTAATGATTAGTGCCAACGATTCGACAGATGAGATATAGCTCTGATTTATCCTTTATTATATGAACTTCTATCATATTGCGATTAATATAAATCTTTTTTGAAGCTGCAGTTGATCTCCAATGACAAGTTCAAGAGTGTTGAGCACAGGGTGCTCGCAAAGAGCTCTGGCCCCAGAATTTCTGTGGCATGTTTCTTTCGCGCCTCATCTACAAGGCTCTATGGCCCTCTCAAGGAGTTAACTTCGTATGATAATCCCCCGCGTTATAAGGAAATGACTATGAAGGACTTCCTCGCACACTACAACCGCAAAGGCCTGGACGGGCGGTCGGCGTTAGACCACTTCAGATTGTGATTCTGAGTCGCAAGTCTAGTGACAAGGTACGTGATCATACTTTACGAAAAATATGAATTCTGTGACACCCGTATCGTGACATTAACATCAAATTGTGAAACAAATGGCGGAGAAAAGCATGGATTAGCTTCTTTTAATGAGAAGTGATCAATAAGCAATAACCCCTTTATAGTAAGATGTACTTTTTTTTTTTTTTTTTTTTTTTTTTTTTTTTTTTTTTCTTTTTGAGAATTTGCATGGCTAACATGTATTTTCTTTTCTTCAATGCACAGTTGCAGCTCTTACTGGAGATTTCTATTGAGGTAGCATATATACTGCATCAAAAATGGCACATATGTTGTACACTATTTATTGGAAAATGTGACCACTTGTTGTGATCATATGTTGTACACTATGTTAAGTTTTAGATAATGTATACTATGCACTATTTCGATTGAACTTTTTAATATTTTGAAATTTTAATTTGTTTGAGTTAATTCATGACCGCTTACTTGAATGAATTTATAGTTATGAAAAATAAACGATGTATTCAAATTTTAAAGTTAAAATATAATTGATTAATTCAAATTAAACAAATTATAAAATTATAGAGTAAAAATTTAAAAATTTTAAAAATTGAATTGGCAATTCAGTAGAAACACCAATGAAGTCCACGAATCAAAAAAATCCAACGGCTGAAACTAGTCTTCAATTTGTCACGATCATCACTCCACAAAGTCTACAAATTTTCAAAATTTTCAAATTGGAAATTAAATTAAAAACAAAAAAACAAAAAGTACCTTTCGACGACCCCAAATTAGTCCCCGAAAGTGAGAAGTAAACCACACGCATAAAAAATATATACGGGGAAGAGGCGTGCGTACGGAGATGCGTTTATGGGGATCACCAATGATGGATGAAAATGGTCTCATATGAATGTTATGCGGAGATCGTATAGAAGTTCCCTCGAGAGTAGACCTTGCTTGATAGCGTCCACGACCCGGTGGCATTTTGGAAGTTTCTGCGAAGATCCAGGGCAATTTCCTCGTACACCGGTCGGAGTGTCCTGTTGCCGTGGAACATTACCTAGACCCGGTTCACTACGTCAACAACTAATTCACCGTATTATTTAATATAAAATTGTACGTACAAAAAATATATAAAATTAATCTCAATACATTTTATTAAAATAATTAATTAATTTAAATATTGTATTCGAAGAATTATTGAATCGCTTAAATTAAATAAATTAAAAATAATTTATATTCAGATATTATTTTTTTTAATTAGGTATTATTATTTATGTATTTTCTCAGTGCTATGTTATTAATAAACTTCATCCAATTTTTTTTTATTTTAATAATAACTTCGCATAAAAATAATAATATTTAATAAAATAAAAAATTATCTTCTTTTTACATAATATTTTAACAAAATACTATGATTGGTTTGGTATAAATTTTTCATGAGGTGCGGCGTCGGTCCTTGGTAGACCGGGTCCATGCAGCTGTTTCTACTTACGCTGTCGCGTGTATTTAACCCTTCTCTCTCTCTCTGTCTCGTCCCCCAAAAACCCTACTCCGAGATTCGGAATCGTGGGCGGAGCGAGAGAGATCGCGCCCTCTCCCTCTCCCTCTCCCTCTCCCTCTAATCTATATCCTCGATTCCATTGGAGATGGGGTTCGTGTCCTTCGCAGGGAGAGTCCTCTTCGCCTCTGTGTTCCTCCTCTCCGCCTACCAGGAGTAAGCCTCCTCTTCTTCCTCTTCTTGGCGATCTCTTTGTCGCTTGAATTGTTTCTGTTTCTGTTTCTGGATCTGTTGTTTAAATGGGAGGATTTGGGTTTCGAGAGCGGGGTTTTTGGAAATCCGGGGGTTTTGTTGCGTTGTAGGGTGAGATCTAGGGTTTATTTTGGTTTTTGGCTTTTTCGATGCCTCACTGTTGTTTGTGCTGTGAAAGGTTGGAATTTTTTTGTGTGCTTCTGACATTACCTCCTGTACGACGTTTTCATGGGTTTGTTCTGTTGTTGGATCCCGGGTATGGTTGGATTTGATCGTAGTAGCTTTGGTTGGATCTGGTGGCTTCGTTCTTTCTTACGATATGTTGTTGAAATGCAAGGATGTTACTTGGGAGATCTAGGGAATCGGAAATCCGACGAGTTTTCTTGTGTTGCGGTCTAAGGTTTTTGGGTTTTTATTGTAAGGAAGTTAGGGTTTATGGTTTCTTCGATAGTTCTCTCTTATTTGCGCTGTGAAATGTTGAATCTTTTTGTGTGTTCCACCTTACTTATTTTGCAGTACTATTGACGATTTTGTTATGTTGTTTGGGGTGCAGTTATGTCAGATTGGGGTATTTCTGCTTAGATCTGGTAGGTCCATGCCTTTTAGAATCTTTCCTTGTTTGCTACAGTTGTTTTCTTTATCTTGTTTTGGATTTTAATTATTTGTGTACTACATTTGAGATCCTGAAAATACCTTTTGGCTTTGACATTTTGGTGGAATTTTCTTTTCTTTCAATCAATGGACCAAATTTTTCTGTAGATTTATTGGCCCTTTCAGGACATTAGCTTTCTACTATTTTTCTAGATTTGATATTATCATCCTAATATTTTAGATACTAAATCTGAAGGATAATGAGTGAAAAGTGAAATAAAGTTCATTCTGAGAATGTGGCAAAAATAATGAGCTCCCATTGATGGCTATTGGGAACAATGAAGTGTTTGCTATAAATGAGGGGGAAAAAGGAAATGATACTATAGAAAGTCAAGGAAGAATGGTGGTGGATAATATATGCATAAAGTGTTATTTTATATATTATTTTTTTATTTTATATCTACAAATTGTAGAGTTTGGTTGGTTTAGAGGTTTTATTGGTAGGTGCTCGAGTCTTTTTGCAAGATTTACAGTAATAACTAGGCCAAATGAATGTCATGCAAAATATAGTGGTCATCCTAAATTGAGGGTTTGGTGGCTTGAAACTTGCGAAAGAATAGTTTTGGAGGAATGAAGCCTTCTCTAGATAACAAGTCAATCACACAAAGGTGTGTCAAGCTTGTTGGATGAGATTCCGGGCAGTTAAGAAATTTAAGCAAAGAAATTGCCAACGAAAAAGATTTGTTGATTAGTTTTGCTGTTATGTGGCAAAGTATAGTTAGACTATGACCTATCTCACGTGGTGTGGACGTTACAGAGAATTTTTTCTAGTTTTGGAGAAGCACTCTACTATATTTTCTCTTTGCAAAATAGGTTGGTAGATTAGTATTCAGTAAGTCTGTTGGATCAAACTAAGAGCTGATAGGGTGGTGCTTGACTAGTAGATTTAGGTGTATAAATTTTCAAAATTTTCTATTTAACTTTCAATGTGCGAAATTTTTTTAGGGTAGTTTACAATATGTGGATAAGGAAGATTTTGCTGAGGTATTCTTTGTAATGCTTGCACCACGTGGAATAGGTCACCAGTCAATCACACAAAGGCATTTCAAATTAGTTAAGTCAAACATGGACACTATACTATAGTAAGCTCCGGTATAGGATGGCGGAAGTAGAATATAGTGTTTTAGAGTTTCTTTTGATATGAGGAATGTTTAATAGGATTATTATCAATGATGTTGCAGAAGCCTGTCATGACTCTCGTTTTCTGGATGTTATGGAGCCTTGTGGATTTAAGAAAAGGTTTCAAAATTTCATGGTTGTCAGCTCCAAAAGTTTGAGAAGGATGTCTCTAAGACCTAAAGAATAGTATTTATACTCGACAATTTGAAGCTATAAAAGATTCAATTTAGTCTCACCTCTGTTATGTTTAGTCATGTTGATGTCAAAGAAAGGTAACTCAATCTTAAATTGAAAAAGTTTTAAAGTGGATTTCCTACTAAAACTTGAATTCTAAAGGATCTGTGTGTCGACTAATTTTATTGATAGGTTATGATCAATCTAGAGGATCCCAGACTGAATTGTTACCTTTCTCCTCTATTATATTTGACTCTTGACTATGAATCATTGTGATGTGTTTCAACATGATTCGGAGACCTTCTCAACATTTAAGATATAGCTTAGAATATTGTATGTAGTCCTACTTGCTTATTGAAGTTAAGACTAGGGTCCATCAAGTTTGCTTTGAATCTGTCTGAATTGAAAGAGAACCAGGGCCGAGTCTAAATTTTGGGTCATACTAGGTTCAATTTGATTTGAATTAATTTAACTAAAACAACATTTTAAGCTTTACTTATATTGAAGCTTTATTTTTCTATTTCTTGGACATTTCTGATGAATTATGATGTCCTATGAGCTTCTTTATTCCTAATTTCCTATCGCTGTTGGCAATCAATGGCCAATTAAGTGTTATTACTTCTATCCACTTACAATTCATGGATTCTATACACCTTTCACATCGGAAGTTACATACCTGACTTGAAGCTAACAGTTGAGGTAAGATCTACTTGTGACTATTGCCAACCTCTCTTAGGTTGTAAGAAGATAGTCCTTAATCCTTGTTTCATTAGATTGGAAAGTATGATTGCATATGCCATTTGGAGATGAATAAGCATTTACCTTTGTGATGTCGGTATATTTATCTCTTATAGCTAGGTATTTGGCATTTAATAGTCCCATACTAAAATAACATTGTGCATTCTTTCCTTTTCTTTTTTTTCCTCCTCCGCAGGTTCAGTGAATTTGGGGTTGATGGTGGGCCTGCAGCTAAGGCTCTTAGGCCAAAATTCAATCTCTTTGTTAAGCATGTGTCTTCCCATCTTGGGGTAGCAGTGCCCCATATTGAAGTGAGAACTCTGTTCTTTCTGATTTCATTTTAGCCTTCCTATTGTGTCACCGAACTAACCATTGTGCCAGGGCAATGACTCGATTTTTTTTTTTTATTTTCTGTTTTCAGATGAAACATGTTATTGCGACCACAATGGCTCTGAAAGGACTTGGAGGTCTCCTATTTATATTTAGCAGCTCATTTGGAGCTTATCTCTTGGTTAGTGTTTTCTATTTAACAATCTAAGTAGCTGTTAGGCGTTAGGTGGAAAAATGAAAACGAGAAAATACCTTTAGTTTTACCTAGTAGTACTTTAGATTATAAAGAAACTAAACTAAATTATAGACTCATGACGTACAAAATTTAATGTGTCGAGAGAATATTCTAATTATAACAATGGAACTTTGTTTGTACTGCTTACTTCATAAATAATTTAAATACAAATAATATATTGTCAGTAATAATTATGTTAGAATACTTTTGGAAGTAAACAGAGTTTACTTTCACGTTGTTTTTGGCGATGGAGAACCTGAATCGACAATCTGTACTGTTAAACTTGATTTAGGCTATTTGAATTTCTTAAGTTTCGAATTTTGTGATTTAGGATATCATTTGCGTAGTGGTCAAGTGGTCTCAGATTCAATTTTTATTAGCCATTAAAAATTGTTTATTTTGAGACCGCTCGAATGCTAAGGCAAATGACTTGTAAAATTGCGAAATTTGAAACTTAAAATGTTCAAGTATCCGGCATATTATGCATGAGAGTAATTTTTGAGGTTGTGCATGAAAGTTATGTTAGAAATTATTAATATGCTAAGTAAATTATAATTATAAAACAAATGTTCGAAAAGCAACTAAGTATTTGAATTACATATGGCAACCAATCATAAGAAAAAAAAAAAAAAGTTTAATTCCTCTCAACACTCCAAATGCGAATAATTTTATTAATTCATCATAGTGAGATAAAATGTTCGACTATTTTCAATTATTAATCTAAGACTTCTTAGTAGCAGTAAATCTAACAGAGTCAATAACTTATTATGAACTTCAATTGAAACAGTGCCTTATGCTCCTGTAAATTAGTGATGAGCAACTAGCCTGAAATGCTTTGTGCTTGTACAGCTGCTTTACCTGGCATTTATAACTCCCGTCGTGTACGACTTCTACAACTACGACATCGAGAGGCCTGAATTCGTGCAGCTCTTTATCAAGTTCACCGAGGTACAATAACATATCCTTCTCTTTCTCAACTCTATACATCCAAATCTGCAAACAAGTTCTCGCAACAAGTGAAATATCCACCAACACATTTTTTGCTGCAGAATCTGGCGCTCTTTGGCGCGCTGCTCTTCTTCGTGGGAATGAAGAACTCCATCCCGAAAAGGCAGCCAAAGAAGAAGCCTGCCAAGTCGAAGAAAAACTGAAGTTGAGGTACGGTTGCGCATTGTTTACGAAATGATCCTATATTTTGAAGGGCGCTTGTAATAAGCCCTGATGAGATGTGAATGGCGGAGTAGAAATGTGTCACTAGTTAGTATTTACTAGTTAGTATTTTCATTATATATACTCGCAATTTGGCTCAGAAAACTATAGCGTTCTCTCTTTAAGTCGAAGCACGGTGAGTCGTCGATTATGCAACTAAGCCCTCATATTTATGCATTTAGTGGTACTCGATGATTTTTTCAATTTCTGATACCAGGTACTAAAACAAATTCTCATGGTTACATGCTAGATTATTAGTATTGTATGTGGCTAAGGATTTAAGTGCTGCAGTACATAATCGTGCCGAAAATTTACCGGCACGGTGTGTGTCGAGCCGTGTCGATGCTCGTCCATCACAAAAAAATACATACGTGTCGACACATAGTGACATGAATTATTTATTTTTTTAGTAATAAAATATTTTAATCATTTATTATATATTTTTATCAAACTTTTTAAAATTTTATTAAAAAAAATTTACTGAGAAAGGTTCAACTCTTGAATTTTGCTTTACATTTAAATCCATATACTAGATTAGAAGTTACAAGTTAGAACAATTTTATGCTGGAGATAATATTACACAGACCCACTTTTCTTTTAGATACCATTTGGTTTGGTTTGATAACAATTTATTTTTATTTATTTTTGAAATGGTCATAATATTTGAAATAAATAGAAATTAAACTAATTTTGTATTCAATCGGTAGGTATATTGTGAGGAAAATGAAAAACTATATTTGAATGATTGGGTTGGAATAGTAAAAATAAGAGTAATTATGATTGAAATTTAAAATAATTTATTTAAATAATGAGTATCTAAATATTAGTCAAATAATATTCTAATAAGTTAATAAATAAATTAATTAGGAATATTATATAAATAAATAGTAAATAGTCTAATTTTATTTATTTAATTAATTAAATATTTGTTAATTTAATAATCCAAATAATTAATCAGTTAATTATTAAAAAAAATAATTATATTAATTAATTGTATTAATTGATAATATTTTATAATTCTTTATAATTTAATTAGTAGAAAAATAAAATAGAGAATAATTTATTCGACACTAGTTCCAAACACTGTTTAGGTCCGCAGAACCAAACCTTATAATTTCATAATCTTATATATAACATAAGGAAACTCGCATAGTATATAAATTATAAATTAATTAAATAAAAACAGGGGGAAAGGTATAGGTGCATTTTTTATTTTATATTTTTTGCATCTAGCATCTTAATTTTTTTTTGTAAAATTATAATTATAGAAATAATCTTTTTTGTATAGCGTGCCAAAAATTGAATACGATAATTAAATTATGATGATTAAATTTAAAATGTTGTAATTATAATTTGTAATAGTTATTTGTAAAAAAGAAAGAAAACATTTGGGGAGTAGATACAAAGTACTAGGTGACAAAACAGGAGTATGTCATGTAGGTGACAAAATCCAGAGACACTCTGGAAGCTTCTGGACAGATGAGTAGTAGCAGTAGTTGCCATTTGCTTCCCGTAATGTTTTGTCGTATAACTTCTACTGACCAGTCAAATGGACGGCTGGGGTGTTCATTTCTTTGAACTAATAGAGGCCACGTGGTCAAAATATGACGGTGTGATGATGGCGCCGAAAATAAAAAATGAAAAAAAAAATCCTTTTTTTTTTTTTTTTTTTTTTTAAATTTACAGAAATTCGATCAAGTAAAAAAAAAAAAATACCATGATGTATCGAATTAGGAGACGTATGAGATCGGATCAAGGGGCGGAACATGGTTTTTCTATTCTGCTAGTCAGTATACCGGAGTACACTTTATTATCTCTTTTTTATTTTATCACAGAATAATTAAATATGATTAGACTATAGACTATAGAATGGTAAAATAAAAATAAGGTAAATTAAAATTTTGACAAATAAAATTGAAAATAACATTCACTACTGAATATATATATATATATATATATATATATATATATATATGAGGTCAAAAGTTCAAATATCTATATATGCTTATAATAGAACAGATTTCAAAAAGAAGCAGCTTATATATTTCAAAAGAAATATATATTTTAAACTTTATTTATTTAATTTAATAGATGAAATTTTTTTATCTTATACCACCACTCATTGGATAGATAGGATAATATATATATATATATATATAGAATGTATAAATAGCATATTTATTGTTTGTTTTTTTTTTCTGGTGGGAAAAAAAAAAAAAAAAAAAAAAAAAAAACAAAATAAGAGAGCAGATGGCATCCACAGCCGGCACGTGCGGATGCAAACTCACAGATCCAGCCGAAGCTGCGGGTCTCCACGTTCGTGTGTCTTCCTTACTTACGACCCCCACCGACAGAGACCCCACCCCACCCTACTACCCAACCCAACCCACATGGGAAAATCACATCAATCCCTTCCAAACTCTCTCTACAAGTTTCAAGTTTGAAGATTCAACATACACACCACCCCCCCTCTCTCTCTCTCTCTCTCTCTCTCTCTATCTATATCGATATTCTTGGTTTATCCTACGATAGTCTGCTTTGGGCAAATGGATGCAACAGAGAGCATGCAGAAAAAGCACGCAAGTAGTAAGCTGGGCCGGCAGAAGAGCCGGCTCCAGATGCAGGCGCCGTCCGCCATCCAGGTAGGCCGTGCCGAGCCCGCTGCAGTCGCCGAGTGGAGGGTCGCCATTCCCCTCCTCTCCCCGCTTGACGTCTCGACGATGGTGCTTCCCCGCACGGAGAGAACGGCTGCGGCAGACGACGTCCCGTCGCCGACCCCCGATCAAGTAAAACCCGTCGACGGCGGTTCATGGCCGATAACGGCGTGGAGGCATCCGGCCGCCCCGTTTTACTACGAGCCCGTGCCCGGGAGTGTGCCGGCCTTCGTTTTCTCACCCTGCGCGTAACTTATCTTGTATTTCTGTTAGTACAAGAATTGAACAAAACATATTTCACTCCAGTTTCCCCTGCTCCGTAAATATCAACAAATAGCAGTGCTTAAATGTGCAAACAATCTGTAAATTCAAAAAGATTCCACTTCCTTGTCATGTCTCAAATTCTTGTTCTAATATATATATATATATATATATATATATATATATATATATATATATATATATATATATATATATATATATATATAATTATTGTATCAGGTGTGTTGTGTATAAGAAGCTAATAAGAGAGCCTTCAATAATAGGCCAGTAGGAACATGGCATATTTAGATCTCTGGTATCAATTTTGAGAATTTCATAGGAATGCTGAAGTATTTGTCCTCAATTCTATTTGAGGAGAAGGATAGAAAAATATAAAAAGTAGCCAACAAAGGAGAAAAAAAAAATTTGTGTTTGAAACTATTGGTTTTTTTTTTATTTTATGACAACACATGAAAAGAAAAGGCACTGTTGATAAGTAATAAACAGTAAGAGTCAAACTGACTAATATATGTATCCAATATAGGGAGTAAAAGATAAATGATAAAGCTTCTACAAAAGCACAAAAGAGATCAAACTTAAAATTATCTCTGGGTTGATTTTGGACTCGCGCTGAGAAGTTTTCGACCATGAAGCAACATGCTTGAGAAGAACATTCTTTCTTATTTACAAGAAAAGACAACAAAAGAGACCGGTTTCGCTAAAGGTTGTAGATTTACAAGGATAATATGTTAGATCAGCACGAGATATCCGAAATTTCAACCATACCATAAGCTGAATGCTCATATCCATAGCAAAATGCACCAACTATTGAGGGGCCAAGCTTTACCTCTCTTGCACCACCAAAATTTATGCTAAAAATATTACTCTTTATATGGTCACCTCTTGTGATGAAACCTCACCTTCAGCAAGAACTGCATCTTGACCTGCCACAGAAACCAAATTAAAGATCTAAGCATGGTAGGCATGCACCAATATTCAGAAGCATTATTAAAGACTAGGATTGAAAAATGAACAAGCATAATCACAAGTACGGCATACGTATATACATTCTACATAATTGGAAAGTCCAGCATCCCCCAGTATTCAGTAAATTTGAAAATTGAAAATTGGAAGTAGCTCACTCAACATTTGAAAAAAAAAAAGATAATTAATTCAAAGATTTCCTCAAATTTTGTTGTCAATATTCACTTACAAGGGAATAATATGGAGAACTATTCAAGTAACAAAAGTTCACAAATTAAACATAGATTTTTCATAAGATGGAAGAATACCATTATAAAAAATAGCAGCTTATTATAGATTAGTATGATAGACAATGTACCAACCTGAGCAGTATTATAGACAATGTACTCATTGTACAGCAGCTCTGATGCTCGAGCGGATGAAGGAACTGGTTTACCACAAGGGACAACAACGTCCTCCTTCCACTTAGCAAACTCTGATTCCAGAGGTATCGTCTTACCCAATCCTTTGGTAGAGTGCTTCCCTTTCGGCGGTTTATCCATATACTACAAGAAAGAGTAACATACCCACCTTAGTGTGGAGACACAAATAACTGTTCCTTTTCATGAGAGAAAACGTTAATGATGAAATGAGATGAACAACTACAGTTGAAAGATTTTTACTACAACAAAGTATTTGAGCTAAATGGGAACCACAGTAGAACAGGATGGTCAAGAAACAAGTGAATTTTGAAGGGAGGTGATTTCCGGGAACCCACCGTAGCTTTCTTGAGCTCATGCACCTCCCCCAAAGCAACCTCACTGAGAAGCATCAGACCTACTGGATCTTTTTTGTCCACAAAACAATATTGCGCGCTCTTGCTCACTAAATCGGCGAAGTAGATGCCTTTGCCAAACTATCAGCAAAGAAGAGCCATAGTAGTTAGCTAAAGATTATTTCAGACCTGCGCAC
This sequence comes from Tillandsia fasciculata, assembly GCA_029168755.2. Classification (NCBI taxonomy): domain Eukaryota; kingdom Viridiplantae; phylum Streptophyta; class Magnoliopsida; order Poales; family Bromeliaceae; genus Tillandsia; species Tillandsia fasciculata. Next base: position 2,134,679 of record CM054937.1, on the reverse strand, counting down.
TTTTATGAGCAGAGAGAGAGAGAAAGAGAGAGAGAGAGAGAGAGAGAGAGAGAGAGAGAGAGAGAGAGAACCATGTAGCCTGTTGCTGGAGCCTCAGGAGGTGCTATTCTCAAACCTTGGCTCAGAATACCAACGAAGTTTGTCAATCTTGAACCTATACATCAAATTGAAATTGGACTCAAGCTTCAAGTACTAAATTTGCAATTAACCCAAAAGAAAAAAAAAAGAAAAGAAAATGCTGAAGCAGTTGTTTTGACAATAAGTATTTCAGGAGGAAAGACACAGGATACTACTGGTATTTGAAATATTCTAACTTTCGCAACAATAAACCAAATTTAGATTATCTACTTAGAAGATATTAAGAAATTTGATAATCATAGCATACCATGCCACAGCAGCATCTTGTTCTGGAGTTTCTCTCTGTAAGGTGCATACTTATCGAACTCTCCTTCTCTTTCAAGTGTGAAAACTTCCTCCAGTTCAAGAGTCCAATCCTATGAATCAGGCAATGACAAGTGAAATGAATAAGAGATCCAAAAATAAAGCATGAAAAAAAAAAAAGGAAATAAATTTTGGCAATGGCACGAGTGTACTAAACCTTATGAGTAGGAGCGTGAGTGTTGAGGAGATACTTCTCAACCAATTTATAATCTTCACTATCATGAGGTAGGGGAGTAAGATCACATTGGAGCTTCTTGTACTTTTCATCAAGAGATTCATCATTTTCACCATCAAAGCCAACAAGTCTAGAAGCAATTTCAATGTCCTGAAGCGCTTCAAGCATTTTTACCTAAAAGCAAAAATGTCTTACCACTCACAGCAGGAAGAGAAGGAATAATATTTGAGTATATAAACACAAAATCTAATCATTAGAGACTTACTTTTGCCTTGAACTCTTCATCATGTCTTATGACATGAGGATGAATTGAAGGAATTAGAGTGAAAAACCGGTTACTTGAATCAATAAGCAAGCTTTCTCTAACTGCTGGATCATTTCCATCCTCATTACTCAACAAATTTTGTATCTCCGTTAGAGCTTCGAACCCTACAATAGACAGAACAAATTATTATCATCATAAATTATCTGCTTAATATTCTCCAATTATAGAACAATCCAACTAGAAAAGTTAATGGATATAATACATACCCTTCTGGATATTCTCTTTGCTCAGTTTTCCAAGTGGCATTTCAGACATATTGATTTCGAACTCCAACATAGCAGCCCTGAAACAATTGCTCTGACCTTATATATCTCGTCGCAGTCAACTGAATTTAAAACTAAAGCAGCAGTAAGAAGGAACCTGTAAGTTTCAACATTAAAAAGCATCTTCATTAGTTCAATCAACTGAGGGGGAAGTGAGCTTTTCTCCTTAGCAGGGTCTTTCTTCTTAGGCAATTGCTTGACGCCGTAGTCCTACAAAATAACAATGCAATTTTACAAGCCAAAATTAAACTAAAGCACAGATATACAAAAAAGAAAGTCTTCTGAAATTCATACGTACAATATCTAGTGGATAGAATTTTCCTGGTTGCTTCCGGAATTGCTTTTGCTCCCATGCTTCCCAAGGGTTTCCAGTCTTTTCAAGAAACAGTCTTCTGAATTCCCGAATTGCATCAGACTTTGACATCTCTTCCAACTTGATAGCACCAATTTTGTCATTGCCAACTCGCCCCCACTTTCGAAATACATAACATTGTGAACCTTTATCTTCTTCAATGACTTGAAGAATATAGTAACTTCAACATGGGAAAAAACGTCAATATAATAGCAGATTAATGGAAAGCAACATATATATATATATATATATATATAACCAGAAACATCACGGCTCATATTATACACTTCTACAGCAACCAGACAAATAGACAAAATATCAATTAAATATGAAGAATGTTCAATAGAAATTTAATTACATTCAATTCATCTCTGCAATCAAGAATAAGGTAAACTGAATTTTATGGCTTGCTATTCTCAATTTATTGCCCAAATATAAACCATAGTTCAAACATATTGCTGCAACAACAAAGTCTGAAAAGACAACCAAAGATCAACAAAATGGCGACTAAATCTAGTGAATGATCAATTTCCAGGTGACAAGCAATACAAAGACAGGAAACAAATATGGCCTTATTACAAGAAGGATTCAACAGAAGGCACACCTGTTTACACCAGTTGAAAGGTCGGACATATTCAAGGTTGTATTGTATATGCTTTTCCCGACCTCAAGAATATGGCCTGTGTCTTGCAAACCAGAGGCCTCGTGCACTGCACTCCGTCCTTTTACTTTAACAGTAACCGTGCTGCTTCTTGAAGACTCCGACACCGACTCGACTTTATATAAAGCAGCAGGAAGCATTTTGTTCTTTCTAATACATTCATCAAGGTACTCTTCCCTTACTATGGGTAACTTCATCCTCCTGCAAAATTAGCATATAAGCCTTTAGAATCACACAAAAATAGTGAGTTGGCCCACAAAAAGATGAACCAAGCTGAGAAGCATCTAGAAGTGTAACAAAACCTGGCTTTCTTAATTTCAGCATTATCATCATCCAACTCTCCGCATAAGGCCAAACAGTTAGTATCTGTAAATTCAGCAAAAAAATACAATGAGATGTGTTAGTCCACCATATCCGATCAACGATAAAAGAAGAAAGGACTGAAATTTATTTTTAAGAAGTACCTTTTTTAATTTTGGCATGAATTTTAGCCCCAGCAGTATCAAGTTTTTCACTCCATTTTTCCTGAACATTTCAGTAAGAATTAATATGTGCATTTTAAAAAGGTTTATGATTCTACAAAAGCATGGTGCAGGAAATAAGAAGCATCAGCAATCTACGTAATAGGGACTAATTAGAAAAATATTTGGGAAACAAACCTGCATGCAAAGTTGCAAACTTAACTAGACATACCATGGACAGAAGGAAAGCAAACATGAATAGCTTCATATACAAGGACTGTACACAACAAAACTAGGGAAATCAACTTACAATTTCTTGCTTGGATTTTCCAATGAAAGCTACTCTCAAGTTTCCTAGCGCTTCACCATTAGTTGACTGAGTCTGCATGCCAACTTGACTACCCAAAGGTTTAGCAGGTGATGGCGGAGGAAGAACTCTAGTAAGCTTTTTCACCTTTTGAGTCTTGAACCACTGAAAGGAGAAAAAGAGAAAATCTCGAACTTGCAGCAAAAGAAGTGTCTAAGAACATACAAATCTTACCTCGACTATAGCATATTCTGAAAGAGTAGCTAAATCTCAAAAATTCTAAGTTTACTAACCAATTACAGTTATTTTGATTTTACTACCCCTCTTTGTCAAAACTTGACGGAATTTTCGGCTTCATCATGGAATACATTTTAATCTAAAAAGTTTTTATTGGCATACCTTGATTAGATATTCGTTACTTGTCTCTTTTGGAATTTTCCACTTCTCCTTGAGACGGACAGGTTCACTTGTGGAGTATGAGCACTTACTCCATGCTGATACATAACCATGGCAACGGTATTGACCTCCAGAGTAATAGAGGGACCCCGAACAAATAGGGCAACTAGCCAATGCTCCAAAAAGCATTCCATCAGCACTTAAACAAGAAACACAGAAGCAAAAATTAGTAAGAGGCACCAGGAAACCCGATATTTCAACATAACACAATAGAGTTGAAGGATAAGACAATAAAGGGCCAATAATAAGTAGTTGGTGAGATTTTATTCCTCTCCAATTTGTTATTCATGAGCACTTTAACTGGAAAATGAAAAAGTAAAATGGAACTGAGATGGCAGATAATACTTTAGCCAAAATTATGAAAGCCACCCCTCCACTTTACCCATTGTCTTAAAAACCTCCCTGCATTTAAATTAATGCAATATCAACTTTGTGAAACAAAATGTTTTACTTCGGCTTCAAATCTTTGCGCGAAATTCATGCTGTGTAACTGCTATTCTTTGTTGGCACTTACAATACCAATCAATATCCCTGTAAGATAGACCTTTTTGTGAAAAATGGCAGATGAACTGAACAACAAATGAAGGTGAATGATAGTAAGTATACAAAGCCAACAATAACTAGTTAAGGTTGAATACTTTATTGTTGATATTGCCGTTATTGTTGCACTTTCTTATGCTCATGAACAAAAGATGAAACTATAAGGAACACCGTCCTCAAAAAGAAAAAAGGAGGATAAAATGGCAAAAAAACAATACCAACGATCACGTAGATCATATTCTGATCCTGCCGAATCCTGCCCATTAGCTTCAAGCAGCTCCCTAAGTTCTGCAACAGTGACATTCTTCTTAAGCTCATCTTTTATTTTCCAGAGCGCATCACTTTGCTCTTTTAGCTTTCTTTCCAGTTCATTCGAATTGGAACTGGATTGACCAGAGTCAACAGCATTTCCCATTCTTGAAATTCCACCTTCCAAATTACTCTCCTCAAGTCTGGGAACCTTACATGCAAGGTTGTTGCCGTCACCTTTCTTTCGCTTAGTGCCTTTTGAAGTTGCTTGCTGTGAATGCTCGTCTACAAAACAATAATTGGTATGTCAGAGTCAGAAATGTGAAGCACAAAGTATCTGTTTGGCCGGGCCCCGGAAACAGCTTCTTTAAAAGCAAAAGCTTAGCATTTAGCTAACAAAAGCCAAAGCATTTGCTTTGGTGGGAAGCTAAAATGAGCATCCCCACCTTAAAATCAAAACTTTGATTTTGAAACTTCTGTCTCTGCTATAATGGAAGACTGCTGGAGAAGATTTCAATTAAAAAGTTGTTAATTCTTCAGAGTACTCTACTCAAACTGCAATTCTATGAAAGCTCCAGCCAGGCCAAGCCAGGTCAAACAAGACCAGAAGCACAATAATTTTATCCCCAAAAACTATGGGTACCTCAATATAGAATGCATGTTATAGTAATACCTGCTTTTTTGCCAGAAACATTCTTCTTGACAAGTGCAAAAATAGTTTCCTTATCTTGAAGTGATAGCGTATCCCAACCATAAATTTTCTCAAGATTCGTGGATGGAGACATCTCCACAAAACAATTGACATGGTGCCATGCTAGACCCTTTGCACCTTGTCCCTCAGGCTTGGTCGAGACACGTACCTAACATAAATACGATTGGTTACTTCAGACTATATCTCAGTGTAAATTCAATGACGACTAAGTAATTCGACAGTCGTATGAAACAAATCAAATATGATCAGTAGTGAACAAAATGAAACTAAAAAAAGCTTCATAAATATTATGTTTAGGAACCATTGTATGTGTCCACTTATTAAAGCCCAATGGTAAATTCAAATAAGACACTGCATATGTATGTGGAATTTGTTTCCAATTATAATTGAAAGTAGAATGACATACGTTTTGGACTGGAGTTTTGAGTCTTGAAATTTTTTTTTCCCACCAGCAGATATATTCGAATTTCCATTTTATTGAATTTCTACAGCAGAATAGCAGAACCTAAATGAATTTCCATATTTAGCACCACACTAATGTCAAAACGTCTAAACATCTTGGATAACGAGTTTGCAAAGTCTCTAAACCATTTAAGCATTTTTGGCCTGATTGAAACTCTAAAGCCTTTGCAGGCTAGACGCTGAAATGAACTGCTAAGTCCCAAAAGCATATCCAATTTAAAGCTTCTACATCATTGAAAGCTCTTGAACGATGATATAAATGAAATAGTCGCCAGTGTTTTTCCAAACAGATGTGTGTGAAATACTTCCACAGAAGCTCTAGGCTGGCCCGACAGATCTGTGCTATAGTAAATAGCAACACAAGTAATAAAGGCATAAAATATGAAACGGAAAGAATAATACAGAGATACAAACCGTTCCTTTCATTATCTTCTGGTTGCACCTCTTACATGCAGCACGGGAAGTCTGAGAGACTTCAATAGCACACTCATTGTTAGCAACAGCAGCTGTACTTGACAATCCACCTTCCAAATACTTTCTTATCTTTTGTTGGTCGTCCCACCTTAGCAAGTCATATCCCTCAACATCATCAACACTGATGATTACAGTTAGAAGACAGCATTAGTTCAAGGAAAGATAGACAGAGAAGAATAGTAAATTTAACTTACAGTAACGAAATTTCATATAGCATTAAAAATGCCATAATCATCAATAAAATTATAATGATCTCAAAGCATTTACATACGATTTTATTTGGTTGCCCTTCTTGAAGATGCAGCTAGCATGGTTCCACATCTGGACAAAAAGGAAAAACATTAATAGAATGTAGCAGCATGAAACAATTAGACAATACTTCTTTTTTTATCACCAGTACACAGAAATTTGTGTGATAATAGCATAAGTAGGCATCAAATGCCATGCACCAGCAAATTTGCGAAAATCTGAAAAAAGTCAGAAAAGATTCATTGCAGAAAAAATTGAGGCTGCATTTTCGAACCACAAATGAAAGCAAAAGAATCAGTACTCTTCCAAAGAAGGAGCTGATGGGAGCACCTAAAATAACATTCAATCCTGAGCTTATCAGATGGAAAGCCTCAGTAAATGCTCTGATATCCCACAAATTACATAAGCTAAGAGGATGAAACATCGCAAGGCATGTTAATTCGATGTTAGGGAAACTGAATCGGACTAACATAACATAATTACGAAACTAAATTTCAAGAAAACCAAAGTCACCAACTTGAAATAGATTAAATCAAGACCACGACAACATAAACCTAATGTTTCTATGCACACGAAACTCCATTTGCCTACATTGCTAACCAAGTGCTAAAACAGAACATTTTAGATCTAAAATTACTGCATAGTAACATACATTACCCTCAACGTACCCAAATGAGAGACCTTTCTAGAACACTAGCTACATAAAGTTGTAAAAACCCAACAAAAATTTGCATATTTGTAACAACCTAAGATCGTGGATGAAAAAACCCCTTATAATTGACTTAATCCCTAATATTTTTACCATCATCGCACACGACACCGTCCATTCGATAACACAGCCTCAGATTAGCAAGAACATCAAGGGCTTTCGCAAAACCCTAATGCGACCGCAACTCAGTAGGCAACAAAGCGATCGAGAGGAGGAGAGTGGATGGAGGGATTGCAATGGTACGAAGAGTAAGATGGAGAGGGTGGGGGAGAGAGGTGTTACGGGCATGAATCCATCGAATTGGGTGGCGGCGACCATCTTGCCAAGGCGTAGCTGGTCCTTGGCGATGGCGTCCTTGCACGCCTTGCACGATGATCGCCCCGATTTCGCATACTCCGCTTTCCATGGCTTCGGGGGATTCGCCATTAATGGCGAGCGAGAGCGAGAGAGTGGAGAGAGAGAGAGAGAGAGAGAGGGAGGAGGAGGAAGAAGACGATATATAAAGGCAGTGTCTTTTCGAGGTCCTGCGCATTTTTGCGAAAGGGCCCCGCAAAGAAACGTTTGTTCGTTTTAATTTTTTTTCTTTTTTCGGGGGAGTGCGGGTCACGTGTACCCTGATTTGTTTAGGTAAAAGAAGAGCCCCTCAACTATTAGCTATTCTGAACCAACCCCTTGATCTATAATTATTTTGATAAATATGCCCAACAAAATTTATCTATGGGTTTATACCCATATTTTAACTTTAAAATTTAAACTAACTACTTACTTTAATTAATTTATAGTTATATAAATTATATAAATTATACTTAATTAAATCTATAAAGATAAACTACTCAAAATGATCCATAATTAAAGTAAATTTTGTATGTTTTTACCTAACGATTTTGATTGAGATCTCTCAACATTTGATTTTTAGGAATTGAGTACTCATACCAAAAAATAAATAAAAAAATTTAGAAAATTAATTGATAATTTTATTAAATTTAATATTTTAAACTATTTACAGAAAAAATTAGTTTACTAAAATTGGCAAGTAAACAGTACATAGGCATTAACAAAATAAATTTTAAAAGCTCAATTTTAATTATTGGTCAATTCATAAATAGAAAGAACATTAAAAATTGTGACATAAATAATGCACCAATTCTGAATCACAAACAATATGTGTATATATGATGATATAGAGAGCAATTATTACCTGCATTCAAACACTTTTCGTTTAGCAAATAATTCAAATTTGATAAATTAAACAGAATTGTCACTCAAATTCAAATTATGGCGACAAAAAACACATTTAAACACCAGTGTGCCCTATCCACTAAAAGAAAAAGGGATGCAAAAACAAAACATTGATCACACACTTGAACTATGAAACTATCATTTGTTCTGCATTGTTGGGTGAATCTCAGTTTTCTCTAATAAATGTGTCATGGTGGATTTGGTATGGGCTTTTGGAATTTGCCATGTACCCAAACCCTGCGCAGCGTCTTCCCGTTCCGGCGATTCACCGACCTTATACAGCAATACTCGAGCTCCAACTGCATGTAAAGCAACAAATATTACTTTGCCATTTCTTTTAATTTTCGCATAAGAGGAACTTTACGAGTCCAGAAATCTCGACATCCATAATTTTAAAGAAATTTGGAAAAAGAAAGGCTTCATTTACGTAGAATACCTTTAGGAGTCCAGCTGCACAGAAGAGGTCCCTTGCGACATCTAAGGAGAAGAAATACGAAAGTGTGCCGTCCGATCTCATGTACTCCCGAAACCCCGCTCTTTGGTCAGGCAAAAACCGAAGCATAGTCATGTCATAGAGGCCTGAGCATCACAATTAAATTGTTTGATAATGTCGAAGTTTTGATAAGCGGCGATGATGGTCTTCTTGCTTGAAAAGGAAATACAGCAAGTGGCTCTTTGAAAGAAGAAGATAGAAATGTAAATGCATGTTTGGTCTGGCTTACTGACCAGCTTCTCAACTCCAGAAAGTAGAAGTTTCTAGAAACCAGAATTTGAACTAACAAATGGTACGGAGTTTTTGCTGCGGAAAGTTGAAATGAGCTTTTGGAACCCAAAAGTAAAAGCACCAATTTCAAGCTTCTTATTTTGCTGCAGAGCATTTTCAAACAATTCGACTCAAACAATACTTTTACAAAAGCACCAACCGGCTAAAAACGTGCTAAAACCATGATTATAGTCAATGCACAATAAGAACTCAAAACATGCATAGATTGGTCATTACCATAATCCCTAAATAAAATCAAACCACCAGGTTTCAGAGCAGAAACACATCTCTCTATGATAAATGGCATCTTGTCGAATGGTACTGCCGAAAGCGTAAAAATCTGTAAATAGCATTAGGAGAATTATAAGTTGGTAATAAAAGGAAGGAACTAACCAACTTTAACTTCAAATTAATACGATATTCCTCTATGACATGAATTTTAACAAATTAGGTGAACAGTTTAAGTTTTCCATTTATCAAGCAAGAGCCTAAAACAACTGGAAATACCTTCTTATGTAATCTTTGATCAATATCAAAGAACAAGAAATCAGATACAAAGTTGACAAAATGTAAGGTGAACTAGGAATTTCAGATTTGGCTCCATGAGTGAAAAATAAACGAAAATTACGATACCATGTCACTGAAAATAAAATCAAGCAATCCAAGAAAAAAATGTGCTCCTCTTTGCGTCACATTATTTGTCTCATTTAGCTGAATAAGTGGGTTAGCTTGGCATAACCCTCGCTCGTTTCCAAGCCAAATAGTGTCTACGTTTCTTGTCATTTTTATTACTTCAATTTAAAAATTATAAATAATGTGACAATATTCACATACCAAAGTAACAAAATCAACACCCCCGATACAACATTGATTTTCTCCCAAGAAGGGCGCATTAGATTTTGATGGTTTTTCCGGATGACCATCTGGAAGAAGCAGTAACATTAAAGTGTGCATCAGAACAAGATATTTCATAAACATATGACAGAAAAGAAGATAATATCAACAACATTCTAATAACAACCTAACGAGGAGTCAACACGCTTGCCACCTAACAAACATTGACAAGATGAGCAGAACAACCATTCCGGAAAGCTATGTACTGAAAAATCCAAAAGAAATGGATGGAATCGATCCTTAATATGGATCCCCTTAGAAGCAGAAACAATATCCGTGGCCCTCTCAAGAACATCTTCACTACAATCACAACCATAGACAACAGTATTTCGTCCTGCACTGCATAAACTACAATATCACTTATAAAAAGTTTAAGAATTTGACAAGAAAGGAAGCACGTGCTCACATGCTCATGATGACATAAAAGAGAATGAATAATAACTCATGTTTCGGATAATTAATAAAAATATTCCTACAGTAATATAACTTAGAAATAAGAAGTTCTATATAGAAGGGGGAAAAAAATGACGATCTTATGAAGTACAACACTTATTTTACGAGCACACCAAGCAATGGCCCCAGTACATCAGCCTTAAAATAAGATCATAAATGTGTCTAAATAAAGGGATCCATCTAAAGATTCTAAACATCATGAGTACATGACGAATCTCAAAGAACTATTAAGCTGAGATTTGATAGAGCATTAGTTGCTACAAATAACCTCAGCCCACCTCAGGTAGAGCTAAAATAGTTCATCATTTGCATTAAATACTGATTCACGACAATGTCACGAGCAACGAGTAATTTATATTGACCAACACAAAAATAGAAAGATTAAAATGTTACCGCAAGATGGGAAGAACAGTGCTCCCATTTCCACATCCCACCTCTAAAACCTTGGCGGAATCGCAGCTACTAACCAATTCTGGGAATTCCTTCAGCAAATACCTCCTTTCCTACAACCAAAATATTCGTTTGCTATAATTTAATGAGCATTCCATAACTCATTTCAAACCAAAAATTCTCCTTTCTCCTCAATTTACGGTTTTCTGACGCAAACTTGGATCAAATCCAATCACTCCAATTTTAACACAAGACGAACGATGTCATAAGTTTTTTGTGCCTCTAAATGTTCTTCCACCAGTCAAAACTTTTTTTTTCCCCCTTGATCATTGAAAATTGCCTACAAATCACGACAAAGTAGTGAAATTGCATATCTATCCTCAAAAGTTTTAGTAATTGAATATATCCCTCTAAATTTTCATAATTTACCTTCTTAAATACCCTCATTTTTTATTTCCTCTTCCATATAATTCTATCTAAATCCTAAATCTTAAACCCTAAAAAAAATAAAAGAAAGTAAAAACGTATAAAACTTACCTTAACTATGGACCATTTTGAATCGGTTACCACAGTTTCAAAATTTTAATTTTACTATCTAACTTTTTAATTTGCTTAATTTGAGTCAGTCAACGCATACTTTGAATTCAAATTTTAAGCTAATCACTTACTTAATGAATTTACGGTTACCAGAATTGCATGAAATATATTAACTAAACCCGCAAAGTTAATCAGCACATTCAAATTTTAAAATTAAAGTGCAACTCAAATCAAACAAATTGAAAGGTTAGATAATAAAACCTAAATTTTGAAAGGTTGAGTAGTCAAATCAAAATGGACCAGAGTTGAAGTAAGTTCTATACATTTTTACCTAAAAAATATATTAATTTCTAAGGCAAAACAACCCTAACAGTGAAAGACTAGCAATCTTAGTCAACTAGCAAGAGCATTTCCGCATCGAACTTTGGAGGGACAAATTCAAAAAAAGTATAACAATTACAGGGACAAATCAACAAATTCCAAACTGTGCACGGAATCAAGTGCTACCGAGTGCAGTTCATCAAATAAGAGGAGTTAGGGCGTATGATTGAGACCTTGAAGAACCTCCCCGTGGAGTGGCGACGGTGGAAGCTCCTCCATGCGTCGGCATCGATCGAAGAAGAAGAAGAAGAAGAAGAGCGAATCGACGATGAGGGAAGAGAATAGAGGAGGTGGTGGGAGAGAGAGGCGTCGCTCTCGATCTCGTCTCGGAGATCCTCCCATACGAAGTCGCGTGAGTGGTACTCCGCTTCGTCTTCTTCCTCCGCCTCTTCCGCCATTTTTGCTCTACGAAGCACACACTCCTCTCTCTCTCTCTCTCTCTCTCTCTCCCTCTCTCTTCTTCGACAATTTACGGGTTTAAGCCCTAATCGGGTCGGATCCGAACCCAGCAACCCGGACCGCATCTCTGATGGGATTGGCCCAAATGGGCCTAAATTAAGGCCTAGTTAATTTTTTCATTGTTTGAGCCCGATCTTGATTAACAAAAATTATATTTTTATTCTCAAATTTTAATTTACTATAATTTCTGACTCAAATTTTTTAAATTGCGATGAATAAATCTGGCGTTCAATTAAGACGACTTGGATACTGATGTGTGGGTAGTGTAGTAGTGATGTGAAATTTTAGTCATTATCACATTAGCGACGTATCATCATTCGATCAATTTAAATATTATAATAATTTAAAAAATTTGAGTTTAAAATTATAATAAATTAATTAAAGTTTGAGGATCAAGTATTAGGTGCCTCAAATTTTTAGAACCGAAAGGATGAGTTGGCCATTTTGATTTATGTGATTATTTAATCAAACTCCAAGAATAATAAAGCAAAAAAAAAAAAAAAAGGAATATTTGTGCTTGCGCTCTATATATTGAACATATTAATAAATTATTATCATTTTGGCTCACCATCTCTTTCACCATTAATATTACTATTTATCACCTTTTTCCATTTCACATAGTTTGTTAATGTACATCCTTTACTCGAGCCAACATGCATGTCGATCGCCTCTCAAATCAAACTCCCTCTTTGTTGGATTGAATTGCATGGCTACTGTATGTCTAAACATGTTATGGGTACTTCTTTTTTTTTTTTTTTTTAACTCAAAGTTTTGCAATTAATGATTAGTATTAATGATTCAACAAACAATATCAAAGCCAAGTATCACGAATTTGATTTTTAGATACGGCAAATTTGAATAGATACTCGGAATGCCTATTAATTTTAAAAACTCGAGCTCTTAATTAAAAAGATACAACTAATTCAGTTAAAACATTCAGACACAACACCTATGAGTCTTAATTGTATTCAATCGAATTTTTCATCATTTTGATCATGTCTCGACTCAACTTAATCTCCCGCCAGAATGTTGGCCTCCTTTTAAGCCAACACTCTTCTCCTTTCTATTACAAGCTTGCACTTACACAATACTAGCTAGGATGATTGCTATTTCCTACCATGAAATGAACCAAATGTAAGTATACGTTGTAGAACCAAACATAAGCGCATGTACAGCAAAAGCATTGATAATTAATATATATTTAATTCTACAACACTAAAACAAGAAGATTTGGCCATCTTTATTCCTACTCCATTCCTCTACTAATATGTGATTACAACTAACCTCAACATGCAAAGACAAAATCTCATGTAAATTAAACTTAAAACAGAAGGGGTCCCAAATCCATACATGTTTTCTTTTCTTTTGAAATATAAACTTGCATATATATATACATACATATATGCACTACTCAAATGTTCTAACATTTTTTTTTCTTATAAATTTGATTCGTCGGACGCGCATTGAGATTCACGAACGCATCAGTTGCGACTCGATAACTTGCGTAACCGATTCGTAACTCATGAGCTCGTGAATGATCACGATGTGTATCTGGCTCGAATGCTTTCGAATGTAACCTAGCTAGTCTTTTTTTATTTTTTTTTCTACCCTTTTTCTTAATGTTAGCTTGATTTTGTTACTTCCTTTATATATTACATATATGTGCTTAAATAAAATTCTTTTTATGGCAACCATGCAAACAGTTCAATGCATGTACTTAATTTCTAGGTTGATTCCAGTAATGTATGAATTACAACCAGCTATAGCAATGTTTTACTCTAAAAAAAATAAAAAAAAAAAAAAAAAAAAAAAAAAAAAAAAAAAAAAAAACAGCTGTACAATTTGACTATAAATGTGTGTCCTCATATATAGGATTTGGTCAAGGATATATATATATATATATATATATATATATATATATATATATATATATATATATATATATATATATATATATATATATATATATATATATATCCCTAATTAATTAATTAGTTACCACCTCATATAGAATAAAATTAGCATTTTGCTATCAGGTAATTACTGTTCCATTTTTCCATAAAGATCTGGAGTTGAAGTATTAGTAAATTAAGTACATGGCAATATTCATGTGATCGACTTATTAATCCAATATAAATTAGGATAATTAACAAATTTAAAGAAATATCAATGTTCTATTTATAATGTTTTAATAAGTTATATTTTAATAAATATTATGAATTGAAAAAATGCAATGCTTAGTTATTATATTAAAGAATTTTATAAAGTAGTGATAATAACAAAGTGTTTGAGTATTTGTGACAACTAAAACTAAGCATGAATAACATGATTGGTAATTAATAAATTATTTCTGCCTAATTATTTGGCCAATTCAGATCACACATTGCGTTTTGATTGCTGTACTTTTCACGTAAACAATTTTCTCTCAAATTAACTTTTCAATATATATATATATATATATATATATATATATATATATATATATATATATATATATATATATATATATATATATATATATATATATTGCATTTAATCCTTGAACATGAAAAGGAAATTCAATTTTTTCATTTTACTTTTAAACAAAATTAACAAATTCAATTTTCCTTTGATGACTAATATTTGACTCTATATGTGACTACCAAGTAGCTTCCATTATTGAATTGACCAAATAAATTTTTTAGCTCCCTAACTATATAGCTTCTCACAAAAGCAATAATTGCATCACACCATAATCCATTTGATGTAGAGGTTGAGCAAGGACCCTTTGACTACTTGTACTAATTTTAGCCATTTATATGCTAATGTGAAAGGGAACACTCAAGGTCTATTCCAATATATTTAGACTTCTAAACTTAGCAAAAAGAAAAATTAAGAATAATATATATATATATAAAGAGAGAGAGAGAGAGAGAGAGAGAGAGAGAGAGAGAGAACAATTTTTAAAAGCACAACTACATTTCTGTTTGTGAATTTTTTACCATTAGATTTGTATTAAAATTTGTATTTTTTACTTTATCTTTTTCTTTCTTTAATTGACTTTACAAAAATATAAATCTCAATACAGAAATAATGATAAAAAATTTACAAGTATGGATAAACTTGTACTTTTCAAAATATATAAACTCTCTCTCTCTCTCTCTCTCTCTCTCTCTCTCTCTCTATATATATATATATATAGTAGGTATTTTCATAAGCATGAATGCATATCTGTACTTATAAGTTGTTTTCAATATTAGGACTTTTGAATCGATAATCAGCTCTGTTAGATTTAATTTAGAGTATTTGAAGTACCTAAAAAATAAATTTTATAATTTTTCAATATCATTTGCCTAGTAATCGAAAAGACTCAAAATCAACGGCTGAAAATAAAAATTTCACAAAATATGATGATATTACACTAAAATTTTAGATAAAAAATATTAATCTTATTTTATATAGTACAAAGAATTTTCTATCAAAATTTTAAGTGATTTGAATATTTCTACACCGTTAAACTTACAAACGATTTATCACGACCATTAAAATTATTGATCATTAGGCAAATGATATTTAAAAATATCGAAATTTATTTTCTAAATATTTTAATACTCTAAATTAAGTCCAGCGAAGCTGATTGTCGATTCGAAAGTCCCAATATCGAAACCAACTTATAAGTACGAAGGACTCCGTGCTTTCATAAGCATACCAGCCTAACACACACACACACACACACACACACTCTCTCTCTCTCTCTCTCTCTCTCTCTCTCTCTCTATATATATATATATATATAGTACAAAATTATGAATAAATCCCTATGGTGGTTTTGACTACTAATACTAATTCTGGGCATGTGTAGGATAATGTGAAGATGAACTCACAAGGTCTATTCCTAATTAATGTAGAGCTCTTAACTTGGAAATAAATAAATAAATAAATAAATAAATAAATAAATAAATAATATAGTTAGGAATATATAGAGTGGAAAATTATTAAGAAATACTACATGGTTTAATTTACCATTTGGATGTTTTGACAACTTATACTAATTCTAGGCATATGTATTCTTAAATGTGAGGAGGAGCATACAAGGTCTATTCCTATGTAGACCTTCTTAACTTAGGAGAAAAACAGAAAAAGTAAATAAAATTAGGGAAATATATTTGCAAATGGACCCTTGAACTTTCATTTTGAATTAGGCCCCTCTTCTCTTTCTCTATCCAAGTTCCTATGCATATAATTTTGTAAAGTTTTAAAACACACACATGAAAAAAAAAAAAAAGAAAAAAAAAAAAAAAAAAAAAAAAGAAAATCTTTCTTCGGTTCAAACACAAGAAAAAATATATATAAAAATCAAATATAAGCATTGACGGTTCTCAGTGCAAGCGATAAATAGTTTGATTGTTGGTGCTTGGTACTTGAAGTCCCAAGTTTATTTTTCAATTCTCATACTTAAGTATTAATAATAAAAAAAAATTTATTTTATATTTTGAAGTTTTGCAAAATTATATATAAGGCATGCGACCAAAATAGCCGTATAATTAGAAATTAAAATGGTGAGGATTAATTGTCAAAATTTAAAGTGTAGGAGTTCGATTTCTAAAAGTGAAAAGGTGAAGGGGTCTTTGTACATTTTTTCCATAAAAATATAAAAAATACTTGATGTATACACTAAACGGAATATATATCTTACACTTCATTTATTTTAGAATAGGATAAATTTTATCTGTCACTTTGAAGTGACGAGATGTACAGTTATATAGTATTGCTCTTAAAATATAATTAGAAATATATATATATATATATATATATATATATATATATATATATATATATATATATATATATATATATATATATATATATTAGCTAGAATTAAGAAAAAGTAAATGGTGTTACATTACAAATGGAGCCCTAACCGCGTCAACACTACATATCTGGATGAAAGCAACCAGAGCTGATTATTCTGTTAAGTGTTTACTACATTAAATTAAGCCTCCAACTGGATTAATGAAGAAACTTAGGTTGGGAGTTTTCTAATTATGTGGCTTGCCAAATAGAATAGTAATTAGCACCCCCAAAGAAATCCTCGCATGCACCCGGTGCACGCACCCTTGTACATCTGTGCAAGGGAGTCCTTCTTAATTTATATCAGTTATTCATCTGTTTTATTAAATTATATGATTCTCAAACAACAGAAGAAATACGAAAAAATATTGTAACTCTATAGACAGTAAATAGATTAGTATATGACAAGAAAATGTACTGCTAAGTCAGCGGAGTGTACATACTACATATACTGAAATAAATAAGATCAAAAAATCATATATAGCGACTCAACGAAAAATATAGATGCATGAGATAATTAATTATCCAATTCTCAAATAACGTAAAGATTGTAATTCGCTGGTATTGGATCATTGACGCTAATCATTAATCTCAAAAGTTCGAACGGTTAGAAATACGCAACTAAAGTACAGCGTCCACAGGTCTCGATTGTGACTCAGTCTAACTAGTCTCACGCCACTTCGAATATGATCCAATCTGGCCTTCCGCTATTTCGAACATGATTCGGCCCAACATGACCTCCCGTTACACAGTAGAATACTAGTCCCTTAATTTGAGCCATGCATGAGCTGAACAGTATATAGAGTATTAATGTGTAAAAGAAGATAGAATAAAGTAGTGTATGAATATGCAGATGCACCAGGTGCAAGCAATAACTTGCACTAAACTAGACGTCAAAGCCGTGTCCCCTTCAGCTTTTCCTCAGTCCACACTCGCTGACAATAGCAATGCTATGGTTTGTTCCCACTATATAATAAAATATACATTCTTACTCTACACAATTCTACCCTAACCCTAACCCTAACCCTAACCCTAACTTAATATATTACACCTCACCTTCCCCTTCATCCCCTCTCTCTTCATTCTCCCTCTCTCTCCAAAGGGATGGAAGGCTCGAAAGCCCTAACCCTAAGCGACGACGAGGCGAGCTCGCCAGTCGATCCGACGACCGACGAATCCACGGCGACCGCCGCCCCGCGATCGTCCTACTACGAGTGCGTGTTCTGCAAGCGGGGCTTCTCGAACGCGCAGGCGCTCGGCGGCCACATGAACATCCACCGCAAGGACCGCGCCAAGATGACGTCGTCGACGTCGCGCCCGAGCAATAGCAAGGTCGACTACTACTCTGAAAGCTATAGCTACTACAACGCTTACGCGGCACCCCACCACCACCTACCGGAGCTCTACCCTCCTCCGCCGGCCGCGCCGGAGCCGTCGAGGAACTTCGCAGTGTATTTCCCGACGGCATCGGGATCGAGGGATCATCATCATCATCATCATCATGATGTGAGTAGTAGTAGTTGTTGTACTAGTACTAGTGGTGCACATAGGCCACAAGAGCTTAGCCTCTTTGGAGAGGAATTGCACTTGAGCTTGAGCATGCTTGGGGGGAATGAATTAATGGAGAAGAGGGAGGTTGAAGAGAGGGAGCTGGATTTGGAGCTAAGGCTTGGTCATGATCATACACAATATAAATAAAATATATGATATATCTACTAGGTATATATATATATATACATGACAATATGAATTATATAGCTTGGTTTTTATGAATGTACAGTGTGTGTACATGTGTTAGTGACTATATATGGTTTTGTGGCACTGATTATTTACATGCATATATATATATATATAGCAAATATATATGCTGGATTTATTAGTTGCTATTGTATGTAAACATTTGTTCTATGGGTGTTTAATTTCTTATATATGCTCATGACTTAAAGAAACTGGCAATTATTATATATATATATATATATATATATATATAAGTGTGACAAGGGGGTTCTTTTTCTTCTTTTCTGATGATTAATTTAGTAATTAGTGGGAAATGATTAATTAGCATGCATATGACATGTACTTATTAGCTAGTTGAAGAAATTTACTTGCATTTGATATTACTTGATATATATGATCATCTCTTCATAGTGTAGGTACACAGCTGGGATTAATGTTAATTAGTTCTTATGAAACTCCAAAGAATTAAGATTTATTTTGTTTAATTTCTTCTTTGTTAATCAAAATTACTTAATTGGTAGCTAATTGGAGTGCACTACAATTAGCAACAATTCATGAAGAGCCATTAATTAAGATTAAAATTTAGAGCTTTATTTCTACGGCTGTTTCAAATTGCCTCTGTCTAGTTTCCCTAAATTGAACTTTAAATCATGCTGAATGCATAAGGATAAAAAAAAAAAAAAGGAAATTTTATATGTTGATGCACTATGGAAAGCTGATCATTTTCAAATTAATGAAGCTTAATTAGTTTTTTTTTTTCTTTTCCTTTTTATTTTTGATAAGTACTAGGTTAATGAGATCGAAATCCCCAATGTAGATACTTTTTGAATCGATTTTTATTCTCGATATTTCATTGCAAATTGAGAAATCCTGACTATGTACAATATATATTCATGTAGCATCATTTAGGCACTTGGATAGAGTTCTTTAATTTAACTCTCTAAAGTGTTGGTTTGTTTGCAAACTCTATTTTTCTATGGAAAAGAAATTAAGTTTACAAACTCTTTATATATCTATGCTGTGTACACTACATGGACTATATCTTTTGTGCTTGAGTTATCAGGAAAACATATTGTGATTTTGTAGTGAAGAAGTATATATATACAATTAATCATTTACAACTAATATACATAGCTTTAATTTGTATTCTCTATTTATACTACAACTAGCAGTTTTCCTTATACTTTTGCTCTATACCATGTCAACTTTAATCTCTAGTTAATTAATTAAGGATTAAATTAATGCTACTTTTGCATAACAATAGTGTGTTGGAAATTATTAGAAAACTAAGTAAATCACATTTGGCCTTTTGACACCCCTATTAATTGTAACTTTAATGAATATTTATAATTAGAATAAGATGATTAATTGAATAAGATAAATAGTTTACATTAACAGCTTGATGAGGAAAATAATCTATCACTTTTCAAGAAAAAGAAGCTAGAACTGTATGCAGAATAAAATTTCTAGTAAAAAAAGTATGCACATATTGACCAAATATTTCTTGCACTTATGATGTATATACAAGCATGTTTGCACCATATTTATACATAATTTGCATGGAAATATTTCTAGTTAAGGAACAAATTTAGTAGGTCATAAGTTATGCATTACAAACACTTTTGTAAGCCCTGTGTGTTCGTGCCGACGGACACATGCGTGTCCATATTGTACTTGTATCCGATGCAGACATGCCATGAGCGTGCATTCGACGCACATCTATAGTGCATCCCGTTATATATATATATATATATATATATATATATATATATATATATATATATATATATTTTATATATATATAATATAAGATAATAAATATTTTAATTTTTTTGCTAAAGGTATACATACAAATCTTTTTGGATAATAAAAATAAATTATGTATGGTAGGATATTCATTATCTTTTTGGATTAAGGGAGAGAGAGAGAGATAGAGGGAGAGAGAGAGAGTGAGTAGAGCTTATATGTTTTTAAAAGCAAAAGTCCATTCATGCTTGTGAATTTTTTATTATTGAATTTGTATTGAAATTTATATTTTTGTAAAGTCAACTAAAGAGAGAGAAAGATAAAGTATAAAACACAAATCTCAATACAAATCTAATGGTGAAATATTCACAAGTATGGATGGGCTTATACTTCTAAAAGCATATAAGCTCTAATATATATATATATATATATATATATATATATATATATATGAATTGAGCTTCTATGCTTTTAAAAGTACCAAGTCATTGGTGCTTGTATGTTTTTAATCCTTGGATGAAAAGATGTGTGGTCAGAATTATAGCAGGTCTCTTGGATTAAGTGAGTGGTTGGTGGAATAGAATGATGTAAGAAATGAAATTAGTCAAAAGGATAAATATAATGGTAGAAAACTTACAAGCACCAATTACTTGGTGCTTGTAGAAACATAGTAGCTGGGCTATATATATATATATATGATCATGATTTTAGAAGGATATTCATTAGATATTCATTAGACCACCATGTACTAAGTCCTTAATTATGCAATTTCCGCTGCGTAAATTATCTTTTTTATATTTCAAACTTTTATTTTAAAATTTTAGATACATATTTTGGTGATTAGATTGAAACAATAGGTTGATTAATGCTCAATTAATGATCATCTAAGAGAAACTCCTCATAGAAAAAATGTTCCTCTATGTGCTAATCGATATATTTGTATCAATAATTTCAAAAAAATAAAAATGCATGCAAATTAATACCTTTTTAATTAGTTGTATAGTCGAGCAAATATGCAGTGCTCATCTAATATTGACTAATTATCACTTGTATTACGGTGCTTAATATGGTCACTAGCTATATATATATAGCTACTACACTAATTAGAATCATATTAATTGAGAATGAATTAAACGTAATTAGTAGGTAAGTGAAATGGAGATCGATCCCTATTAATGACAATTGTAAACTTAATTTTAAGAAAAAAAAGGTTAGTAGCTAAAGATGTGGTAGAAAATGAAGAGTATATTACTTGGAAAATTATGCCATATATATATGACTCGTGTTCCCCCTTTCAAAAAAAAAAGAAAAGAAAAAGAAATTTAGTCTCTAGATAACATTCTAAATCCTATCTTTCTTATATTATGTTATCTATCTTAAAATGTGATTATATATGTTCAATGTTTTTCAATCTAGTAGCTTCAAAATAGCAAAAGTTCTGAGCTTAAGAACTCAGAATTTAAGAATCAGTACTCGAAAAAATGATATCCTGATGATATGCATTATAATTTTTGCAAAAATTAAAGTTACATCATGTGTTTGGATCAGAACTCCTAGCTGAATGATTGAGTATCGTCTTTAACCCTAAGATAAGAGTTCATTATGTACCAATTACCAACTGCTCTAGCAGTGTTTAGTATTTACCTTTTTCTTATATAAAAGTAAAAAAGGTAAAAAAAAAAAAAGGAGAGTGGTGTACTTTAATTACCCTTTTGATTTTGGGCTTAAATAATAGCCTGATTGTGCTTCTATAGTTAATGTAGTGCACTAACGGCAAGTAGACGTGAAAAGCTCTGCGTGTATCCACATAGGACGAGTGCAAAAAAACAAAATTAAACGACAAAATTAAGAAGCTCAATCTCTGTATATATATGTTAGGTGAAAAGTAACCCGAATTAAATAAACCACATTAAATACATTTGATTAAGTGGACCATGACTAGGTCAATGTACAATATGCAATATATATATATATATATATATATATATATATATATATATATATATATAGTCCGGGCGGGAATGCTATCGATAATATAGTAGCCTAGTTATACACATATATATAGTCCGACTACTATACTTTTATGAGTATAGATCTCTTCGTACTCATAAATTTTCGGCCATTAGATAAAGGAATGTGCGGTTAGGATTATAGTGAGATCCCCTACGGTTTATACTATTTCACCAACAACTTACTAAACTCTAGGGGGACACCACTATCATCCTAACCGCATATCTCTTCATCCGAGGACGAAAAAGTTATAGTTTGAGTCCACTAATAATAGGCCGGATTAATTGTAGTCCGAACCGGTCCAAGCCAACACCTTTTCAATCTTCAAGGATTTATATTTGAGCAAGAATTGGAAGAGAGGAAGAAAAGATCCCTCTCCCACCAAACAAAAATTCTTCAATTATATCTCAACAAGATGTATTTACAAATTTAGGAGTTTGGATATCCTAAGAATATCTCACTAAGGTGGAGGCATTCATAATGAGATATCCAATTCATAGCAAAATTTTGTATCATATGAATATGAAATCCACTTTAAAGTTCAAATCCAATGGCATTACTTGAAAAACACAAACAATTAATGTGCATCATTATCCTAATAATTAAGTAATAACAAGCAAAACACTGCTTAACTACCACTAAAGCACAAGCTTTTTCTTATAAAACCCAGTGATTATCATTAAGGGCAATTTGTCAATGTAAATGCTACTTACACTCCCACTGAAACAACTGACAAAATACAAAACAAAAGTACAATACAAGAATATACAATAATTCTTAGAACAATCCTTTAAAAGGATTTACAAATAGCAAATTGCTAAGATCTGTGATGGTGAATTCTCTGCCAGAAGTAAATTACATACAAACACAATTTTCTTAGACCTGAAAACCAGAGTGAAAGAAAATTGAACACATATTTCAAGCAGTAGTCTTAGCTTTTGCTTTTGTATGGAAAGGTAGTAAGTTTGCGGTAAAATTGTTTGGGAGACCACCATAACTATAAGCTACTGACTGTCCCTAGCACAAGTGGCAAAAGGCTTAGAGGTTGGCACCTGAGGTTCCGAGTTCGAAGCCTACTTATTTTACATTTTCAGCCAAATTTATTTTTACAAAAAAATAAACGAAGCGCATAGCATGCTAACTTCTCTCTCTCAAAAAAAAACCTACCAAGCTATTCGATCTAGACCCCTTATTATTATTATCATTATTATTTTATTGGTATCCTTTATTTTTGTTTGTTTTGATCTAAATTGCTTATATCGAATGATTTGGAGTTTTTGTTAAATAGAACGGCGCTTTCGCTACTAAATGGAACTAACAGCTCTAGCAACCTTGAAGTTGATGAAACTGCTGGTTTTTTTCAATAATCAATTCATGTCATTCGATGAAACTAAGATTAGAAATGAATACATAATGGAGAGGGTGACAACTAAGAGCGATATTGTGCTGCCCCAATAGTCCTACATTGGATATGAAAGGGGTTATAATTGGAAATATAAGGATGGAAGAATCTAATATTAATAACTAGACTTAGACATTTTGGACCGGTGGTTTAGGTAGAACAAGTTATTAGTATTAGGGGGACCTAGGTTGTTACAGATATGTCCATATGGTTTCACCTTTTTTGCAGTATCTTGGCTATCCATCCTTTCTTGTCGTCGAGGCCCGCAAGGTGCACCAGGAAGTCCCCATCAGAATAGGCTCCTAAAAATTATAAATTTATCATATGTAATTTCAAATGTGAAAACTTAAATAGTTAAATGCTCGAAAACAGAAATTCGAACGATGCTTACACATAATAGTTTGAATTCCTGCCAACAATATTAATTAGTCGACTATTTGTCAAAAAACAACGTTTCGAATGAGAGTAATTCGACTGTTTATATTTGTATCCTTCATTAATTCTGTTTTAAGGAGAGTCAAGCTATGGGAGGGGAGGATAACATGAAGAACCTTTCCAAGTAGTCCAAGGGTAGAAGATGAGACGGAACACGGATTTCCACGAAGGGAACCAAGGGTAGGAATTGAAGAGACACTGCATTGGCGATACGCGGACGTGGGCTCGCGCTTCCTCCGGAGGGAGGGAGTCGATCAGGTGTTTCATCGCCGCGTTGTCCCCACTCTTGGTGGAACCAAAGCGTATGAACGAGGTCTGATTCCACCATGCATCAAGAAACCACTCGCTCCACTCTGATCGCCGCACGAAGAAGACACCTGTGAATTAAAGGTGGCGAAAGATCGAAGCAAGAATGCTCAGCTCAAAATGTTCAGTTTCTCGACTCTTATGAAAATTGACAGAACAAAGCGTTAAATTCTTCATTGAAACAGGAAAATTGCAGAAATGGTTCTTTTCTCTCTTTTTTTTAAAAGTTTTCGAGGGTGTCCAATAAACAGGTTTTTACGAGATTAAAACAGAACAACAAAACCACAGCTCATATTTTTGTGATATTCATGCCGTAGTACCAGTTCATGAATTTTTCACATGCACTGGTTTCGCTTCTGAACCATTTTTGGCTGATACGTGATACCGTAACCATTCCTAGCATCAAATACAATATAACTACCAGAATTATCCCATCAATGCTAAAGAAATGTCTTTTTTTTTTTTCTTTTTCTTTTTTTGAAAGAGAAAGATAGCAAGCTATCCGCTTAGTTTATTTTTTCTAGAAATATGAAATAATTAGGCTTCAAACTTAGGACATCAGATACCGACAATCAAGTCCTTAACCAACTGTGCTAAATACGGTCGGTAATGCTACAGAAATGTCTTCACAAACATAACAATAGTTAGCATACTTTTCAACACAAACAAATCAAGTCAAACCAACTACGCATTAAATGAATAAGAATGTCACCAGCATTCCTACTTTTCAAGCATGGAAGTAAACACAGTTTGCCAAACAAAATCCTTCTTCATTCATATAGGATTCAAACATAAACAAAGCAAGCAAAATAGAAACATAACCGAACGAGGATGCTTAGTCGTAAGCATTGTAATTTGTTCAAAATCTACATAAAAATGTTATGAACTATTTTTTTACATACAATCATGCATCACTTTCTTGTTACTTCTTTTTAACTACTATAACTATCATTCTAGTTATGAATAAAACAAAACTTAGCTATGTAGTTCTCGCGAAAAATTAATGCTACTGGATACATAAAATGATGTATAAAATTTATAATGCGAAGTGACGTCACCTGAATTAATGCCGTTACAATCCTCCGTCACGACCAGGTCCGGTGACACGCGGTATTCATCGTGCCCGATGACGGCGTAAAGAATATTCTCCTGCAAAAAGAGAATATTCCGTTAGCATGGTATATATACAAAATATTGGAAAATTAAAAGCAATATAATGAATGTTCAAAACACAAATTCAAGGGCAAGGCCTTACCAACGATATGTCCGGATTCGTCACCACCGTGTCCTAAAAAGCCAAACAAAATTTTTTAAAAAAATCATAATTAATAAAATAGGTTAATTTCATACAACTTTTTATAAACATATCGAATAACAAATTTATTCCTTAAAAATTCTAAATTATTCATATATAAAATGTCAATTTTATCCTTGCAAATATGCGCTTCTAAAAATTTTAAAAGTATAATATCCGAAAGAACAAAAAAATAAATTTATCTAACTCACTAATCAAAGTTAACTATTTAACCTATAATTAATTATATTTTTTTTAACGAATATTGATGAGAGGGGTATATATAAATAACTTAAAATTTTTTAAAGGCTAAATATAAAAAATTAAATTTTATAGGAATATATCTGCTATTTTGATATGTTTACATGAAAAGTATAAAATTAAAATATTAAAAAATACTTCTTGTAAACCCGAAATCGTGGCCACATCTTATACTCTAGGATGGGTGGGGTGCACATCATACATCCGATTTTGAATGTATGAATAGTATTGTTCTAAAATTTTATAAAGATAAAATGCATGGAGACTCCTTAACTACATGCCATTTTGAAAAAGACCCAGTCAATTTTCATTCAAACCTTGTTGACTTTCGATTTAAGATTAGATAAAAATATATAGAATTTACCCGAGGATCTATAGACTATTTTTAATTTACTATATTATCTTTCAAAATTTTAATTTTATCATCCAACTTTTGAATTCGCATGATTTGAGTCGGTCCACCACACTCTTACCTTCAAATTTTAAATTAATTTCTTAATTTAATAAATTTATTTGTAAAAATAAATGAAGTAGCCAAATTTTGAAGTGGTTGACTGAAACTAAACAGATTAAAAGATTAGATAATAAAATCAAAATTTAAAAAAAATAGATTTTCAAATATATCAAAATGCTCTTATTGATTATAAATTATTATTTTTTTCAAATATATACTATAAGGCTGCGTTTGATTCGGGGATAAAAAAATTTAGTTATACCGAAAATAGGTATAAATTATGGTTTTAGCATGAACTAATGTAAATTTGCGTTTGGTTCGGTTTAAGAGTTATACCGGGTTTAAAAAAAATTATGTTTGGTAAATTATATAAGAATAAGAGGAATAAGAGAAATAAGAAGAATAAAAAAAAATTATGTTTGGTTGGAAATAGAGGAATAAGAAGAATTGAGGGGTTAAATATTTAAAATGTATTCGCTATTCCGCTATTCGGCTATTTCGCTATTCCGCTGGGGTGGAAATAGCTAAACCCATCCCTAGCGGGGTATCCCCTAGGAATGGGTTTAGCTATTCCCATCCTAAAAATCACGTTGGGATATAATACCGGAGATAAGGGGCCCCCTTATCCCCGTTACCAAAGGTGGGCTAAAAGGATTTGGGGTTTAGAAGGAAGTTTTAGAAAAAGAAAAAAAAGATCAATTTAAAAATTTTGAATAATGAATATATAAGCAAAAAAAAATTGAGGGGGGGAGGGAGGTGGTGGGGAATCGAATCTCTCACGGCGTCGTTCCAGAAGATCCAGTGGTAGAAGGGGAGGCGGGATCGGACGGCGGTGATCTTGGACCAGTTGGGGGGACGGCTGGGATCGACCGCGGCGGCGCCGGCGTCGACGAAGTCGTAGCCCATCCGCGCCGCGTAGCCGCGCTTGTTCCCCCCCACCCCCTCCATCACCCCGCGGAACACCCTCCTCCCTCCGCCGCCGAAACCCTCGTCGGAGAAGCTCACGATCGCGATCCTCGGCCGCGGCGGCTGCGGCTGCGGAGGAGGATGGTTTTTGGCGGGGGAGCAGCGGCGTCCGAGGGAGTTGGCGCCGCGGAGGAGGGCGGAGGCGACGGAGAGGAGGAGGAAGAGGATGAGGAGGACGAGGACGAGGAGGAGGACGAGGAGGCGGAGGCGGAGGCGGTGGGGGCGGTGGAGGCGGTGGCGCGCGCATCGGATGGGTGGGCGCGGAGGAGCCATTGCTTCTGCTGCTGCTGCTGCTGCTGCTGCTGCTGCTTTTCAGTAGCTGGTCGGTGGGTGGGGGAGAGAACAGCGGAGTGGAGTGTGGGGGAGAGTGGACTCACGGAGTGGTCGGGGTATAAATTATAAACTATGAATGGTTTCTATACTATTTCTAGCCACACAAACAAATCAACATATACAAAATAAATATACAAAATATTAGAACTAAAATTTATATTTTTTATTATTTCAAATACGACCTTTCATTTAGCCTCTCTACCCCGCAATATATTTATCTCAATGTGATTTATTAGTACACTTTTACTTCAAAAAAACACTTCACTATCTTGTATTTTAATTTATTTATAACTTTCATAATTAAAAAAAAAAAAAAACTATTTTATAATCTTATTTTTATTTTACTATAAAAATCCATCCTCCAATAAAATACCATTTCGTGATTTTTTAAAAAAATAATATTATATAAAACTTATGAAAACTATAACCCTGATCCAACTACCTAACATTTCAAAAATATTATTTTAACTTAAATACATCATTTATTTTTACAAATATTATTAGTACAAATAATTAGTTTAAATTTTAAAATAAAAAAAAATTATTGACCGACCCAAATCAAACAAATTAAAAAATTTAAAAATAAAATCAAAATTTTAAAAATTTGAATAGATAATTATAGTGCAAATAAATTTTTCTACATTTTAACCTTTATAAAATTTTACCTGACAAAAGAAACTTTCAGTAAATAAAAACAACTTTTTGAGCCACGAACAACAAAATAAAAATGCCCTAAAATCATTTAAGTTCAAACTGGGCGTTGTACTTTCAAAATCGAATTTACATCTTACACTCTATCCATTCTAGAGCGTAAACAGTCCCTGCACTATCCCGATACCTCTTACTTTTAACAGATTGCAAGGATATTCAGTAGTTAGTAAGTAACATGGGGATCTTACATTACATTACAAGAGTTGTAACAAAGACTACACTTGAGCTCCTGCACCTAACACAAGAAAGAAAACCACACTTCAGTTTTCCATAAATTAGTTTCAAGGATTCGTCGGCTTCGTTTCGTTTTCGTTTGGTGTATATATATATGATGCTTTCCCTACGAGTAGAGCGTTTTCAATCTCTTTGCCGTTCGAATAAACCCGACGATAACCTGCACCTCATCCAATTGCTTTCGCAATTGAAAATTAGAACAGACACAGAAAAATCAAATGTATCTCAAGTTTTTGTATCAAATATTGCGAGTACTGTGAATATGATCAGAGCAGGAACTAAAATAATTAATGAACCTGGGAGAGGAAATGGTGTTGCACTCCATGAATCAACTGCTCCTTTGTTGGGTTCGGATTAATGCTTACCTGAATCAGTTGCGTAATCTCTCGACATCAGAATCAGAAAACATAACTAAAAATTACTGATACTATCTATTTAAGAGTATTTTATAGGGTATATAAGAAAATTAGATGATTTTTGAGGAATATATTTGTGAAATGCTCTACTGATCAGAAGCTGAAGGCTAAAGAGAAATTTACGAGATTGAAATGTCTCCAATATCTCCACAAGGTGGCCGTCCCGAGTTTCGCCAGATTTACTCGCTGCAAATAAATAGTTCGAAAGAGTGTAAAGCACTTTTTTCCTATAGCAAGCCAATGAGCTATATGCAAGTAATATTTTTAACCATGCCCCGTGAAAAATATGCGCCCGCTTATTACCGTTTGCATCTTGAAGGCGTGGGAGTGGATGTCTCGATGGCCGACTCGGTAATTCGTCTTGGTGTAGGATGTCCACGGCCTAGTATGCCGAGCCCTTGGCTTTGTTGGTTTCTGGTATTCTATGCTTGCTGTTGACAAAAGAAATTACATTTATGATAAGCGAATCGCATAACATGATATATTTACACTCTCTCAGAATCAAATAAAATATCTTACAATAATCAATATCTTTTTCTCCCATATCGGAGCTGCTGCAGACAGAGTTATCGCACTCGACATCGCCGTCGTCAACTTCATTGCCCGTTGGAGCTTCTAAAACACTCAAAGCGTTCCTCTGCAACTTCACCTCAACTCCATTTTTAAGAACCTGCTACCCAAAAGTCATCTCTAGTTACTTTCACAGAGATTAGAGAAATAACTGGGTGGGTGAGCTTTAACCTAACAACAGCGTTGTTGATTAATTTTACCGAACTTTGTGTTTTGTTGACAAATAAAACCCCTAGGTGTATAAATTGCAAACAATTTCCTATAGCCGACCCGTTCAATTTCATAGAATTTGAGCTTGGAAAACAATAGGTATAGAAGAAAAGGAAGGGTTATTAAACAAGGCCTGAGTTTTTTTTACATTCTCGTGTAGCTTACAACTAAGAAATTAATATCTAAACACGTTTAATGCATAAAAGAAGGAAACTGCTGATTAAGGGAAAAGTTATATACCAGCCAATGCCAGCCACCAAGACCGACGGCCTTCTTCACGACACCTTGTAGCCCAACCAAAACAGACTTCGTTCTGTTATTACCGGTGACAATAACTTTAGTGTGCCTCGGAAGTACTGAAAGCTCCTCATCCCCACTTTCTTCTCGAGAAGGAGATAGAACACGAGACGAACACAATTCGGCCTCAATCATTGGCACAAAAAGAGAACTGAGTAGCACCTGATTCCGCCATTGAAGAATACATTAAACTTCATCGATATAACCAAAATAAACAATTCATTGTTCAAGCCGTTTATCACAATTTGAACTCAAATGATTTTTGAATAACGATACGCACTGTATCTGATTAATAAAGGATCTAAGTTTCACATTGACTGATTTCAACACCAAAACCTTCAAAACTATGCCCAAAAGAAGTGTAAGTTCATGCCTAAACTCATAAAACAAGTAATGTTGGGTCTTCTGCAGAACTGTTGTTTCACGAATAGAACTGTTTGAATAAGCACTAACAAAGTTTCCACCCGAATTGGAACTCCTGCTTTTCAGGCCTAAAAGCTCTTTCTTCCACAAATGTCGAGTAATAGAGAAGCTACTCTCTAAGAAGGGCCCAATTAATCCTATTCAAATCTAAATTTACTATAAATAAAGATCAAACCTAATAGATATAAACTGCTTGATATGGTATACCTTATCCCTTTTTCATCTATTTAAATTTGATTGAAAGTCGATGGGGACTCTACATAAAGGGATACCGGAAAGAATTACCATATATTTCACACGATACGAAAGAGTGCCTAAGATGAGAGGAGAAACCAGATTACCCAAATTCGGTTGGTAGCATTCGTATCGCAACCGGATTTCTCGCTTCTGCAGATTTATCAAGAATTTCTCCTCTATGGCGCTCTGGGAGATATTTTACAGTTTTATTTATAATCTTAGATATTGGTATGTATTTCATTTTATTATTGCTATCATACCATATAGATCTAACAGCTACCGCCAAGCATCCTTAGCTATCAAAGCTTCGATCAAGCAGGGCCAGACAGCAAGTCCTTCATGACGCAACCGAATAGCGAAATGCAGCTCAAACCTTTCGATTGCGACCAAGTGGTAGCTAACATACAACAGCTAGGTCAAATAAGAAACAGTATCATTTACAGGACCCACCACCACTCACAAAATTATTGAACCAAATTCATTATTTGGAGTCCCAACCAAATGATCATTGATGAGTCCATGTCCATAGTCATGTTACTTTCAATCTATCAGGATGGGTTTAACTAAAAACTCCTACTTATTTCCAACTTAATCTACAGGTATAATTTAAAATTGAATTCCAAAAATTAAAATTAAACAACTTTTCCCGATTTGGCAATTTTCCTACAAATGTCTCTTCCAAATCCACTGCATGCAACTAAAAATAGCACCTTGATAGCAATTTTGCTGCTTGAATTTGCATTTGTTGTTGATGGGTTCAACTAAAAAATCCTCATTGTTTCCAACTTTACTTACAGGTATAATTTAAAATTGAATGAATTGGTAATTTTCCAATAAATGTCTCTTCCAAATCCACTGCATGCAACTAAAAATTGCACCTTGATTGAAAATTTGCTGCTTAAATTTGCATTAAAGCAGGAAAAAGGCCAATCTTTGAACCCTTAAATCTAATTAAGAGTTCATTGTATGAAGTAAGAAATCAAATAATAGTAAAGTTCTCAATTTTCCTAAAAGAACAAGACAAAATTCGAATTTATAAAGGGAAAAAGGAGCTTTAAATCAAATGCCAATTTTTTATACGTAAAAGGAGAAAACCCTAACAAGAAACCCAACAAATGTACCTAGAAAGAATTAAAAAAGAAAGGATCTTTACATCAAATCCCATTTTATAAGACCCAAAACAAAAACCCTAACCAAAACCCTTCCTCCAAAATCTCAAATTAAACGAAACCAATGCACCTAAGAAGGAACCAGAAAGAGGATCTTCAAATCAAATGCGGATTATTAGACCCAAAAAAACGAAAACCCTAACCAAAACCCTTCCTCCGAACCTCTCCAACAATGAAAAAGAAAAAGAAACCAAAAAAAACAGCCCCAATTCACCAATTCAAGCAAAACCAATGCGAACAAGAAGAACCAATCCCAAATCCAAATTTCGCAATCCCTCACCTCAACACCCTAATCCGCGCGCGCAAAGCACCAAATCGCGCCGAAATGCGGCGGTTCCAGGCTACGAAAACGCCGAATCGGACGTTCCGGGGCACGGGGGATCGAATTCCGGGGTCGAATTGGGGGGGAAAGGAGCGGATTAGAGGGGGGAAAGGGAACAGAGCAGGGAGCGGGACTAGAAACAGGGGAGGAAAGAGAAAGAGAGAGAGAGAGAGAGAGAGAGAGAGAGAGGGCGCACTAAATGCTTTCCAACTGCCAAAATGGTAAGCGAGGGACCAGCCCCCTTTTTCCTCCCATTGTAGCCCTTTACCAATTGGTATTATTTTTTCGGCTTAACAAGTCGGCGTCGGCTTCTCTCTCGGCGCCGACTTCGAATTACGGCACTCCTTTGTTCTGGGGAAAAGAGTCAGGGTCTCCGGAACCTACTAGAAGGAAATAATAATAATAATAATTATTATTATTATTATTATTATTATTTTATATAAAATTTAATTTTTTATATTTATTTTTTAAAAAATTTAAATTATTTATATTTATTTATTTATTTATTTATTTGTTTATTTATTTTGTTACTGTTAGTCTATTATTTATTTAGTAAAATATAAATTTTACACTTGTAAATATGTCGCTTCCAAAATTTTAACAGTCAAAAAATATATTTATTGTTAAATATAATATGGAAAAAAATAAAAAAAAAATTTACATTACATACTAACTAAGTTTAAATATTTAACCTATGGTTAACTTTAATTTTCTAACAAATATTATATATATATATATATATATATATATATATATATATATATATATATATATATATTTGAAAAAATAAATATAAAAAATTAAACCTTATAGAAATATGTCTACTATTCAATATATTTATAAAAAATAATATAAAATTAACAAAAAAAAATTACTTCCAAACTAGTCAACCTACCCAACTAATTTATAATTAAAATTTGACTAAAATATTATATCTAATTTATTATAATTTTTACAAATCTCATCATCTAATTTGTTAATAAAATAATAATATATTATTAATATAATATTTTAATAATTATTATGTTATGACTATAATATTGTTGCTTCACTGTAATATTCACGATATAGTCTGATTTAATAAACTAAATTATACTATAAAATTGCAACAAATTAGAAAGTTTCAGCTAGAATTTGTAACTAAAGTTTGAGGATCAGGTATCGTGTCCTTCATAGTTTGAGGACAAAAATATAATTTAATTTTAAAATTTAAAAATATAAATATTTATTATTTATATGAGATTTAAATATAGTGCTATTTTGACAGCTCAAATTATTAAAATTTTCAAATTTTATTAATATTTTAAGAGGTGAGTCAGAACAAAAAGCAAAATTATAGAATTATTTTTGTCCACCAACTTATATTTTAATTTATTTAATGTTTAAATTTTAAGACCGACTATACAAAATTAAAATAATTTTATTTATTAAAATTATATATAATAATAATATGAGGAAGCTTTATTTTAAAATTTCTGATTTGAAAAAAAATAATAATAAAATCCCCCACGGTGTCACGTGCCCACAAACCTCTCGACCGGCTCAAGCCGAGCCGAGCCGAGAGCCGGGCCAATTTCAGGACGAGGAGTGGGGCCCAGCGACAAAGAACGTGCCCTCCGCATCCAGCTGTCAAGTTCCGAATTTCGGCACCCGAAAACACGACCCAAAAATGAAACCCCAAAAGTTGTAACCGGCCACGTCATCATACCACAACTGGGCCCCACGTGTGAGTTAGTGGGTGTACGGGTGGGTGTAAATTAATCACGTCCCTTTAATTCTGCCACGGTGGTTTTATACAATGCGGTTAAAGTCCGGCGCTCGCGTAGTTTCAAGTCCGGGGTGGCAGCTGGGGCGCAATGATTATCTTATCGGATCAGGTACAATGTCTGTATAGTCCCCATACTATTCTAATATTACAACATACTCCTTCAACTTTTTTATTTTTAAAATTTTAGCTCCTCAACTAATTATATTTTTTTTGTAAAATAATTATTTCACCTCTTCTCACATTTAGTTATAATTTATTTTTATTTTTTTTTTTTACTCACCAATTAATTTGTCAAATCAGGTGGATCAGATTGGGTGAGATAAAATTAGGTTATAATTAAAGTGGTATAAACTTAGCAAACATATTTCAAAAAGATTTAATTTATTTGATAATGCTTCTCGGATCCTTAACGCTAACCATTTATCTTAAAAGTTCGAGTAGTTAAAATATATAATTAATTCACTTAAGATGTAAAGACATAGCGTTAATGAAATTCGACTATGACGAGAGGGTCTGACTCGGTCCAACCAGTCTGACGCCACTTCAAACATGACTCAGTCCAATCCGATCTCACGCCTTACGAACATAACTCGATCCAATTCAATCTCACGTCATTTCGAACGTGTCTTAATTCAACATGACTTTCCGCTATAGAACATGATGCTGAGCCCTTTTAAGTTAGAAATGTATAGTAACAAACATACTTTGTAGGCTAAGTTGTAACATTTGAATAGTATAGAAAATCAGCACTACTATTTCTGTTGGTTATTTATTTATTTGTTAAAAATAAGTCAAAATTTTTATTTTGTGATAATAAATACAGGAGATAAATAAGTTGAGTAGAGTTACGGTCTATAATAGACCTAACGATAAGAAACACAATAATAAATCTAACGTTCAGATGAGTTAAATTCGGCACAACAATAAATCTAACGTTCATATGAGTTAAATTCGATCGAGATTTGTGAATACTGTGTACGTACGCTTTAAGTAAATTGATTGCGTATTTTTAATAATTCACGATTCGATAAATTGTATCACATCTAATGGCACGAATTTGATTTACACACCAGTGGTATCACATCTAATTAGCATTATAACTTGTACACTTCAGAAAAAATATGCATATTACATTTCTTTTATTCAGAAAATATATATATATTATATTACATTCATCAAATATATAAATATTTTTTATTTGGATAGAAGGTAAGACGTACAAATAATATTTTTCATACAGAATTTATCCCTACATCTTACTTTACCCTTGCCGGCGGTAATTGATGATCATCAAATCCAACCGTTCGTTTTTTCTGCTTTTGATTCGAATATCTACACACCAAAAATTAAAAGTAAAAAAAAAAAAAAAAAGGAGTGGGGGACAAATGCACTGCAATTATATTCCACCTTTAATTGTTGCCCTCGTACATGACAGGGAAATAAGAGCGTACTGAAAAAGCAATACGACATTAAAATATACTTTTTATTAATATTTTTTAAACGTAAGTTTTTTTAAAAAAATATTATTTGATTTATATTTTGAATTGTCATTAATAAAATTCTATATATGAGTTCGTGAATTTGATTCTCTTGTGCAACTTTAATAAATGAGGTCCGTGGCCTTAGCTTCTTAAATAAGAGTCTTAAATAAATAATAAATTGTACGTTTGCTTCTTAAACTGCAAGATGGGTGATATTTTGATACTTAAGTTTTAATTTATTATAATTTTTAATTTAAATTTTTAAAATTATTGCAATCAAATTCGGTAATTCAATTTAGTTAACTAATTATTAATTTATAGTTAATATAAAAATAATGTGATATTTTTGTTGGTTTAAAATGGCTACCATCTTGTCGTCGAGAGTTACGTTAGACCGTAGAGTTGATTAGACGGAGTCATAATCAAAATTCATGAACATTATGTTTGTATGATTTAAGTAATTACTAGTATTCATATCTTTTATAAATCCAATAATAATTTCCTCTATATCCGATGTGGGACTATTAGGGGTGTAACAGACTCCTCCCGTTGAAGCCTGAAGCCTGGTATCATCGTCAGCCCAAACACACGCACAGTCCAAGATCATCCGGCGATGTAAGACTTGTATCGCTAGTCCTATCATCTAGAC
The DNA here is from genome assembly GCA_029168755.2 of Tillandsia fasciculata. Classification (NCBI taxonomy): domain Eukaryota; kingdom Viridiplantae; phylum Streptophyta; class Magnoliopsida; order Poales; family Bromeliaceae; genus Tillandsia; species Tillandsia fasciculata. The sequence goes on along the minus strand of CM054937.1, from coordinate 2,098,466 downwards.
TCAGGCTCAGCCGAGACTCATCATACGCTTCCGGCTGATTATTGGCTCTGATACCAAATATGACGATCCGGCCCACTAGCAATAATAACTCGTTGGGTCTAAACCACAGCCCAAAATACTTAAGCCCAGTTATTATAACTAGTGTCCATGTCTCTTATAAACCCAATCACAGTTCCCTCCACATTCGATGTGGAACTATTGAGGGCGTCACAAAATCCAATCACAATTCCCTCCACATCCGATGCGTGACTATTGGGAGCGTCACAGCCAACGATTCGGCAAGTGATGGGATCGGGCCAAATTATGTTCGAAACGACGGAAGTTGGTTGAACCGAATCACAGTCGAAACCGTGAACGCTGCACCGGTACACTTCAAACAAATTAATTACGTATTTCTAACAGCTTAAGCCTTAATCACAACACTGCTAACTTCCACAACAGCAATTCATCAATATTTAGTCAAATAAATTAAATTGTGAAATTTAATTACAATAATTTTGAAACTTCAAGTTAGAAATTATAATAAATTAAACTTTAAGGACCAAGTGTCAACCTCCAACCTCCTTCTAGTTTGAGGACCAAACATGCAATTTATTCTTAAATAAACAAATAAATAAATTAATTAATTAAAATAAAGAACCTACTAATATAATAGTTCAAATCATGATAGAGTGAAAGAGTTACATGCATGTAAAAGAATGAAATTCCATTGAAAGAAAGCAAGTATTAATTATTACCCAAAAGATTGATCTGATAGTTACAGAACCAATGAATTTCATGATTATCTTTGATACCATGTTATCCAAAAAAAAAAAATCAATGTTACAGCAGGAACAGGCCCAAAGAATATATTTTCACTAAAATTGCAAGCTAAATCTTACAATCTGCAAAATGGTGAGCAATAGAATTTCTCCCACATTTGCAATTCACTGAAACCAAAAACACTGCAAGAAAAGTAGCAGTAAATTGCAGTTTGGTTGCTCTGTCAACTTGTTTAACTGAATCTGACAGAGTAAATTATTTGTCAAATGGTTTACAAACTAAACTGTTCTTATATGCACTTACATGTTTAAGGTTATGGAAAAAGGAAAAAAGGTAAAAGATCATAATAATGCAACTAGATCAACTCATAAGATGGTTCTACTTATGATCAAATACCCTTCTCTTGAGTGCTACACAAACAAATAGAGATTAAAGCCACATTGGATGGACAAGAAGTTTCTGGGTTCAGTATCAAATCGCGAACAAAATATCCACAATCGTTAGGAACACGCACAGTTGCACGATACAATTCTTCGATGCGTCGTACGTAGAACCATTAAACATAGGCACGGAAGGCGCATACAAGAGACAAATTTAAGTAGAATAACAGCATTGTTTTTGCGATTTGGAGATGAAATGAACAAAATTTGTACAACATGGAGGCACGAAATTGCTTTTCGATCATCAATATCACCATAATCCAAGCTTTTTTCTTGTTCTATGGATCAAGATATATATATATATATCCGACAATAAAAGGCTAATGATTGAGATAAATTTCTTTGTTATTTGAAGATAAGAGATTATTCTGTGATTCTTAAGCAGAAATACAATAAAGAATATATGGTGATGCAATGAAGAAACAAACTAGAGAAAATCAACTAATTTGGAAATTTGTGAGCAGCCTCGTAAGCTTACTTAGTGTTTTTCGAGCAGAAACCGTGTCGGGATGATGTTCACCGCAGATTGAAGCCCTAATAAATATAGCCTTTCTGATGATGTCGTCCCCTTCATCATATTCCCCGCCTCGGAGCATCAGCTTCGCTCTCGTCTCCAAAATCGCCGCTTTCAAAAGCGCCAGCTCCTGCCAAAGATACGTGTGACGAGCATCCTTTTCGACCGGTCTAGAGCAGCAAAATGACTTATCTAGAAGCCGCTTTTCAGTGCGAGAGAGTAGAGATTCTGCAGCAAGTTCCAATGCATTGGTGGCAACCCGTAGAAGCTCTAGTGACGCGTTACACCGAGAGAAGGTGACGAATATGTGAACAGCGAGCGGTAGGACAACACGCTTTATGAACAAAACCAGCTCGGTCGGTCTTAATTCCACTGAAGAAGATTCTGACCCAAATCCGAACACTAAGAAACAAGCCGCCCACTGATGTTCCGAGTGCTGAGATATAGAACCTCTAAGGTAAATCGACTGAACCGCAGCAATAGCTGCGCGGGCGGCTCCTCTTTTGCGGGCGTATAGCCTAATAAGTTCGTGAAAATGAATACAATCAGGCTTTGCACTAGCCTTTGCAAACCCAAATCGCACTAACATGGAAGCAGCCTCTGCTTCAGATCTCTTTATATGCGATACGGAAAAGCTGCTTTTTAATGCGCGAAAGTACTTCTTCCATGTGGAAGCACTTTGATGCTTCTCTGAAGCCTTGTGCGCAGCTAAGGCCAAGAGAGGAATAGGGATCGACGAGGGACCAAACCAACTACCTACTTGGACCATCCTCGACGCCAAACTCCTTGGCCCGTCGGCATGATCGAATATAGAAAGGCACACATCTAAAAGCTGGACAAGCACTAAGTGCTTTTTCAAGGTGAGTGCTTCTCCATCAGCTAATGCAAAGTCCCTCAAAGGCATCCTCTTAATAGCGTCGAGAAGCCTACATGGAGTTATTGGAAGCTCGGAAAGTATAGCTCCTACTATACCGAGGCCTAGCGTAAGCCTCCCGAGTTTCTCCTCGATAGTTCTAAGAGCATCAATTTCCATTAATGGGTGGTGTTTTACATCCCCTTTCATCAAAGCCATCGCCTCGGCACCGGATAAATAAGAAAGCTTCATTGGCTCCAAACACATTACGTGAGTTAGGCGCGATGTTATTATGACGTGGGTTGCTCCGCCAAAGCACGGAATGAGATCCATTATATCTTTTCTATCCCACCAATCTTTCTCGTTCTCTAAATTGTCGATAATAACTAAGAACGGGATATCTCTCATTAGTTCATTCCTTATTCTAGCAACGGCTTCTTCTTCTTGCTCTTCGAAACATCTTACCCTTTCCTTCTCTCGACAACGGTTTTCGATACTAAGATCGACTTCTAGAAGAGAACATAGGGCCAAATAGCTTTGTCGAATATATCTACTTTCCCCTTGGAGCCACAAAATCATTTTGTACCTTTGAGAAAACCTATACGCATATTCCAAAACCAACTCGGTCTTGCCGATTCCTGCGTCGCCAGAAACACACGCAATACCCTTCCCATAGAGGATCTTTGTTGATCGTTTCTTCTTTCCATACCTCCCTCGAAAATTGGTTCTCAAAGTGCGACAATGCCTTTGCATTTCAATTTCTTTCCCGGATTCCTTCAACAAAACCGGCCTTTTTCCTCTCGTGCTGTTTACTCTTTGTTGCTCCTTTATGTCAATATCTCTATGACCATTTGGCGCACGCCTTGGTTTGAGTTTGAAGTATTCTTTCTCTCCATCTAGGCAGACATCGCCGAACAGAATGAGCTCCAAGTTTGATAATTCCTTAACCCGACCGACGAAAGCTTCATTTCGAGGGAAAGGAAACTCCTCCCTTTCGACCTTTTCCCTCCATTGAATTATTCTATCAACCACACTCCTCCTCCCTAATTTTGTACCCAAAAGAGCCACGGCTTGCGATATGCAGTCCCTTAAGTTACAATCGTTCGCCTCTAACTGCGAATCTACCATCCGAAGAAGCCCGTCGACTGCTTCTCTCCACTCCCTCTCTAGTCCCTTATACATCATCCACAACTCACCGCCGTATTTTTCCCAAATTTCTCCCCGCATCTCGATTATATCTCTCGCTAGACAATCACAAGCACCCAATTCGAAGTAAATCGGGACAAGATTTTCCCTAACCGAAAAGCATTTGAGCTCCTCTATGGTGTAAGGATTTCCGAATGACTTTTTCGAGAGGATGATCACTCCATAGGAAGAAGAATTCATTATTCTTTCAGCCGTATCATGGCCGCGAGCATTCCTAATCCGAGCCCGATCAGATGCAAAGCAACTGATCCCTTGTATCTCCAATTCGGCACGGAGCCAATTAACGAATCGCAACAAAGAAGGCTTATGGCCATGAAAACCTACATACACATCGCAGCTCCTAACCCGATATGCAGCAGAAGCAGCAGAAGCAGAAGCAGAAGCGTGAGAAAACGAAAAGCTTCTCCCATTTTCTCGGCTTCTTCTCGATCTCTTATGTTTCTCTCTATAAACCAACTTATTATTATTGGTTCCTTCACTACTATGCGGCGAATCGCCATTGCGATCGCCAACGAAGGATGAAACTGCACTAGGATTGTTGTAAACGGTGACCGGCGTTCCGTAAGTAGTCGGAGTGCATAAACTTAGAACGATGCCGCTTGGAGCACCGTGATCGGATGTCGCGAGATCGGGTGCGGAATGAAAGCACGGGGACAGGAAAGGGGACTGATTTGCCGAGACAAATGCCGAGGAGGGAGATGAGAGATTCCTCGAGGCCGCGAAAGATGGCGCTCCGTGATTATAGCTCTCCTGTCGAAGCTCCATACATCCATCTTCAATTCTTCATGTATTATCCAGCTCTCGGAATGTTTAGACTTCAATTCATCCTACACTGCAGAAACCAATCTAAGAATAGATGAGCCATTTGTTATCTGAGCAATCTGGGAACCGAAAAAGTGATTTCAGTTCCAAATCTTGCAATGAATCATCAGTATGAATCTCATGCAAGTTAAATTGGCAATGTTAGAAATGAAGTGCTTTTGCAGCTTAAGTACATTATAGTTTTGACATGGTCATAAAAGGAGATAATAATAGTACACAAACACACACAAACACACAAAACTCAGCAATCATCATGAATTGATATCACTAAAAATGAAATTAATATCTCCAGTGTCCAAAAAGAAAGGGGGAAATTGCCTAAATATAACATGAACAAGCATTGTGGAAGCATTAATAAAGGAAAGGTACATACACAAAAAGGAGATAATAATAATAATAATAAGGAATTAAATGATTCAGAGAATGGATGATGGAACAGAATAGATTAGTTCAAATCTGCAGGAAAAAAATAAAAAGAGATAAAAACTAAAAAATAAGAGAGATTTGCACTCCACATACAAATTTTAATAATATTTCCCAAACCCAAACCCAAATCTTTTATGTGGGTTATTCTAGATCTGCAATTTGTGTCCTAAGTTCTCAAACTCCAAATTTGAAAAAAAAAAAGAAAAAAAAAAAAAGAAAAAAAATCCCACCTTTTTGAAGTGGGAGTAAACAAGTTACACAAATTTCTCATGTAATACAAAAAAAAAAAAAAAAAAAAAAAAAAAAAAAAAAAAAACATATTTGTAGATGTCTCATATCAAATGAAAGCCAAATATCATTCAACAATACCAAAAATTGAAACTTTAGGTTCTGCTTAAATAGAAACAATAAAACAGCAAAAAAAAAAAGAAGAAGAAAAGAGATTATGACTTAAACAGTGAAAGATGAGATTTTTATGCATGGAAAAGATTAAAAAAGAAGGAATCCAAAAGAGCTTACACTGTTCCTCTTTTTAGATTCCTCTGTTTCTCCCAATGCCCAATCCAATAAAAGGGTCACACCCAAGCTCTAGTGTATTTTTATACTATGTGTATACAAAAGGGGTTGAAATGTATGTGTAGTCCCTATACAGTGTACTCTCTCAATTTTGCACCTTGGTCCTTGTAATGTTTTCCTTTTACATTTTAGTCATTGTAATTTGAAGTTTCTGCAAACTTATGCAACAAAAAAGAGTTGCCAAATTGTATTTTAATAAAAATGCGCGGATTCTAACAAAACTTTATTGAATAAATGATACCTAATTTATCTAAAAATACTCGTGTGCCTGTAAAATATAATATCTTCCTATGAGAAAACAAACGCATTATCGAATTGTCGCAACTCAAAAGAACAAATTTTAGGTATTTTGCCATTAAAATACAAATGATTTGGCATAAATTGTTGAGAGTTTGAAACAAACTCTAAATGCACTCAAATAGGAATCAAATTCTTGTGTCTAATTCTCTAATTAACCTAAAATAATGACATTTGGTTGTGGTGAGAACTCGCAAAACAAAATCTGGTGATTTTTTTTTTTTTTTTTTTTTTTTTTTTTTTTTTTTTTTTTTTGAGTGTAGAAAGAACAGTAGCTTTTTCACTTAACACCGCGTATAAATACATCTGTCCACTTAAATTTGATCATTAATGTATTCTAGATCATTCTAAGATCTCGTTGTCATAATCTTTGCAGCTTAATTCATTTATCGAATGAATTTTATTTATCGAATGAATAAAACAAATAGTACTATTTTTATCTTAAAAACTAAAAAATAAACAGTATTTTAGATCACAACATATGGTGCCTAGCTACATTGTATGGTACCTTTGGACCACTAAAGTTGACTTTAAATGGATACATAGGTCCACCAAACCCTCTCTTTGCTCCTCCATACTCCTTCTCAAAAGGGCCATGTTTGGTAGAGGTGAAACATGTTGGTTTTGTCCCACAATGCCCACTCCTTGTGAATGAGGAGCTTGTACAAAATGAGGGATATATAAGATTTTTTTTTTGCTTTTTTTGGCCTTTTCTTTTATTTTTATTTTTATTTTTTTGGGAAAAGTTAAGAGGGTTGTAGCTAGAAGAATCCAAGGCAATAAGTAGAATGTTAAGATTTGATTAGTTTTGTAATTAATTTTTAATTAGATTAGGATTAACATTTAAATATATTATAAATAAATTAATTTTAGATTTAAATATTAATTAGGCTAGAATTATTAAATGTAATGCTTTTGAGGTTGTGTGGAGAGCTAAGACCAATTGCATACATTTAGTGCACGGGTTAATGTGAGAGAGAAAAAAGAGAAGTCTTCTAATTATAGACCAGTAGAAGAAGTCTTCTAATTATTGAGATTTCTCTTTTTAATTATCTTGGACTGCGGTTTGCACGAAATTAATATTCATGTTAAAAAAAAAAAATTATTGAATTACTTTTTGAGAAAAAAATAGCACACTATTCGTTCCATTCAAAAATTAAACTAGGTAACGAGAGTGGGGCAGCTAGGTCTCAATATATATATATATATATATATATAGAGAGAGAGAGAGAGAGAGAGAGAGAGAGAGAGAGAGAGAGTAGAGCTTATATATTTTTAAAAGCACAAGAGAAATTATGCTTGTGAATTTTTTACCATTGGATTTGCATTGAGATTTGTGCAATTGTACTTTCTCTTTTTCTTTTTAGTTGACTTTATAATTACACAAATCTCAATGCAAATTTAATGGTAAAAAATTCACAAGTATAGTTTTTCTTGTACTTTTAAAAGTATACAAGCTCTACTCTCTCTCTCTCTCTCTCTCTCTCTCTCTCTCTCTCTCTCTATATATATATATATATATATATATATATATATATATATATATGGTGACATTCTCCGAGCATGTATTGCACCAACCAGTCTGTCCTCCGGCCATCCCCCACTGCTTAGTTAGCCTATTGAACCAGTTAACGACAAATATGAAATCAGTAACTGTATGTTGAAAGATCATTTTATTTCTAATTTGTCAGATCATCCACCAAATAGTCGACAATCGGATTAAGTTCACGTATATCGATCTTGGCACGTAGACTTTCTTGGATTATTAATTTGTGATTTGTGATTGATTAATAGAAACAAAGAAAAGAAAAATTCTAGAAGTGGGCATCATAACCTACTAGTTAATAGGGTATATATAAGACTACACTCCATGAGGGGTGTACATCCTACATCCCACTCTATTCTAGAATGGAGTGAACTCTACTGATCACATCGAAGTGACCACTAGAAGAAGCCCTACCTCAGGATGGAGTGAGATGTAGGATGTACACTCCTTATGGGGTGTACACCTAGCAAAGCCCTAGGATATATATAAGTGTACATCCTATGAGGGGTGTACATCCTACATCCCACCATCCTAATTAATATGTGACAAAAAATTAGCGGCGGCTAGTGAGAATGCCGTCCACTCCACCTCTCCCCTGGCCCACGCACCCGCTTCCTTCCCACAAGCAGACAACGCCGGGCCCCCCACGAGAGGCTCGCACTCGCCCCCTTGTCTCCTACAGGGACGCTGTGCTATCCTACGCCCCTTTGAAACCTCCACTCCGTCCCGCCCCTCCCTCTAGATACCTCCCTCCTCATCCGCCGAGATCTCTCCGCAACCCTTCACTCTTGGGACGCTGCTTCCGGTGCTTCGAGAGGGGACACCGGGCGGCTAGTTGCAGGGAGCCGAGGCGCTGCCTGTTCTGTATGCGCATCGGCCACGCAGCCAACAGCTGCCCTTCCCGGCCTCTGCCCCCAAGACGTGCCATGGAAAGCAGATTAGCGGCGACTCCGCCTCGTTCGGTGACGGCCCTTCTGAATGGAGGTCAGATTTCCACGGAGGCAAAGACGCTTGCTGGAAGAGTGGCTTTGGTGGAGGCTCTCGGTGACCACCCATCCGGATCCCGGGTTTCCCTTTCTCGGGGTCTGGCTGCGCGGTTTGGGGGCAGTGCCGAGGATTATAGAGTGGGTTCTTTCAGAGATGGGTGTATGGCGGTTTTCTTCCCTAACTGGGTGGCGAGGGAATCGGCCATCGCTCGTAGCCCTCTGCAGCTGGAGAATCTGAGCTTTCGGTTCTCTAACTGGGTGGAATCCGGGGAGGGTGGGAGGGATCGTCTGCTTCACAAAGCTTGGATCAAGCTCCACGATTGGCCCATTAGTTGCTGGAGTTCGACCGACATTAGGGCCGCGATCTCGAGCTTCGGCGCGCTCTGGGAGGTTGATGAGGAGAGCATGGCGCTGAGGGACGTGTCCTTCTTCCGGGCCCAGATCCGCTGTCGTAATATTAGCAATATCCCGGGAATCCTCCATCTCTATTTGGATGATCGGCGTTTCGCGGTGCGTGTCGAGCTCGAGTCCTGGGAACCTGCCGACCCCATCCTGCTCGGGGAAGCAGAGGACAGACGGCTTGGGCTGGACACGGCGGAAGCGCAAGAAGCTTTTATCAGGTCGACGGGCTTTAGCGCCTTCGGGGTCGGCGGCGGGGTACAGCCAAGTGCTTCTCTTCGGCGACCGGTGGAAGAACAACCGGTTTACCCGCGGGTCCGAGATGCTCAATTTTCAAACTTCGAACCGCTGGATTTCCCTCCGCTCCCTCCGTACTCTGCGGGGAGCCTGGGTGCGGCTGCAAAAGCTGGTGACCCCTCTTGTCCTTCCGATCGCCTTTCTCTCTCTCGGGATCCTGCGCCTTTGTTCCCTGCTCTGGAGACAGGGTCGCGGGGGGTAGCAGAAGCGCATTTTTCTAATTGTGTTGGGCCTGCCCCCTTAGCCCTACCGGCCCCGGCTATCTCTTCGGGGGCCCGGCCCATTTCTGTATTGGGCGCCCCTCCAGCTGCTTCACCCTTGGTGGTACCCTCTCCCCCCATTTCGCCAGATCTGACCCAGATCTCGGCCCGGTCCTCTCCAGCCCAGAAATTTCGCTCGGCTGCCTCTGCCTCTACGAAGGTCCACTCACAGCGACGGAGTTTGCGTCTTGCTCATCTTTACGGAGAGAACACCCTCCCCTCCTTCAAGAGAGCCCAGGTGCTGAGGTGCAAGAAGATGGACGGGTCTGGTGGTTCGACGCCGACGAAAACCCAGACGCGCATAGCAATGACTCCTGCCCCGCCCGCCGGTCAAGTCGTGGACATCTCTGCGGCGCCCCCAGTCTCGTCCACTGCGCCGACCTTGGACCATCTGCGCGGACGCAACCCGGCCTCTCCACTGTCGATGGAGGATGTGACCCTCATCAAAGCAGCATGTGGCATCTTGGAGACCTGTGAGGTTCCTCCTAGCGCCCCGAACTCTGTGGTGGTGCTGGCCTGTCCGGTTCCGGGCAGCAATGAGGGCGTCTAGTACAGACGGCTGTGGGTGGTCTGGTCTTGTTGGTGTTTTTTGTTTTCTTATGGCTAGGAATCGTACCTTTCGGTTTTTGTCATGGAACGTCCGCGGCTTGAACGATGCGTCGAAATGCTGTACTGTCCGCTCTTTTATTATGAATTCCAAATGCTGCGTGGTTTGTTTTCAAGAAACGAAGCTTGCCTCGATCTCTCCCGCTAAATTACGCTCTTGCTGTGGGTATTTTCTAAAGGACTGTAGAGCTCTAAACTCGATCGGCACCAGAGGGGGTATCTTGACGGCCTGGAATCCGGCTCTCTTTGACTGTGTGGGCGACTGGTGTGGGGCCTTTTCTATACATGTGCTTCTCAAAAGGAAAGCGGATGGCGAAGTACTTCTGATCTCGAATTTCTACGGTCCCACCTGCGCAAGCATGAAGGCGGATCTGTTTCGGGACATAATGACTGCTAGCAACAGGGCACCGACTGCCTGGACAGCTGTTGGCGATTTTAACGCTCTTTATTCCTTGCTCGATAAAAATGGGGCGGCAACTAACTTGAGCGAAATTCTTCAATTCAGGAATGCAATCGCTGAGGCGGGGTTATCTGATCTCCCACTTCTCAACCGCTCCTTTACCTGGTCCAATGGCAGGAGGTCTCCAACGTTGGAGCGTCTCGACCGTGCGTTCATCTCCGCTGGTTGGTCGTCGGCTTTCCCTTTCTCGTCCCTGCGCGCTCTCCCGCGCCCTAGGTCTGATCACTGCCCGCTGGTATTATCGGCCTACTCCTTCCTCCCCGCAGCACGGCTTTTCCGCTTTGAGAACTTCTGGTTGCGAATCCCGATGGTTTCCGAGGTGATCTCGAATGCCTGGGCTCAGCCTGCTATGGATGTGGATGCTACCTCACGCTTCTCGGCCAAACTGACAAAGGTGGAACTGGCGCTGAAAACCTGGAGTGCGGGTCTTATAGCTAGTTTAAAATCGCAGAAGGATCAGTGTCTTTTCTGGATCGATTGGATTGATAAGGCTGAGGAGGGCAGGGTAATTAATGCTGCTGAGCTACACTTGAGGCCTCTCCTCAAGACCAGGTATGAGGAGCTATGCCTAAGAGAGGAAATAAAATGGAGACAGCGGTCTCGGGTCCAGTGGTTGAGAGAAGGGGACTCGAATACGGCTTTTTTCCACCGCAGAGCGAATGCTCGTCGAAGCACTAATCGCATACTCTCAATTTCTGATGGCACTGCTTCCCTGTCTGGCCACGCAGCTATCGCCGAGCATCTCTCCGATTTCTTTCAGATTCAATCGGATCCGGAGTACACAACTCGTCCCTCGTTAGATCTTCACCGGCTCTATGGGTCTGAAATCGCAAACTTAGCTGATTTGCAACTGCCTTTTTCTGCGGAGGAAGTAAAAGAGGCGATTTTCTCATCCGCTCCGGACAAGGCACCGGGGCCAGACGGTTTTCCTTTGCTCTTCTATCAACGTTACTGGGATTTACTTAAAGAGGACATTTTGGAAGTTTGCTCCGAGCTGTTCGCTGGCACGGCCAACCTCACCGCTGTCAACAAAAGCTGGGTATGCCCTATTCCTAAGAAGCCTACTATCTTGTCGGCAAAGGACCTTCGACCCATCAGTCTTGTTCACAGCCTGTCCAAGATCTTATCGAAAGTCCTCGCTTCTAGACTACAAAGAAGCCTCCACCTGCTTATCAACCCGCACCAAGCCGCTTTTGTTAAAGGGCGCAATATCCTAGACAACTTCTACTGTGCGCATTTCCTGGTTCACCATCTGCAATCCACTAGAACCCAAGCGGCGGTTTTCAAAATAGATTTCGAGCGCGCTTTTGACCACATCAACTGGTCTTTCCTCAAAGAGATTTTGGAAGCTCGGGGATTCGGGTCTCGTTGGATTGGGTGGATTGACTCGATCCTCAGGTCGGCAACGGCTGCGGTGCTCCTCAACGGTATACCCGGAAACTTTTTCAATCGCGAGAGAGGCCTGCGCCAGGGAGACCCTCTATCTCCTCTCCTTTTCATTCTGTGCGTGGATGTACTGTTCCGCATGCTGCAGACAGCGGTTGATGCGGAGTGGCTGCGGGCGGTGAAAGTAGGGGAACTGAAGTTTCACTCGCTCCAATACGCTGATGATTTGCTCCTTTTCTTCGACGGCTCCCTCAGATCAGCGGCGGTTATCAAACTAATATTGGCGGCTTTCTCCAGCAGCTCAGGTTTGAAGATCAACTTTGACAAAAGCTCCATCATACCGATCAACCTATCATCCGAGCAAGCTTCCGCTTTAGGTAATTTTTTCAACTGCCAGAGACAGACCTTTCCCATTACATTCTTGGGTCTTCCCCTCTCTCCATTGAAACTGCGCAAGGCGGATTACTTACCACTAATTGAGAAGATAGATGCACGGCTGGCCAACTGGAAAAGCCAATCGCTCTCCAGGGGTGGTCGGCTAGTACTGCTGAATTCTGTACTCTCCGGCATCCCAGCCTACTTCTGCTCAGCTTTCCGCCTACCAGCATGGGTAACTGCAGCTATCGACAAAATTCGTAGGGGTTTTTTCTGGAGGGGCAGGATTCTCAACAATGGTTTCCACTGTTTAGTTAAGTGGGGAAACATCTGCCGACCGAAGCGCAATGGAGGGCTGGGGGTGAAGCACCTATACTCTGCGAACGGCGCATTACTGATGAAAGGCCTTTGGCGCTTTTTCAACTCTACTGACATCCCCTGGGTGCAAGTCTTAAGATATAAGCATCATAGGGCTCGGCCGCCCTCACTCATCAGCAGAATCCCGGCTAGGTGCTCTCCAATCTGGAAGGATATGCTTAGGCTCGCCCCACCTTTCTTCACGTCTGTAAATTTCAACGTGGGGAACGGGGAAGTCGCGTCTTTCTGGACTGCCAGGTGGTGTGGCGAATTTATGTTCGCCAACCTTTTCCCGCATCTGTACGCGGCGGCGCATGCTAAGCAGCTGACCGTCAGGAGTTGGCTCGAGAAATTTTCAGATAACATGGAAGGGGCTTTCACTCCCCCGTTATCCAGCACGGAGCACGACGAGTTGCACCTCCTACAAGCTACGGTGGGTAACTGGTCAAGGCCCGTCCTTCAGGATTCGACCATTTGGAGGTGGAGCGGCAACGGACTCTTTTCTACCAGCAAGGCCTACCAGTTCTTAGTGTTTAGCGGAGCTCGAGACTGCCGGATTCCTTTTCTGTGGAAAATTAAGATACCCCTGCGAGTCAAAGTTTTCCTATGGATTGCGGCTAGAAATCGGGTCCTAACTGCGGATAACCTGGCAAGGCGTGGATGGCTTGGCCCCTCCATTTGTGTGCTCTGCTCAAAAAGCGGTGAGAATCTCGACCATCTACTTTTCGCCTGTACCTTCGCTAAAGCATTGTGGGCGCGACTTCTTTTGAGACACCCGGTGTCGGTGGGTTGGAGATCCGCGGAGGCGCTGCCGAAGGAACTGCCGGCCATTTGGTCATTTCTCCGCTCCTTTTTATCGGGCTCCGCTCTGGATAATTTCGACATCTGCTTCGCGGCCACCTGTTGGGAGTTATGGAAGGAAAGGAACGCAAGACTTTTCTCAAACCGGCTTTCGACTGTCACGGAGCTGGAAAGCAAAATCTTAATTGAAACACAATTCTGGAGCACTTCGTTGAGGTATCAAGGGGGCACCATCAGGAACTAACTGACTCGGGGCTTCGGATTGATATTTGAGGCTTGATGACTTTCTTGGTTCCGACGCGAGGTTGCTGAACTCCGACGCCTTTCTCCCCCAATCAATTCCAGGATGACGAAAAGCTGTGCCATTCTGTCTTTGTATTTTGCTTGAATTGCTGAATTGCTTGCTGCATCTTTATTTGAGCTGGGTGCTGTATCTTGTTGAATTCTTAAATGTGTGTCTGAGTCCTTGTTGAGGAGGGTGTGGGTACTCTTCCGGTATTGGGTCTTGTTTGTATGATGGGGCTCTCTCTTCCTCTCTTCTTCTCGCAGTCCTGTACTTCTTTCAAATAGGGTATATCCCTGTTTAATCAAAAAAAAAAAAAAAAATTAATATGTGACAAAAAATTTAGCATATACCATTAACAAAAAAAACTTAGCATGTATATTATTAATGCAATAAATAATTTTTACTCATTTTAAAAAAAAAAAAAAAAAAAAAAAGAGTAAACATAATGGGGTTGCATGCTGTAAATACCTGTAAAAGAAGCTTGCAATCATGGCAGAGTCAAGCACATTGAGCTTCAATTAATTGCTTATAATTAGACCTATCATTAATAAAATAATTCCAATTAAGGGGCTTCTTAAGTATCCAATCTCTTCTGGCTAGGGATGTCAACGGTCGGGGGGATTTTCAAAAATTCGAACCCAATTCGAATCGACTATCAAATTCGAATCCGAATCCGGCGAATTTTAAAAATCTATATCCAAATTCAAATCCGATCAAAAATTTAAAATTCGAATCCGAACCCGAATCCGAAAATTTAAATTCGAAATAATTATTTTTTTTTTTACAATATTTTAAAATTTATTATATTAAATTTAAAATTTTAAAATATAAATTTAAATATAATATCAAATATTTATATACACATATATTATATAATATAAAATTAATTCGGGTTCGGATCGGGTTCGGATTGGATACAATCAAAATCTATATCCAAATTTAAATCCGTCGAGTTTTCATTTTTTATATCTATATCCGAATCCATATCCGTTTAACATCGGATAAATTCATTTCGTTCGGATTCAGGTTCGAATAAAATTTCGGGTATCCATACCCATTGACATCCCTACTACTTCTGGCTACACTTAATAAACTCTATATATTTAAATTTGAAACTAAGATAATTAGATATAGGTGGTTTGATTAAATTATTTTTTCCTATAAATAATATGCCAATTGGCATGATTAATTAATAAATGAAAGGATTATATGGACCACCTCTTTGAAAAGCCAAACTTAAAGAAACAAAAATTAATTTATTCAAAATGTAGATCTACTTTGAACCTGAGATTGGTAATTGATATTGTGAGTGCACCTATTATACTATATATAGTATCAGAGTTTTAGTACTATAGTCTCGTTATCGATTTCAAAGTATTCAAATCAACGATCCACACCGTTAAAACTGATTTAGAATAACGTAGGATTTTTGAAGGGATAAATATGAAAAGTTAATGTGGTCTTAATCCAGAAAAAAAAAAAAAAATTAACGGTGTGGATCGTTGATTTGAATACTTTGAAATCTATATAGATAGTAGGGATATATATGAATAACGTAGGACTTTTGAAGGGATAAATATGAAAAGTTGAAATTTATAGAGATATATTTGTTATTTGATATGTTTACGATGACCGTACGCAATTAACAAAAAAAAAAAAAAAATGGCGAAATCATTGGTAAGTTTGATAATTCTCAAAAAAAAAATTAATTAAAATCACTTAATTCTAAAATGTCAGAAGTTGATTGGGGAAATTTAAAAAATTATTGGGTCTCAATACATTTGGAAATGGGCCATATTTGGGCATGCCACATTTTGGGCCTGGCCGTATTTTCTCGGGCCCACGTTCAGGCCGAATCATTAAAATTAAGGCTCCGGCCCAAAATATTTTAGGTCGGGTCTCGCGAATTGATACCCGTACAGATGATCATGTTGTAGAGCGCAGTATTATTCGATAAAGTGCTGTTTAAATAATTTTTATAGTAAAAAATGCTATTGAAAATTCTATTCTTTTTGAATTCCAACTTATACTTTAGCTTTCTATTGCAGCAAAAATTGCGTATCTTCTTATTTGTCACGTAGCTGAAAATAGAAGCAAAAGCAGGCAAAGTAACTCACCGAATGCTCGACCAAGATTCCAAATCGGTTCGTTGCGTACTGCTTGAAAAATAGAAGTTGGTTATTACCAAAATCTGAAAACCAAAATGTGTTAGAATATTCACTCTAACAACTGTTAGAATATTCAAGACTTCAAGTAATTGCTATTCAAAATACTGAATAAGAGGTTGGGATTCAATCTCATTCTAGTACTACTATAGAATCAGTGTGTGTGTATATATATATATATATATATAGAGAGAGAGAGAGAGAGAGAGAGAGAGAGAGAGAGAGAGAGAGAGAGAGAGAGTTCGATTATTATACTTTTAAAAGTATCGAGTAATTTGTGCTTATAAGTTTTCTACCGCTAGATTTATTTTTTTGATTAATTTTATCTCTTAAATCATTATATTTCATTAATCACTCACTAAATCCAAGAAGCGCACTATCATTCTAACCACACATTTTTTTATTCAAAAATTTAAAACTTATAAGCATCATTAATGACTTATTATTTTTAAAAATATAGAAGCCCAATTATATATATATATATATATATATATATATATATATATATATATATATATATATATATATAATTAGACTAGAATACTATCGATAGCACCAAGCCATTGGTGCTATCAAGTTTTTAGCCGTTGGATAAAATAATATGCGGTTGGGATTATAGTGATTCCCTAGATGGTTGGTTGAATAGTAAAAATCTTAGGGAACCACTATAATCCCAACCGCATATCTTTTCATCCAACGCCTGAAAACTTGATAGCACTAATTATTTGGTGCTATCGATAGTATTCTAGCCGGACTATATATATATATATATATATATATATATATATATATATATATATATATAGTCCGGTTATTATGCCATCGATAGCACCAAACATCTAGTGTTACTAATTTTTCTGCTGTTAGATTTATCATTTTGATTATTTTCACCTCTTAGATCATACTATTTTTTCAATTATCTACTAAATTATAGGGACCTATTATTATTCTTCCTGCACATTCATTTCTCCAAAGATCAAAAACCTAATAGTATTAATAAATTGATGCAATTAATAGTATAATACTCTAATTATATATATATATATATATATATATATATATATATATAAGCATGAAATGTAAAGCTAAATAAATGCTCATTAATGACATGCATAGTGATGCACCCCTAAAAGTTATGTGGACTATATTACAAATTACATAGCTATACTACAAATTATACCTACAGGCAAAATTTTACCTTTGATTTTTTTTAAACTATGAGACATGCAATATTTTGGTCATTAAATTTTATATTATTATAATTTATAACGCTTAGGTAAATTATACTTTTGATTCTTAATATTTTGGTCATCAAATTTTAATTTATTATAATTTTTAGTTTAAATTTTATAATTGATTTTAATCAAGTCCCTACAGTATCATTTAGTTGAGCCATTGATAACACAACAATGACTAAGATGTTATATCACTACTAAACAATACAAAAAGTTCGAATCATAAATCACAATAATGTAAAATTTAGGAACCAAAGTGTCCCAGGGCTTTGTGATTTGAGATCAACTTAGATGTACAAGGGTACAAACACTAAATTACATTATTTTGAATTCAAGTTCAATTAATGGAAGGAAAAGCTTATTGGACTAAAAACAAAAAAGGGGACCATCATGTTCTATGTTTGGTACATTTGGTTTGGTATACAAAAAATAGTGTATACATAGATAATAAAGTTTAAGGGTCCACCCATTCTCTTTAGTATATTAGTAGGAGAAAGAAATAGTATATATGTATATGTTATGAACAGTGCTTTAGTAAAAAAAATTTATATCTCCCTCAATTGTGTTAGGTTGATGTCCCCTGCATGTCTAGTAAATTTATTTTTTGGATCCACATTTTTTCTTTTTTTTTTTTCTTTTTTTTAAGATACTTATAAATAAAAAAAAGTTTCTTGAAGCTTAAATTCGAACCGAACCGAGTCGAACGAACGAGAAAATGAGTATCAAAATCAGAATCATAAATTTTTGGATAAAATACACGTTTGGTTCTCAAATTATGAGGCCGTTGACACTTCGATTCTTAAATTTAAATTTATTATAATTTTTTGTTCGAATTTTCAGAATTATTGCAATCAATTCCAACTATCTAATTTTTAGAATTATTAGCGTACTATCAGTCACAACGCTATAATATCGCCTCTATGTTAACGATATATTAAAATTTAGTCAACTAAATTAGATTGTAAAGCTTGATTGTAGTAGTTTTGAGAGTTCGTCACAGAAAATACAATAAATTAAAGCTTGAGAGCTACTAAAATGTCACCTGTCGCATAATTTGAAAATCGAGTATAATTTAGAGTGCGGATGGTATGCTTTTATAAGTACGAAATTCTTCATATTTATAAGTTGTTTTTAATGTTAGAATTTATGAATTAATGATCGGCTTCATTAGATTTGAATATTTCTATACATCATTAAACTCGCCAACAACTCACCACGTTAATTAAAACTATTGATTTTGAGCCCCTTCGATCACTAGGCCGATGATATCGAAAATCGTAAAATTTATTTTTAAAATATTTTAAATATTTTTTATCAAGTTTAATAAAACCAATTATCGATTCAAAAATTTCAATATTAATAATAATTTACAAATATAGAATACTCTGTGCTTATAAAAACATACAGCCTACCTCCACAATTTATCCCGAACTTTTTAGAATTTCAAAATCTAACCGGATCGGGTAGAACAGGTCGGATCAGATTTGCTTGGGCCGGGGCCGCCTACTTAAACCTTACGGGCTCGTTTGGAATGGGGCTAGAACAAGGAATAAGGAGAATATCCCCTTTATTCTACCAAACACACTAGAAATTATTCGGTACAGTAGTTCCAGTACAAATAGAATAAGCTGGAACAACAGTTCTTACCCATTATTTTATAATTTTTTTTTTTACTAAACTACCCCTCCTCCCCTCCTTTTTCTCTTCCCAATACACTCTCATCATCACAAATCCCTCTCTCTCCTCTCTCTCTTTTCTTCCCAATACACTCTCATCATCACAAATCCCTTTCTCTCCTCTCTCTCTTTTCTTCCCAATACACTCTCATCATCACAAATCCCTCTCTCTCATCTCTCTCTCTCTCTTCCTTCTTCCCAATACACTCTCATCATCACAAATCCCTCTCTCTCCTCTCTCTCTTTTTAATTTAATTGGATGTTAAATTAAATATTATTTTTAAAATTTTAAAAATTTTGTTTTGATTTTGATTTTATCATAATTTTTGTAAGGCTTTAAATTTTGAAATTTTATATTCAAAATTTTAACTATAATTTAAACAAATAAAATATTAAATTAAATAATATTTTCATAAAATATAATTTGAAATTTGATTTCGATTTTAATTTTAATTTTGATTTTGATTTTGATTTTAATTTTATCTTAATTTTTGTAAGGCTTTAATCCATTAATTAAAACGAAGAAAGTAAAAGTTATTATTTGAAAATTAAAAAATTTTATGTTTAAAATTTATAATTTAAAATTAATATTATAAAATTTTAAATTTTAAAATTTAAATGTTGAAATTTTATATTTAAAATTTTAAATTTAATTTGAGAAAATAAAATATTAAATTAAATATTATTTTTAAAAAATATAATTTGATTATGGTTTTGATTTTATCTTAATTTTTTTAAAGCTTTAATTCATTAATTAAAACGAACTAATTAGATTTTAACAACTTTTATCACATATTAAATTTTGAGGGCAAAAAGATAATTTACCCAACTTAACCTCTTTATTCTTTTTATTCCTCATTATCATACCAAACACAAAATCTCTTATCCCTGGAACCATCCCAAACACTTTTTTACTCTAGTTCCGTACTTTATACTTATCCCAGAATTAGCTAGTTCTACCTTAACCCATTACCAAATGGGCCCTACATTTTTGCCTTTTGTCCTCATGCGGTGGAGCGTGTCGGGTCAGATTTGGTCGGGCCTACTTAGACCTCACATTTGCTTTGGATCCGGGTAAATACACCACACATGCGACGCTTAATTTGGATCCAGGCATGTGTGACAAACATAAGATGCGACTTACATAGTACAAGGTTGATAGGAATTGAAGGATAATAGTTATGGGAGGAGTACTCATTGAAAAAGGATTTAACTAAGAGGTTAGAATTAATTTTAGGAAATAGATATTTTATATAAAATTATATATATATATATATATATATATATATATATATATATATATATATATATATATATATATTTATTATTATTGAGATCAGATTTTTCTGCCACGGGAGGGAACGACATGTGGCGTCAACCGTCGGTTGAAAAATATCAGCTGACAGGAGTTTGAGTCAACAATGAAGGACTTGCATTCCGATTGAAACCACCTCCGAGTACAGAGGCGTACCGCATGCGGTATACTATCAGTTGAAAGCATCAGCCGATAGGAGAAGTAGCCAATGCAAAGGTTATCACGTAGTCTAGAGTCGATTGCGATTGAAGGAAGGTATCGGACCGCCCCGATCAGACGACGAAGTAAACGGAGTCGGAATTGACCTTCGGTTAATTAAGCCGAAGAAGGAAAGGCCTACATCTGGATTCAGACCGGTCTTAGACGTGTAACAGTATAGTACGAGGAGCACGCCATCGGACAAGACACCAGTCGACGGAAAGATGGGTCAGCTGAAGAGGGGTTTGCATCCCGACCTTGACCGGCCTCAGTCACGTAGATACACAAGGCGAGACAAAGGCCATCGGCTGAGGGCGCCAGCCGATAGGAAAATAAGCCGACGAAAGAGGCGGTCAACAGGAAGATCATCGTTTCATCCAAGACAGTCGCTCGACCGAAGAAAGTTATCAACTGTCTCAGGCAAGCAACAAAAGAGGCGAAGTCAAGGTCAATTCTAAGCTGCTCGAAACTGTAGAAGGAAAGATCTTGAATGGAAGGAGTGCGAGATTTATGCGCGAATCTCGTAATCGACCTGGAACGGCAAGCGGCATCTAGTATTGGAAAGTTCCGAGGATTACGCTCTGGCACAACAATCAGGGGATGAATTTAGACGAGAAAAGGCTACTATTCTATTGTGGCTAATCGACTCAAAAGAAAGTGAATGAGGAATTCACGATGATTCTCTTTCGATTACGCCGATTTCTAAAATTGGCGGTTGCATGCCTTCGATTACGATAATTCTCCTTCGATTACGCCGATTTCTAAAATCGGTGGTTGCATGTCTTGATTCGAAACTGTATAAATAAACGAACCAACGAAGAAAAAGAGGTCTGGCGGCCTCGTAAGACCGGTACCATCCCAGCTTCTTCATTTATTTAGGAGTAGGTTAACTTAACTTTTCATACCTGCATTTACTGCTTTTCTAGGAGTAGGCTTAATTGGAATCCTTCTATCCCTTTTCCCCACTTGTATTCCCTTATTTTATCAATATAAAGTATAAATCGGTTTAGCCATGTTTTTATCTTGTTTTTTTCCTTTAGAATGTAAACCGGCCAATCAGCCATGTCTTTATTGATGATTTTTGTGTTTTAAAATTACAATCGGCTCATCAGCCGTATATTTATATGGTTCGACTATTCTAAGTCGAAACCGGCGATCCCTCTATACCTCCGTAAACCCGCTTTGGCTGTCCTCAGTCGATCGGTCGTGAGAAGTTACCAGAGGAGAACCCTGCCGAGAGGATCCCTCCTCAGCTCGATCGCTTGATTATTGGCACGCAGCGCACTTCGACACCTTCTAGAGGGTCACCCAGGGGCCGATCGCGCGCAAGCCACATTTTTGCCCCAACACCTTTCTTGGCACGCCCGGTAAGACACTCGGGTAATTTTTACCTAATCCTACCGCCAACATGTCACAGTTCCCGGAGCCATGCGGGGAATCGGCACTTCCAGAGCCATCCTTGTCGGAGCTGTATTGGCAACTAGCCTAGATAATGAGGTCTCTCGAAAGGAGAGTCCTAACCTGGGACGTCAACGCCCGGGCCTCGGATGAGAGCCTTGCTCGGTTTGAGCAGTTCTTATCCACCCCGTCCCACCCGACGACGATGGCGACACCACCGGCGCAACCGCGGGAAGCTGCGCAACCAGCAGCCCCCGTATACATGGCCCAACCACTAGAGGAGGGCCAAGGGCCGGTGATGGCACAGCAGGTTGGCCTCCGCGAGCCACCACCTCTCCCGGCGTAGACAGCGACTCTGGCACCCCAGGCCGGATTCGCTGACATGGCTGGGGCAGAAACGGCAAGCAGGTCCCTTCACGGGGACCACCTCAACACCAGATCGGCCATGATGGGCGGGCTTAGATGGTGCCGGCCACAATAATTGCGCAGCTGGCCACCCTGCCCCAGACGACACAAACACTGGGGGCAGTACAGCCGCAAGAAGTCCCGCACCAGACGGGAACGGGACCGATGGGGCAGAACATCGGCCATTAACCAGAGCATTGTCAGGGTACCCCTCTACCTCCCCCATTGCCGTTCATCCAGCTACAAGCTAGGGCAGGAACGACGAGCAGGTCCTTCCGCAGGGACCACTTCAACAACAGGCTAGCCACCACAGGCCGCTATTTCCACCATCACAGCCGGCGGCTCTAGTGCCTAAGACCGAGCTTGCCAAAAGCGCTGGGGGCAGGAGCAATGGGTAAGTCCCTGCGCAGGAACCGCCTCGGAAGCCGGCCGACCAATTCGGGCTGCCACCTCTATTGGTGCAATCGTCGGCCATAGTACCTCAAGTAGGGTTCACCGATATCCACGCCCAAGAGGAGGGGACAAACCGAAAAACCTTTGACAGCAAGGCCAGGCCGGATATACGGCCAGCTACCAGATCCCAACACCCCTCGAATACGGAGGTGTGTTTGGAGTGACCCCGTGATAGTATGCTCAGCTCATTTTTATCGAAAAAATTTCAATATATATAAAAGCAACAAAAAATAATTAAAAATAATTTAATAAGAATTTTAACAAGTGTCTCGAAGTTATTAAAGTTTATATAAAATAGTATATTTGTTAATAGAAATATAGAGATCGACAAGAAAGAAAATAATTTAGTAATATTTATATAAAAAAAATAATACAGAAAAATAAATAAAATTTAAAATATAACAAAGAGAGATTGATAAAATATAATTATACGATATAGCTAATGAAAATAATATTAAAATACAGTGTGTATATATATATAGTGAAGTATAATTAAGTTTGAAGTAATTAAAGATCTATCTATTATTTGATGTGGTACTTTTCATCTATAAACTCTTCTCAACAGCACGCGTCGTATCAACTAGGAATAGAAATAACACATGAGAAAATTTAATTTATAGCAGGCCTCAGGACTCTGCAAAAAGCATCCATCAATGCAGAGTTTGTTAGGCAGAATGTATGATAAATGATGAACTTTTTGCCCCAAATAGGCAAATACTTCATGAAAAATTATACTTTTATATTTTTTATGGGGTTGTGCATCTCATATTTGATCCGTCCAATAAATAGGATGTGTTGAGAAGCCACTTAAAATAATTTCTAAAATATTATATTTTTTTTAAAATGTATATGTAGTATTGTTGATCTTAATATAATATTATAACAGATGATTTTGAGTTTAAAATATTATTATTTGTTAATAGTTTAATATTTTAATTAAAGAGTAACAATTATTTCGCATTATTAGCGTAAACTATCTATTCTGCTATAAGCTCCATTTCGTAGTGTTAGTATCAAACAAATGAAAAAATAGTTGTGCGTGTACGCGCACGTTACATGAGAGAGAGAGAGAGAGAGAGAGGGTCCATGCATACATGAATGTTGGAATTGAATTAGCCGTAACCAAGGAATGGTGCTTTTCAGTTGTGGTCACTGCCATGGCAACCAATTAGAATTGTTCATGGATGGGGTTGCAAATATTAACTTCATGGGGGTCCAGATGTAAATGAATTATGTACCAATAAACTCTCATATTTTTAATTTACTATTCTTTTTATTTCATTGAGCTAGACATATTCTGCCATTTTGTCCTCTTGTTAATCAAGTATATTTGAAATATATATATATATATAGAAAGGAAAGGATTCTTCAACATTATTATTATATGTGGTATCTAATTTATGTTACCACAACCACATTTTTTTCCTTTTTTCCTTTTTTTTTTTTTTTTTTTTTTTTTTTTTGTGGACAAAAGAAATGTTTGGAGATCGACCCCTGGCCCTTAGGCCATTCTTAAATAGAGCTTCCAACTTTTATATATATATATATATATATAGTCCGGCAATTATGCTATAAATAGTACCAAGTATTCGGTAATACTAAGTTTTTCATCGTTAGACCTCTTTCTTTTGATCATTTTTATTATTTATATTATATTATTTTTTCAATTATACCTTCTAAACCCTATGGCCCACTATCATCCTAATCGTATATTTTTTCATCCAAAGATTAAAAATTTAATAGTACCAATGACTTGGCATTATTAATAATATAGTAGCCTAAGTCTATATAGAGTCCGACTACTATGCTATGGTAGCAACAAACACTTTGGTGTTATCAAGTTTTTCATCGTTAGACCAACATTTTTAATCATTTTCAACTCAAGAGGTCTACTATTATTCTGACCGCACATTATTTTATCCAAAAGTTAAAAACTTAATAGCATCAATGACTTGATAATTAATAGCATCAAGTCATTAGTGTTATTAAGTTTTTAACATTTGGATTAAGAGATATGCGGTTAGCATGATAGTGGGTCCTTAGAATTTAGTGAGTGGTTGAAAAAATAGTATAATTTAAAAAGTGAAAATTATCTAAGAAATAGATTTAACGGTGAAAAACATAAAAACATCAAATATTTAATGCTATCGATAGCATAATAACCCAATGATATATATATATATATATATATATATATATATATATATATATATATATATATATATATATATATATATATATATTCCTGCTACTATAATTTTAAAAATATCATACAATTTATGTTTGTAAGTTTTCTATCGTTAAATCTATTTTTTGATTAATTTTATCCCTTAGGTCATGCTGTTCTACCAAACCACCCACTAAATTCAAAGACCCACTATTATTCTAACAGCATATTCTTTTATCTAAAAATTAAAAGTTTACAAAAAATTAAAAATTTACAAACACTAATGACTCAGTGCTTTTACCTCACATCCTTTCATCCAAACACTAAAAATCTATAAGCACCAATGACTTGATACTTTTAAAAATATAGAAATTCAATTCTACAGTATGATCTAAATGACTCATGGGATGAAAGGATGTAAGGATGTACGGTTAGAATGATAATGAACCTCTTGGGTTTAGTGGGTGTTTGATGGAATAATATGATCTAAAAAAAAATTAGTCAAAAGAATAGATCTAACAGTAAAAAACTTACAAACACTATTTACTTAGCATTTTTACCAGCATAGTAGCCGGCCCCTCTCTCTCTCTCTCTCTCTCTCTCTCTCTATATATATATATGATAATAATAATAATAAAAATAATAATAATAATAATAATATACATAAAATTGGTAAAACCTCTCCACCTGCCCACCAATATTTAAGAATATATATGTAGTCCTTATTTCGTAACCCGTAGCCGTCCAAATTATTTTAGATTACTGTTTATATTATTTTCTTTTAGGACAATAATGCAACCTACATGGTCAAACTACAATGTATCATATGCGCCAAATTTCGTACTAATATATTTTGCGGTTGGAATTATTTTTTAATTTGCTTACAAATCAAGTTTATTTGCCTTTATATATATATATATATATATATATATATATATATATATATATATATATAAAGAGAGAAAGAGAGAGTAGGGTTTATATAGGGCTCGTTTGATTTAGATTCTAAAAAACTTTCATGTCTGAAATCCTTAATCGAAAGAGGAGTGCTACTTAATGTACACTCAATCATGAATGTACATCTTACACCCCCACCTATTTAAAGATGGAGGACTTCTTCACCCATAAGCAATTCAAACATGAAAGTAATTAGCATAACATTATTTTCTAAATATCGTATAATGATAATTACAACAATTGTAATAGTAACGAGTATCGACGAAAGAAAGTCGTAATGATGATGAAGATAATGATAACATTGTGATAACAATGTTCTTAATTGGTATATAAGAACTAAGCTCATTGAAATTAAGTTTAATCACATAAAGTACAATTTGAACTGAGTTTTCAACCATTTTGATTTTATTTCATATGATGGATACTCTTTGGCTTTACTTATTTTTTTTTGATTAAACAGGGATATACCCTATTTGAAAATACAGGGGGATGAAAGAGAAAAAGACCCAGTGCAACAGGAAAGGCACGGTATGGATCCATCTCCAAAACTGACAAAAGAGAACGAACCGCCCGTATTGTGCGAGTGTAGTCCCAAAAAACAAATTAGATAACTATTCAAAAGCATGCAACAGTTGTTGATACAAGCGCTCTCCGTCCTCCTATGCCGCATGAATTTCTGTCGAGGATGAAACTGTTAGATGCAGTAATTTCTAGCTCCCCATGAGATGCGAAAGAGACCCAGGAAACACAATACTTAGGTTCGTCAGTTCCAGACTGCAGTGCTTAAGTAGGAGCATCAAACACTGCAATCCTTTCCAAATTAGCTGTTGATGATCAGGGTCAACAAAGGCGAAGCCGGGCATGCTGAGCATCTTGTATGGACCCGAGTCTTGGGCCATCTACAGAAGGTTGTGTGGGAAACCCAGTAGGAAGAAGGCAATTGTGTGACGCCGACGAGCAAGCCCGCAGTCGCCCAAGGTTGGAAGGGACCCAGATCTACGCAGCTTGTGGCAGACAGTGTCAATGCCGCCTTCGTGGGTACCTAGCTCCGCCAAGGTCAATGCCGCATTTCTAGTAGACAGAGCAGCGCCAAAGGTGTGTGGCAGATCTCGCACGTTCCGCGTAGCTCCTGGACGTCCAGTAGCATCAGTGACCAACTTGATTGGCCTCCAATGGTTGTCGCTAACTCAATGGCAGTGGTGAAGATGACGTCGCGATGCCCTTATTTCCCCAGTACCTTGGTCCATAGCACTACTGAGTTGGTTACTCTTTGTCCGCATCCTGCGCTTGATAATGCGGCGTTATCAAAAATCCTTCTATTCCGCTCATTCCAAAGTTCCCAACACATCGCTGCAAACCAGATGTCGAAAGGGCCACGAGCTTGGGCCGGCAACGCCAATTTAGCTGAATTCCACCTCGTTGCTAACTCCCCCGAGACAGAAAGGAGCTTAGACAGGGAAAGAGGATAACATAGGAGCAGCTTGTTCCACGCGGATCTCGCGAAAGGGCAGCTAAAGAGTAAGTGGTCCAGATTTTCGCTGTTAGCTCCACATAGTACGCACATAGAAGGGCCCTGCCAACCGCGCTTAGCGAGCAAGTCAGCAGTGAGAAGCCTTTGTCTTGAAGCCAGCCAAAGAAAAACCTTGATTCTGGGAGGGATACATAGCGACCAGAGTTGTCGAATCTTTCGATCGTCTATTCCGTCAAAGGAGAGGAAGGCTCTTTGGCTTTACTTATAAGTTGATAAGTTCAACAACAAATTAAATATCTTTTTGTTTTTGTTTTTGAAGGTATGCTTACCTTTTATATATATTGATTGCCATTGTTGTCTTTTACCATTAATTATATATGTGGTTAAGAATGAATTATCTAAATAAATTATTTATTTTGTAGGCCTCATTAATAATGGTGGTGAGACACTTGTGCACTTAATAGTTGAGATTAAAGCAAACAAATGTGACAAAAACCTAACTAAGTTCCAAGATTAGTGTAATACAAAATATAAAAAATTAGTTTATTGTTGCTCTACGCAACTGCTTTGGATTGATTAATCAAAATTAAGTGATTCTTTCTCGATCTTGTTTGGTGATCTTCTTGAATAATATATGTTTTGTTATAATATTTGACTTCTTCTAATGAATTTGTTGTTGTTGTTTTCACAACTTTTTTGTGAGTGAGGCTCATTAATTTCATAATTAATTAGTAATTAAGCCATAATATTACAACTCTTTTTTTTTTTTTTCTTTTTTGGTAATCTTAACTAGAATTGCCGAGTGCACAAATTCCTTTCTTTTTGAATCTACAGTATTAGTAGAGAGTTCGAATTTTTGACCTTAAATATATAATTAATTTATTTAAAATATACAGTTACGTTCACATGTCTTGATTAGATTCAATCTATCTGAACATTAGATATATTATTGGACCTCTTATTGTTAGATATATTATAGACCGTAATCTCACTCAATTTATTGAGTTTATCCAACTCAACTTATTAACTTTTAAATTTATTATCACGACATAGAAGTTTTATGAATCTAACCAGAAAGTGTGACTTTGCTTAGATGTTGTCGAGTAATAATGTTCGCGACATTTATTACATGAGCTACATATTGCTTTGTCACTACCACCTATTTATGGTGTGACTATCTTGTAGCAAGGTATTTTATTGCCAATCCTATTTTTTTAATGCTAGAACAAAAATGTGTTTGAGCTTTGATTTTGATGCGCGATCAATACGTTTCATTTGAAAATAAGGTCGCAAGTTCGAAGACACTAGTTTAATTATCTCAAATAATTGCACTCCTACCGCTTTGTCTTGAAATATATTTTTTTTATTAAAATTAAAAATATATAATATGCACTATATATTTTGTTACTTCACAAAAAAGAAAAAAAAAAAATAAATAAAGATAGGTAGAAAATTTTAACTCTTTGCAAATGTTCAAAAAAAATTAATTGGTTATTGCTTCTCAGATCGATATGGTGAATTTTGTTTTAGAGTTTCGTTACGTTTTTTTTATTTTTTGAAAAATTTTGAGAGTCAAAAAAGATTATTTTTAAGTCTTTATTTTTTTTTTTATTGAGTAAATATTTTGAATGAAAAGATTGCTAGTAATTTACCGTCTGACTCTCCTATACTTTTTAATATATATAATTTTATTTACAAAATAAAACAACAAATATGATACCTAAGATATAAGAGTTTTTTTTTTTCTCTATTTATGGATTTACATTATTCAAAATTTTATTTCATGCTATATTCAAATTCCAATAAAATAATAAATAGAAGCGAAGCATAACGGCTTTTAATGTACTTTACCACCAAATTGAGGGGAAAAAAAATTAGAGCTATGCTATCTCTATACCCAAAATTGAATGTAGATCCTACATTCCATCCATCCAAGGATGGAGGCTTCTTCATCCATCATTTCGAAATGATGGATAAAATTTATTCTACTTTAAGATGGGTGGGATGTACGATGTACATCCAAAATTGAATGTATACTTAGTATTTACCAAAAAATTAAGTCATTGATTGGTTTATTTCTCCGAGCTACGTTATACCAGTATATAAATTTAAATTAGTGTAATAGTTCACGCGATACGGTAAAAAAATATTATTATAACTAAATTCATATTTAATTCATCACAACAATGTAAACAAATTATTTTAGAATCTCGAATCGATCAATCTAATACGAAATTACGAAATGAGATCATCTTACGATAAACTTGGAGCACTCACTAGAGTCTCACCTTTTTGGAAAAGGTTAGAGATGAGTGCCAAGGGTTCGAAGGGCCTCTTAGGGGTGAAAAATTTAGAGGCGAAATATCATAACACCGTTATGCGGATTATTTCCGTCACGGTTTGCCCGAAGTTGTCCTATGCTGCCCTCCCTGGCCTCCCCGGCTCCGGCAATGATGGTTGTAGCGTTCGCCGTCCTAGTGGTCGCCTCAGTTGCCGTGCTTCTTGCCTTCTTCTACAAAAATCTATAGAAAAACGAAACATGTCTATATCTCGAAGGTTCAAATTCATCGACTTATGTAAAAAATTAAGCCTCGAAATCGTGATAAAGAGGGACATATTGGTAGAAGAAAGAGAGACAGGGAGAGGGGATAGGAGAATGCGTGAGGGCAGGCTCGAGAAAGAGGGAAAAGATGAAGGGATGTCGGGTGAGAAAACAAAAAGTTATGTATCACAGACACTTCTATAAGTATTGCGTGCCCGTGTCAGACACGTGTTAGATGTGGACACTTTTTAGACGCGCGTTCAATACTGAGCCATAGTGTATACAATTAAAAAAATATATATGCGCGTTAGACATAGTGTATATAATTAAAAAAGTATATATATATATATATATATATATATATATATATATATATATATATATATATATATATATATATATATATATTTTTAACAATATAAATAAATTATATGTGGTGGAGAATTTTTTTTCTTCAAAACAAATTTTTATAAACTTTTGTTCATATGAAAAATATAATAATATTTTATTAAAATTTATATTTTATACATAATAAATATATTATTATATTAATAATATTATATTTTATTATTTATATTCATGTCGTATTTGATATTCTAACTTTTCGAAAGTCATCGAGTCGTCGTGTTCGAATCATGTCATATTTCATATTTCGTGCCCCGTATCCCATATCAGTATTTATGACACTTAGACAAAAAGACACTTAACGTCGGATAAAAAAATAAAATAAAAATAAAAATTTTTGCCATGTACGAAAGCACATGTACCGAAAATTAATATAGAATTAATAGATAATAGATAGATTCGATATCTAATTATATACATTTGAATTTAAGGTATTATTTGTTCGTGTGTAGTTGCAACTGTATTATAATTTTAATTATATGCAGTAGAATTAATTATAATATTTAGTTTGATGTATTTGAATTTAATTATTATTATTAAAAGCATACGAGAATGATCAGCTGCAATAGTTACAGAAGAAAAAAAAAATTAAATAAAAAATAAACTTATCTATTTAATTATTTTTATATAATAAATATTTTTTAAAATTTATAAATATTTTTAACATGTTTATATAAGTAAGAATTTTTTACTAATTATATTAATATATATACTAGTTAAGGGTCGCGTGATGCTGCAAATCTAAAATATTTTAGTAATAATATTTAGTTAATTTTTTCATCATTTTAGATAATTTTATTAGCCTAATTATTATATAAACTAATTTAAATAAAAATATTTTAATAACTAAATTAATTAAAAATTTTAAATTGGCATTCTATTCCGACATAAATCTTTATACGAGGTTATTAGAAACTAAATTATTTTATAAAAGAAAATATAAAAAAATCAGAGAAAAATTAATTAAATTATTTTTTATAAATAATTAAATAATAGGGTTAATTTTATATAGGTCTACGTAAACATATTGAATTTTCATATTTATATTTTTAAAAGTGCTAATTAAGTTGTTCATGTATATCTCGTCCGTTAAAAGATATAATTAATTATAAATTAAATATTTAATTTTAATTAATTAGTGAACTAAATTTATTTTTTTATTCTTTTATATTTTATCTTTAACCATATGTATATTTTTTAATGGCCGGAATTTTTACAGAAATATATTTATAAGGACAAAATTGATATTTTATTTATATTCTGTTAAAAATTAAACAATAAGCTAACGATAACAAATTAGAGAAATATAGAAAGATAACTTACAACTTTTGAAAGATAAATATGAAAAGTTAAATTTTATAAAAATATTTCACTATAAAAATTCAAATTATACAATTTTTTATTTTATATGGTGTAAATCATATTTATTGGCTTAAAATTTTATTTTATAATATTATTTATTATTAAATAAGTTTAGTGTATAAAATTTATTTGCAGACGGAATATATTTATATTTAATAAATTTTCATAGTCAAGGAGAGTGAATACACGTGGGCCCGGCATTTAGCGAATGTGGGCCCTATGATTTAAATTGATGTGGTTCCGCCACATGTCTAAATATAATAATAATAATAATAATAATAATAATTATTATTATTATTATTATTATTATTATTATTATTATTATAAATTTTATATATATATATATTATATATTTAATGTGCGCGTGATTAATCTCCCCGGTGCCACGTGATAGTGATTTTTATGCACGAAATGCACGGAATTGTACCGAAATTGAGACACTAGTTTTATTGTGAAACTTTAAATTGTGTTGATTGTGGTTGGAAAATAAGAATTGAAAAAAAAAAAAAAAATTGTTACAATTTTATTTCTTATTAACTTGTGTTTGATTGGGTTATAAGAGGTTATCCTTTTTATATACAAATAAAAATTTTGAGGAGTGGGAATTGTTGCTTTATTACTATTTATCTTGCTGATATTTTTTACGTAAAGTTTTAAATTTTAAATTTTAAAAAATTTAAAATTTGAAAAACTAGAGTAGTATGCTATCGATGACATTAAGTTTTTGCTGCTATTAAATTTTTAACTCTTAAATTAAAAAATATGCGGTTGTTAGAAAAATAGTATGAAAAAATAATCAAATGAGTAGATCTAATAACGAATAATTTGATAGCGTCAAGCGCTTGGTGCTATCGATAGTATAGTAACCGGACTCAATTTTGAATATTTAAATTTTAGATTTTAAAATTTTAAATTTTAAAATTTACATTTGATTTTAAATTTAAAATTTGAGATTTAAAATTTAAAATTTAAAATTTTAAAATCAAAATATAAATTTAAAAATTCAAATCCAAATATAATAAGAGGGGTAATATCATCATTTTATATTTATAACTATTTACAATTTATTTTATTCTACCTTATATATCAAATTATATATATATATATATATATATATATATATATATATATATATGATAATAATCAAATTCTCATTTGAACATAAATTTATTCTAATTTCTAATTATAATATCTGAACTTACATTTATTTCTGAAATAAACTGTTCTTACTTATGTTCATTTTATTTCACATTATATATCTAAACATTATTTTTTTATATATATCTAATACTAATCAAATTCTCATTTAAATATAAATATATTTTAATTTTAATTTTAATTTATATCTGAGCTTATATTTATTTCTGAAATAAATTACTCTTACTCATGTTCATTTTATTCCACCTTATATATCTAAATATTAGTTTTTTTTATATATCTAATAATAATCAAATTCTAATTTAAACACAAATTTATTCTAGTTTCAATTTTGTATATCTGAAATAAATTTGTTCTAACGGTTACCTAATACCTAACCGAACGGATAAAAGTAAAAAAGTAAAAAAAAAAAAAAAAAAATGGAAATCAAAATGAAACTTGATCACCAAGCTCTCAGATCATATCTATTTAATATATTTAATACAAGCTCTTATTAAATTTCTCCAGTTTTTACGTGCAACGACGAGAGTCTCTCGCGCGGCCGCGCCCACTCCTCTTCTCCTCTGACGCATCCGTGAATTTTTGTTTCGAGTAATTGTTTCGTTCCAGGGTGTTTGCAATTGTATCCCACTTCGTGTTTTGTTCCTCGAAATTTTGTTTGGTTATTAGATTCGCCTCGGATTTTTGTTTTGGTTTTATTGTTGGGTTTGCTTTATCTGTGTGTGGTGTGGTGAAAGTTGCAAATTTTTTTGCGGTGGAGCTCTTGTTTCTTCAGGTAAAAATAAGATTTTTACTTCAATTTTGCAGGGAAATGGGGCTCATTTTGAAGGGCCCGTTGTTGTTTAATTTGTGTAGGGAGATGTAGTTAAATTTAACTATCTTTGATGTTGCGTATGTGGTGTGGCCAAAGTTGCAATTTTTTTGTGGATGATGTGGTTCGTTTTGCTTCAATTTTGCAGGGAGATGGGGCTCGTTTCAAGGGCTTTCATGTTTCATTTGTGTTTGGAGCAGATAATTTGGTGTAAAATTTTGAGAGATTGGTGTTGATTGTGTGTATTTGGGAGAGGATATTGGATTGGGTCCGTAAAAGTTGTAATATTTCTTTCGTTTTCTGCTGTTGTGATTTGTCTCCACAATTTCCATGCCCAGAAACTGTTTGTTGATAAGACCATGCTTTTTTGTTTCCATTTTACCATGCAGTTTTGCTGCAATTTTAGTACCAAATCAACCTTAGCAGGTGATTCAAGAGCTTGTTTTTAGGATATTGGATTGGCTTTGCCGAAATGGCCATGGCAGCACCTGTGAAAGTAGTGTTAGGTTCAATTGCCTTTGGGATTTTCTGGGTTTTAGCTGTGTTTCCTGCAGTCCCCTTCATGCCCATTGGGCGGACCGCGGGCGCTCTCCTCGGCGCCATGCTCATGGTCATTTTCCGAGTGATATCGCCCGACGAAGCTTACGCCGCAATCGACCTCCCTATTCTTGGGCTCCTTTTCGGAACCATGGTTGTGTCGGTCTTCCTCGAGAAAGCAGACATGTTCAAGCATCTTGGCAAATTGCTCTCTTGGAAGAGTAAAGGAGGCAAAGATTTGCTTTTTCGCATTTGTCTCATCTCTGCTATCTCGAGCGCGCTTTTCACCAACGACACTTGTTGTGTCGTTCTCACGGAATTCGTCCTAAAAATAGCAAGGCAGAATAACTTGCCGCCGCAGCCTTTCCTTCTAGCCCTCGCGTCTAGTGCGAACATCGGCTCGGCCACAACTCCTATAGGGAACCCGCAAAACCTAGTTATAGCTGTCCAAAGTGGGATTTCGTTCGAGAAATTCTTAGTCGGTATCTTACCGGCGATGCTTATCGGTGTACTCGTGAATGCGGCTATTCTTTTAGGATACTTTTGGAAGATCTTGTCGGTCGAAAAGGATGAAGAGGTCGTGTCAATAGCGAGTGAAGTGTTCGCAGACAATGAAGTGACGTCTCACCGGTTTTCGCCGGCGACAATGTCTCACCTTTCTCCTGCCTTCTCCCAAGAGATTGATTTACCAATAGATGTCAGTTCATTGCATAGTGGGGATCTCGGGGGCGGCGGTGGCGGCGGCGGTGATCGTATCAGAAGCCAGCATAATAGTTGCGAGAACGAGATACAGAGCGGCTCGAATGGCGGAACTGAGTTGACCAAGGCCTCAAGTTCACCGAAGGAAATGGTGGATGGAGCGGGGAATTCTATTAGAAGAGACGAAGGCGTTCCCTCGAAGAGGATTGCTAGAGGAACTAGCAACTTGAGAAATACTGTAAGAGGAGAGTCCTCTTCAAGATCTTCGGATGACAAAGAAGATCCTGTTACTAGGTGGAAGAGACTTGTGTGGAAGACATCCGTCTATCTCGTAACTCTTGGAATGCTAGTTGCTCTTTTGATGGGCCTTAATATGTCGTGGAGCGCGCTTACCGCTGGTCTTGCTCTAGTGGTGCTCGATTTCAAGGATGCGCGCCCTTGCCTTGAGAAGGTATATCCATGTACTTATTTATTTACTTTTACATTTTTCCAAAACAATGACAAATTTAATCGCATTAGCGGGAAAACTAACTTAAACAAATGATATAGCAGGTTTCATACTCATTGCTGATATTCTTTTGCGGAATGTTTATAACGGTCGATGGGTTTAATAAGACGGGGATACCAAGTGCTTTGTGGGATTTCGTGGAACCGTATGCGCGGATTGATAGAGCTCATGGGGTTGCACTACTCAGCCTGGTGATTATTGTCCTCTCAAATGTCGCCTCTAATGTTCCCACCGGTAAGTTTTGTACAACTTCTTTATTAGATTGCTAAGTTGCTTGTACTCTTATAGGGATTAACTTTAAAATTGCATCTATAATACTGCACATAAATTTCTATCAACTTTGCTATTTATTATGTGGGCAAACTAGGCCTGGTTTTGAAATGCAGTTATTGTAACAAAAGGGACGGCACATTTGAGTCCTTGAGGAACCGTGCATTTGGGCATGGCCCACAGTGAACATACACATTCAATGATATCTATCATGCTTGGAGATCGGTATTACGGTGAGGTCGACGGATAAAAACCACACCAGAATATGCCCCTATTAACTATGGAAATAGTATGTAGAAGCATAATATAGGAACAGATAATTAGCAAAACAATCCTCATTTTACGTTTTGCAAACCGAGATATTGTGTTAAGACCATGCATACAAAAACCTTTATATTATGCGAAGGGAACAAAATAGTTTGCATCCAATGAAAATTGGATCTTGAGTTTCTCCAATAGTACTGGAACAATGCTAGATAGTTGGCTTATAGAAGCATCTGAAAATAATTTGTGCTGTAAAGAACGTTTATTCTG
Organism: Tillandsia fasciculata; assembly: GCA_029168755.2. NCBI lineage: Eukaryota > Viridiplantae > Streptophyta > Magnoliopsida > Poales > Bromeliaceae > Tillandsia > Tillandsia fasciculata. The sequence continues at coordinate 2,062,545 of CM054937.1, read as the reverse complement.
GCCTTTTTTTTAATGGTTTTGTGGTCGGCATGATTCTTTTGATCGAAATGCTTCAATTGTTAAATTTTTCCAAGATTAACTTTATACATGGTTAACTACTAACCGTTGCATCCTTTATATTTCTTACACTCGCCTCTCCTTCGAATGATGAGCAGCTGAGTCCACTGGTCCTAAGTTTCGCAAAAAAATTTCCATCTCTTGTCCTTGCTATATCTTGGATGCTCCGAGTTGTTTGGTTATGTAAAACGACCGTTTACCTATAACAATCTGGCCCACTGGCAATAATAACTCGTTTGGCCCAACCCACAGCCCAAAATACTTAAGCCCAGTTATTATTACTAGTGTCTATATATATATCCAAGCACATTCACATTCCCATCCGATGTGGGATTATTGGGGTGTCACATTACCTCTAAAAGCTTAAACTACCAGAGAATAGTATTTTAATGTTTTATAGTCAACAGTTTCCCTCACTTCTTAGTTCGAAACATTTTTGTAGGTCCAAGACATAGAAATGAATTGAATGGAAGGAAATTAAATGAAGCAATGAACCTAGCAGTACTCGAACTCATGACCTCTTGTTTTGATACCATGTTAAATTATGTAAAACAACCATTGGTATCTAAATGCTGAAGCTACTAGAGCACGGTGTTTTAATATTTTATATTCAACACGAGTATTCATTTATTAGAAAATTGAGCGTTATATTCGAGTCTTATTCAAATTATTATACACACCAGATTGATAGCAAAGCATGTCTTCTCAATCTACACTTTCTCTTGATCCTCGATTAATTTCGATGAAGTTTTTCTTTGAAAGACAAGTATATTATTTTATCCGTGTTAGAATGTAGATGGATTATACTGCAAGATATCGAGGTTCTAGTCCTTCTTTGTCTACTGTTAGGACGGAGGTCAGGTCAAAATTAGATCTGTAGTTCCCTCCGATTATAGGAACTTCGTTAGGACAGAGTTTCAATTCAGTCTAGTTGGAAGATTGATGCATACTAGATGGTCCCGTCGTGCGCTATTGTAGCAGGAAAAATGTCATGTGGCGTCTTCTCCAGTTACTGGAACCTGCGTCAAAATTTTGTTGGGACTCATATTCTCTTTTACTGCAACACTCAAGCTTCTTGCAACTTCCCATGTAGTTCTCTTGAGTTAATGCAACTGTGGCCGCAAGAAGCTGTTTAAATAATGATTCTGGAGACAACAAAGAGTACATTGTAGACTTTGCAATGCCATATAGAGCTAATAGTAGGGAGAGTTGGGACTCAAGAAACTGTTTGAATAATGATGCTGGAGATGACTTTGCAATGCCATGTAATACTAATAGTAGTAGAACCTCTCAATGATAAAATTTTGTCACATTCATTAATATATATGCTGTTGTATAATTCCTCAATGGCATTTCTCCCCTTTAATCTTAGTTTGTAGGGTTAGAGTGATCCCAACTTATAAAATTAAGCTAGAAATCGAACGCTTCCCCTCTACATGCAGATTTATTTCTGAGGAATTTTGCTGTACATGCTGACGAAGTTGAAAATACTGATGCATCACTAATAAAATACATACATGTTTGTAATAAATTTGTCGACATAATTAATCACTTATCCAATGTTTCAGTTCTCTTGCTCGGAGGTAGGGTGGCGGCTTCAGCAGCGCTAATTTCTCCTGCCGAAGAGATGAGGGCCTGGCTTGTACTCGCATGGGTGAGTACGGTGGCTGGGAACCTTTCCTTACTGGGCTCTGCAGCAAACTTGATAGTATGCGAACAAGCACGACGTGCCCAATTCTTCGGCTATAACCTCTCTTTCTTTAGCCATCTCCGGTTCGGGGTCCCGTCGACGCTCATCATCACCGCAATCGGCTTGCCCCTCATCACCAGCCACTAATAAGCCCTTCTGAGAATGCAATTCAATGTATTTAGATTCAAATGGTTGTGTTCTTAGGATTTGCATTAAGGCACCAATGTAATTGTATTGGTTACTAATTTCAATTGATGCACATTGTTGTACTGTCGAATAATCAAAAAGCGAATTGCATTAGTTGGTTAATTGTTTTTTTAGCATCTGGGTTAATGTTGCTGAGGGTTTATTGGATATAATTCTTTGTGAAGTTTGGCCTGGATTTCTATTTTGATTTGGAGTTAACAATTCTGACAATTTAGTCCTTACATCCTTCAAGTAGTCTACTGTCTTGAAAGTGAGCTGCTGTGTTAACATCACCTTTTAATTTTTGAGGGTTAAATTGATTCCAATGGAAAGGTTAAGGGGCTTATTTTTTGGGGCCCAAAAATGGTATTTGAAATTTGGGGCTCCATGGATATATCGAGTCGTTTTCGATTTTATGACTCCATAGATTTTATTTAGAGTATTTACAATATTTTTAAAATAAATTTTATAATTTTATAATATTATTTATTTAGTGATTAGAAGTGCTCAAAATCAACGGTTAAAAATATATTTTTTATAAAAAATAATGATATGGTATTAAAAGGCTAAAAATATAATTTTTATAAAAAATAATGATATGGTATTAAAATTTTAGGTTAAAGATATTGATGTTATTTCATATAGTATAAAAAAGTTTACGTGATTTAGATTTTTATCAAAATTTTAGGTGATTTAAATATTTTTACACCGTTAAATTTGCAAATAGTTCACCACGATCATTAAAATTATTGATTTTGTATCCCTTTGATCACTAGATAATAATATTGAAAAATTATGATTTTTTTTTTAGATATCTTAAATGTTTTAGATCAAATCTAACGGAATCTGATTGTTGATTCAAAAGTCTATTTAGGCCATTGTGCTTTTAAAAGCACACAAGCCTAATACTATATATATATATATAGAGAGAGAGAGAGAGAGTCCGGCTACTATGTTATTAATAACACCAAACACTTGCATGGTGCGTTAATCGACGAAATAGTCAATTCACGCTAGTTGTACTTTGAGGATTTGGTAGATCCTGAGTTGTCACCTGGTATTGTTGTAGGGCTGAGGTTGGGTTGATTCAAGTTGGGCCAACCCGAGGATAGCTTTATTGGTGGAATTGCTCCAGCCAACCTTCCGACAATTTTCCGGCGTTCCCGAGGTGAGCACCTCACTTCTTTATCCTCACTAAGCATGATGCTCACTTAAAATCCGAATCTTATTGGGTATAGGTTAAGTGATAGCATAATTGGAATTTGCATGATTAAATAATTATGGGCCAACTTTGCCCTCGGACTTTATATAAGCCAGACCTGCGAGCACGGGCTTCGTCTCGTCGTCCCGGACACACTGAAACTTGCCGTGTAGTGTTTGGACTCCTAGACTTCGAGATCGAAGCGAAACAAGATAATGAATATAGGAGGTTAAAGAGCCAACTTTGTTCTTGGGTCTCGTGCTGACCCAAATTTGTGAGCACGAGGTTCGTCTCGTCAAAAGTGACGCGCTGAAACTTACGGCGCCAATTTTGGTTGCCCGGATTTAAAGAACGGACCAAAACAGTGCTTTATGGATAGTTTTTATGTAAATTTAAAAGCTAGTTGGATCAAATTGTAAAGGTGACTTTGTGGCTGTCTTTAGACAGTGACTATACATGTATTAGACATTTTATATAAGTTCCAGAGGCTCCAGTTGAGCGGAAATCAGATAAGTGTCGTAAATCGGCAAAATCGTCGATTTTACGGACTTCCGCGCGAGATCGCGTTTTCGGTTTTGTTTTGGATTATTATTGATGCCTCAGATTGTTTTAGTGATTAGTCGGGTTGGGTTTGAGCGAGATAGTCGCTGATTTCAGTTATATGTTCAGGGCCTAGCAGTTCGGCACCCGCATCCCAGTAGACCAGCGGGAGTTCGGGATCGGCCTACATTGAGGTGGGTTATCTTCGGTCCGCGTTTTATCAGGTCGGCCCTACGGGGTGCCGTGGTAGGTCGGACCCCTGTTCTTGGAGCCCTGAACCTATGCTATATACTTTCATTCCAGCATCCAGTCATTACAGCTATATTGCTTGATTATACATATGAGCCTGTCATTATATTCTATTCTCCACTGCATGTTTAGAATAGAAGTTCTAGTCTCAGTACCTGGCATGATTTGCATCAGTATCGATATCCCAGTGGGGATTTTCCTCGGCTTCTCGCCGACTGTCCGGTCTACCGACCGTGGATTGAGACTTAGCATTATGATTGCTATTGAGTTCATACCTGCTCTTACTACTTGCTTACATATCAGCACAAATCCTTACATCTGCATAGCCTTGATCCCACAGATAAGTTTTATTATGCCTTGATTTCCAGCAGTAGTTATACATCATGCTTACATTTCCGTAGTTGCTGATTACTCTATTAAGATATAGATTATGCGTATATTCCAGCAGTTGCTTGTTATCATATTGAGATATATCATGCTTATATTCCAGCAGTTGCTTGTTATCATATTGAGAGATATCATGCCTCTTCAGCAGTAGATATGCATTTCCTGGACACATGCCATGCTTGATTGGTCACTAGCATAGTTCTATACCTGTCTCTATTCTTCACTACATGTTTAGAATAGGAAATACTACTTCTGTATGTGGCATGTTATACTAGTATCCCAGTGGGGATTTTCCTCGGCTTCTTGCCGTCTATGTGGTCAGTGGACCATGGTTTGAGCATCAGCATTATGATCGCCGTCGAGCCAAGCTTTCAGTCGCGCACACCAGCGGATTAGCTACCCGTAATGGTGTTCTTTACCGGTAGAGAGGTCTGATTGACCCGTGAGCCTTTGAGGTTATGATAGCTTGATTTGGGTGTCCAAAAGTGGTTGTTGCCTGAGGCCCCAATGACCAAAAGGGGCTTTTGCCTGAGGTCCGACCAAAAGGGGCTTTTGCCTGAGGTCCATATGCTCCATGGCAGTTTAGCCTGAGGCCCTTGTGGCCAAAAGTGGCATTTGATTGGGTATATTCGTGGTACTACCTTTGATGCACCTTCTTGATATTCCTGCTTGTTTGATTACCTGCATTTTCATATCTGTTATAGATTTATCATGCATAGTATGATTGTGTTATAGATGCATACCCTGTTCTATTGATCTATGTTAATTTGATCATTTCCTGCTTATTATATTAACAGTTTTAGCATGATCAATTCCTGCTTGTCAGATTATCAGTTATAGTATGATCATTCTCTGCTCGCCAGATTATCAGTGATAGTATGACTATTTCCTGCTTGTCAGCTATAACATATTCATTCCTACTTGTCAGATTATCAGTTATAGCATGATCAGCTTTATATATGATTACACTGCTCTGTTGATTAATCCATGATTAATGGTACATATTTGAATTATACCTTTCAGTTGCAGTATATCCTACTTTTACTATCCGCTTATTATGGTATCCAGTAGGTACGGCTTGCTATTTCCCGGCCCGTCGTGCCCACTGGGATACACTCCGGTGTGTCTCACACCCTCGGGTGACTGTTTTTCAGGTCCTTCGGGTGCGGGGACCTTTGGACGTTCTGGGTGAGGACGCGTGTTAGATTGTCCCTGGTAGGATGTACCCCTTTTGTTTTAGTAAAAATATATAACTGATATTTCCATTTTGAGAAACTGGATTGTATAAACATTGGAACCTTGTGGATGTAATAGAGTAGAACTTAATTAGTATAACTATCTTGTATCTACTCTGATTGACTGTATCTGTTAGCCGAGCACATATAGGGAAGACTCTGTTTGAGGTATAGAGACTTTTCTATATGTGTGGCGGTCTGTTCACGCCTTGGAGGAAACAAGTTTAAACTCTGATTTAAAAAAAAAAAAAAAAAAAAAAAATAGACCCTTTTTCGAATCTCGGGGCGTGACAATTGTGCTTTTAAAAGCACACAAGCCTAATACTATATATATATATAGAGAGAGAGAGAGAGAGAGAGTCCGGCTACTATGTTATTAATAACACCAAACACTTGCATGGTGCTACCAAATTTTTAACCATTAAATCTACCATTTTGATCATTTTCATCCGTTAAATCATTTTATTTTTCCAACCTTCCAATAAACCATAGGGCCTACTATCATTCTAGCCGCACGTCTCTTAATTCAAGGACTAAAAATCTGATAGCACCAATACCTTGATGCTATCGATAGCATAGTAGCCCAGTTATATATATATATATATATATATATATATATATATATATATATATATATATATATATATATATATATATATAATATATAGAGAGAGAGAGAGAGAGAGAGAGAGAGAGAGAGGGGGGGGGGGGGGGGGGGGGGGGGAAGGGGGGGCGGGTTGGTATGCGTAGGAAAGCACAGAGCAGAGAGAGAGAAAGGGAGAGAGAGAGGGTCGGACTGGAATGCTTATGAAAACACAGAGCCTTTCGTGTTTATAAGTTATTTTCGATGTTAAGACTTTCGAATCGACGATCGGCTTCGCTAGACTTTATCTAGAGCATTTGAAATATTTAAAAAATAAATTTTATAATTTTTCGATATCATTTGCCTATTGATCAAAGGGCTCAAAATTAATAATTTTAAGAGACGTGGTGAGCTGGTTGTAAGTTTGGCTTTGTCATGTAGTTAGGAACCAACATAAAAATTGCCTTTTGGACTTATATCAATTCCAAACTATTGCTGTAAAAAATTTCAAATTAACATCAAGCAAATTTTTTTTAAAAAAAAGAAATAATTTAAACCAAATCAAAATATCCATTGAAATTGGGTCTCTCACACTTTAATTAATCAATTTGATGCAATGGACTTAAATATATAGAGATGGATTAAGTTGAGAGTAGCTCACAGTAGTTTGAGAGTGAACTCTCACACACATGAGTAGAGCATAATTTATGGGTTGGAGCAGTTACAGTGTCATTGTCTTTTTAGGGGGACAAAGTTTAATTAATTTGGATCCAATTTTTTTTTTTTTAAAAAAATTTCTTGTTCCACCACCAACCCCAACAATTAGGCATCAGTTCCAACTGATCCCAATCCTACTCTTTAACTAAAACTACAATCACATCAATAACCTGCCACTCACTCTACCTTCTTTTGCTACTCCCACTAGCTAGTAGCTGCTCACACTCCTGGTCCCAGGTCATGTTCACTGGAGAGCAAAAAAAATTTGGTATAATTTATCGGAGTTGGACTGGAATAATATCGATAGCGAATAAATTTTGTTGGTACAGATTTATTTTTTATGATGGAATCTTCGAATCGACAATTGATACTGTTGAAGATGATCTAAACTACTGGATATATTTAGAAATAAAATTTTAAATCTTTTTAACATCATTGATCTAACGATTAAATTAATTATAAAATTTATAATTTTAATGATAGATATGAGATATTTGCTAGTTTAAGATGTAAAAAAATTAAAATCAATTAAATTTTAATTAGAAAATTTTTAAACTATTTAAAATAAAATTTATAGCCTTGATCTCGATCGATTACAAAAATTCTATCATGATTTTTTTAAGAATATTTTTTTTGGCCGTTCATTTTTTGTATCCACTTGCTGTACAAGAGAACAATATCGAAAAAATATATAATTTAATTTTTAAATATTTTAAATGGTATAGATCATGTTCAATTGTGCAAAATATCAATTCGAAAGCTCAATCATCGAAAATAAATCGATAGCAACATAACATGTTTTCTATTGATAGTATTCCAGTCTATGAACAAATCGGTAGCGACAATAGAAGCTAGTTCTACTTTATAGTATTTGCTTGGCTTAGCTTCTACTTTTACATTTAGCTAAAACTATCTGTAAGATTCTATTGTTGCAAGAAGTACGAATGAGATTTGGAGACACCAAAGCTTCTAATTTTGCTTTAGAGAATTGTTGGAGGATATTATTTAGTTAATTAATACTTCAATGTATTGCTCAGCACTACACCCTACAACAGAAAAAAAGGGGCCCTATTTCTGCTAATTAATTTTGCTTGATTAAAATTTAATTAAGTACTCCATTTGAAATAACAAAAAAAATGCATTTACTTTAGAGTATTAATGAATGAAACATGGGGAGGAGATCAAAACACATATACTCCGCTTGTTTGGAAAAATCTCAAATTCATCGATCGTATATAGTGCAGTTGGCTGAGGACTTAGATAACATGTACAAAAGAAATAGAGTTCATTATCCTAGTGATCATTTAAAAAAAAGGAAAAAAACAATATATTATGGGTATGAAAAAGAGTTTATGCTTAATTAATTAATTTTGTGAGGTAATTTCCAGAGCTGAGAAGTTTAGTTATTTGAAGAACTGTAGAAAGAGACCTCTACTATAAATATATATTTTGGTGAGCTGAGGCATGAGTTGACTCACTTTTGGTAAGATTAATCAAAAAATCTAATCATAAAATTTAATTATGATTAAAATCTAATTCTTATAAAGATATAATAAGTTTATCGATCTTATTATAGCTTTATTATTATTATTATTAGTAGTATTATTATTATTATCAAAATAAGAATTAATTGCCTAAATATATATTTTGGTGAGCTGAGGCATGAGTTGACTCACTTTTGGTAAGATTAATCAAAAAATCTAATCATAAAATTTAATTATGATTAAAATCTAATTCTTATAAAGATATAATAAGTTTATCGATCTTATTATAGCTTTATTATTATTATTATTAGTAGTATTATTATTATTATCAAAATAAGAATTAATTGCCTCGTAAACCAAGAGGAGTTAGTGATTGCCCACTATATCAAAGTCATTAAGGTCATTTAAATAATAAGATGGCTAGAGTTGGCATTGACTCTCTCCCTACTCCCACTCTACTCAACCAAAATTAAAGATAAAACCCAAAAGAATAAACAAAGGGAAATGGAATTGGTTGAAGTTGTTGTGGGGGAGTATCTGGTTACAAAGAAATTTAGCTGGATTTTAGGTGCTAATTATGTAGTTAATTATTTCTTGCTTTTGTTAGCTAACTAGATCATAATACCAGGACAACATCGCAATAGAAAAGTAAGTTATATGATTCAGAATAACATTTGCAATACAAAACTGAGATACATGGCTTAGATTGTGTCTGATAAATATAAAAATATAAAAATACTGTTATTTAGCTACAAGTTTAAGTTTTTGAATAATATTAGTTATTTTATATAACTTAACATGATATCACACGAGAGAGAATGTTAAATTTTAAAATATAAATATACTATTCTTTGCAAACTTAAGTTTTTTTTCGCAAATCAAAAGAATGGATTAATTTACTTTAAAAACCAACCAAATCTAGCCTCACCAAATATCTTTTCCTTTTTTTTTTTTAACCTATTTGGCATTTAGGTTGAAATAATTGTGATTCAGCGCTTTATGCCAAGGGTTTTTAAGAAATTAAGTCTACAACTAAATGGCAAATATTAGGAGTGTTTCTACTATTACTTATTAGGCTGAGACTAAATCACAATTATGTGAATTCAGACACCTCTTAATTATTAACTCTCACATTATTAGTAAACCTCCTCTCTATCTATCTATATATATATTTTTAGCTCTTTTGAGTGATGAGAAAGAGAACATCTACTACACACATGCCTAAGTTGTGCTTTTTTTTTTTTCTTTTTTTTTTCTTGTGTGGCTAGCTCAACCTCTCCTCTTTTCTTTATAAAGTTTGTGTAACAATTCAATTCATATATACACCATCAACTCAAACAAAAATTAAGAAAAAATATTATAAAATTTAAGAATTAATAAGTTATATAGTTTAATAATGTAAAAAAAAAAAAAAATACAGATTAAATGAAGAAAATCCAATCCTTCTTTATATATCTCTCCTATTAATTAATTATCTCCACTTAATTCTCCCCTTATCCCTTCCTTAATTAAAAGCCTATTTATATATGCTTTGAGCCATATATATATATATATAGAGAGAGAGAGAGAGAGAGAGAGAGAGAGAGAGAGAGTTCTTGTAAACGTAGGCATTGGTGGACTAATTCACAGCTTACTCTTCACGTACCAGAGGATAAAGCCATCCTTTGACCTCTCTCTCTATCTCTCTCTTAATTTTCATAAAATTATATAATAAAGATTCTTCTAGATCTTGGCTACTATACTATTAAAAGTATCAATTATTTAGTATTATCAAATTTTTTATCGTTAAATTTATCTCTTTGATCATTTTTTTTTTTTTTTTAGATCATACTATTTCACCCACTAAATTCTAGGGCACCACTATCATTTCAATCACACATTTATTCATCAATGGGTCAAAAACTTAATAACAATAATAACTTGATATTATTAATAGTATAGTAGACTATATATATATATATATATATATATATATATATATATATATATATATATATATATATATATATATATATATATATATATGATTCGGTTATGGTGCTTTTAAAAGGACTAAGTACTTGGTGTTTATAAATTTTTTACCATTAGATTTTTTTTTTTTTTGACTAATTCCACTTTTTAGATCATACTATTCCATCAATCATTTACTAAATTTTAGAAGATCACTATCATTCTAACCACACATCTCTTCCTTTAGGGCTGAAAACTTATAAGTACTTATGACTTGGTACTTTTAAAAAAATTGAAACTGATATATATATATATATATATATATATATATATATATATATATATATATATATATATATATATGAATTAGGCTACTATACTATTAATAGCACCAAGTCGGTGTTGCCATTAGTTTTTCAGCCTTTGAATAAAGAAATGTGCAGTTAGAATGATAGTGGTCCCCTCGGATCTAGTGGTTAGTTAGTGGAATAGTATGATCTATGATGGAAATGGTAAAAAGATAGATCTAACGGCAGAAAACTTTATCGTATCAAGTATTTGGTACTATTGATGGTATAGTAACTCGACTATATATATATGGAGAGAGAGAGAGAGAGAGAGAGTTCGGCTATTATGTACTCTTATGAGTGAGTACTATCACCTTCGCACTCATAAATTATTTTTAATAATAGAGTTTTTAAATCAACGATCCATAACGTTAAATATGATTTAGGGTATTTAAAATCAACGATCCATAACTCTATTATTTTTAATAATAGAGTTTTTAAATCAACGATCCATAACGTTAAATATGATTTAGGGTACTATTATGTACTCTTATGAGTGAGTACTATCACCTTGGCACTCATAAATTATTTTTAATAATAGAGTTTTTAAATCAACGATCCATAACGTTAAATATGATTTAGGGTATTTAAAAGTTCTAAAAATTAAATTTTATAATTTTTTAACATCATTTACCTTGCGATCAGAAAATTTCAAAATTGATAATTTGTAACGGCCGATATAGGATATTTGCTAGTTTAACCGTGTAAAAAAATCGGAATTGGTTGAATTTTTTTATAGAAAACTCTATTCATTATCTAAATAAAGATCAATAACTCTGATCTTAAATTAAAAAAATCTAATATTCTATTTTAGGAGGTCGTTCGATCTTAACTGTTTATTTTATGCTAACTTGATGAATTTTATTATAATTTTAAAAACTTTCAAAATTTAATTTCTAGAAGTTTCAAATACTTTAGATCATATATATTGATATAAATCGTCGATTCGGGAGTTCCATCATCAAAAATAACTTATGAGTACAAAGTGCTCTATACTTGTAAGAGTATAGTAGCCCTACTATATATATATATATAGAGAGAGAGAGAGAGAGAGAGAGAGAGAGAGAGAGAGAGAGAGAGAACTAGGCTACTATATTATTAATGGCATCAAGTCATTAGTGCTATTAAGTTTTTGACCCTTAAAAAAAGGGATGTGCGTTTAGGATGATAGTGGATTCTTAAGGTTTAGTGGATAGTGAAAATAATTAAAATGTTAGATCTAACAGCGAAAAATTTGATAGCACATTAAGTATTTGATGCTATCGATAACACACACACACACAAAAACAAGCGTCCAACTAAAGTGCAATCCCAACTAATTGAGATTTGTATTATTTTAAAGTCAACTAAATAGAGACAAAGAAAAAGTAATAGCACAAATTTCAATGTAAATCCAATATAAGCATTCCATAGGGTATGACTCGAAGTTGTAAGCCCCGGGAATAAAACTTTTTTTTAAGTTGTAAGTTTCAGGGACGAAACTTCTTTTAAGTTGTAAGTGATGTAGAGACTCGAAATATTTTATTTTAATAAATAGAGTAAAAGTGAATTTTGAGCTGGTTCTGAATTTAAAAGATGCTCGTTTTAGCATTTGGGGCTGTTTGCAAAGCCGCGACAGTGTGCTCCTAGCTAATTTGGGGTCACTGGACGCGATGCTCGTGTTAGATTTTGGTTTTGATGAGCCGGAGAAACTAAAATGCTATTTGGCTATGTTAGAGAGGAATTTTATGGGCCGAAGTTTTCCTCGGGTCTCGTGCTGCTTCCAAATGGTGAGCATGAGCTTCGTCTTGTCGTAACGGACACGCTGAAATTTACGATGCTGTCTTTGGATTCCTGGTTTGGAAGAACGGGTCAAAACAGTGTCCAAATTGGGGTAATGATGCGATTTTAAGGAAAACTATGGATTAAGTTGCAAATATATTGTGCTGGCTGTCTTTAGACAGTATTTACGCACCCTCTAAGCTTATTGTATAAGTTCCGAAGGCTCCAGTTGAGCGGAAATTGGACTAAGTTTCGTAAATCGGCAAAATCGTCGATTTCACGGATTTCGGCGCGAGTACGCGTTCCGGTTTAGATTTTGGATTATTGTTGATGCCTCAGAATACCTACAACACTGTCCTGGTTGGTCTAGTGTCTTGGTATTATCGTTGGAAAACTCCGAAAATCCAAATTGGGCTCCAAAAGGATTTCTAAGGGCATTTTGATAAATTAATCACTTAAATTGTTAAGTTGATGATTAAGTCTACCTGAATGTCTAAAATATGATGTTTAGGGATCAGTAAATGTAGTGGACAGTTTTCAGATTGTTTTAGTATTAGTCGGGTTGGGTTTGAGCGAGTCAGTCACTGATCACAGTTTTCTGTTCAGGGCCTAGCTGTTCGGCACCAGCATCTCAGTAGATCAGCGGGAGATCGGGATCGGCCTACTTTGAGGTGGGTTACTTTCGATCCGGGCTTTAGCTCTTTGGCCCTCTGGTTGCTTTAGTCCAGTCGGACACCTGTTATTGATTCGCCCTGCTGATTAGATCCATATGACCTATTTTGACATATCCTGATCCTCTTGATTGATATTGATAGATATTACTTGATCGTCCTGATAGATACTGATTCTTTTGGACTCGTCCTATATACCTGCTGATTTTGTCTAGATTAGCCCTGATGATAGTATTGACATATCTTATGATTGTTCCTGACATACTATATGTTCTGTTTATCAGCTCTTATATCCCAGTATATAGATTTGCATGATAGACCTTGATCGATCCACATACCTGTTTATTAGCTTATTGATTTGATGATGGCATATATCACATGATCTGATTACTGGACATTGATTCTTTTAGTCTTGTCGATGATACCTGCTGATTCCTGTCATTTGAGATGTTACTTGATATATTATCGATATGCATGATTGATTGATTCCGTAGACACATGATATCCAGCTACTTGTCAGTTTTCATATCTTGTTACATAGATTGCATGAGTCGAGGATACTTGTTGATTCCTGTCAGCCGACACATTGTTGATATTCTGATATGCATGATAGATTCTGATCGATATGATAGATGATTTTCCTGTTGGGATCTCGGCTTACTGCCGACGACCCGGTCATTAGACCGGGAGCTTTTTGATCATAGCATGATGACTACCACGCACGCTGTACGTCACGTACACGGACGGTTTGGCCACCGTCACAGTGTTCTTTACCGGTAAAGTGGTCTAGAGAAAGGACCCGTGAGCCCCCAGTTAGGCACCAGTGGGTGCGGGGTTATGTCAGCCTGTTAGGTGCCAGTTAGGTGGTATGAGCCTGAGGTCCTCGTGACCAATACCGGCACTGATTGGGTACTTGAGTTCTGTTGTTGACGCATTATTCTTACCTTGCACTATTATTGATAGATATCTTACCCTGTACCCTTATTGCTCAGTTCATGATTGATTATCTCGTTTACATACATAGATTTCCAGCATTTATTACTTGCAGTTTCATTACCCTTGATTACCTGCTTATTCAGTTATCTGTGGATTTGGTTGATTATCAGTAGATCTGCTTTATTGTTCAGCTTTAACCTATGATCCTTACTATCCGCAGATTATTGTACCCAGTAGGTACGATTAGCTATTTCTCGGCTCGTCGTGCCCACTGGGATACATGTACAGTGTATCTCACACCCCCTGGGTGACCATTTTTCAGGTCGCTGGGCGATGGGATGTCGGGACACGTTGGTGAGACGATTGCGATAGTATCGACCCTTATTTAGACAGTGTATTTTATTTTCCGCATTTCAGTTTAATTATTATAAATTGACTAGTTTTGCATGCGTAGTTTAGACTACTCTGATATTGACTGATTATGATTAGCCGTGCATGTATAGAAAAGGCTCTGTCCAGTTGGGCAGGGAATTTACTATACATGTGGCGGTCTGTTACGCCTGGTTTGCGAACTCTGATTTATAAAAAAAAAAAAAAAAAAAAAAATAGCCCGCTTTTCAAAACTCGGGGCGTGACAGAAGACCTCTGGAAATGCCTCTTTTGTCTACTTAACATATGGGACGAGCCAAGCCGGCTTCCAATATTAGTAAAAAATTCACAAGCATATTTAGGTTTGTGCTTTTGAAAGTATATAAACCCTACTATATATATATATATATATATATATATATATATATATATATATATATATATATATATATATATATAGTTCGGCTTCTGTAAGTTTTCTACCATTAGATCTACCCCTTTAACTAATTCATCTCTTAGATCATTCTATTCCACTAACCACTCACTTAACCTAAGTAGCCCACTATCATCCTAACCACACATATTTTCATCTAAGAATTAAAAATCTGCAAGCACCATTGACTATATATATATATATATATATATAGAAAGAGAGAGAGAGAGAGAGAGAGAGAGAGAAAGAGTCCGACTACTATACTTTTATGACTATAGATTCTTTCGTACTCATAAATTTTCAGTACTTTGATAAAGGAATGTACGGTTAGGATTATAGTGGCCTCCTAGAGTTTATATTATTTCATCAACAACCCACTAAACCCTAGGGGGATCACTACCATCCTAATCGCACATCGATCTCTTCGTCCAATGACAGAAAAGTTATAACTACAAAAGGGTCTATACTCATAAGAGTATAGTAGCACTACGCTATATAGAGTTCGGCTACTATGCTTTTAAAAGTATAAAGCAATTATTACTTTAAATTTTTTATCATTAAATCTAATTATTTTGACTAATTTTATTTTTTATATCATACTATTACATCAACTATGTATCCACTAAATTCAAAAATCTCAATATCATTCCAATCCAACCGAGCACACTTTTTAATTAAAAAATAATAATAATCTATAAATATCAATGACTTATTTTTTTTTTTTTTTTTTTAACATAAAAATTAAATTCTATATATAAAAAATATTATTGTTTCCATTGCTTCCACTCCAGGGGATTTTTTCAAATTAACCCTCTGAAAATTGGAAATTTGCAAAATAACCTTGCCAAAATTTTTTTTGCAAAACTAACCCTACTTTTGCCACCTCGGCGCCACGTTGGGCAGACAGCGTGAAGGCGCTGAAGCGTTCAGCGCCTTCACAAAAAACCTGTGAAGGCGCTGAATGGATCAGCGCCTTTAACATTTAAGTTAAAGACGCTGAATGGTTGAGCGCCTTTAACATTATCTTAAAGGCGCTTAACCAATCAGCGCCTTTAACATTATCTTAAAGGCGCTGAACCAATCAGCGCCTTTCTATGCCTTTAACATTAACTTAAAGGCGCTGAACCAATAAGCGCCTTTAATATTATCTTAAAGGCGCTGATTGGTTCAGCGCCTTTACATAGAAACCACAAACTTGTAGCGTGGCCAAGTCTTTTTTTGAAGGCGCTGAATGGATCAGCGCCTTCATAGGAATATTGTGAAGGCGCTGACCGCTTCAGCGCCTTCACGCTGGCACACCTGCGTGGCGCCGAGGTGGCAAAAGTAGGGTTAGTTTTACAAATACGTTTTTGAGAAGGTTATTTTGCAAAATAACGTTTTTCATAGGGTCATTTTGAAAAAATCCCCTCCACTCCATCCACTCTCTTCTCTCATCACTCTCTCCGTCTCTCTCAATATCCTAGTGTTCTCTTGTTGCTCTTCTTCCCCTTCTCTTCATGGGCACCAAAGAAGAAGAAGCCATGGATTGTAGCACTACCAACAAAGACGCGACCGGCATGTTCGACTACGAATTCTCTACAGTTGCGGTTGCGGTTACAAAGGGCAAGCGAACCAAACGCCAGAGGATTCATCCCCCACCCATCCCCCAGGCGCCAACTGCTGCCGTTGAGCCCGACTCCTCCTCGTCAGATTCGTCTGCTGCTGCTACTGGCAAAGAGAAGCCTGTTGTCGTCGTCAGCGCCGCGAAAAACGTCATGACCGAGGAAGAGGATGAGCTAGACACGGCCAACTGCCTCATCCTCCTCGCGCGAGGCCGTGCCGAGCCCGACCTGAGCCTGACTCGGTGCGACGTCTACAAGTGCAGGACATGCGACAAGTGCTTTCCCTCGTTCCAAGCCCTCGGCGGCCACCGCGCCAGCCACAAGAAGCTGAAGCCTTCCCCGCCGCCTGCAACCGACGAAGATATCCTTCGAATAAGTCTAGATTCTTCTTCCTCTAAACCGACGACCGCCGCAGAAATCAACAACAACAACAACAACAACAACAACAACAACAATTCGAGGGTGCACGAGTGCGCGATATGCGGATCAGAGTTCAACTCGGGGCAGGCGCTCGGTGGGCACATGAGGAGGCACCGGCCGCTGGGGGTCGTTCCTGCCACGGTAGGGCCGGCGGCGCCAGTGGAAGAAGGCAAGAATAAGGAGAGAATTCTTCTATCTTTGGATCTCAACCTCCCTGCGCCTGCCGACGACAACGACGACGGCAGCGAAGATCTCCAGAGGCAGCTGCAGCCGCCTTTCGGATTGTCGAACAACCCGCCGCCGATGATCTTCTCGGCCTCCTTGGTGCGTTGCCACTATTGAGTGAGGCAAAGCTTGGCTTATTCATTGTTTAATTTCACTTTTTTATTTATTTTAGATAAATAAAAAATCGTACAAATTTTAATTTATTATCTAATATTTTAATTTGTTTGATTTGAATCGATCAGTCATACGTCAAAATTTGAATAAATTATTTATTTTTATTTTATATAATTCTCGCAATTATATATTTATTAAAATTTTAAAATAAAATACTCAGATAAAATTGAATGAAGCAAACTATATATCTTTTTTCAAAAAAATAAAATATTCAGATAAAATAAATTGAAAAATTAGATAAAATAGTTCATAATTTAAATAATAATTATAAGTTTTTATTTTTCTGTTTTTATTTTTTGTTGTGTGTGTGTGTTTTCAAAGGATTGGGAACTAAATGGAGAGAAGTGTAAGTGAATTAGCTTTGATATACTTGTAACTTTAATTTACAATTAGCATTAGATTCTTTATATTCTTTCCATGGTATATATATTATCCCTTTATGAATCCAAAGTAATTTAGTTTAGGATGTTCAATTACTTATTTTGGTGAAAAGGAGAGGAACCTCCGCATTCACGTAAAGGGAGTGATCTCTCTCTCTCTCTCTCTCTCTCTCTCTCTCTCTCTCTCTCTCTCTCTCTCTCTCTCTCTCTCTCTCTAGAGAGAAAGAAAGAGAGAAAGAGAGAGAGGTAGATAAGTTTGGTTACTCTACCACCAAGAAAAGGGCAAGGGATTAGGTTCCTCCTCTCCCATTGAGTTTGTTTCGTTTCTAAGACAACTACACTAATTATAGTTGCCAAGTGATATTGGACAACTAGCCAAAGCTGCTAACTACTACTCTTAGGCCCCATAAAGTCTACAGAGAAATTGATGGTAGGAATATCTTATAGGAATTCTAATATTACTTATCAGATCGTTGGCGCTAGTTATTAATTTCAAAAGTCTATAGACGGTTAAAAATACACACGAAATTAATTTATTTAAAACGTACGGACATAGTATCTACGGATCTCGATTGCCACTTGATCTAACTAGACTCATGTCATTTCAAATATGACTCGACCCAATCTAGTATTACGTTATTTCGAAGGTGATTTGACTCAATTCGACATTCTGTTATAGGACAGAATATTAGTTCTTTTAAGCTAACAATATAGCTTCTAAATATAATCCTTATACTTCTTCAAATTGCCAATGATACATTAATAGCAGCACATATACATAGACAAATTTATACATATCATATATATATATATATATAGAGTCCGGCTAGAATATTATCGATAGCACCAAGTAATTGGTGCTATTAAGTTTTCAGCCGTTGGATGAAAAGATATGCAATTGGAATTATAATGATCTCCTAAGATTTTTACTATTCAACCAACCACCTGGTAAATCCTAAGAGACCAGTATCATTTTAACCACACATCTTTTAATCCAACGGCTAAAAACTTGATAGTACCAATGACTTGGTGCTATCGATAGTATTCCAGTCTAACTATATATATATATATATAATTATCAATGCATCAGTGATTTTTAGCAAATGTGCGACACTCCCTCTCTTTGTTATATCTAATATGAACAAAGTTAATTACATCTCTCTCCCTCTTATTTGGTTTATCTCATGTCCAACGAATATCCAGGGCCAAAGAGATAAGATTTTGCCACTTCATTGAATTATTCTCCAAATTAAATGCCTTTTTTTTTTTCCTCGCTGTTATATATACACTGCTCTCTCTCTCTCTCTCTCTCTCTCTCTCTCTCTCTCCATATATATGCACCCTTAACAACCAAGGAAGCTAGAGATGAACTGTCTCCATTAATTAATAAATCGCTATACATAGACAAATCTTTTAGACCTTGCAAAAAAAATAAAACTTCATTAATTGCCATGACCAAAACAAAGGCTCAACAAAGGCTCCACTAGTTAATAAATCATCAATAATATATATATATATATATATATATATATATATATATATATATAGCTGTTCCAATTAGATTAAGCCAATATTACATGTTAGGTCATTTGTTTAATGTGTAAGCAAGTTGGTGGCTTAAGCTTGTACACTTATTAATGTAAGCTTAATTTGTTCAGTGTTAATTAGATGCATGTTGTGGGAGGGAGATAATGTGTTTGACATTGTCACATGGGAGTTGGGTGCCTCTTTTTTTATTTATTAATGTATCAACTCCCACTACTCCTATCATTGAGAGTATGTTTTGTGTCTATGTACTATATATACTTTATTATAAGGTAAATTAATTGTGCCACTACCATCAAACTTAATTTTCACTATTATTTTAGTCCTCAAACTTTTAAATTGCATGGACACAATTCAAAATTTTGAAAGTGTACATTTAGTTGATTAATTCAGACTTTTCTTTAATTTTTGTCATAATAATTTAAAATATTGTTTGGGTCTAATGTGTGACGCTTCAAGACTTGAGAATAGTCACATGGGATAGTTATGATTAGGTGTGGGAGTATATAAGTTTGAAAAGGATAAATTCAATAGCTTAGTTATAAAATTTTAGACTAGTGTATTGGAACCAATAAGTTATTGGATCTAGAATACTTACTTAATCGAGTTTCGGGTTTTGAATTTGACATCAAAATTAATCATCAACTGAAAATATGAGATAACGAGTCTCGATTGAGCCAGAATCATATAACACTTTTTTATTATTGGGCGTTTGGCATCAGAGATAGCATCAGAGCCGATCACCAGTCGAAAAAATAAGTATAAGAAGATAAATTTTGATTGAACAAAGATTATACAACTTTTTCTATAACCGGGTAATTGATATTAGAGTTAACCACTAGCGGGTAGTGTGGTCCTAATTTTAATAATTTTTTTAAAATTTAAGTTGATGTGTTGGTGGGTCAGTCGATTATTATAAATTTCATTTGCATTATTGTTTGAATTTCTAACAATTAATTACCCACATTAATATGTGTGTAGAATAAGCTAATTAAGCTTGTAGAGTGTTTAGCACTCTTTAGGGAATTAAAGTGAGCTTCACTTTCACTATCATTAAAGTCAACATCTTATTAAATTAAATTAAATTATTTACAAAGTCGTTTGCATTACCACACCCTCAGGTTTTTTTTTTTTTTTTTTTTTTGGCTCTTTACTTAGAATCAAAGGCAAACATGTATGGAGACACCCCTCAACTATAGCACATTTTGAGACAAACCTGTTGTATAAATTTATGTTTTCAAATTAATTTTTTTAAATAATTTAAATTTAATTTAAATTTGAAATACTATAAAACAAAGTTTAGATGAAGCCTGTGAATGTCGAGGCGTGCGTGAGCACTGTCGTAGAAGCGAGATTGTCCCTCCACGTGCGAGGCTCCGGCAATCATCCCTAGCGATAAAACGACCACTGTCCACCCCGTCGGCAACGACTCCGGAATGGTACGTAGCGAACCCAACGACTTTCAGAAATCCAGCAAGAGGAAGACTCAAAATAAAAAAAAAAGTAGCAAAATAAAATCTCAGTGTAGTAGTTGAACTCTTTTGGATATATAGGAGTAGTACTATGGCTTAGTAATTAATCAAGCTCTCATACTCTCCATATATATATATATATATATATATATAAAACCAACAGGGGACAAGTCCCAATAGCTAACTCTCTTGAGCAGCTCACAAGGTCGTTCCCAAGAAAGGCTCTTAGGTAGCCCAAGAAGCAAATTTTTTAAAAAAAAAATATAAATGCAAAAAAGAAAAGTCAAAATGCCAAAGACCAAATTTAAAATCACAAAAAAAAACATATAAAATCCAACAAAACCCTCAGTTTTACTCCCCTTTAACTTTATATTCCATGAAATTCAAAGGCTTTAGTTAAAATAATAATAATAATAATAATAATAAAATTCATCATTGACTCTATCAATAAAATAGATCAATTAAAATTTGAACTTAATTAGTAAGAATAATTCAAATCAAAAGATTTAGAAGTTAAAGAAGTAATAATAAAAAAGGAAAAAAACGTTGAGGTACCTATTTCAAATCTGTGTATAGTTGAGGGGTTCTCGATGAATATTTTTGTTTTTTGTTTTTTTGTTTTTTTTTTTTTTTGTTTTTTTTTTTTTTGGAGAATGAGATAGCATGTTATTGCTGTTGGAGAGAGTATCATAGCCTAATTTCCTGCACAAGTGGTTTTGTTGATGCCGACTACCATTGGCAATTTGGCAATTACCACAAAAAACATCAGACCATTCTATCAGCCGTTTGTGTGGCTTTAAGATTCGTAATATTTACATGGCTAAATTATAGAAAACTTTCCTGTCATATCCCGCTTTTCCACTTTACCCTCCTGTCATTAAAAAGTCGACAATCTGCCCCCTCGTAATTATCGAATTGTGCAATAACCCTCCGCCGGCAGTTGACCGTCAGTTGACCGTCAGTTTTTTCGAAAATATAATTTCATATACCTAAAATACCCTTAGAAAATATCCTTAAAAAAAAAAAAAAAGACTTCGGAATAATAATAATAAAAAAAAACTTCGGAATAAAAAAAAAAGGAGGGTATTTTTGTCATTTTACCATTTCCGTTAACGTCGTTGCCCCCTAAATACAATTCGGTAATTACGAAGGGGCAGATTGTCGACTTTTTAATGACAGAGAGGTAAAATAGAAAAGCGGGATATGACATGGAGATTTTCTGTAATTTAGCCTATTTACATGATAGATAATGAATGAGATGGTTTCATTTGGGCAAGGTAAGAAGAGGCGGAGGTTGCGCGTTTTTGGGTGTAGGCTTGATCTTGTCTTTAATTGCTACGGTAGAAGACGAAGTTGCACTTCTACATCATACACAAAGTTGGGACAGATATTTATAGACCGTAATCCATCGTTACTAGCGCAAATGACAAAGAATTTGATAATTAACATCTATTATTTCAAATTCGTAGCCTAATTATTTTACACTTATAACTAAATTTATTTTAAAATAAACAAAACGAATAATATATTATTTTTTTTTAAAAAAAAAATAAATACACTTATAATATGGTGCATAATTGGGCCTTTTGAATTTGTCGTACACATATGCACGAAGGAGTATGTAGTATTCTCATTCTTTATAATGAAAAGTTTGAGAAGTTATAATAAATTATGATATTTTTAGTGCATCTGATTTACGCTTCGTTTAAAATAAAATTACGTTAAATACAGAATGAAAGAATCATGAAAAAATATTTTTTGTTTTTATTAGGTGGACTTTAATACCAAACTGATCCTTAATTATTTCTAAAAATATCATCTCAAATTTATTTTCTAATTTTATGTTCTTATTTTTAAACTTAATTACTAAATTATAATTTGTAGTTTGAGACAAGTATAACTTATAAGACCAGTTTAAGTTAAAATTTTAATAGATTTGACTTGGAATATAGTAAAAAATTTTAAAAATGATGTGTTGCTTATTTTTCGAAATTATATTTTTTACTTATTTTTATTTAAATTTAAATTTAAATTTAAATCAAGCAAATGAAAAATAATTTATTTTCCTGGGGGTTTTGGCGCGCTCATTCCGAAAAGTGCGCGTATTAGCCTCGTCTCTCTCCTCCCAAAACCCTAGGCGCGTTCGTGAGAGGGATTTTAGGGCGAATCGGAGAGGAAGAAGACGACGACGAAGATGAAGAGGCGATCGGCCATGGGCGACGACGACGATGACGACCCCCTCGACTTCGAGGAGGAGGATGCGCTCCTCAACACCGCCCCTCGCGTCGCCTCCAAGAGGTTTGAAACCCTAATCCCATTCTCTTTCTCTGCCCCCTTTCGTGTTTAATCCCTCGGAGTTGTATCGTCAGATGGAATTTGTTTGCGAAAGGTACGCTTACTTGATTAGGTTTTGGGGGTTTTGAGAGGGATTTGAAGAGTGCCCGCGTTTTATTTGGGGTTTTAAAGGGTTGCTATTTGGTAAAAAATTCATCTTTTTCGCCTCCCTTTTGTTTGTGAAAAGAACGTTTAATTGATTAAGTTTTTGGATTTTTAGATCGACTTAGAGTGGTGCCCTCGTTTTATTTGGGACTTTAAAGGGTTGCTATTTGATAAAAATTTGGTCTTTTTTTGTTTCTAAATTTCAAAGTTATGAGACGGATTTGAGTTTCTCATCAAAAAACAAAAAAAAGGGAAAAGAAAAGATGGATTTGAGTGTTACCCACATTTTATATAGGGTTTTAAAGGATTGCAATTTGGTCAAAACTCGATCTTTTTGCTTCTTTTGTTTCCCCCTTTTTGTTCTCATAATGAAATTAGTTTGGAAAAATAACTTCAGAGATGGATTATATGAGGTTTTAAAGGTGTTACGATGAGCGCACAAATAGAAACTAAAATGGTGACCACAAAATAAAGAAACCACAAATGCACGAAAGAAAAATGAAGACACGAGAATTTAAGTGGAAAAACCCTGCAAAAGAGGAGAGATACAAAGGGAGTATAATAATATCGAGTACATCATACAGAATCGCCTCTAGGACAAAAAGAAGGAAAACAAATATTTCTTACCGAATTTTTTCTTATCGAATCCAATTAGTACCGCAAATCCGATTCGTACCGCAGGGGGTAGAGCCCCCGACCGATCCATCCGCTTCCCACCATATACATCCATTTTTTTTTTCTCAAATTTGTTTCTAAAATATATCGCACTGCGAAGCTGTTGGGCGAATCAAAAGTATAAATCAAAATTATAAAGTGGAAAACAATAATCAAATTTTGAGGCACATCTAACGGAAGGGTTGCTATTTGGTCAAATTTTAATTTTTGTTTGTTTTTTCTTTTCTTTCCCCCATCATTTTCATATTTTCAATGGAATTCGCTTCAGAAGGAATTTCTAATCTTTCGCTAATTCAAATGTAATGGGCATTCTATATGATGTTTAAAGAGTTGCTATTTGGTCAAAATTTCAATTTTCTCAGTTTCCTTTGTCCCTCCTTTCTTTTATACCTGTTGAAGTTGTTTTGGATGGATTTAATTTGGGAAAATAAGTTCCAATCCATTGATAATTTGAATTTTGATATAGGTTAGGAGTAATCCACAATTTATATGGGGTTTTATAGGGATTTCAGATGGAATGCGCTTGGGAATTTTTTTTTTTAAACTTCCTAGCTATGGGTATTTTGTTAAAAATCCCGATGCATATTGAAACAAAATAGTGATAAGAATAAAGGATTTTAAAATTTTGGCAATATTTGGTACCCCATTGGTGGTCAAAATGCCCATCATTGTGTATTTTTAGTGTTCAGCAGGGTTGGTTTCGTATTGTTTTTTCGTAATTTTTTTCCCTTTTTTCTTTTACAGGAGAAAGGCTATTGGTTTGGATGATCTTCTTTCTGAAGTTTACAAGGAGAAAAGTAAACTTGTTAGTTGTAACTCTATGCAGTCAAATGCACCGAAAGGCTATAATTCAGATGAAGATGATAAGAAGACGCAAGAAAACGAGATCACTTTCTGCAAGTTTGTCGACGACTGCGAGAAACAAGCGAGTACATTTAATCTTATTTTCTCGTTGATTTAATCTATTATTTTCTGCACATTTTGATATGCACTCTCTATACCTGTAGGTTAATGAGATAGGCGCTGAAGATGAAATTCCGGAATGGGGTCAGAAAGTTTTTGGATTGCAGGTGTGTAAGATCCTAAGATTAATGTTTTAATTCTCTAATGATGATTGTTTTATCATTACTATTAGTATCATTTTCAACTTATTTTGATACTGATTTGTTATTTACTGCGATGAGATACAGAAATCTCCACCGTCATTGGGGCACACTGGGCTTGAAAATTGTCGACTTTTGCTGCCTTTTACTGAAAATAGTCTCGCTCAAATTTTGGGCGTCAATGCTGAACAAGGTATGAAATAACACTATTAGCCTAATCTATAACGCTTTTAGCGATTTATTTATTTATTTTTAGGCTTTTACACTGCTTTGTTGATTAGGATTTAGGAGGCCTATGTATACACATTCTTTTGCATGCGCTCTTGTGATTGGTATTATTGCTTCTTGTTAGGTGATGCCGTCTAAATTTGCTTTTTTTTCTTTCATCTGTGTAATTGCTGTTACCTTCTGTAGCCCTTGTTTGTTTTCTCAAGAACCCAACAATCCTTTATTTTGGTACTCATTCACATTTAGATGAGTAATGAGATTATTCCCCTTCTGTTAGAAAGCGCCAAATTGCTTTCTGTAAATACAATAGGATTTTCTGGTAGTTTTGTAGCCGTCATTTAGTCTGTAATGATGTCATTTCTTTTCCTTCTTTTAAAATCTAGCAAAAGTTTCGAATTTGAATTTTCTTTTAACCGCTTCCGATCATGCTGGTATAGGAGAAGGAGAGACTTTTCTGAAAGGCCTGTTGATGAATGGATGGCTTTCGAAATTAGCCTTAAGAAGCAGTCTTGTCGAAGAATCTATTGCGCGTTGGTCATTTCACACAAGTCAGTCTTTCTATTTGTTAACTCTTTGACATTTTCTCTGTTTAATGAGATTATATTATTTTATCATATTCTTGTTGTTTTTTGGCTATCAGTGTTATACTCTCTGAATGAGGAGTTGCAGCTTTCTGCATGTGATTTTTGGTGTTGTATTCTTCAATCCAGAGATGAGGTATATTATTTAATTGAGATGCTTACGTACATGCCCTTGCAAACTATCTATTTACATATATTCCCTTGAAAAATGTGACTAAGAAAAATATCACCCATATGCCTTTGTACCTGCAAATGCCCCTTGAAGAAGCTTCTCATACCGCAAAACCAATTTATAAGTGTATTTTGCAGGGGTATGTATGTAATTTGATGAATTCTCTCTCTCTCTCTCTCTCTCTCTCTCTCTCTCTCTCTCTCTATATATATATATATATATATATATATATATATATATATATATATATATGTAAAAACTCATATTTTATTTCTGTATCTGTTTATTTTCATGTTCTATTGAAGTTTCTTTTTCATCTGCAGGCTAATCAGCCATTGGTAAGACTTGGATGGTATCCGAGCTATTCCGCACTAAAGGATGCTCTATTAAACTATGGTTATCGATATAATACCACTAATAATTGCTCTTCAACTTCTGAAGCTTCCCCTGCAGGTTAGTTATTTCAATTTCGTTTCCATTTTTAATAGCGCTTATGAATGTAAAAAATGCTGATGAACATGATTGCATTACGGAGGTAATCCAATCTTTGATTGTCTATTTCTTTCTCTTTCACCTAGCTTTTCCTTTTTGTCATTTTTTTTTGGGTCTAGCATAAGTGCCTCAATTATTTGGATGCTTTTTTGTCACTATTCAACATTTACTAGTCGGTTAATACAGTATGTGCTTCTCCTTGGCAATATCCAGATTCTGAATGTGAAGGGCCACCCGTAAACATTCTTTCATGGATAAGAGTTTTATCTGCATGTTTTCAAATCAGGTAATTCCGGAGAACAAGTTGATGTATTTGTAGTCAATATAATTTTGACAAGACGTGGTAAACACCATCTTTTAAGTGACGAAAATGTTGTGGGTATTGTTAGATTACTACTAATTCAATCCTATATCTGTTAAATTTGACTAATTTGTGAACATTTGTTTTGTGCGATAGAAATGACCGGCCTATTTTTAGTACTTCTGAAGCAGAGGAGTTTCTCATCATAGTTATTTGCCTGTTTCTGGACCGGAAGCTTCTAGGCATTACATCCATATTGAGCGAGTGCTTGCAATCGATTATCGGTTTCTTTCGCGACAGCGAATGGGACGAGAGCTGTGTGAAAGTTGCAGAGTCTATTGCTCACAGGTAACAATTGAAACAGTATTTACTTCAGAGTTACTGAGCTTTGTTTATTTACTGAAATTCAGAATATCTTATGGTGTGTAGAATCAGGTGCGAGTGCTTATCGTCCTTCACGATTTGAATGCACAACTAGATAAATTTGTGTATGTGAGATGGGTACAAAATTAAATTCTGAAGTTTGGTCATGATTTTTTTAACTGCAGAGTTCCAAAGGACCTTAACTGCTTACGGATAGTCGAATGCATTTCCGGGCTTGATAATCGCAGTAAGCATCTAAGAAGTCAATTGGCCCTTCAAATACTCAGGATAAGCTTTGATAGGAAGGTTTGAATTTGCTCTTGCTCTTTGCAATTTTAGAGTTTACTTCAGACCGCATTTATTCGCTTGCTGCGTATAAACTTCTTGGTGGATGCTTCATAGTTTATAGTGTTTACAACATACAAGCTATGTTAAGTGATACTCATTTCCCTTTTTAGGTAACTAATGCTAAAGAAGCTTTGGAAATGCTCAAATTAGTGAATGTTAAGAACAAGGATTGCAATTTCTTCAAGCTATACCTCTACTTAGTCTTAGTGGAGAATATGCTACTGTTTGATCATCCATCTGAAGAAAAATCTCTAATTATTGACTTGTGGAGTAAGTGTCTTCGAAATTGCTCGACCCAAATTACTAGCACGGACTTGCGATCTTACGCGTCAAAGGTATGAAAATGATCTCATTTTCCTTTCCCATCTAATTAACTGTTTCTTATTTCTTATCTCCACTCTTTAACCTCTCCTTTTCGTTCTTTAGGTCCGCAATAAAGGTTCATATCTTCTCCAGAACATGATCCTAAAGAATTGTGAGTAGCACCTAAACAAACAGTTTGGAAGTAAAATTTGTTTATTTTTTGCCTATGTAAGAAAAAGATCAGTATCTTTTGCATGTACACACACCTAATGTTATCCCATTAAAATGCACATATTGCTTGATATGTTCTTCTCATGGTTTTGCATATAATTGTTGCCCAGTGTTTTGTTTTTTTTATCATTTTTGGATGGTCGTAGGGGATCCGCGAAGAACATTCCAAAAATTAAATAGAGTTTTGATTTGCTCCAGATCATTCTCATCAGAGCTTTCGCTACGGTTCGAATTTATGTTGGAATGGATATAATCAACATGTTTTCTCTGAGAATGAATAAACTGTAAGACGGCTGCCCTTATTGTTTAGTGCATCAATAACATTATCCCTCATCATGTCTTTCTTAGAAAATCCAACAAAACAATTCAGAAATATGGATCAAGTTTTATTACTGTAACAAGAAATGCAACATAACTGAGCATTAGATCAAAGGAAAAAATAGTAACAAAGAACAACCTCCAAAAATAAGCTTAAAATCTTGCAAACAATTTATCAAAATGCAACCATCTACAAAGATAAATAACATATTCACTTACAACACCTAACACCTCAAGTTTTTATTTTTCTAGATTCAATTTATAACAATGTTTGACTGTACTCCTGCAACCTCCCACATTTTTTGTTCCACAGATAAGATAACAGCAATTATGGTTTGCAACATGAGCAAGAAAAATGAAAAAATAAATGTTAGATAGAGAGAGGTAAAAGCAGCGATGGAGCTCAATCTGATTCTAATGCCATTCACCTGATATTTTATGTTTTATCCTAGAACTAAATGGGCAAAATCGCCTCATCCATTTGTTAACTTACTCTTCTGTCAATAAAAGGAATTGAAAATACCCTTTCTCTCTCACTTTGGAGTACTCTTTATTACTCGTACTACATCCTCGCATGAAGAGTGTGAAAATCGCATTACACTACGCCGTTTCCTATCAAAAAGCTAAAATATATTGATCACCTCTTACAAGCTAGAGCCGTGCATTCCTTGCAATCGACCGGAGCCGGAGCCGGAGGCGGAGGTGGAGGTGTTGAACTATCAGCAACGGTTACTTTAAGCATTTGGTGATTCCCATCATTCGAAGGTACATCGAGGATAGCATCCATTAGCAGTATATCCCATTGTCGGTGTCGTAAAAATGAGAACCAACTGTCATCTGTTTTATAGATGTGCATTAAAGGTCAGGATCAGTGTAGAAAATTAATTTAAATAGTATGTAGTTTCGAGGGTAGTTTCACGTTCTGGCGCAATTTTATACAATCAAGCAATACGATCTTAGGGTTCAAAACATAGAGAAGGTTAAGTTCAAAAACCAGTACTGCGGGTGTCCAAATGTTTTCACCAACAAGTTTTTGTTCTAATATAAGATATCAATTTGTCAAATAACACAGAATCAATCGCATGTTACCTAACCTGAATGCAATTTTAACAAAAATGAAGCTATATAATAATGCCTAAATATATGATTTCTAGGAAAACAAATATCAGTAAGCATTAATTTATGAACGGATGAACTGACAAGCCAAACAGCATATAGTAATATGGACAAACCTCCAGATCGAACGGCCTTCAATTTGAAAATTCCAGTTCCTTGCGAGCCAGACACGGGAAATGTGCAAGAAATAGAATGACTCCTAGGATTTACAGCTAGAGAAGCATTATACCAGGGACCTCTGACGATTGGCTCGCCAATAGCTTGTACTATTTGCTGATCCTGCCTCGCCTTCTCTATTGCCTGGCTGAAACCAGTTCATTTACAAAATTAGCAATATAGAAACAAAAAAAGGGTTTGTTACAACTTCAAATGTTGAAGTCTGATCTTTATTTAAACTGTGTCTCGTGTTTTCGATTGTAACAATTTATTTATTGAAGTTTGTTCTGTGCAATAATAATTAACATTATTCCGCCCTCTGAAAAAGATAACACATGAACACTATCTGTAGGTTTTTCTTTGTGGAAGTTGAAACATCTAACAACGGGATCGAAATCTCCATCAAACTTCAAGGATGAATGAAATCTAAATCAAGCCTAAGAGATCAAATTGAATTTCTGTGCATGAAACTGAAATCAGAGTTAAACTTCCAAGGACTGAATTGTTGAAACTCTTAAGGAAGAAATTGAAATCTCAGTCACACTTCACGCAGTATATTTGCTAATAACATTAGGAAAAAAAAAAAATAATCTTCTCAATGGGAAGCTAAAGCATTTTCAGAAATTGAATCTTCAGCAGGCTCAGATGCGTTCTACTTGGAATGATTGATTTGTTCTAATGACATTCTCAAATATATTTGCTACTTAAACTCTTTTGGATATATAGTAATTCTCAATGCCAATTTACTACCCAAAAACAAAAAAAAAAAACCACAAATTAAAGTTTTATTTCTTGATTTTAAGGAGTGAATTACGAATTCTTTTTGTGACTTTGTTCGACCTCACTATGGACTAATATTTATCATACCATTCATTCAATCACAATTGTGCTTAAAACAAGATCCAATTGGAAAAGCGAGAAAAATAAACCCTAAAAGAAAGAAATAAAGATTAATTAACACATGCTGCAATAAGAAAGATACAAATTTAACTGTTATAAGCCCATCACAATTGATACAAATCAAAATTTAGTTGCTGTTTCCACTCTAATTCACAAATTTATTCCAAATTACTAACCAAGATCGAAATCTTTCCAATCAAAATACCCATAAATCATCGATTAAACCAAAATCTAGTTTGGGGGAAAAAATTGCGACTTTTCTTTTCTACCCATAAATTTACGGACCAAGATCGAATCTTTTCAATGACAAATACCCATAAATCTCCGATTAAATATATCCAATTGGGCACAACAATACAAAGTGTTTACCCTAATTCATAAATTTATTCCAAAACTACGAATTTCACCACAATTACCCATAAAATCTCCGATTAAACCAAAAACCCACTTGGGAAAAACAAAAGGATCTTTTCATCACAATTAGCCCTAAATCTCGGACCAAACCAAAACCCAACTGGGAAAGAGAGAGAGAGAGGAGGGATGGGGTGGGGCCGTGGGGGTGATCACCTGCTACAGCTGAGGAAGAGGGCGAGATCGTTCACGGCGCTGAGGGCGACGGCCCCGGTGAGGCCGAGCAAGGCGACGGGCACCGCGCGGCGCGCCCACGAGCTGCTCCTCGTGTCGCCGCCCCTCTCGGGCTCCTCCGCCGCCTCCACCGCCTCCACCGCCGCCGCCGTGGAAGCAGCGGCGGAGGAGGAGGCAACGCCGCCGTGGAGTGAAGCGATTCGCTTGGAGAAGACGAAGAAAGAGAGCGGCGGCGCCGTCGTCGTTCGACGCAGCATGGTTGGCTCGGTCTCGCCCGAGAGGGCACGGGGGCTTTGGTTGGGGTATTTATAGGCCTGGAAATTGTACACGATACCCCCCTCAACTATTGGATATTTTCACATTGGTCCCCTCACCCTTTTTTTTTTAAAAAAAAAAACAGAAATTTTAAAACTTTGTGCACTTTGCTACATTACTATTTTTGCTTTTGTTTTTTGTTTTTTTTAAAAAAAGACAAACTAAAGGCTTATTTGCCATTAAAATAAAATTGAGTTAGAATAAAAATTTTATCTTTTTCGATGAACCATATAAAATATATTATTGTAATACATAGAATGTGATATTACTTACAAAAATAAATAAAATATTTTTTATCATAATTTTTTATCATATATAATATAATTTTTTTGTAATTTTTTTTAAAAAAATCTGACTATTGTTCCTTACCAAACCTTTACTTAGTTTAATTTATAATCTTTGAACTACTTTCATTTCTCAAAGACATTATTAAATTATTGTTGTCAATAAATTTATTATTTTAATAAAAAACTAACAACTCTATTACCTTAAAAAAAAAAAAAAAAAAAAAAAACTAAACTAAATAGATAGTAAAAAAAAAAACACAAAATGAGCCTACAAGATGAATTTATTAAAATCTTATTTTAATTTATTTTTAATTATTATTTTCTGTTATTTTTAGATACTTTCTTATTTTTCTTTATCAAAATAAGTTAATTTTGCCTAATGATTATATGTTTATTGCTTATATAGTATAAAGATCAATAAAAAAAAAAAAAACCAATTTAATAGTGTCTTAAAAATAAGACAAATATAAACAATAATTTTATTTTTTTTAAAAAAATCAAAGAGTACAATATAATTTAGTGCTACTAAGCGTTGTTTTTAAAACCCACTTTTAGGATGCCATACACATAATAGTATTTTAAAAAGTTGTGAGCTTTTTTTTTTAAAAAAAAATTTTACTACAACAAAATTACGTTATAACGATAGTTTTAAATATTTTTAAAATCTGAAAAAAATATCGCTAATAAAATTATCGACACTGATTAATAATCGTTATACTTGTAGTCGTTATAATGTATAGTGACACATTATTATAATATGTTCTAAAAATATATTTCTATAATTTAATTTTGAATATAAATAAAATATAGATAGAATACTTATATAAAAATATCACAAAAATATATTTTTATAATCTAGTTTTATTATAGTGTTTATTGATAAGTTTTTAATTATACATTACTCAGATTAGTCGAATATCAAACTCACAAATATTCAAAATATTAAGGGAGAATTTGAACTTTTGACCTAAAACATTTTGGACGAGACAAATTATATATAACACGATAGAAAACTAACTCGAAAATAGTAACAATAGTAAACTCGCGTGGCACAGAACATAAGTATTCACAGAACAAGTTATAGAAACTACAAATTCTCTTGTGTT
The DNA here is from genome assembly GCA_029168755.2 of Tillandsia fasciculata. Lineage (NCBI taxonomy): Eukaryota > Viridiplantae > Streptophyta > Magnoliopsida > Poales > Bromeliaceae > Tillandsia > Tillandsia fasciculata. Next base: position 2,029,913 of record CM054937.1, on the reverse strand, counting down.
TTGATCAGTAGTACAATTACTCTAACATTGATCTCAGTAAAGTACAATCCCCCATATAACAGCGGTTCTTGTCTTATCGTCTAGAATTTATTGAAAGAGTACGAGTCACAGAGATGAATGCAGCTACAGGTTTACGATGCTGCCGCTGCCGCTGTGGATGGCGTGCAGTTGTCGAAGCCAGTCCGAATCCGGCCGGAGCGGGATTTCTGGCTGCGGCTTAATTGTAGTGAGCAGTATTTCTATCTGCATACACCCAGAAAATTTAATTAATATCATTAGGCTAATTGCTGGATTTTAATTTGAGTAATACTTGATGTACACTCTATTCATTGTACTTTATTGATCACTTCGAAGTGATCAGTGAGATTCATCCCACATCAGTATGGGACGGAATGTAAGATGCACATTCTTTTTAAGATGTACAAGTCGTATTTTTCTTTTGATTTTCTGTGAAAATATACAAGGACCCCCCTCAACGATAGGACTCTTTCAAATGGATGCCTCACTTATTTTTCTTTCAAGTTTTGATTATTTTCATAAACTAAATTAAAGATTTAATGAAATTGAACAGATCAGTTAATGTTTACAAAATCTCGATTTAGTTAAGAAAAACAACTCGTATTAATCAAAACAATCAAAAGAAATAAAGTCAGGGGTCTTCATGCATTTTAGGATCTAATTAATGCTAACAAAAAAGTAAGCAATATTAATTAATGGAGAATATATGTGTACTGACCATGGCATGACCATCAGCACTGACCATAACACCAACAGCTAATTCTCGATCAACAACGCATGCATGCATGAAATTCATACAATTTTAATTAGTTAATTATAAATATATCTACGTACCTATCTCATCTTATATAAAAATAAAAACGAAAATTAAATTAAATTGAAAATTAATTACCAATCGCATATATAAACGCTGAAAGGAATCCGTGTCCGATCCAGTAGTGCTTCAGCAACTTTGATAGCATCTTGCACATCATCTACACAAGTAGTAGATCTAGTTACAAAAATTTAAAAGTCATATATATATATATATATATATAGAGAGAGAGAGAGAGAGAGAGAGAGAGAGAGAGAGCTTATATATTTTCAAAAATATAAGCCCAAATATGCTTGTGAATTTTTTATTATTGAATTTGTATTGAAATTTTTGTTTTTGTAAAGTCAACTAAGAGAGAGAAAGAAAAAGTAAATAACATAAATCTCAATGCAAATCTAACGGTAAAAAATTTACAAGCATGATTTTACTTGTGCTTTTGAAAGTATATAAGCCCTACTATATATATATAGAGAGAGAGAGAAAGAGAAAGAGAGAGATAGAGAGAGTAGAGTTTATATGTTTTTAAAAGCACAAATTCATTTATGCTTGTAAATTTTTTACCAGTAAATTTGTATTGAGATTTGCACTTTATATTTTATCTTTCTTTCTCTTTAGTTGACTTTACAAGAACACAAATCTCAATACAAATTCATTGGTAAAGAATTCACAAATATGAATGAACTTATGATTTTTAAAGCATATAAGCTCTATTATATATATATATATATATATATATATACACACACACACAAAGAGAGATATAAAGAGAAGCTTATATACTTTCAAATACACAATCATAATTATACTTGTGAATTTTTTATCATTGGATTTGTATTGAGATCTGTGCTATTGTACTTTTTTTTTTCTCTCTTTAATTGATTTTACAATAACACGAATCTCAATACAAATTTAATAGTAAAAATTCACAAATATAGTTAGCCTTATACTTTTAAAATTATATAAGCTCTACTATATATATATATATATATATATATATATATATATATATATATATATATATATAAAATTGAAATTCAATACTTTTAAAAGTAATCAAGTCATTGATACTTATAGATTTTTAGTTCTTAAATAAAAAAATGTGTGGTTAGAATGATAGCGGGTCTTGGATTAAGTAGATGGTTGGTGAAATAGAATGATATAAAGAATAAAATTAGTTAAAGAGATAGATCTATCGGTAAAAATTTTACAACTACTAATTACTTATTGCTTTTACAAATATAGTAGCCGAACTCTATATAATTGATATATATATATATATATATATAGATAGAGAGAGAGAGAGAGAGAGAGAGAGAGAGAGAGAGAGAGAGAGAGAGAGAGAGAAGCCGAGCCAGCTGCAGTAAGAACCAACGTGCCAACTTCTACAAGAAGACCCTGCGTAATTGACCAACAAAAGAATATGAATACATATATATATATAATAAGCACTAATTGAAATCCAATCACAATTTATTTCTATTTTTTTTCCAGCAAAATGTATGGATATGTTGTCATCCTATTATCTGAATATTGCGAGTTGGTCCCTCTATATATATTGCACTTTTAATAGTAGATCATCAAATTTTTCTCCTTTCAGTCGAAATGATCATTTCATATATCTCTATATATCATAATAAACATCTAATTAATTTCAACTTACATTGATATAATTCATGTAGGGACAACTTAATTGCAACCTGGAGATAATTCATGCTATTGTAAATATAATTATACATTTTACTCTTTTTATTAATTATTGAAAGTGAGGTGGCAACAAATTAAGTAAAATGTATATTAAATCAACTAATTAATTACTGAGACTCGCGCCTCAACTAGAACACGAACAATAAGTGGATATTGATCGTGCAATGCCGTTGTAGGGCGCGTTAGCCTATGTCTCCTGATCACTCACGACATCAAAATGAAAATATGCAATGATATGAACATAAAATATATTAAGACTATTACTTGATTATTTCCTATTAACTATATATATATATATATATATATATATATATATATATATATATGGCTACTATATTTTTAATAAGTAAAACATCTTTCGTACTTAAAAGTTTTCGGATCTTGGTTGAAAAAATATGCGGTTAGAATTATAGTAGTCCATAGGATATGTACTATTTGACCAACAACCTACTAAACCCTATGGGGACCATTATTATCCTAACCGCGCATCCCTTCATCCAAGAGCGAAAAAATTATCAGTACAAATGGATTTATACTCATAAGAGTACAGAAATCCTCCGCTATATATATATATATATATATATATATATATATATATATATATATATATATATATATATATATATATATATATAGTGGTTAAGAATTTGAATAATATATTAGCATATAAATTAAACTAGCCCAATTAACAATTTATACCTAATATATATGAAGAGACATTTAATTTAATAAAATATTAAATTTAACCAAGTATATATGAAATAATTTCAATACCAGCAAAATTACTTACACATATATATAATTAATACATGATCTAGTTGAGGAGGTCTCCATGTACGCATTTTTACTTTAAAAAAAAAGAAAAAATGCTCCTAAATTCATAATTGTGAAAACAAGGAGATGTGCTACATACCATGGAAACATCAATACTTGCTCAATTCTCATGCACGCATGCATATGTATACGTACATAATCATCAATCAATTATATAATAAATACTCCACATTGATATTATATACATGAAGATATTCATTAATTAAAATCATGAACTAAAATGAGGGAAACTTAAGGATTTCATACAAATCTTTTGTCCCTCCTTTAAAATATTTTCTATCCACTCGGCAATGCATATTGCTGTAGAAACATCTGAAAATCTCAAAAAAATTAATAAAATTAATTAATTAAACGTAAACATACAAAATTAAAGCACCGAGTTCATTAATCTCCAAAATTTTCTATCAATTAACATACATATGTATGTGAAGAAAAAGAGACAAATATCTCAATGTGTGACTCAAGAAGTGGTTAACACTTCTTGCTTGTCTTAACTAATTTGGATATATGTACAATTAATAACACTTCAAAAAAATAGCATGTTATTTTTTACTAGCATGTTATTTTTTAAAAAACAAAAAAAGAAAAGGCTAAATTACAGAAACCCTCCTCTAATATCCCGCTTTTCCACTTTACCTTTCTGTCTTTTAAAAGTCGACAACCTGCCCCCTCGTAATTACCGAAATATGCATTTAACCCCTGCCAGATATGAAAGTCCATCCATGAGCCTCTAATGGATGCATTTACCCTTTCCCGGCCCCCTGCCCGATATGAATTGGTTTCTTACCAATTTGTTACAAGCAATTGGCTCATTAGAGGCTCATGGATGGACTTTTATATCTGGCAGGGGGTAAAATGCATATTTCGGTAATTACGAGGGGGCAGATTGTCAACTTTTAAAAGAGTGAAAAAGCGGGATATTAGAGGGGGGTTTTCTATAATTTAGCCAAAAGAAATATATATAAATAAATAAATAAATATATATATATATATATATATATATATATATATATATATATATATATATATATATATATATATATATATATATATATATATATATAGTTAAGGATTTGAATAGCATATTAGCATATAAATTAAACTAGCCCAATTAATAATTTATACCTAATATATATGAAGAGGCGTTTAATTTAATAAAATATTAAATTTAACCAAGTATATATGAAATGGTTAAGGATTTGAATAGCATATTAGCATATAAATTAAACTAGCCCAATTAATAATTTATACCTAATATATATGAAGAGGCATTAAATTTAATAAAATATTAAATTTAACCAAGTATATATGAAATAATTTCAATACAAGCAAAATTATTTACACATATATATATAATTAATATAGGATCTAGAGGAGGTCTCCATGCACACATTTTTACTTTAAAAAAAGGAAAAAATGCTCCTACAGATGCCATGGAAACATCAATACTGCTCAATTCCCATGCACGCATGCATATCTATACGGACATAGTCATCAATCAATTATATAATAAATATTATATACATGAAGATATTCATTAATTAAAATCATGAACTAAAATGAGAGAAACTTAAGGATTTCATTGAAATTTTGTGTCACTCCTTTAAAATATTTTCTATCCACTCGGCAATGCATATCGCTGTAGAAACATCTGAAAATTTCTTAAAGAATTAATAAAATTAATTAATTAAACGTAAACATACAAAATTAAAGCACCGATTTCGTTAATCTCCAAATTTTTTTATTAATTAACATGCATATCTATGTGAAGAAAAAGATATATGTACAATTAATAACACTTCAAAAAAAAATAGCATGTTATTTATTACTAGCATGTTATTTTCTTAAAAACAAAAAAAAAGAAACTATATATATATATATATATATATATATATATATATATATATATATATATATATATATATATATATGGGGGTTAAGGATTTGAATAGCATATTAGCATGTAAATTAAACTAGCCCAATTAACAATTTATACCTAATATATATATGAAGAGACATTTAATTTAATAAAATATTAAATTTAGCCAAGTATATATGAAATAATTTCAATACAAGCAAAATTATTTACACATATATATAATTAATACAGGATCTAATTAAGGAGTTCTCCATGTACACATTTTTACTTTAAAAAAAAGAAAAAAATGCTTCTAAATTCATAATTGTGAAAACAAGAAGATGTGCTACGTACCATAGCTTCATTGGCAGATACCATGGAAACATCAATACCTGCTCAATTTCCATGCACGCATGCATATGTATACGTACATAATCATCAATCAATTATATAATAAATACTCCACATTGATATTATATACATGAAGATATTCATTAATTAAAATAATGAACTAAAATGAGAGAAACTTAAGGATTTCATACAAATCTTTTGTCCCTCCTTTAAAATATTTTCTATCCACTCGGCAATGCATATCACTGTAGAAACATCTGAAAATCTCAAAAAAATTAATAAAAAATTAATAAAATTAATTAATTAAACATAAACATACAAAATTAAAGCACCGAGTTCGTTAATCTCCAAAATTTTCTATTAATTACCATGCATATGTATGTGAAGAAAAAGAGACAAATATCTCAATGTGTGACTCAAGAAGTGGTTGACACTTCTTGCTTGTCTTAACTAATTTGGATATATGTACAATTAATAACACTTCAAAAAAATAGAATGTTATTTTTTACTAGCATGTTATTTTTTAAAAAACAAAAAAGGAAAACTATATATATATATATATATATATATATATATATATATATATATATATATATATATATATACCACCAAATCATTGGTGCTAACAAGTTTTTAGACTTTGGATTAAAAAAATGTATGGTTAAGATTATAGTGGTTCCCTAGGGCTTACTAGGTGGTTGGTTGAATAGTAAAAATCTTAGGAGACTACTATAATCCCAACCGCATATTTTTTCATCCAACGGCAGAAAACTTGCTAGCACCAATTGGTTGGTGCTATCGATAGTATTCTAGCCGGACTATATATATATATATATATATATATATATATATATATATATATATATATATATATATATATATATATATATATATATATGGGGGTTAAGGATTTGATTAGCGTATTAGCATATAAATTAAACTAGTCCAATTAACAATTTATACGGATCTAGTTGGGATGGTCTCCATGTACACATTTTTACTTAAAAAAAAAAAAAAATTGCTCAATTCCCATGCACGCATGCATATGTATACGTACATAGTAATCAATCAATTATATAATAAATACTCCACATTGATATTATATACATGAAGATATTCATTAATTAAAATCATGAACTAAAATAAGAGAAACTTAAGAATTTCATACAAATCTTTTGTCACTCTTTTAAAATATTTTCTATCCACTCGGCAATGCATATCGCTGTAGAAACATCTGGAAATTTCAAAAAAATTAATAAAGAATTAATAAAATTAATTAATTAAACGTAAACATACAAAATTAAAGCACCGATTTCGTTAATCTCCAAATTTTTTTATTAATTAAAATGCATAACTATGTGAAGAAAAAGATATATGTACAATTAATAACACTTCAAAAAAAAACAGCATGTTATTTATTACTAGCATGTTATTTTCTTAAAAACAAAAAAAGAAAACTATAAATATATATATATATATATATATATATATATATATATATATATATATATATATATATATATATATATATATATATATGGGGGTTAAGGATTTGAATAGCATATTAGCATATAAATTAAACTAGCCCAACCAACAATTTATACCTAATATATATATGAAGAGGCATTTAATTTAATAAAATATTAAATTTAGCCAAGTATATATGAAATAATTTCAATACAAGCAAAATTATTTACACATATATATAATTAATACAGGATCTAATTGAGGAGGTCTCCATGTACACATTTTTACTTAAAAAAAAGGAAAAAATGCTCCTAAATTCATAATTGTGAAAACATCAATACCTGCTCAATTCCCATGCACGCATGCATATGTATACGTACATAATCATCAATCAATTATATAATAAATACTCCACATTGATATTATATACATGAAGATATTCATTAATTAAAATAATGAACTAAAATGAGAGAAACTTAAGGATTTCATGCAAATCTTTTGTTCCTCCTTTAAAATATTTTCTATCCACTCGGCAATGCATATTACTGTAGAAACATCTGAAAATCTCAAAAAAATTAATAAAATTAATTAATTAAACATAAACATACAAAATTAAAGCACCGAGTTCGTTAATCTCCAAAATTTTCTATTAATTACCATGCATATGTATGTGAAGAAAAAAAAGACAAATATCCACTTCTTGCTTGTCTTAACTAATTTGGATATATGTACAATTAATAACACTTCAAAAAAATAGAATGTTATTTTTTACTAGCATGTTATTTTTTAAAAAACAAAAAAGGAAAACTATATATATATATATATATATATATATATATATATATATATATATATATATATATATATATATATATATATATATATTCTATACACTAGAATACTATCGATAGCACCAAATCATTGGTGCTATCAAGTTTTTAGCCTTTAGATTAAAAAAAGTGTGGTTAAAATTATAGTGGTTCCCTAGGGTTTACTAGGTGGTTGGTTGAATAGTAAAAATCTTAGGAGACTATTATAATTCCAACCGCATATTTTTTCATCCAATGGCAGAAAACTTGATAGCACCAATTGGTTGGTGCTATCGATAGTATTCTAGCTGGACTATATATATATATATATATATATATATATATATATATATATATATATATATATATATATATAGGATTTGATTAGCGTATTAGCATATAAATTAAACTAGCCTAATTAACAATTTATACGGATCTAGTTGGGACGGTCTCCATGTACACATTTTTAATTTAAAAAAAAAAAGAAAAAATGCTCCTAAATTCATAATTGTGAAAACAATGAGATGTGCTACATAGCATAGCTTCATTAGCAGATGCCATGGAAACAATTCCCATGCACGCATGCATATGTATACGTACATAATCATCAATCAATTATATAATAAATACTTCACATTGATATTATATACATGAAGATATTCATTAATTAAAATCATGAACTAAAATGAGAGAAACTTAAGGATTTCATACAAATCTTTTGTCCCTCCTTTAAAATATTTTCTATCCACTCGGCAATACAAATCGCAGTAGAAACATCTGAAAATCTAAAAAAAATTAATAAAGAATTAATAAAATTAATTAATTAAACGTAAACATACAAAATTAAAGCACCGAGTACGTTAATCTCTAAATTTTTTTATTAATTAATGTGCATATGCATGTGAAGAAAAAGAGACAAATATCTCAATGTGTGACTCAAGAAGTGGTTAACACTTCTTGCTTGTCTTAACTAATTTGGATATATGTACAATTAATAACACTTCAAAAAAATAGCATGTTATTTTTTACTAACAAGTTATTTTTTAAAAAACAAAAAAAAGGAAACTATATATATATATATTTAGAATTAGGCTAGAATATTATCGATAGCACCAACGGTAGAAAACTTGATAGTACCAATTGGTTGGTACTATCAACAGTATTCTAGGCGGACTCGATAGCACCAACGGTAGAAAACTTGATAGTACCAATTGGTTGGTACTATCAACAGTATTCTAGGCGGACTATATATATATATATATATATATATATATATATATATATATATATAGGGTAAATATAAGTGTACACCCAATTTTGGGTGTACATCTTACACCCCACCCATCCTAGGGTGGGGTGAATTCCACCCATCACTTCGAAGTGATGGGTGGAGAAAACCCCACCCTTGGATCGGTGGGGTGTAAGATATACACCCAAAGTTGGGTGTAGCAAAGCCCATATATATATATATATATATATATATATATATATATATATATATATATATATATATATATATATATATATATATATATGGGGGTTAAGGATTTGAATAGCATATTAGCATATAAATTAAACTAGCCCAATTAACAATTTATACCTAATATATATGAAGAGGAATTTAATTTAATAAAATATTAAATTTAACCAAGTATATATGAAATAATTTCAATACAAGCAAAATTATTTAGGGGCAATTTCTTACGTACCCCTAAAAATTTTTCTGTTTTCAGATTTACCCCTCTTAGAAGGCTAATATTAAAACTACCCTTCTTACGTTCCAACTTCTTTCCAAAATATCCCTGAAGTTAAACTCTGTTAGTGTACCGTTTAAAACTGCCGTTATCTGTGTGTAATTACCATTTTGCCCTTTCAAATATATTCTAAACCCTAAACCCTAAAATCCTAAACCCTAAACCCTAAAACCCTAGAACTCTAAAAAACCCTAAAACCCTAAAAAATCCTAAACCCTAAACCCTAAAACCCTAGAACTCTAAAAAACCCTAAACCCTAAACCCTAAAACCCTAAATCCTAAACCCTAAAACCCTAAAAAATCCTAAACCCTAAACCCTAAACCCTAAAACCCTAAACCCTAAACCCTAAAACCCTAAAAAATCCTAAACCCTAAACCCTAAACCCTAAACCCTAAACCCTAAACCGGGGCAAAATAGGTATATCTGATAGTTTTCAACTCCGATTATTATTTAACTCTAATTTAACCCTAGTTAACTTAACAAAGGAAAACGGTAGGGATATTTTTAATAACGGTGGAACGTATGAGGGGTATATTGGAAAGAAAAAAATAAGAGGGGTAAATCAGATATTTCTTCATATTTCAGGGGTACACAGTCAATTATCCCAATTATTTACACATATATATAATTAATACAGGATCTAGTTGAGGAGGTCTCCATGTACACATTTTTACTTAAAAAAAAGAAAAAAATGCTCCTAAATTCATAATTGTGAAAATGAGAAGATGTGGTACATACTATAGCTTCATTAGCAGATGCCATGGAAACATCAATAACTGCTCAATTCCCATACACGCATGCATATGTATACGTGCATAATCATCAATCAATTATATAATAAATACTTCACATTGATATTATATACATGAAGATATTCATTAATTAAAATCATGAATTAAAATGAGAGAAACTTAAGGATTTCATACAAATCTTTTGTCCCTCCTTTAAAATATTTTTTATTCACTCGGCAATGCATGTCGCTCCTTTAAAATATTTTCTATCCACTCAGCAATGCATAACGCTGTAAAAACATCTAAAAATCTCAAAAAAATTAATAAATAATTAATAAAATTAATTAATTAAACGTAAACATACAAAATTAAAGCACCGAGTTCGTTAATCTCCAAAATTTTCTATTAATTAACATGCATATGTATGTGAACAAAAAGAGACAAATATCTCAATGTGTGACTCCAGAAGTGGTTAACACTTCTTGCTTGTCTTTACTAATTTGGATATATGTACAATTAATAACACTTCAAAAAAATAGCATGTTATTTTTTACTAGCATGTTATTTTTTAAAAAACAAAAAAAAAAAAAAAAGGAAACTATATATATATATATATATATATATATATATATATATATATATAATTAGACTAGAATACTATCGATAGCACCAAGTCATTGGTGCTATCAAGTTTTTAGCCGTTGGATGAAAAAATATGCGGTTGGGATTATAGTGGCCCCTAGGGTTTACTAGGTGGTTGGTTGAATAGTAAAAATATTAGGGGACCACTATAATCCCAACCGCATATCTTTTCATCCAACGGTTGAAAACTTGATAGTACCAATTGTTTGGTGTTATCGATAATATTCTAGCCGGACTCTCTCTCTCTCTCTCTCTCTATATATATATATATATATATATATATATATATATATATATATATATATATATATATATATATGGGGTTAATGATTTGAATAGCATATTAGCATATAAATTAAACTAGCACAATTAACAATTTATACCTAATATATATGAAGAGGCATTTAATTTAATAAAGGCTAAATTACAGAAAACCCCCCTCTAATATTCTGCTTTTCCACTTTACCCCCTGTCTTTTAAAAGTAGACAACCTGCCCCCTCGTAATTACCGAAATATGCATTTACCCCCCTGCCAGATATGAAAGTCCATCCATGAGTCTCTAATGAGCCAATTGCTTGTAACAAATTGGTAAGAAACCAATTCATATCTGGCAGAGGGGAAAGGATAAATGCATCCATTAGAGGCTCATTGATGGACTTTCATATCTGGCAGGGGGGTGAATGCATATTTCGGTAATTACGAGGGGGCAGGTTGTCGACTTTTAAAAGACAGGAAGGTAAAGTGGAAAAGCGGGATATTAGAGGGGGGTTTTCTGTAATTTAGCCTTTAATAAAATATTAAATTTAACCAAGTATATATGAAATAATTTCAATACAATCAAAATTATTTATACATATATATAATTAATATAGGTTCTAGTTGAGGATGTCTCCATGTACACATTTTTAATACAGGATCTAGTTGAGGAGGTCTCTATGTACACATTTTTACTTTAAAAAAAAAGGGAAAAAATGCTCCTAAATTTATAATTGTGAAAACAAGGAGATATACTACATACCATAGTTTCATTGGCAGATGCCATGAAAACATCAATATCTGCTCAATTCCCATGCACGCATGCATATATACACGTACATAATCATCAATCAATTATATAATAAATACTCCACATTGATATTATATACATGAAGATATTCATTAATTAAAATCATGAACTAAAATAAGAGAAACTTAGGGATTTCATACAAATCTTTTGTCCCTTCTTTAAAATATTTTCTATCCACTCGGCAATGCATACCGCTATAGAAACATCTGAAAATCTCAAGAAAATTAATAAATAATTAAAAAAATTAATTAATTAAACGTGAACATACAAAATTAAAGCACCGAGTTCGTTAATCTCCAAAATTTTCTATTAATTAACATGCATATGTATGTGAAGAAAAAGAGACAAATATCTCAATGTGTGACTCAAGAAATGGTTGACACTTCTTGCTTGTCTTAACTAATTTGGATATATGTACAATTAATAACAATTTAAAAAAATAGCATGTTATTTTTTACTAACAAAAAAAGGAAACTATATATATATATATATATATATATATATATATATATATATATATATATATATATATAGGGGTTAAGGATTTGAATAGCATATTAGCATATAAATTAAACTTGCCCAATTAACAATTTTATAGTGCTTGCATCTCGGTCCACAAAAAGGAGTACTTTACTTAACATGCATGCATACTACGACATAGAATTACTACGCCGCCTGCTAATTTTGGAAGAAATCCAACCCACCTGGAACGCGTTGATCTGCAGCCTGATTAAGCTGAAACTGAACGTGTGTGTTCCTCAGATTCCCACGATTCCAACGAACCAAAAATAACCCTAAAACTCCTCCCGGTCGCTGAAATATAAGCCGAACATCGTGGTAAGTTCCAAATCACCAAAACAATAACATCGCGGCAAATCTGTCCACAAAACAGTAAAATATCTCCTGTGAGATGCCCTCCAAAAATTGTAAGAAAAATACGGCTGCGATCCTCGCGAAGTGTAGATGCGAAACGAGTCCTTATACTTCCAATTCCGACAACCGTAGGCTGAGAAAATGCAAGATTACTCCTCCGCTGTCCAGAAAATGCAACAGCAAAAAGTGATCTTAAGATGCTGCAAGAAATCCCATAAAAGCTCAAAACGGAGAGGACCAATGAATACAAAAGTCGAAGGCCTATCTCGCATGAAGATCCACCTGAAATTTCAGCCTAAAATTCCAAAGGGTAAACCTAGGGGAGTCCGCGGAAGAAACGTCGACGAAGAAAACCGCAATTGGAGGAACGTCGAAGCTCGCGGAGTTGAGGAAGAGGCTGATGAAACGATCTCCAAAAATCCTCAAAAACCCCTAGAAGTGAAGAAGACTAGTAGAACTTCTTCGACAGAACTTCTTCTCTGTCGAAGGAGGCCCCAAAAAAATTCTCCAAAAGTCCCAAAATGGTAGCACAAAGGGCCTATTTAAAAAGGAAAAACCAAGAAAACTCCATTTCGGGTCAAGGGGGAAACCGGGCGCCCAGATCCGCACAGGACCGCACCCGCGACTCGTGGCGGCCATCCACCTGAAACCGGGCGCCCAGATCCGCACAGGACCGCACCCGCGACTCGTGGCGGCCATCCACCCTGCCTTCGCACAGTGCTCGAATGTGCGAGATGGCGCCACGCATCCTAATGTTCGTGCGAGTATAAATAAGCGAACTATCTTCGAAAAAATAGGTTCCGCAATCTTGTAAGCTAGCGACCACACCAGCATTTCAATACATTCAATCACTACATCTACAACTTTTCTTGATTAGATTTATCGTTTTTGTTACATTTTCCTTACAGCTTTTTTAACCGCTTTCCTTACAGTTTTTTTAGGACTAGTCTTAATTTTGTATCCAAGCCTTATAATCTTTTCCAGTAATACAAAGTGATTCGGCTATTCCGACCGAGTGATTTTCTTTAGAACTTCAAATTTCAGTTTGTTTTAGCTCTCCCAAGCCTAAATTTGCTCAGTATTTGAGTGAGAAGAATTCGGTCGAGTGGATCCCTCCTCGACCTAATCATTTAACACGCGGCGCATTCAACTCAGATGGATATTTTCGAAACCGATCACAAACTGAATCAGGTCAACGGTCAAAGTCCGCGCGGCGAACTTTCGGACCACAGCAAATATATGACAGTTTTATATTAATAATACCCTCAAATACACCATTTTTCTTGCATCCATTAGCTTAGTTTCATACGAAGCATATGAAACTAACCTTACGCCAATAGTCTAACAGTAAAAAAAAACTAGAAAGAAAAAATAAATTATTAATTATTATTCATAAACAGTAGTAACAACGGAGTACAATTAACTAAAAATAATTAATATACTTACTGTATATATTTTGATATGCTGTAGTAATTCGAAACAACTACATACGTACTGTTCATAAGACGCAAATTCATAAACAAATAATAGAAGCAAATAATAAATAAAACTTCCTCCTAGTTGATTCTTACAGTGGGGTCGGAATCAACAAAGTAAAAGAAATATTTTTTTCTTTTTTTGTTTCGTAGATCACTTCCCTGCGACAGACAGGACAGAGAGGACAGAGGGAGCGAGCGTGCAGCCACCGGAAGATACAATTGTCGTGAAAATAATGAGAGCAGGGCAGGCGAACAACTTGAACAGAACTGGTCGAAAGCCCGTCGAGGCAGATCGCGCACACTCTTTCTTCTTCTTCCTCCTCCTCTGATCCCGAAACTGCAGCGACTGGACGGGGCTCCTTCAATTCCCTAACCACCGACAGCGGAGGCGACGCTGCCGCCGCAGAGGTAGAGACTACAGTGATCTCCACAAAGACCGGGAGCCACATGCGGCACTCGTTGCGCCTGTCGGTCAGCATTTGGTAGGCGACGAGGCCGAACTGGTTTGCGGCGCCTTGCCGCGCGTGCAACGGAACCGCAGGGTACAATTCCAGTATGCCGAACACGATCGCAGACGCCTTTCTGAAGACACCAAGGCCACCGTCGTCCAAGATTCTCTCTCGCTCCGGGCACAGCTCCGTGCATGGTATCGTCTCAAACCGCGGAATGCCTGGATCTATGTACCTCGTCCCGCGTTCTTCGTCCTCGATGATGTTCTTGATGTCGAAGTTGATTTTGAAAGACACGGACGGCCACGGCCGAACCGCTCTATCACGTAGGTCCACGAATAAATCAGTCGTAAATACTCGGTGGGTGCAGCTCTTGATCAGAGGCATTCTATTAGTTTTGAGAAAACGAAACGCGCTTTGAAGAAGAAGAGCAAATCAATAATCAATAATAAAAAATAAATTTCATGATCGTTTATATATAGTAAACAATTGTATATATAATATAATATCTTAAGACCGAATCCTAGTCCAACTCTAGTTCCCGTAACCAACTCCTTAAAACAAACGGATTCGAATTAATTACCTGCATCAATATATCGATCGTAATCTCACTACAGAAATATAATTAAAGTTTGATTTGATAGAATTTTAAAATTTTAATCTCAATTAATTTCGGTTACATAATTTAATCTAATTTAATTAGTTTTCTACAACATCGATCTGATAATGTTAAATCAAAATATTTTGTTTTATTTATCTATAATAATATAAGCTTATATAATATAGTATAGACTTTCATCGAGAAAATTAACTTTATCAAATTCGCCGTATATATTACTATAAATAAATGGTTTGCAAGCATCCGCAAATATAATCTTATAAGAAAATATTATAAAATATTATGGTAAAAATATAGATAACTTAATTAATTAATGAATGGTAGATTATTTCTATTTGACTATCTACTTAATCTTTTAAAATTTTGATTTTAGTATTAATATTTCGATTGGTTTGATTTAAATTATTTAAAAACTCTTTTTGATATAAATTTTAAATAAGTATTTATTTTAATAAATATATAATTATATAAATTATATAAAATATATATCGTTATGTTTGAAGTTACCGAAGATTAAGTTGAAAAAATATTGTGTTCCGCATATATATCGCTAGTCCGTTATAATATATATATTTTTAATATTATCTGATATAATTATTTATTTTGTAAGGCTGCGTTTGGTTCGGATATAAGCGAAAATTAATTATTCAGGAATAGATATAAATTCAGGTACAAATAAGAATTATAGTAATTTTATACTTAGTTGAGTATAAAGATTATACCGGGATAAGAAAAATTGTGTTTAATTGATAAGTTAAAGAGGAATAAGAATAATAGAGAGGATTAAAATTTATAAAATAAAATAAAAAATTTAAAATTTTATAAATTTAAATATTTTATAATTTAAAAAATTTTAATTAAAAATAATAATAATAAGCAACAGGTGGAACAGCTGTTCAATCTGTGGGGTGAAACAGCTGTTGTACTCTTATACCGGAATAATCTGAAACAGCTGTTCTACCTTATATCGAAATAATCTAATATGAAGAGAATAGGTTCGGATATAAAATATTATCCCCTTATATCGTTGACAAACGACCCCTAATAGTTATATTATAATATGTTTTCGTCTGTCTCACAATATATATATATATATATATATATATATATATATATATATATAGAAATATATTTCTATATGTCAATTTCTATTTTATTCAATAGTTCCGTTAGGATTTTCTCATCACAATTAGCCGTAAATTTCGGACCAAAACAAAACCCAACGGGGAGAGAGGGGAGGGATGGGGCGGGGATGATCACCTGCTACAGCTGAGGAAGAGGGCGAGATCGTTCACGGCGCTGAGGGCGACGGCCCCGGTGAGGCCGGGCAAGGCGACGGGCACCGCGCGGCGCGCCAGGCCACGAGCTGATCCTCGTGCCGCCGCCGCTCTCGGGCTCCGCCGCCGCCGTGGAGTGAAGCGATTCGCTAGGAGAAGGCGAAGGAAGAGAGCGGCGGCGCCGTCGTCGTTCGACGCAGCATGGTTGGCTCGAGGGCACGGGGCTTTGGTAGGGGTGGAAATTGTACACGAAACCCCCCTCAACTATTGGATATTTTCACATTAGTTCCCTTAATTATTTTTTCTTAAAAAAAAATTTTAAGACTTTATTAGGTGAACTCCACTACGCTCCACTTTGCTAACATTACTATTTTTTGTTTTTTTTTGTTTTTTTTTTTTAATAGACAAACTAAGGAATTGATTGCCATTAAAATAAAATTGAGTTAGAATAAAAATATATAAAAATATAATTTTGTGTTTTGTTTTTTGATAGAATCATATAAAATATATTGCAATATGTAGAATCTAATATTATTTATAAAATTAAATAAAATATTATTTACTGTATTTTTTTATCATAAGTTGTGTAATTTTTTCACAATTCCAAACAAAACCTAATTATTTCTGTACAATTCTTGTACTATTTACTCAGTTTAATTTATAATTTTTGAGCTCCTCTCATTTCTCAAAGAAATTACTAAATTGTCGTTACTATTGTCAATAAATTTATTATTTTAATCAAAAACTAATAATGCTATTAAAAAATTTATAAATATAATTAAATTTATATTTTTAAAAATATATAATCTTTACTATATATATATATATATATATATATATATATATATATATATATATATATATATATACTAAAGAGTTTATATATTTTTAAAAGTGCAAACTTATCTATGTTTGCTTGTGAATTATTTATTATTGAATTTATATTGAAATCCGTATTATTATACAAACATTTAAGAAAAAAAATAAGGTATAATTGTACACATCCTAATAAAAATTTTATGATAAAATATTTACAAGTATGAATAAGTTTATATATATATATATATATATAATTAGGCTAGAATACTATCCATAGCACCAAGTCATTGGTACTATCAAGTTTTTAGCTTTTTGGATTAAAAAATGTGTTGTTAAGATGATAGTGGTCCCCTAGGGTTTACTAGGTGGTTGGTTGAATAGTAATATAATTCTAACCGTATATTTTTTCACCCAACGGCAAAAAACTTAATAACACAAAAAACTTGATAACACCAAAAACTTATAACACCAATTGCTTGGTGCTATCGATAGTAATCTAGCCGGACTCTATATATATATATATATATATATATATATATATATATATATAGTGAGAGTGAGGCTTATATATTTTTAAAAGTACAAATTCATCTATATTTATAAATTTTTTATTATTGAATTTGTATTAAAATTTATGTTTTCTAAAGTCAACTAAAAAGAAATAAAGATAAAATAAAAAATAGAAATTCTAATACAAATTTAATGATAAATAATTTATAAGTAAGAATGGATTTGTAATATTCGTGTGGTCCCAAAAATTAAATTTTAATAGCTAATAAAGGTGATTTTAAGGTCACTTAATCACAGGATAAATAGTGTCAATCATATATTATGAACACAAATACTCTCTCTATATAGAGAGATATAAAGAATAGAGAGAGAGAGAGAGAGAGAGAGAGCCCGAGCCAGATGCAGCAAGAACCAACATGCCAAATTCTACAAGAAAACCCAGCGTAATTGACCAACAAAAGAATATGAATACATATATATAATAAGCACTTAATGAAATCCAATCACAATTTATTTCTATTTTTTTTACAGCAAAATGTATGGATATGTTGTCTCCCTATTATCTGAATATTGTGAGTTGGTCCCTCTATATATATTGCACTTTCAATAATAGATCATCAATTTTTTTTTTCTTTCAGTCGAAATGGTCATTTCATCTCTATATATCATAATAAACATCTAATTAATTTCAATTTAAATTGATATAATTCATGTAGGGACAACTTGCAACCTGGAGATAATACATGCTATTGTAGATATAATTCATGCTATTGCAACCTGGATGATCACCTGCTACAGCTGAGGATGAGGGCGAGATCGCTCACGGCGCTGAGGGTGACGACCCGGTGAGGTCGAGCAAGGCGACGGGCGCTGGGCGGAGCACTAGGCCACGAGGTGATCCTCGTGCCGCAGTTGCTCTTGAGCTCTGCCGTTGTCGCCGCCAAAATTCGCTCAGTGTTTGAGCATGAAGAATCCGATCGAATTCCTTCTCGATCTAATCATTTGACATGCAGGGCATTCAACTCAGATTCATACCACAGCAAATTAATACATGACAGTTTTATATTAATAATACCCTCAGATACGCATTTTTCATGCATCCATTAGCTTAGTTTCAAGCTTACGCCAATAATCAATAGTTAAAAAAAAAAACTAGAAAGAAAAAATAAATCATTAATTATTATTCATAAACAGTTATAATAACCGAATACATCTTACAACTAAAAATAGAAGAATTAAAATAATAAATAAAACTTGCTCCTATTTGATCCCTACCTGAATGATTAATTCTAGATCGCTTCCCTGCGACAGAGAGGGCAGAGGGAGTGAGAGTGCAGCCACCGGGCGATACAATTGTCGTGAAAAATATGAGAACAGGGCAGGCGAGCAACCACAGAGCCGACAATAAGCACTTCGAGGCAGATCGCGCACACTTGTTCTTCTTCCTCCTCCAATTCCCTGACCACCACCGACGGCGGAGGCGACAATGCCGCCGCAGAGGTAGAGACTACAGTGATCTCCAGAAAGACCGGGAGCTTCATGCGGCACGCGTAGCGCCTGTCGCTCAGCATTTGGTAGGCGACGCGGCCGAACTCGTTTGCGGCGCCTTCCCGCGCGTGCAACGGAACCGCAGGGTACAATTCCAGTATGCCGGACACGATCGCAGACGCCTTTCTGAAGACACCGTCGCCACCGTCGTCGAAGATTCTCTCTCGCTCCGGGCACAGCGCCGTGCATGGTATCGTCTCATACCGCAGGACCGGAGTGCCTGGATCTATGTACCTCGTCCCGCGTTCTTCGTCCTCGATGATGTTCTTGATGTCGAAGTTGATTTTGAAAGACACGGACGGCCACGGCCGAACCGCTCTAGCACATAGGTTGATGCGTTTGTTTCCGTTGTAGAGGCGAACAGATAAATCGGTCGTAAATACTCGGTAGGTGCAGCTCTTCAGAGGCATTCTATTATAGTTTTGCAGAAATTATATATATATATATATATATATATATATATATATATATATATATATATATCTTCAGTACTATCAACTGCTTCAGAGAAAACGAAACGAAACGCGCTTTGAAGAAGAAGAAGAGCAAATCAATAATAATATTAAAAAAAATTAATTTTCCTGATCATTTATATTAAACAATTGTATATATAATATAATATAATATAATATTTTAAGACCTAATATATCCTAGTCAAACTCTCCGCCACCAACTCCTAAAAACAAACGGATTCGAATTAATTACCTGCATCAATATATCGATCGTAATCTCACTACAGAAATATAATTAAAGTTTGATTTGATAGAATTTTAAAATTTTAATCTCAATTAATTTCAAAATTTTAATCTCAATTAATTTCGGTTTTATAATTTAATCTAATTAAATTAGTTTTCTACAACATCGATCTGATAATGTTAAATCAAAATATTTTGTTTTATTTATCTATAATAATATAAGCTTATATAATATAGTATAGACTTTCATCGAGAAAATTAACTTCATCAAATTCGCCGTATATGTTACTATAAATAAATGGTTTGCAAGCATCCGTAAATATAATCTTATCTTATAAATTAAAAAGATCAAATATGGCATACTTAAAATATATTATAAAATATTATGGTAAAAATATAGATAACTTGTAGGGTGAAGAAGCTTTCTAAAGTAAAAAACTTACTAATAAAATTTGCTACAGCAAATGAAGTGGAAGAAATACTTTTAAACTCAAACAACTTTTTTTCTTGTCACTTACAAGCTTACAATCAAAAGATTTAAATAGAAGAAGAAAACTTGAAGTTTAAGAAAACTCAACACATGTTCTCCACTACACCCACTACACATTTGCTCCTAAAAACTAGTTAGCATGAACTCCACTACATAACCCACTACTAACACAAAGTAATCCATCACTCCATGACTTAGTCAATTTCTAACTAAATTGGTCCACTACTAGCACTACTTGCATAATAATAGGACCACTAACATTTGTTGCATCATTTTCCAACACTCCCCCTTGATGCAAATTCAGTAACACCGAGGGCTTTTCTGAACTTTAAAAATTTGTCGTGAGAGAGAGCTTTTGTCAATCCATCGGCAACTTGTTCGTCGGTGGAACAATTCTTCATGTCAATTTGCTTATTATGGACAAGATCCCGAATGAAGTGATGGCGTATTTCGATGTGTTTTGTACGACCATGGAATACCGGATTCTTCGTCATTGCGATGGTTGAACGGTTGTCACAATATATCTCCGTTGGGTGTTCTTGTGCATGATGTAGATCCTCCAAAATTCTTTGCATCCAAACAGCTTGACAG
This sequence comes from Tillandsia fasciculata, assembly GCA_029168755.2. Lineage (NCBI taxonomy): Eukaryota > Viridiplantae > Streptophyta > Magnoliopsida > Poales > Bromeliaceae > Tillandsia > Tillandsia fasciculata. Next base: position 2,008,514 of record CM054937.1, on the reverse strand, counting down.
GCGGCCGATGTTGCTGCTATATATTCAGCTTCAGAGGAGGACAATGCGGTAGTAGCTTGCTTCTTTGATGCCCAAGAAACAGCTCCTGATCCAAAATTGAAGATCCATCCGCTTGTGCTTTTCCTGTCATCTTGAGAACCTGCCCAATCACTGTCACTAAAACCAACCAATTTGAGATTAGTAACTGGGTGGTACCAAATGCCGAAATTAATAGTTTCCCGAATGTAGCGTAGAATTCGTTTTGCAGCTCCAAGGTGATGCTTTGTAGGATCATGCATAAATCTGGATATTAAGCTGACGGAAAACATAATATCAGGACGTGAATGTGTCAAATACATTAAACCCCCAACTATACTTCTGAAAATTCGTGCATCAACTCTTTCTGTTCCATCATCCTTTATCAATTTTTCATTCGGATTCATAGGAGTTGCAAATCCTTTACAATTCTGCACCTTAAATTTTTTGAGCAAGTCCAATGCATACTTTTCTTGAGTCAAAAAGATACCATTATCAGTTTGCATAACTTGAAGACTAAGAAAATAATGTAAAAGTCCCAAATCTGACATATCAAATTCATGCATTATAATATTCTTGAAATCATGAATAAGATGATCCGATGAACCCGTGTAAATTATGTCATCGACATAGACACAAATAATGATAATCTCTTTACCTTTCACCTTTATATATAACGTAGGTTCATTCTCGCTTCTCTGAAAATCATGTTGCCGGAGATGGATATCAAGGCGGCTATACCATGCTCTAGGGGCTTGCTTCAAGCCATAAAGAGCTTTCTTGAGCTTGTAGACTTTCTCTTCTTTTCCTTTAACGACAAAACCCTGTGGCTGCTCTACATACACATCTTCATCCAAATTTCCATTAAGAAAAGCCGACTTAACATCGAATTGATAAACAGACCATTTCATTTGAGCAGCTAAAGCTAAAATAATTCGAACAGTTTCTAAACGAGCAACAGGTGAAAAAGTTTCAAGAAAATCAATACCAGGTTTTTGAACATATCCTTTGGCTACAAGCCGCGCTTTGTATTTTTGAACCTTTCCGTCAGCACCATGCTTCACCCGATAAACCCATTTTACACCAATTGCTTCTTTTTCTTTTGGCATGTCAACAAGCTCCCAAGTTCTGTTCTTTTCAATAGCTGCAATCTCTTCATGCATTGCGTTCTTCCATTCCTTTTTTTCATAAGCTTCTTCAAAACATACGGGCTCTGCAACCATAAGAGCAAATTTGCAAGTTTCATAAATTCCTTTCAAGGACTTTACCTTTAAAGGAGGGGTTTCTGAATCCGACAATGATGAAGTCGATTTTTCCACAGTTTCTTTCCTTTGGCCTTTTGGAGTGGCTTGCGAAGCTTCTACTTCTTCATTTGGAAGTGCGAGTGACTTTCTTTCGTCAATTGGTAATGGTACATGCGCACTTTCATTCCAATTCCCAAAACTATCTTCATCAAAAATAACATCTCGGCTTATAAGTAGTTTCTTTGTTATCGGATTGTATAGTCGATAGCCTTTTGATTCATTACTATAGCCAATAAAGATACATTTTTCACTTTTGTCATCCAATTTTTTACGATTTTCGGTGTGAACAAATGCATAGGCAATAGAACCAAAAATTCTAAAATAGCTCACCTCGGGCTTTCTTCCACACCAAGCTTCAAAAGGTGTCATATTACGTACCGCCTTGGTTGGAGATCGATTTAGGAGGAACACCGAGGTTGCTACAGCTTCAGCCCAAAAATCATTTGGAAGCTTCTTCTCTTTAAGCATACTTCGAGCCATCTCCACTATTGTTCGATTTTTGCGCTCGGCAACTCCGTTTTGCTCCGGTGTATACTTTACTGTTAATTGCCTGCAAATGCCATTTTCTTTGCAAAAAGAAAAGAAATTAACGGATAAAAACTCTCCCCCTCGATCTGTTCGGAGAATCTTAATGGAATACCCACTCTGGTTCTCAACTTGCGCCTTAAACTCCCGAAATCTATCAAGTGCTTCTGATTTCTGTGCGATGAAGTACACCCAACTCATTCTGGTAAAATCATCAGTAAACAACAAAAAGTACTTACTTTTGTTAAGAGAAAGAGTTTGCATTGGACCACAAATGTCGGCATGTATCAACTGTAGAGGTCTTGAAGCTCTCCAAGATTTTCCAATGGGAAAGGAAATTCGGTGTTGCTTGCCATAAACACACCCTTCACAAACTTCATCCATACAATCTATTCCCGGTAAGCCAAACACCATTTTCTTTTGACTCAACAATTTCAATCCATTAAAATGTAAATGACCATAACGCAAATGCCAAAGCCATGATTCATTTTTAGTATTAGCAACCAAAGCATGCTCATCAATACATGAAATGTCAAGTACAAACATCTTATTTTCAGCCATATGAATTTTAATCAAAGGCATTTCAGATCTTTCATGACTAATCTCACAAAAATTATCATGAAACTTAACATGATATCCTCTTTCAATCAGTTGTCCAACACTTAGTAAGTTATGAGCCAATGAAGGTACATAATAAACATCGTTGATAAGCTTTTCCATACCTGACTTAGTTTTTATAGCAACTGTCCCTTTTCCTTCAATTTGTAGAACCTTATCATCTCCGAGCCGAACTTGCAATTTTACGGATTCATCAACGTGACGAAAAAGGTTCTTAAATCCCGACATATGGTTGCTACATCCACTATCCAAAATCCACAAATCAGCACTACTAACATTAGAATTCAGACAGGTAAGAAATAGTTTACCTTCATCTTCTTTCTTTTCTGCATAGTTGGCTTGTTGTTTTGCTTTAGCCCAACAATAAGATTCTATATGACCATATTTCTTACAAAAATGACATTGCTTACTTTTATAGCCTTGGCTTTGGTTGCTTTTTTCGTTGTCATCTTGTTGATAGTTTGTATCGAATCTTCCTCTACTATAGCCTCGGCCTCTTCCACGACCGCGAAAGCCACTTCTTCCACGGCCTCTTCCTGCATATTTTTGGTCGCCTCTTGTCTTCGAATTCTCAACTCTTGAGTCAAATGCATTTTCTGCACTTTTCTCGATTGATCTGTTTAGTCGCTGTTCATGAGCTAAAAGAGAACCAATTAATTCATTAAATGAATAATTTGATAAGTCCTTTGATTCCTCTATGGCGGCGACAATATGATCAAATTTAGGAGGAAGACTTCTCAAAACTTTTTCGACCACTTTCTTCTCAGAGATATCATCACCAAGACATTTCATCTGATTAATAATGATGGCAACTCGAGAAAAGTATTCTTGCATACCTTCGGTATTTTTCATGTAGAGATTTTCAAATTCTTTTTGGAGAGTTTGTAGCTTTACCGTTCGAACTCGATCATTTCCTTGATATTCTTGCTTCAAGATAGTCCAAGCTTCATTTGATTTGGTGGCATTTGCAATTCGAGGAAAAATAGTGTCGTGCACTGCCTGCTGCAACACAAGCAACGCCTTGGCATCCTTTTTGCGGAGCTCTTTTTGATCTGCTGTCTTATCTGTACTTTTTGAACTTTCTGCTTCTGCATAACCATACTCAACTAGATCCCAAAGATCTTGTGAAATAAAAAAAGTTCGCATTTTGATGCTCCAAAATTCATAATTTTCTCCATTAAAAATTGGAACCAAGGATTGAGAGAGATTAAGTGCACTTGAGTTACTCATCATGGAAACAAGTGTAATGAGAATATACCTCTCTTTGTACGACGACCCTTCCGACTGCTTCTTGCTTGAATACCACAACGCCCAGTCTTGATCACAACCTGGCTCTGATACCAATTGTAGGGTGAAGAAGCTTTCTAAAGTAAAAAACTTACTAATAAAATTTGCTACAGCAAATGAAGTGGAAAAAATACTTTTAAACTCAAAAAACTTTTTTTCTTGTCACTTACAAGCTTACAATCAAAAGATTTAAATAGAAGAAGAAAACTTGAAGTTTAAGAAAACTCAACACATGTTCTCCACTACACCCACTACACATTTGCTCCTAAAAACTAGTTAGCATGAACTCCACTACATAACCCACTACTAACACAAAGTAATCCATCACTCCATGACTTAGTCAATTTCTAACTAAATTGGTCCACTACTAGCACTACTTGCATAATAATAGGACCACTAACATTTGTTGCATCATTTTCCAACATAACTTAATTAATTAATGAATGGTAGATTATTTCTATTTGACTATCTATTTAATCTTTTAAAATTTTGATTTTAGTATTAATATTTCGATTGGTTTGATTTAAATTATTTAAAAATTCTTTTTGATATAAATTTTAAATAAGTATTTATTTTAATAAATATATAATTATATAAATTATATAAAATATATAATGTTACGTTTGAAGTTACAGAAGATCACGTTGAAAAAATATTGTGTTCTGCATATATCGCTAGTCCGCTATAATATATATATATATATATATATATATATATATATATATATATATATATATATATATATTTGATTAAACAGAGATATATCCTATTTGAATAAGAAGTAGGGATACAGAGAGAGATAAAGCCCATGCGAACGCATGTGAAAGACCGAACTCTAGACACAACAAAATTCGATTGATCCCTGCAGTTAGCAATAACTACAACGTTTTAAACATAATAAAGTGAAAGCTGCAGCAATCAATCGAACGACCCAACCATTAACCCCAACAGCAGCAACATTATAAAAGGACACAATGGCTACTTGCTTGAGTTAGGACTTCAACATAGTGTGCGTCCCGTCAGCTTTGGCAGACAAGGTGCCTCAGATTTGGCAGACAAGGTGCCTCCCAGAAGGTCAAAAGTCAGTTCTCTCTTCAATGTCAGCAACCTTGGGGGTTAGCTGCAGGGGGGTTTTGCTCAGTAGTCGAAACCTTGCAGAAGGTGAAGTGTCGATGTAGGAGCGCCAGGCTGCAGCAGTTGTCAAACCGAAGCACCGGGTAATATTTTTTATAATATTATCTGATATATAATAATAACTTATTCCGTAAATAGTTCTATTATAATATGTTTTCGTCTGTCTCACAAATATATATATATATATATATATATATATATATATATATATATAGAAATATATTTCTATATGTCAATTTCTATTTTATTCAATAGTTCCGTTAGGATTTTCTCATCACAATTAGCCGTAAATTTCGGACCAAAACAAAACCCAACGGGGAGAGAGGGGGGATGGGGCGGGGATGATCACCTGCTACAGCTGAGGAAGAGGGCGAGATCGTTCAAGGCGCTGAGGGCGACGGCCCCGGTGAGGCCGGGCAAGGCGACGGGCACCGCGCGGCGCGCCAGGCCACGAGCTGCTCCTCGTGCCGCCGCCGCTCTCGGGCTCCGCCGCCGCCGTGGAGTGAAGCGATTCGCTAGGAGAAGGCGAAGGAAGAGAGCGGCGGCGCCGTCGTCGTTCGACGCAGCATGGTTGGCTCGAGGGCACGGGGCTTTGGTAGGGGTGGAAATTGTACACGAAACCCCCCTCAACTATTGGATATTTTCACATTAGTTCCCTTAAAAGAAATTTTAAGACTTTAGGTGAACTCCACTACGCTCCACTTTGCTAACATTACTATTTATTTTTTTTTTTTTATTTATTTATTTATTTTTTTTTTTTTCTAATAGACAAACTAAGGGTGCGTTTGGAACGGGGTTAAGCTGGAATTGGCTAAACCGGGGATAAGTATAAAGTACGGAACTAGACCTTAAACTCGTTTGGAATGGTTCCAGGGATAAGAGAATTTGTGTTTGGTTTAATAATGAGGAATAGGAGGGATAAAGAGGATAAGATGGGTAAATTATCTTTTTGCCCCCAAGAGTTAATATGTGATAAAAGTTGTTAAAAATGGATTAGTTCGTTTTAATTAATGGATTAATAGTTTAAAAAAATAAAAGTAAAATTATAATCGTAATTAAAATATATTATTTAAAAATAATACATTTAATTTAATATTTAATTTTTTCAACTTAAAATTTAAATTTAAAATATAAAATTTCAACATTTTAATTTTAAGATTTACAATTTTATAATATTAATTTTAAATAATTAATTTTTAACATAAATTTTTTTAAAATTTCGCAAAATTTGTATATTTGCTAAATATTTGTAAATTTTTGTCCAAGAGCTTTATTATGTCATTAAAATATTGTAAACTCGTTTTTCTCGTTTTAATTAATGGATTAATAGTTTAAAAAAATAAAAGTAAAATTATAATCGTAATTAAAATATATTATTTAAAAATAATACATTTAATTTAATATTTAATTTTTTCAACTTAAAATTTAAATTTAAAATATAAAATCTCAACATTTTAATTTTAAGATTTACAATTTTATAATATTAATTTTAAATAATTAATTTTTAACATAAATTTTTTTAAAATTTCGCAAAATTCATATATTTGCTAAATATTTGTAATTTTTTGCCCACGAGTTTTATTATGTCATTAAAATATTGTAAACTCGTTTTTCTCGTTTAAATTAATAGATTTATGGTTTAAAAAAATAAAAGTAAAATTATAATCATAATTAAAATGTATTATTTAAAAATAATACATTTAATTTAATATTTAATTTTTTCAACTTAAAATTTAAATTTAAAATATAAAATTTCAACATTTAAATTTTAAGATTTACAATTTTATAATATTAATTTTAAATAATTAATTTTTAACATAAATTTTTTTAAAATTTCGCAAAATTTGTATATTTGCTAAATATTTGTAAATTTTTGCCCACGAGCTTTATTATGTCATTAAAATATTCTAAACTCGTTTTTCTCATTTTAATTAATGGATTAATGGTTTAAAAAATTAAAAGTAAAATTATAATCGTAATTAAAAAGTATTATTTAAAAATAATACCTTTAATTTAATCTTTAATGTTTTCAACTTAAAATTGATATTTCAAATATAAAATTTCAACATTTTAATTTTAAGATTTACAATTTTATATTATTAATTTTAAATAATTACTTTTTAACATAAAATTTTTTAAAATTTCGCAAAATTCGTATATTTGCTAAAGATTTGTAAATTTTTATTTACAAATTCCATATTACTCCCTACTAATATATACACACATCTGTTTATTACAATAATTTATTTATGTACATAATTATCGCCGAACTAACTTCTATTATTCCACAATTGATCTGTAATATCCGTTCGAATGGCGTCGCCCCGCCGCGAGTCTGATGCACCGGGCAATGAAGCATCAGGAATTTGAATACCTTCGTCATTCTCTTCCACAACGGTAGCATGTTGGTCAACTGAATCATTGAAGTATCGATCACTACCGTGATGTCTAATAATAAAATTATGTATGACGCAGCAAGCCATTGCAATAAGACATTGCACCCTAAACGGAAACGGCGTTGCAATATTTAAAATCTTAAATCGCTTTTTCAATACCCCGAATGTTTTCTCCACCACATTACGTAATTGGGCATGACGATGATTATAAAGATCCCGCGGGCTCCGATGTACCCGACTACGTGCGTTACTATCAAATTGGCTGATATGATAGCGCTCTCCTCTATACGGCGCTAAAAATTTGTCGGTGTTTGCGTACCCAGAATCAACCAAGTAAAATTTTCCTGTTAACGACACAATATAATAAGAAGTTATACTGTAATTATATATGTATTAAAATTAATAACTGTAATATAGTGAATTGTCAGATTTTCTTACTACCTTCGGGTACTGTGAAACCGCCACTTTCACACGCCCATCTGAGGACTCGCATATCAGCGGCGGATCCTTCCCACCCAGTGCAAACAAAAAGAAATTCTTGATCAAAGTTGACCGCAGCCATCACATTTTGTGATGTAAACCCTTTCCGACACCGAAAACGTGCTTGGTCGCTCAACTTGACAATCGCCGGAATATGGGTCCCGTCAACCACACCAATTGCATTCTGCAAATGTACATCGAACATTCAATATCTTTCTTTTTAAGCCGTCGTTGGCAATACTCATATAATTAATCGTATAAAATACCAATGATTTAAATTTAATACATCACCTTGAAAGGATGAAAATTTGTACTATCTGAGATCCGCGGATGAACTTGAGTATTGCTTGTCGGTTGAGTGATATATTCGTCTTTTAACATAACGATGCCCCGCAGTACCTTACTAATATCTACTAATTGTCTCCCCTGAATGTTGGAATGTTTCGGCGAGCACCCTATTTGCAACGCCGTGGCCAATACAAAAAAGAAATATTCCAAGCTGTTCATCAACGGTGATATTTCTTGAGCCATGTATAAGTCCCTTACCAACAAGCTCATCTCGTAAAGCAATGAATGTGGTAGTCGTCATTCTGAAATGCTGGTACCCACGGTCTGGATGACCATTTAATATATCACCAATAAATTGATGCCCAGTAAATGGTCTGGTTCGACATGGTTGTCTCGGGATTGGAATAACATCAGTCTGATGACCTTGATCATATTGCATCGCACAGACTTGTTCCTAATAATCGTCATCGTCATCTAATATCGTCAGTATATTCGCAACGATCGCGGACGAAAATATGGTGCGATAAAACAAAGCTTCCATTTTTCCTGCAAAGAGCCGTTTGTATTCAAGCAATATGTCGCAGTATATAGACATTGTCTAAACATTACAAACAAATACGTCAAGTATATAATGCAACATACAACATAACAAGTCTCGAATATATACCATAGTAGTTATCATCCTCAAATAAAACACATAACAGTAGTACAATATTACATTATCAGATACCTAATCTAAACATAAAGTAAAGCATCATAATGTTCCTACAATATTACATTACCAGGTACATATTTTAAACATAAAACTAAGCATCACAATGTTCCTACAATATTACATTACCAGGTACCTAATTTAAACATGTAATTAAGCATCACAAATGTTGCTACAATATTACATTCCCAGCTACCTAATTTATACATGAAATTACTGAAATATTATATTCAAGGGAAGAACTGTCGAAATAAAAGAGTTTCTTTCGCTAGTTGGCGATCCAGCCACTTTATAGCATGCGCGTCGTTCATTGTCATGAATACTTGCCTATTCTTGTCATCTTTTAATGCCTCTGCGGCTGCCACTACCTGATCATCTGTAATTCCATGTAAAGAGTATACTCGGGCCATACAGTCCTCGATTGTCGCGATATTGCCTCGTTGGCTAATTTCAACTTGGTACATTTGGCGGACTAGATCAAGCTTTTGCTTCCCAATTTCCACCATTTCAGCGAAGTGGTTACTTGTGCCTTGATCCTTTTGCTTCCCAACATTTCTACGTTGGGTAGTTGATCGGCGTGGAGATCGAGGCCTTTTCCCCGAAGAGCTATGCCCTGAACCACTTCCACTAGCACCGAAGTTTGGTCCTAGAGGAGCAGGACTTGGCGATCGTGATGTATAACCCGGCATTATGTTCTCAAAGCTGGGTGGTATAGCTGGATCATCCTCATGAGGAGAAGATGAAGATGAACTATCAACAGTTTCGGGAGTTGGCATAACAGAGGAGAACCCGAATGTGCCTGTTGCCGTATTTTTTTGAGTAAGAAACTCAATATCCTTATAATGAGGGAATGGTTTATCCCTACATTTTGTATAGGCCGGATTCTCGTGGACAAAGACACGAGGATTAGGATAGCTTCACCAATTTAAATATCTACTAACTTACAATCTTAACGCAAATAATATAAATTTTACCGCGATTACTGCTTGCCAGTCTTCATTATCACCAGCGGTAGGAATGTTGTTCGTGTGATCCCATCCCCAGCCGCTCTTGTTTGATAAGTAGTAATATAATGCAAAAGTTCTCTTCAAAACTTTAAGACGGTTCTTTATTTGGTCCTTCGATAGGTCGATATTATGTCTAGAATTGACCTCCTTAACGACTCGGTTCCACGCCAGAGTTGTGAAAGTACCATTTATATTGTTTCCTAGTGCGTGCTCCTCTGTTAACAAAGATAATAGGGTGCTATCCATAGATTCGGTCCAGTTAGGTGTTCGCGTTCCCGTTTGTGGGCGCGAACTACTTCCACCTTCTGTCCGCATATTCTCATTTTGACGGTAGTTTTGGGTTTGCTCGATGTTATGCGTAGGCCTAGAAAATCTCTTCCAAGGACGCATCTGATTAAAATAAATTGTTATTGGTAAAGATCATGCAACACTTGCCATTGCTTCCCAACATTGGAGTAGAGTAAATTAATTATTAATATAGAATTAAAATTATTGGCCAAAACCGGATGATATTCAACCTTGGTTGTTGTCAAGGAATAGTGTATTTTTTAAAAAAATTTTGCTCAATTAGTTTCCAACTACACATGGGGTTGCAATGGATTATAAATCCTTGCCATCCAACTGATGAATATGGAAACAATCATCATTGCAAAAGGTTGGGTGATTTCATCCTTTTTGGGTCATTTTTCGCGGCAACTAGCAATTATACATTTAATTTCCAATTATATATACGAACAAAACTCACTTACACCAAACATATGGAATATCACTAATATATATAGCAATCATAGGGGAGTGAGATTAATGGAGCGGACTTACTTTGCGTGAGTAGTCAATTCTGCTTTCGGAAGTCAGATAATGAAATCAACCCAACAGATCGGCACCAACAGTCAGCAAGGCAGGCAATTCACAATGTTGGAAACACTGTAACCACGACAGGAGCGCAAGAAGAAGGCGGACGAAGAAGGCGGCGGGCTCGGGGCCCGGGCGCGGGGGCGGCCGGCCTCGGGGGGCTCGGGGGGGCAGCGGGCTCGGGGGCCCGGGCACGGGGGGCAGAGGGAGAAGAAGGCGACGAGCTCGGGGGCTCGGGGGGCGGAGGAAGAAGAAGGCGGCGGCTCGGGGGCCCGGGCGCTGGGGGGCGGCCGGCCTCGGGGGGATCGGGGGGCGGCGGGCTCGGGGCCCGGGCGCGGGGGGCGGCCGGCCGCGGGGGGCTCGGGGGGGCGGAGGGAGAAGAACGCGACGAGCTCGGGGGGCTCGGGGGGCGGAGGAAGAAGAAGGCGGCGGCTCGGGGGGCTCGGGGGTCGGAGGAAGAAGAAGGCGGCGAGCTCGAGGGGCTCGGGGGGCGGAGGAAGAAGAAGGCGGCGGCTCGGGGGGCTCGAGGGGCGGAGGAAGAAGAAGGCGGCGGCTCGGGGGCTCGGGGGGCCGGAGGAAGAAGAAGGCGGCTGCTCGGGGGCTCGGGGGGCCGGGCTCGGGGGCTCGGGGGCCGGGATCGGGGAGGGAGGGAGGATGGAGAGAGCGGAGAGAACTTGGAGCTAATGGAGATGAGACGAAGAAGAGAGGAGAAGATGGAGATGACAAGAGGGAGAGAGAGAGAGGGGCAGGCATCATCAATGCCTGCGGGCAGGCATTATCAATGCCTGCCTTCTCGGGAGGTGGAAAAGGAGGGGGGGGGGAGAGGAGAGAGAGATGAATATTTTAATTAATAAAAAAGAGTAAAAGTAAGGAAAAAATGGTAGTATGGTAAAAAATTTAATAGTAAAATATTAGGATGGGATTTGTTATACCAGCTATTCTCCTTGTTCTAGGTTAAGCAATACCAGACGGTTCCAGATGCGTTTGGGAGAATAAGGGGGATAAACCCGCTATTCCCGGTTCCGTTCCATTACCAAACGGGGCCTAAGGGCTTACTTGCCATTAAAATAAAATTTAGAGATAGAATAAAAATATATAAAAATATAATTTTATGTTTTTTTTTTATAGAATCATATAAAATATATTGCAATATGTAGAATCTAATATTATTTATAAAATTAAATAAAATATTATTTACTGTACTTTTTTATCATAAGTTGTGCAATTTTTTTATAATTCCAAACAAAATATAATTATTTCTGTACAATTCTTGTACTATTTTTACTCAGTTTAATTTATAATTTTTGAGCTCCTCTCATTTCTCAAAGAAATTACTAAATTGTTGTTACTATTGTCAATAAATTTATTATTTTAATCAAAAACTAATAATGCTATTAAAAAATTTACAAATATAATTAAATTTATATTTTTAAAAATATATAAACTCTTTACTATATATATATATATATATATATATATATATATATATATATATAGTAAAGAGTTTATATATTTTTAAGAGTGCAAACTTATCTATGTTTGCTTGTGAATTATTTATTATTGAATTTATATTGAAATCCGTATTATTATACAAACATTTAAGAAGAAAAATAAGGTATAATTGTACACATCCAAATAAAAATTTTATGATAAAATATTTACAAGTATAAATAAGTTTATATTTTTGAATATATATATATATATATATATAAAATTAGGCTAGAATACTATCGATAGCACCAAGTCATTAGTACTATCAAGTTTTTAACTTTTGGATTAAAAAATGTGTTGTTAAGATGATAGCATATTAGCATTTAACTTAAACTAGCCCAATTAATAATTTTATAGTGTTTGCATCTCGGTCCACAAAAATAAGTACTTTACTTAACATGCAAGCAGACTACGACATAGAATTACTACGCCGCCTGCTAATTTTGGAAGAAATCCAACCCACCTGGAACGCGCTGATCTGCAGCCTGATTAAGCTGAAACTGAAGATGCAACAGCAAAATTACTCCTCCGCTGTCCAGAAAATGCAACAGCAAAAAGTGATCTTAAGATGCTGCAAGAAATTCCATAAAAACTCAAAACGGAGAGGACCAATGAATACAAAAGTTGAAGGCCTACCTCTCATGAAGATCCACCTGAAATTTCAGCCTAAAATTCCAAAGGGTAAACCCAGGGTAGTCCGCGGAAGAAACGTCGATGAAGAAAACTGCAATTGGAGGAACGTCGAAGCTCGCGGAGTTGAGGAAGAGGCTGATGAAACGATCTCCAAAAATCCTCAAAAACCCCTAGAAGTGAAGAAGACTTGTAGAACTTCTTCTCTGTCGAAGGAGGCCCCAAGAAAATTCTCCAAAAGTCCCAAAATGGTAGCACAAAGGACCTATTTAAAGAGGAAAAATCAAGAAAACTCCATTTCGAGTCAAGGGGAAAACCGGGCACCCAGATCCGCACAGGACCGCACCCGCGACTCGTGGAGGCCATCGACCCCGCCTCCGCACAGTGCTCGATGTGCGAGATGGCGCCACGCATCCTAATGTTCGTGCGAGTATAAATAAGCGAACTATCTTCGAAAAAATAGGTCCCGCAATCTTGTAAGCTAGCGACCACACCAGCATTTCAATACATTCAATTACTACATCTACAACTTTCCTTGATTAGATTTATTGTTTTTGTTACATCTTTCCTTACAGCTTTTTTAACCGCTTTCCTTACAGCTTTTTTAGAAGTAGTCTTAATTTTGTAACCGAGCCTTATAATCTTTTCGAGCAATACAAAGTGATTCGGCTATTCCGACTGAGTGATTTTCTTTAGAACTTCGAGTTTCAGTTTGTTTTAGCTCTCCCAAGCCGAAATTCGCTCAATGTTTGAGTGAGAAGAATTCGGTCGAGTGGATCCCTCCTCGACCTAATCATTTAACACGCGGCGCATTCAACTCAGATGGTCATTTTCGAAACCGATCGCAAACTGAATCAGGTCAACGGTCGAAGTCCGCGCGGCGAACTTTCGGACCACAGCAAATATATGACAGTTTTATATTAATAATACCCTCAAATACACCATTTTTCTTGCATCCATTAGCTTAGTTTCATACGAAGCATATGAAACTAACCTTACGCCAATAGTCTAACAGTAAAAAAAAACTAGAAAGAAAAAATAAATTATTAATTATTATTCATAAACAGTAGTAACAACCGAGTACAATTAACTAAAAATAATTAATATACTTACTGTATATATTTTGATATGCTGTAGTAATTCGAAACAACTACATACGTACTGTTCATAAGACGCAAATTCATAATCAAATAATAGAAGCAAATAATAAATAAAACTTCCTCCTAGTTGATTCTTACAGTGGGGTCGGAATCAACATAGTAAAAGAAATATTTTTTTCTTTTTTTGTTTCGTAGATCACTTCCCTGCGACAGAGAGGACAGAGGGAGCGAGCGTGCAGCCACCGGAAGATACAATTGTCGTGAAAATAATGAGAGCAGGGCAGGCGAACAACTTGATCAGAACTGGTCGAAAGCCCGTCGAGGCAGATCGCGCACACTCTTTCTTCTTCTTCCTCCTCCTCTGATCCCGAAACTGCAGCGACTGGACGGGGCTCCTTCAATTCCGTAACCACCGACAGCGGAGGCGACGCTGCCGCCGCAGAGGTAGAGACTACAGTGATCTCCACAAAGACCGGGAGCCACATGCGGCACTCGTTGCGCCTGTCGGTCAGCATTTGGTAGGCGACGAGGCCGAACTGGTTTGCGGCGCCTTCCCGCGCGTGCAACGGAACCGCAGGGTACAATTCCAGTATGCCGAACACGATCGCAGACGCCTTTCTGAAGACACCGTGGCCACCGTCGTCCAAGATTCTCTCTCGCTCCGGGCACAGCTCCGTGCATGGTATCGTCTCAAACCGCGGAATGCCTGGATCTATGTGCCTCGTCCCGCGTTCTTCGTCCTCGATGATGTTCTTGATGTCGAAGTTGATTTTGAAAGACACGGACGGCCACGGCCGAACCGCTCTATCACGTAGGTCGATGCGTTTGTTTCCGTTGTAGAGGCGAACGGATAAATCAGTCGTAAATACTCGGTGGGTGCAGCTCTTCAGAGGCATTCTATTAGTTTTGAGAAAACGAAACGCGCTTTGAAGAAGAAGAGCAAATCAATAATAATATTAAAAATTAATTTTCCTGATCATTTATAGTAAACAATTGTATATATATTGCTTCGCATGTGTTCAAATAGGGTATATCGCTGTTTAATCAAAAAAAAAAAAAAAAAAAGACTGAATATATCCTAGTCAAACTCTCCGCAACCAACTCCTAAAAACAAACGGATTCGAATTAATTACCTGCATCAATATATCGATCGTAATCTCACTACAGAAATATAATTAAAGTTTGATTTGATAGAATTTTAAAATTTCAATCTTAATTAATTTCAGTTACATAATTTAATCTAATTTAATTAGTTTTCTACAACATCGATCTGATAATGTTAAATCAAAATATTTTGTTTTATTTATCTATAATAATATAAGCTTATATAATATAGTATAGACTTTCATCGAGAAAATTAACTTTATCAAATTCGCCGTATATGTTACAATAAATAAATGGTTTGCAAGCATCCGCAAATATAATCTTATAAGAAAATATTATAAAATATTATGGTAAAAATATAGATAACTTAATTAATTAATGAATGGTAGATTATTTCTATTTGACTATCTATTTAATCTTTTAAAATTTTGATTTTAGTATTAATATTTCGATTGGTTCGATTTAAATTATTTAAAAATTCTTTTTGATATAAATTTTAAATAAGTATTTATTTTAATAAATAATAATTATATAAATTATATAAAATATATAAAGTTCCGTTTGAAGTTACCGATGATTACG
This sequence comes from Tillandsia fasciculata, assembly GCA_029168755.2. Taxonomy (NCBI): domain Eukaryota; kingdom Viridiplantae; phylum Streptophyta; class Magnoliopsida; order Poales; family Bromeliaceae; genus Tillandsia; species Tillandsia fasciculata. The sequence goes on along the minus strand of CM054937.1, from coordinate 1,992,989 downwards.
TTGAAAAAATATTGTGTTCCGCATGCATATATCGCTAGTCCGTTATAATATATTTTTTATAATATTATCTGATATAATAATTTATTCAGTAAGGCTGCGTTTGGTTCGGATATAATCAAAAATTGATTATTCAGGGGATAGGTATAAGTTCAGGTACAAGCAAGAATTATAGTAATTTTGTATTTGATTGAGTATAAAGATTATACTGGGATAAAAAAAATTATGTTTGATAAGTTAAAGAAAAATAAGAATAATAGAGAGGATTAAAATTTGTGGTTGAGTATAAAGGTTATACCGGGATAAGAAAAATTGTGTTTGATAAGTTAAAAAAGAATAAGAATAATAGAGAGAATTAAAATTTATAAAATAAAACAAAAAATTTAAAATTTTATAAATTTAGATATCTTATAATTTTAAAAAAAATTAATTAAAAAAAATAATAATAAGCAACTGGTGGAAGTTCTATCTGTGGAGTGGAACAGTTATTCTACCCTTATACCGGAATAATCTGGTATGGAAAGAACAGCTATTCTTTCTATACTTAAATGCTGTTTTTGTATAAAAGAGATAATCCCCTTATCTCCCTTATACCGTTCCCAAACGACCCCTAATAGTTCTATTATAATATGTTTTCGTCTGTCTCACCAAAATATATATATATATATATATATATATATATATATATATATATATATATATATAGAAATATATTTCTATATGTCAATTTCTATTTTATTCAATAGTTCCGTTAGGATTTTCTCATCACAATTAGCCGTGAATTTCGGACCAAAACAAAACCCAACGGGGAGAGAGGGGGGATGGGGCGGGGATGATCACCTGCTACAACTGAGGAAGAGGGCGAGATCGTTCACGGCGCTGAGGGCGACGGCCCCGGTGAGGCCGGGCAAGGCGACGGGCACCGCGCGGCGCGCTAGGCCACGAGCTGCTCCTCGTGGCGCCGCCGCTCGCGGGCTCCGCCGCCGCCGTGGAGTGAAGCGATTCGCTAGGAGAAGGCGAAGGAAGAGAGCGGCGGCGCCGTCGTCGTTCGACGCAGCATGGTTGGCTCGAGGGCACGGGGCTTTGGTAGGGGTGGAAATTGTAGACGAAACCCCCCTCAACTATTGGATATTTTCACATTAGTTCCCTTAATTATTTTTTTTTAAAAAGAAATTTTGAACTCCACTACGCTCCACTTTGCTAACATTACTATTTTTTGTTTTTGTTTTTTTTTTTTTAATAGACAAACTATGGGCTTACTTGCCATTAAAATAAAATTGAGATAGAATAAAAATATATAAAAATATAATTTTGTGTTTTTTTTTTTTGATAGAATCATATAAAATATATTGTAATATGTAGGATCTAATATTATTTATAAAAATAAATAAAATATTATTTACTGTACTTTTTTATCATAAGTTGTGTAATTTTTTTACAATTCCAAACAAAACCTAATTATTTCTGTACAATTCTTGTACTATTTACTCAGTTTAATTTATAATTTTTGAGCTCCTCTCATTTCTCAAAGAAATTACTAAATTGTCGTTACTATTGTCAATAAATTTATTATTTTAATCAAAAACTAATAATGCTATTAAAAAATTTACAAATATAATTAAATTTATATTTTTAAAAATATATAATCTTTACTATATATATATATATATATATATATATATATATATATATATATATATATATATATTCAAAAATATAAACTTATTCATACTTATACGGTATAATTGTACACATCCTAATAAAAATTTTATGATAAAATATTTACAAATATGAATAAATTTATATTTTTGAATATATATATATATATATATATATATATATATATATATATATATATATATATATATATATATATATATATATATATAATTAGGCTAGAATACTATCGATAGCACCAAGTCATTGGTACTATTAAGTTTTTAGTTTTTGAATTAAAAAATGTGTTGTTAAGATGATAATGGTCCCCTAGGGTTTACTAGGTGGTTGGTTGAATAGTAAAAATCTTAGGGGACCACTATAATTCTAACCGCATATTTTTTCATCCAACGGCAGAAAACTTATATATATATATATATATATATATATATATATATATATATATATATATATATATATAGTGAGAGTGAGGCTTACATATTTTTAAAAGTACAAATTTATTCATATTTATAAATTTTTTACTATTAAATTTGTATTAAAATTTATGTTTTTTAAAGTCAACTAAAAAAAATAAAGATAAAATAAAAAATAGAAATTCTAATACAAATTTAATGATAAATAATTTATAAGTATGAATGGATTTGTAATATTCCTGTGGTCCCAAAAATTAAATTTTAATAGCTAATAAAGGTGATTTTAAGGTCACTTAATCACAGGATAAATAGTGTCAATCATATATTATCAACACAAATACTCTCTCTATATATAGAGAGATATAAAGAAGAGAGAGAGACAGAGCGCCCGAGCCAGATGCAGCAAGAACCAACATGCCAAATTCTACAAGAAAACCCAGCGTAATTGACCAACAAAAGAATATGAATACATATATATATAATAAGCACTTATTGAAATCCAATCACAATTTATTTCTATTTTTTTTACAGCAAAATGTATGGATATGTTGTCTCCCTATTATCTGAATATTGTGAGTTGGTTCCTCTATATATATTGCACTTTCAATAGTAGATCATCAATTTTTTTTTCTTTCAGTCGAAATGGTCATTTCATCTCTATATATCATAATAAACATCTAATTAATTTCAATTTAAATTGATATAATTCATGTAGGGACAACTTGCAACCTGGAGATAATACATGCTATTGTAGATATAATTCATGCTATTGCAACCTGGATGATCACCTGCTACAGCTGAGAATGAGGGCGAGATCGCTCACGGCGCTGAGGGTGACGACCCGGTGAGGTCGAGCAAGGCGACGGGCACTGGGCGGAGCACTAGGCCACGAGCTGATCCTCGTGCCGCAGTTGCTCTTGAGCTCTGCCGTTGTCGCCGCCAAAATTCGCTCAGTGTTTGAGCAAGAAGAATCCGATCGAATTCCTTATCGATCTAATCATTTGACATGCAGGGCATTCACTTTCATACCACAGCAAATTAATACATGACAGTTTTATATTAATAATACCCTCAGATACGCATTTTTCATGCATTCATTAGCTTAGTTTCAAGCTTACGCCAATAATCAATAGTTAAAAAAAAAAACTAGAAAGAAAAAATAAATCATTAATTATTATTCATAAACAGTTATAAAGTTATAATAACCGAATACATCTTATAACTAAAAATAGAAGAAAATAATAAATAAAACTTGCTCCTATTTGATCCCTACCTGAATGATTAATTCTAGATCGCTTCCCTGCGACAGAGAGGGCAGAGGGAGTGAGCGTGCAGCCACCGGGCGATACAATTATCGTGAAAAATATGAGAACAGGGCAGGCGAGCAACCACAGAGCCGACAATAAGCACTTCGAGGCAGATCGCGCACACTTGTTCTTCTTCCCCCTCCAATTCCCTGACCACCACCGACGGCGGAGGCGACACTGCCGCCGCAGAGGTAGAGACTACAGTGATCTCCACAAAGACCGGGAGCTTCATGCGGCACGCGTAGCGCCTGTCGCTCAGCATTTGGTAGGCGACGCGGCCGAACTCGTTTGCGGCGCCTTCCCGCGCGTGCAACGGAACCGCAGGGTACAATTCCAGTATGCCGGACACGATCGCAGACGCCTTTCTGAAGACACCGTCGCCACCGTCGTCGAAGATTCTCTCTCGCTCCGGGCACAGCTCCGTGCATGGTATCGTCTCAAACCGCCAGACCGGAGCGCCTTGATCTATGTAACTCATCCCGCGTTCTTCGTCCTCGATGATGTTCTTGATGTCGAAGTTGACTCTGAAGGACACGGACGGCCACGGCCGAACCGCCCTAGCACATAGGTTGATGCGTTTGTTTCTATTGTAGAGGCGGACCATTGAATCAGTCGTAAATACTCGGTAGGTGCAGCTCTTCAGAGGCATTCTATTAGTTTTGCAGAAATTATATATATATATATATATATATATCTTCAGTACTATCAACTGCTTCTGAGAAAACGAAACGAAACGCGCTTTGAAGAAGAAGAAGAGCAAATCAATAATAATATTAAAAAAAATTAATTTTCCTGATTATTTATATTAAACAATTGTATATATAATATAATATGATATAATATTTTAAGACCTAATATATCCTAGTCAAACTCTCCGCCGCCAACTCCTAAAAACAAACGGATTCGAATTAATTACCTGCATCAATATATCGATCGTAATCTCACTACAGAAATATAATTAAAGTTTGATTTGATAGAATTTTAAAATTTTAATCTCAATTAATTTCGGTTACATAATTTAATCTAATTTAATTAGTTTTCTACAACATCGATCTGATAATGTTAAATCAAAATATTTTGTTTTATTTATCTATAATAATATAAGCTTATATAATATAGTATAGACTTTCATCGAGAAAATTAACTTCATCAAATTCGCCGTATATGTTACTATAAATAAATGGTTTGCAAGCATCCGCAAATATAATCTTATCTTATAAATTAAAAAGATCAAATATGGCATACTTAAAATATATTATAAAATATTATGGTAAAAATATAGATAACTTAATTAATTAATGAATGGTAGATTATTTCTATTTGACTATCTACTTAATCTTTTAAAATTTTGATTTTAGTATTAATATTTCGATTGGTTTGATTTAAATTATTTAAAAATTCTTTTTGATATAAATTTTAAATAAGTATATATTTTAATAAATATATGATTATATAAATTATATAAAATATATAATGTTACGTTTGAAGTTACCGAAGATCACGTTGAAAAAATATTGTGTTCTGCATATATCGCTAGTCCGTTATAATATATTTTTTATAATATTATCTGATATAATAACTTATTATTCCGTAAATAGTTCTATTATAATATGTTTTCGTCTGTCTCACAAATATATATATATATATATATATATATATATATATATATATATAGAAATATATTTCTATATGTCAATTTCTATTTTATTCAATAGTTCCGTTAGGATTTTCTCATCACAATTAGCCGTAAATTTCGGACCAAAACAAAACCCAACGGGGAGAGAGGGGGGGATGGGGCGGGGATGATCACCTGCTACAGCTGAGGAAGAGGGCGAGATCGTTCACGGCGCTGAGGGCGACGGCCCCGGTGAGGCCGGGCAAGGCGACGGGCACCGCGCGGCGCGCCAGGCCACGAGCTGCTCCTCGTGCCGCCGCCGCTCTCGGGCTCCGCCGCCGCCGTGGAGTGAAGTGATTTGCTAGGAGAAGGCGAAGGAAGAGAGCGGCGGCGCCGTCGTCGTTCGACGCAGCATGGTTGGCTCGAGGGCACGGGGCTTTGGTAGGGGTGGAAATTGTACACGAAATCCCCCTCAACTATTGGATATTTTCACATTAGTTCCCTTAATTATTTCTTTTTTAAAAAGAAACCCTTAATTATTTCTTTTTTAAAAAAAAATTTTAAGACTTTAGGCCCCCGTTTGGTTAAGGGGATAAGGGGGAATAACTCTCTTATCCCCAAAACTATACCCAAACGGTAAATAAGGGGGGGTTTTACTAAACCCGGAATAGTGGAATAAGGGGAGTTTAGCAAACCCACCCCCTCCCCCGAAATAGTGGAATAAGGTGGGCACGATTTCCGAGGTCTCTCTCTTTCTTATTCATCTTATTCTTTTTATTCCTCTTTAACTTACCAAACACAATTTTTCCTAAATCCGGTATAACTCTTAAACCGAACCAAACGTAAATTTACTCTAGTTCCGACTTAAACCATAATTTATACCTATCCCCGGTATAACTAAAACCCTCTTAAACCCGAACCAAGCGGAGCCTAGGTGAAACCACTACGCTCCACTTTGCTAACATTACTATTTTTTGTTTTTTGTTTTTTTTTTTAATAGACAAACTAAGGGCTTACTTGCCATTAAAATAAAATTGAGTTAGAATAAAAATATATAAAAATATAATTTTGTGTGTTTTTTTTTTTTTTTTTGATAGAATCATATAAAATATATTGCAATATATAGAATCTAATATTATTTATAAAATTAAATAAAATATTATTTACTGTACTTTTTTATCATAAGTTGTGTAATTTTTTCACAATTCCAAACAAAACCTAATTATTTCTTTACAATTCTTGTACTATTTACTCAGTTTAATTTATAATTTTTGAACTACTCTCATTTCTCAAAAACATTACTAAATTGCCGTTACTATTGTCAATGAATTTATTATTTTAATCAAAAACTAATAATACTATTAAAAAATTTACAAGCATAATTAAATTTATATTTTTAAAAATATATAATCTTTACTATATATATATATATAAAATAGAGTTTATATATTTTCAAAAGTACAAACTTATCGATGCTTGCTTATGAATTATTTATTGTTGAATTTGTATTGAAATCCGTATTATTATACAAATATTTAAGAAGAAAAAAAAAATATAATTGTACACATCCTAATAAAAATTTGATGATAAAATATTTACAAGTATGAATAAATTTATACTTTTGAAAGTATATAAATCCAATTATATTTATGAATTTTTTACCTTGAGATTTGTGCTATTATAAAGTCAACTAAATAAAAAAAAAAAAAACACAAATCTTAATATAAATCTATTAATAAAAAATTTATAAATATATTTAGGCTTGTGCCAGAGAGAGAGAGAGAGAGAGAGAGAGAGAGAGAGAGAGAGAGAGAGAGAGAGAGTGTGTGTGTGTGTGAAGCTTATATATTTTTAAAAGTACAAACTCATCCATATTTATAAATTTTTTACTATTGAATTTGTATTAAAATTTATGTTTTTCTAAAGTCAACTAAAAAATGATAAAGATAAAATAAAAAACACAAATCCAATACAAATTCAATGATTAACAATTTACAAATATGGATGGATTTGTAATATTCATGTAGTCTCAAAAAATAAATTTTAATAGCTAATAAAGGTGATTTTAAGGCCACTTAATCACAGGATAAATAGTTTCAATCATATATTATCAACTCAAATACTCTCTCTATATATAGAGAGATATAGAGAAGAGGGAGAGAGAGAGAGAGAGCCCGAGCCAGATGCAGCAAGAACCAACATGCCAAATTCTACAATAACACCCTGCGTAATTGACCAACAAAAGAACATGAATACATATATATAATAAGCACTTATTGAAATCCAATCACAATTTATTTCTATTTTTTTTCCAGCAAAATGTATGGATATGTTGTCACCCTATTATCTGAATATTGTGAGTTGGTCCCTCTATATATATTGCACTTTTTAATAGTAGATCATCAAAAAAAATTTCCTTTCAGTCGAAATGATCATTTCATTTCTATATATCATAATAAACATCTAATTAATTTCAACTTAAATTGATATAATTCATGTAGAGACAACTTGCAACCTGGAGATAATACATGCTATTGTAAATATAACTATACATTTTACTTCTTTTTTTTTTTTTTTTTTTTTTCTTTCTTTTTGACCCTGTTTAATTATTGAAAGTGAGGTGGCAATAAATTAAGTAAAATGTATATTAAACCAACTAATTAATTACTGAGATTTGCGCCGGATTATAATATGAACATAAAATATATTAAGTCCCTCGCTCCCCCCCCCCCCTCTCTCTCTCTCTCTCTCTCTCTCTATCTATCCACATCTATCTGGCAGAGTAGAATGATCTAAGAAATAAAATTAGGCAAAGGGATAGATCTAATTCTGAACTGACCGTCTCAACTGGCCGGTCAAGCCTTTACCGCCTACGAATAAGCCACGGTCCAACTCTCCGTACTGTTCAGATTACACACCGCTGGTGGCCCGTCAACAGTAGATGCTAGCCTACCCTCCTAACACCCTCCATCTGGCCCCTTAGTCGAATCAATCTCTAGTAAGCTCAAAATGACATGCAGGCTATGATCAAACGATGAATCCTCAAATCACCGACGACACAAGACATGAATCCTAAGGTCAGCTCACGCGTCCCTAACACTAAAGTACCAACTATCTCAAAACCTATGCTCCAAGGCGCACACAGACAACCACTCGCAGAGGCCCTCGGCCCCCGAAAACCCGAAGACAGAAGCAATATTTACATCAACATGACATGGCACAAAAATCACCAACAAAGGACCCCTTATCTCTAATACCAAACAACACTACCGAATGGTCAACCCCAGAACATCAGACTAACCCGATCTACTATAAAAAACGACATCTACCCCAAAACACGTGCAACCCAAAATACTCGTACGCCCATACTAAACACGAAACACTCTAAATCACTAACATGGATCCCCCGACAATAGATAAATCCAATCATGCTAACATAAAGCCTATCTCCAAATATGCGCATCCAAAAAGTCCCCAAAAGCCCTCAATAATAAAATAATAATATTCAAAACCCTCGATCCCAAACAGTCCAAGAACGAGTAAAACATGCAACTTTCTACAACTAAAAGCAATATGAAAGTAGATAAAATTCCTACATTTAGCATGCAGATATAATCAATAATCCGCCATTCTCAGTGATACGAAACCCACTTGGAACACAAATCCTAGGAGAACTCGATCGGCGGGAAGATTACACGCTCAACGGTGATCACCACGCGCAAACGGCACAACCCGAAAAGCCCGGCGGCACACCGCACGGCAAGACGACACATAAACGCGATCCCTAAAAACGACACGCCATCGAAACTTGCGTGCGCACGTCCGTTTGACTCTGCGGAACGCTCCGCACGCGCTCCATGGCACTCTTGGCGCGCTCGTGGCCCTTCTCTTCCTCTCCCTCGCGCTGCCTCTCTCTCTCTCTCTCTCTCTCTCTCTCTCTCTCTCTCTCTCAAACCCTACAGTTCGAGAAGAAGCAAAAAGAGAAAAAGGTCCCGCGTGTTTAAATAGGCCAAAAACACAAGATTCGGGCCCTGAAATCGCCCTTTTGGGCGCCTGAAAAAAATCAAGCTACTACAGTGCCGCCCGCGGGAGCCCGGTCGTGCGCCCGCGACCGCTCCGAGGTCGCCACATTCCATGCCATGCGCCCACGCCTGTGCACGTCGCGCATCGTGCCTAATAGGGCGCTGCCACGTGGCGTTCCCACACCGCCCCGCGCCTGTGCGCGCGCTTCCCCGCGCACCGCTGCCACCTCGGCCGTCGTGCTGCCTCGCAGACCGCGCCCACACACACGCAAGCAACCTCTCTCTCACCAAAAGCCTTCCAATACTCACCTCGGACTCCGTTTTTCGCGTCGATTAGCGCAAAAATGGTCCCAGCTCGGTCCGGCAATCCCTCACTATGCAAAAAGACCAACCTGATTACGGCTTTGCAATTTGCAAAAGTCCAGTACCTCACAAAAGGCTTTCTTCTCAAGATCCCCAATGAAAGAGGGACCCAGAATAAAATGCATGGGGTCCTCCTCTGTGGGAAGAATGAGACGGAAGTCGACATTAGGGTTCGATGGTAGCGGAGTGGCGCGAGGTGACATTGGAGAAGGAAAAGAAGCGAGCCGAATGAAGCGGCAGAGAGAAATGCAAAAATAAGATGAGTGCAAGAGGGTGAAGTGCTCTCTGAGAGAAAAAGAAGAAGTTTTAAAAAAAAGGAAACGAAGCATCCGAAGCGAGCGTTTTCGGAAAAGATGAAACAATGGTCGTCGTTTTCTGTTTCTCGGGGACGACGACATTTATGGTGATTAGATTAGGACGTGATCGGAGACCGTCAGATGAGATATTAATGTAAGCTAGGTGCTCATCATGAATTACCTCATAAATCAAGGACACAAATCATTAATAGGGAAACGATAGAAGCGCGATCTGTAGTCGTCGGATTGAGGCATCAGGCGGACCGACCGTTGATCTTGGATTGTCCTCTATTAAGGGACAAGACAAAAAGATGAGATAATGGCGAAGAACAAAAGGAATGATCAGCGATCTTGGCATTATTGAGACCAAGAAAATCACCACGTGGCAGGAAACACGCACAGTATGATCGAGCCGATAGATTCAACCAAGGAGTGGCACATGGAACAAAAAGTAGCTAGACAAGTTGACCGAAGAATCATGAGCCAATGAGAGACACTTACATTTTTGACAGAAAATAAGCTTTAATTGGCTGTCTCAAGTAAAGTTTGGTCATCGGCTCCTTTAGCCGATTAATCATGATTTTCTGGATGGGAAATCATTTCTCGACTCAACGAGCCGAGTAGGAAATCGATCTTCGGCTCCATGAGCCCATGAGCCGAATAAGGGTATGGACCGAAGCCTAGAAAGTTCAATTCCTAAAATGAATAGTGCGAGATTATAGATGCGAGATTATAGGGCGCGAATCTCGCAACCAGCGCATTTTTGGAAAGAAACGTTTTGTTTCACTATTTTTCAGGGATCACATCGTGATATTCAAAATAAACATGGCCAGAAAAAGCGCCACTATCTTGTTTGAGGAAAGAAATTCCCAGATGGAAGGTGACCGAGAAATTCGTCATTAGCTAAAATAGCGGGGTTCGCACATGTATAAATAAGCGAACTATGTAATAAAAAAGGGATTCTATAATCGCGTAAGCCAGAGACCACCTTGCTTTTCAATACCTTCAATTTTTCACATCTACTGCTTTCTAGACTAGCTTTATTGCTTTCCTAGAGTAATTTTACTGTTTTTCCTTACGACTTTCCTAGGAGTAGTCGTAATCTTGTAATTAATCCTTGTAACCATTTCCATCTCAAGTAATACAAAGTGATTCGGCTCGTTTGGCGGAATTCGATTTTCTGAAACTTTTTGAGATCCTGTTCGATAAGTAGCTCGACTCCTCTAGGCTAAGCTTTGTTGGTGTTCGAAGTGAGAAAAATCTGATTTAGCAGATCCCTCCTCAACCTAATCGTTTGTCACGCGACACATTACAGAGGGCCAACTACGAAGCCGATCGAAAACCGAGTTGGCCAACGGTCAACAAAACTCTTGGCTCCCAACAGTGGGAGAATGTGTTACAATGAAAAAATATTGCGTTCTGCATATCGCTAATCCGTTATGATATATGTTATACAATCTCACCTGATGTAATATCACGTTTCGCATGTCGTAATAAGTTCGTATAATATATTTTCGTCAGTCTCACCAAAAAAGCGCAAAAAAAATATCCCTATATGCCAAGTCCCATTTTATTTAATAGCGTAGATAAATTTCAATACCAAACTGATCCTACTTAAGCTCATAAAGATAAGCGATGTCTTTAAATTTTAAGATAAATTTCAATACCAAACTGATCCTAATTAAGCTCGTAAAAATAAACGATGTCTTTAAATTTTAAAATTAAACCGTCATTAATTGACTCATAACTAAAATTAAGTAAATAAAAATGATACATAGTAAAGTCGTAATTTTTAAATATTAGATAGTTAGATTAAAGTACATGATAGTTAAAATAAATTCTATACGTTTTTATTTAAAATTGTAGTAGTAGAATTTTTATTCTAAAACGATTATGACTGGTAGGTAATATGAGTCTTGGACTTGTACAGGGTAAGCATCTTGAAAAACAAATTCTCCACAAGGCTAAATCCAAGGATAATATTATGTAGGTTACACCCCAAAAAAAAAAAAAAAAAAAACACTTTAAGATTTACCAAAAGTATAATTTTATCACACGGTAGAAAAAAAAAAAAAAAAAAAAAAAAAAAAAAAAAAAAAAAAAAAAAAAAAAAAAAAAAAAAAAAAACCACCGTAGATAGCTAAATATAAACCACCGTAGATAGCTAAATATAATTTTTTAACAAAAATATAGAGCTTGGATGTTAGATCCTATTTAAAGCTAAAATAAAAGGCAAAATTAAAAAATCAAACTATAAGTTTTCAAAATGATAAAAAAGCAAATTGGTTAAAATGCAGGGCACTAACTGGACTGTTCCTTTTTCTTCCTTTCTTTATTATAGTTAAAAATATGTCAACAACAACGTCACAGCAAGAACACATAATAGAGTCAACTAAATTAGGCTGTTGAACTTAATTGCAATAAAGTTTGAGCAAAAAATTACAACAAATCAACATTTGAGAATCAAAGTGCACTTTGCTCATAGTTTGAATTTTTGCCTATTTTGAAGGAAAAATGTATTTTGTACATCCCAAATAGGATATAAGATGTACACCCAGATAGCATTGCTCATTCTAAAGATGACGCAATTATTAATTACCTCTTAGAGATGATTTGACTGCTAATTCAATTATCAAAAGACTGTTCACTTGATTCTCATAGCTATCAATAAATCCTTGGGCAGCCATTCATCTCTAATTCATTTATAGCCCAATTTGATTTAGAATTCTGGATTGGCTCTGTGGTAATCCGGATCTTCGCAGGATTTTTCTGTGGCATCTGGAGGCATATATGGTGTATTAGAGTTGGTTGTGCGCGAATCGGATCCCAGATTTGGGTCCGGCGAGAAAAATGGATCAAGAACACATTTTCGGGGGCTTCCGGCAAAATTTCGGATGAGAATTTGGCGAAACGGACAGCGGATTTGGACTCAGCGCACGAAAACGATCAAAATGGGCTATTTACTTGTTTGAGACTTCTGGTTGAGGTATGTTTAGTTTCGAGGACGAAACTTTTTTTTAGTGGGAAAGGATGTGATGATCCGGATCTTCGTAGGATTTTTCTGTGGCTTCTGGAGGCATATATGGTGTATTAGAGTTAATTGTGCGCGAATCGGATCCCAGATTTGGGTCCGGCGTGAAAAATAGATCAAGAATACATTTCCGGGGGCTTCCGGCAAAATTTCGGATGAGAATTTGGCGAAATGGACAGCGGATTTTGACTCAGCGCGCGAAAACGATCAAAATGAGCTATTTACTTGTTTTCGGCGCCAAAATTACTGTTCACGCGGCGTCAAGCAGGGCGGCGGGATGGCGACACGTGGCAGCTCCTGATTGGTGGACACATTCCTGAAGACCCGGTGCGTGGACCGGGAGCATGGACCACGTGAACCGCGTGGGGGACACGTGGCACCTCCCGGTTGGCTGGCTCAAGCCGCCCACGTGCGCGAGGCACGCAGAACACATGGGCGGCTGGGACATGTGGCGCTTTCCGAATGGCATTGCACGACTGTTTCATGTTTGGGATCGTACGGCACAATCTGATTGGCTAGAAATGTTGTTTCCTGTTTTGGTCCAGGATTTGGTGTGGAGCTCGAATGCTTGGCTATAAATAGGTCATTTTGGAATCATTTTTGGGTGCATTTTTTTGGGGTTTCTGTAATCCGAATTCAGTACAAATTTTTACAATGAGTTTCTACATCAAGTGATCTTCAATTTTTGGGGTTTTGGGAAATTTTTTGAATTCATCTGCTATTTTTCCCAGCATAATCTTGAGAGCCGCGCGATTTCTTCGACATTGATTTTTCTCGTCGACTCTTCGTCGGAGAGCTCATGGAGGTTTTTGCCGATTTTTGCGGCAGCATTTCCGCGACAGGTAGGCCTTCGATGTCATATTATCGCTCTGCTCCGTTTTGAGTTTTTATTGGAGTTTGTGCATCCTCTTTAGACCCTCTTTTTCTGCGACACTTTTTATGGATAGTAGAGGAATAATTACAGAATTTCTTGATCTACGGGTGACAGAAATTGGTGTTTAAGCCGTCGAATGACATCTACACTTTAAGAGGATTGCAACCGTATTTTTTCTAAAATTTTTAGAGGGCATCTCGAAGAACGTAATTTCCTATTTTGTGGACAGATGTGTAAGAAATTACTGTTTGACTTTATCGCGATGTTTGGCTTATATCTCAGCAACCGGGAGGAGTTTTCTGATGATTTTTCGTGCGTCGGAATCGTGAGAACCTGAGGATCGCACCTGTTAAGTTTCAGCTCTTTTGGACTCTGGATTTACGCGCATCTAGGTGGGTTGGATTTTTCTCCAAGTCTGCGGACTTCTTTCTAATTCTAGTATATTAGAACACAGCATGATATGTCTTGTCATCATTTGATTAGTACTCCGTCATTTGTTGCATAATGTTGACCAGACTTGTACACTTGGGTTAGTAGTTGCGTTCCAACATCCCTACACATATTTTTTATTACTTTTCTAGTCATAATGTTTCTCCTCGCCCAAACGATGGGCCAAATGGTCGGGATAGTGTAGGGTGTATGTTACACTCGTGCCGGGGGGGGGGCGAGTGGAGTCTGGTAGCTGTGGTCAGATCTGCACTAGAAATAGGGAGCCGTGGGTAGACGGTGATCCCGAGCCGTGGAGTTTCCGGCTGATGATGTCAGTGGTTGATTGTAGGTATTATTGATCTGATTGATCATAGATTGAACTATAGCCTGCATGAGCCGTATGGAGCTCGACAGAGATATGCGGATACTTCCTCGGTGGGGTCGCGCCCCTCGAGTGCCGCTTCAGAGCCGGGCCTGTTACTTTGCTATCGCGACTTGTCGACGCAGTTCGAGTGGGACCCCCTACGTAAATCCCGTCCCTGTGGGGATGTGTGGTAGTAGGTTGGCGCAGGTTTGGCTGGACCCTATGTGACAGTCAGTATGATTGGGTTATCTGAGCATATCGGGGAGATGTATCTTTATCACCAGTATTATTCTTTGAGCATGATAGATAGAGGCATGATAGCTGTAGAGTATTTTTTAGTTATTTGTCACTTTTACCACCATTGTTATCTTATGCCTCCAGTAGATTTAGTGGGCAGACCGTAGAGTTGGAGACGGTACCCACTGAGAACTACGTGACGGTGTAGTTCTCACACCAGCTGTGGTGACAGATATTTTTTTGAGGTAGCTGTTCCAGCTTCAATTCGAGCGGAGGCAGCAGATCGAGGTAAGGGCGTGGCCGAATAGTTCCTTACCAGTTTATTTGAGGGTCAGAGGTAGATGTACCCTGTATATGTAAGATTTTATTTTGTACTGGACAGTCTAAGAAATTTATTGTATCTTGTTCATAGTGGGAGATGACTATGTATTTTGGATTATGTATATTCAGATGTTCAGTTATGATTCTGTAGCTACTTATTCTTATTCAGCTCTGATACATGTTTAGCTATAGATTTGACTTGCAGGATAGACGCTTCGCCTATGCGGGGTTTCCCGTATGGGTGGCGGATCTGTTGACGAGCCCGGGTCGCAGTTTCGACGCCGGGGCGTGACAGGCTCATTTCAGAAAAAACCATTCAAAACTCTTTCTCACAAACATATTACACTAAGGAGACTACAAATGTTACACTAAGGAGACTACAAGCCTTTGAGAAGTGGAGGTGAGAAGAAGTGGTGGAGAAGAGTAGGAGTAGGTGTACCTTTCTCTCTGGAGCATGGGACGAACAAGCATGGGAATAGGCGAAAGCAAGGTTCCGGAATGTTCTACAGCAGATGAGAGGAGGACAGTTGTATCCAGGCACTGCAGGGAAGTATAGTAGAATGATGGAATAGCAATTGGATCGAATTGTCGCTTGGAGGCCCATTCCTATTCCATTTCCCTTTGAGCATTCGGCCCAGTCTCAACCCAATAAGCATTGTAATACATTGTTACACTTTACATATTAGGCCCTAACCATTCTTAGCAATTGTATTCAGTACATATATTGCAGTAGTATAAATACATGGATGTAAAAGGACTATGGAGATAAGAAATACATATTCAAGTTCATTCTACATCTTCTCGTTCCCTCCTCCTCTCTTCTCCCTCTCTTCTCCAACCTCAACATTCTCCCAACTCTGTTCTTTCTCTCAAACCTACCTCAATTCCCACCATTACTGAAGCTTGATCCCTTGGAATTCTACCCATCATCCTCACCGCCGTACACGCCTCAGAGAGATCTCATCACAGGCGGTTGCGGATCGTCCGGGGTACAACAAATTGGTATCAGAGCAGTTTCGATCCCAGGGATTGGGAGGAACAAGCAACAGGAGATCGGGGCAACATTGGAGCTATTACCTGAAGCATCGAGCCACGATTGTTAAGGCAACAAGAAACCCACGAGCAGTTCAGATCAGATCGGGATTGGATCTTGGAAGAGCATCGCATCTGGGAGGTAATTGCTGATCTGAACTTTATTCATTACCTCATTGTAATTGAGTAGCGTAAGCTTGGGTAATTGCCCAATTGAGCACTGTGGCATTAGAGAAGATCCAAATCTGGCATTCATAGTTCCACTGGTATAAGATTTAATTCCAGATAGGGAGGAAAAAGAATTCTCAGTTCAAATATAGTAGTGAAGACATATATCTTGAAGATATGGCTGAGGGAACTAGGCTCAGATATTTGAGTGATCATCTCAAGTTAGTGGAGGAAAAGGTGCAAACTCTTACCCTTGATTGTAATCGAGCATGGGAAACCAAGTTCCAGCAATTTGAAGCAGAGTTTAATAGGAAATTGGGTGTAATGGTGCAACAATTGGATGAAATGCAGAAAGAAGGGCAACAAAGGTTTGAAGCCCAATAGATTGAGTCAATGAAGAGGCATGAGCAATTACTGAAACTGTTTAACTCACAAACAAATTCCACCAACACTTCTTCACATTCCTCACCTCCAATGAAGGAGAATATGCCCATATATGAATACACCCATAATAGTAATACCAGAACCTTTGATAAAGAAGACAAGGGTAAAGGAATCTTACCTAACCCTCAGTGGAATCATGAAAACACTCAAGGAAACCAAGGGCCACGAAACAATTATTACATCCCTCATCCGAGATTGGATTATCCCACTTTTGAAGGTGATGAGCCAAGAGAGTGGATGAGTAAAAGTGAGCAGTACTTTAAATTGTATCAAATACCTGTGGAACAGTGGGTAGAGGTAGCTACACTGCATTTCTCTGGTAGAGCCCATAGATGGAAGGAAGGTTATCTATTGGATAAACCAAACATTGATTGGGAGGAATTAATTGAAGCATTGTGTAGAAGGTTTGATGGAGCTTCAATGAAAAAGTTAGTAAGGGAATTCAATAAATTGGTCCAAACTACATCTATGGAAAAATATCAAGAGAAATTTGAAGAGCTGAGAGTGAGAATGATCTCTACTTAAATCCCACCCTAAGTGAAAGCCATTTCATACAAAGTTATAAAAGTGGACTTAAGAAAGAGCTTGTACCTTTTATAGATTTGTCTAACCCAAGTACTTTGGAAGAAGTTTATGAGCATGCAAAGCTCCATGAACATGCATTAGCTATGATGTGGAGAAGGCACAAGTCAATGAATAAACCAAGAGTTAACCAAAACCCAAATTCTCAAACTTTCAAGCCTTACCATCAAAAGATGAATTATGGGCAAGTTGAGAATAACAAGTTTGCTAACCGCAAGATTCCAGAAGGGCAGCCTGGGGTTAGTAGGCAAGTATTTGAACAAAGGAAGGCTGTAGGTTTATGTTACAAGTGTGGAGACAAGTTTCACCCAGGACACCAATGCCAGACAAAAACATTGAATCAGTTATGGGGGGAACCTGATGTAGAGGAAGTGTTTGATGAATCTATGTTGCAAGAAGCAGAGGAGGAAGATGAAGATGCATTGGAGGAAGTAGGAATTCCTGAAGAAGTTGGAATATTTGTGCATGCTTTGAGTGGTGAAGTAATGCATGAGACTATCAAGGTACAAGGAGAAAGTGGAAGTAACCCTCTGGTTATTCTAATTGATACAGGGAGTACTCACAGTTTTATTGATCTCCAAATTGCTAAAGAAATGAAGGCAACTATCACTGCTGCCCCCCCACTCCTTGTGACAGTTGCTAATGGACACAAAAAGTCTTAAGTAAATTGAAATGTTTCAATTTTAAATAGATAATGGGTGGAGAATCTTACCAAGCAGACTTGAGGGTAATCAGATTGGATGGCTCCAATATTATTTTAGGTATTGATTGGCTTAAGAAATATGGTAGAGTCACATTTGATTACATCAATCATTCAGTGGCTTTTAATAAGGAAGGAAAAACTATTACTGTGAAAGGAATTACAGAAAATGCCAAATTAAAAACTATTGGAGCAAGTCAGTGGTACAAGGCAGGAATGCAAGGGCATTGTTGTGCAATAGTACATGTGACAAGTACAGGAAGTAAGAAAGAGGAGGAGATTCCCTTGGAGGTACAGGAAATGCTTAAGTTGTATGATGTGGTATTTCAAGAGCCTAAAAATTTACCTCCTCATAGAAGTTATGACCACAAGATACCACTCCAACCTGATGCTAAACCTGTCAACATCAGGCCTTATAGGCATAGTCATGAGCAAAAAGGTGAGATTGAAAGGCAAGTTTCTGAAATGTTGAAGACAACTATTATCCAAAAAAGTAATAGCCCCTATACTTCTCCTGTACTTCTAGTTAAGAAGAAAGATCACACTTGGAGAATATGTGTTGACTACAGGCAATTGAACAAAGATACCATCAAAGACAAATATCCAATTCCAATAATTGATGATTTATTGGATGAATTAGGGGGAGCTAAGTTGTTTTCTAAGATTGATCTGAGATATGGATATCATCAGATCAGAATGAATGAAGAAGACATCCCTAAGACTGCATTCAGGACACATGCAGGCCATTATGAATTTTTGGTCATGCCATTCGGGTTAACCAATGCACCAGCAACATTTCAGGCTTTAATGAATGACATATTTTAGCCATACCTCAGGAAGTTTGTGTTGGTGTTTTTCGATGACATTTTGATCTATAGCTACAGTCTAGAGGAGCATGTGGAGCATTTGAGGAAGGTATTAGAGTTGCTTAAAGAACATACTCTTTTTGCTAAGAGAACCATATGTTTCTTTGGTCAAAGTCATGTTGAATATTTGGGGCATATCATAACTCAAGAAGGGGTGGCTACTGATCCTGAGAAGGTGGAAGCTATGGTTAATTGGCCTAGACCCATTAGCATCAAGGGATTGAGAGGATTTTTGGGGCTCACTGGATACTATCGTAAATTCATTAAGGGTTATGGAGGAATTAGCAAGCCACTAACTGATCTGTTAAAACACAACAATTTTCAGTAGACTGAGACTGCAAAGGAGGCTTTTGAAACATTAAAGAGAGTAATGACTACTGCGCCAGTACTTGCAATGCCTGATTTTTGCAAGACCTTCACCATTGAGGTAGATGCTAGTGGTCAGAGTATGGGGGCTGTATTAACACAAGAAGAAAGATCTATCGCGTATCTTAGTAAAGCTATCAGTCCTAAAAATATGGAATTATCAACTTATGAAAAGGAATATTTAGCTATTTTGCTGGCAATAGCTAAATGGAAGCACTACTTGAGTCCAAGACCTTTTATAATTAAGACCGACCACGAGAGTTTGAAATACTTGCTAGAGTAAAGGATTACGACAGCCGTCCAGCAAAAAGGTATGCTGAAGCTCCTTGGTCTAGAGTATTCCATTAATACCAAAAGGGCAAAGAGAATCTAGCCGCTGATGCTCTGTCACGAAGAGGTATGGAAGAAGGAAAAGTATGGGCTTTGTCCACGGTTATACCTACATGGGCAACTAAGATTTCAAATAGCTATGAAGAAGATACCAAGTTGCAGCAGATCATAACCACCTTGCTGCTACAACCAGCTTCCCAGCCCAATTATAAGCCCAACTATACTTACCAACATGGTATAGTAAGGTATAAAGGTAGAATCTGCATTGGCAAATCAGAGAACTTAAGGAAGGAATTGATGCAGCAAATAAATGCTTCATTCTTAGGGGGGCATGCTGGCATGGATAATACCTACAAAAGAATTAAACAATCATTTCATTGGGTTGGCATGAAATTGGACATAGAAAAAAATAGTGAAAGAATGCGAGATATGCATTAAAAATAAAGTGGATGGTACCCCATATGCTGGATTGCTGCAACCTCTGCCAATTCCCAAACAAGCATGGCAGCTTGTCAGCATGGATTTTATAGAAGCTCTACCACGTTCCGAAGGGAAAAACACTATATTAGTGGTAGTTGACAAATTCACTAAATATGCCCATTTTATTTCATTAGCACACCCATATGCAGCTCAAGATGTAGCCAAGGTCTTCGTTGACTCAGTTTATAAGTTACATAGGTTACCTGAGGGTATTATTTCTGATAGAGATCGGATCTTCACAAGTCAGGTATGGCAAGATTTATTCAAGTTGATGGGTGTTAGGCTACAGATGAGTACCGCATATCATCCACAAACAGATGGACAGACTGAAAGGGTCAATAGATGTTTAGAACCTTATTTAAGGTGTATGTGCTTCCAGAGACCCAAAAGTTGGCACAAGTGGTTGTCCCTGGCTGAATGGTGGTACAATACTAACCACCATTCCTCCTTAGGGATGTCACCATTCCAAGCTTTATATGGGTATGTTCCTCCGACCGTTTCACAAGGAATTTAAGCGATGGCTTAAATGATACAGTTAAGGATCGGAAGGTTGAGAGAGATCAAATGTTGCAGTTATTAAGAGAGAAATTGCAACAAGCTCAAAACCGGATAAAGCAAAATGCCGATAAGAAAAGAGTAGACAAGGAGTATAAGGTAGGGGAAATGATGTATCTCAAATTACAACCTTACCGGCAAAATAGTGTTGTGACGCGGCGTTGTTTGAAGCTTACCTCAAGATATTTCGGACCCTATGAGATTATAGAGAGAATCGGACTTGTAGCTTACAAACTGCGGTTACCAGCAGGATCAAAAATCCACCCTGTCTTCCATGTATCCCAGCTGAAGCAAGGAGTCAAGAGGCAAGATCAACTTTCTTCCACAGAACCATTGGTGGGCCAAGAGGGCCAGCTATTAGCTCAACCGGAACAGATCTTAGATAGAAAAATGGTGCCTAAGGGAAATCGCTCGGTCACTCAGGTACTTATAAAATGGAGTAACTTGGGTTTAGAAGATGCTACGTGGGAAGACTACTGGAAACTGAAGAAGCGGTTTCCAGAGTTTGATCCTTGAGGACAAGGATCAAGTGAAGAGGGAGGAAATGTTACACTAAGGAGAGTACAAGCCTTTGAGGAGTGGAGGTGAAAAGAAGTGGTGGAGAAGAGGAGTAGGAGTAGGTGTACCTTTCTCTCTGTGAGCATGGGACGAACAAGCTTGGGAATAGGCGAAAGGAAGGTTTCGAAATGTTCTACAGCAGATGAGAGGAGGATAGCTGTATCCAGGCACTGCATGGAAGCATAGTAGAAGGATGGAATAGCAATTTGATCGAATTGTCCCTTGGAGGCCCATTCCTATTCTATTTCCCTTTGAGCATTCGGCCAGGTCTCAACCCAATAAGCATTTAATACATTGTTACACTTTACATATTAGGCCCTAACCATTCTTAGCAATTGTATTCAGTACATATATTGCAGTAGTATAAATACATGGATGTAAATGGACTATGGAGATAAGAAATACATATTCAAGTTCATTCTACATCTTCTCGTTCCCTCCTCCTCTATTCTCTCTCTCTTCTCCAACCTCAACCCTTTCCCAACTCTGTTCTTTCTCTCAAACATACCTCAATTCCCACCATTACTGAAGCTTGATCCCTCGAAATTTTACCCATCATCCTCACCGCCGTACACGCCTCAGAGAGATCTCATCACAGGCGGTTGCGGATCGTCCGGGGTACAACAAAACACCTTCTGCTCCTCTCCCTTTATCACTCTTCTCTCTTTTAAACAAAATTCTCTTTTAAATCCCTGCATGTCCTAATTGTTTATTCCAATTTTCATTAAAATCAAATATTTTTGGATGATTTGTCATTTCATCTCCAATTCCAATTCCAGTGCAATCCAATCCAATCATAAAGCAAACATGCATACTCTAATTGCTGCCCAGGACCACCTGACTGCTAGACAAAGAGTGTCTGTATTTTAGGAGGTCATTTTGCAGCTAAAACTTTGTTATCAGTGATTCAGTTCAGTTGACAATAAAAGAGTTGTAGTACAATACTCCATGCAAGCAAAAGTAAAGAAGCTATTGAATCCTACTTTACCTCTACAATCAAATGAAACTGCAGTAGTCAGGATTGATTTGCTTACTTCTGGTCCATCGGCTCATTATTGCTGTTGTCTTTGCTCGCCGTTGCTCGCCATCCCTACTGCAGTTTCACTGCTCTTAATATGAGTGAGATCATGAGGGACGCAAAGTTGAGGCGGTTGATGTAGTGTGTGGAACAGGGACGCAAAGTTGAGGTGGTTGATGTAGTGTATGGGACCCGATCAGAATGCCTATCTATGAATTATGAAACCAAAAGACGAAATACTGATTAAGGTGCTCCCCTTTATATCAGAAAATTTAGATAGATATATTGTACAGTGTCCTGAACTTCTAGCATGAATTTGTTAATGACCTCAGAGTCTGCATCAGTGCTGCCTGAGGACCAAGTCTTTACGTCTTTTCATCAAAAAAGTATAAAGTTAATTCATTTACATTTGATCGACAACGAAAATTAAATTGAAAGAATCATTTCTTACCCCTCTTAACTACCCTATATTTTTTAGCCAGCTTATCAAAAAGTATTATAGCCCACTTCGTTTCTAACAAAGTATAATAAGAGAGACTTTAGCAATAATAATAAGATTATTTCGAAGTACATGAAAAGAGTGAGAGAGAGAAGGGAAGGGACAGAGCACCAGGGCCTTTTGCGTGTAGAACTAAGGATTGTTGCTTTAAAAGAATATTCTATACAACCAACATAAAGACAAAAAATTTTAGCAAGGTTTTTACAAATAAAGAAAAAAAAGTAGCATGAGAGAATTGAGGAAATAGAAAGAAAGTACAACCTTTTTCTCAAATAATTTTTAACAATTTTATAATTGGATAAATATTCCTTCAAAAATTATATTTGTCAGAATAACTTTCCTTTTGCCTTTAATAGAATTCATCGTCTTTTTAAGACGGTGAACGATTCAACGCATTTATAGAATTTCAATAAAGACGGTAAATGATTCACCGCCTTCACGAAAGTTACTTATAAAATGGAGTAACCTGGGTTTAGAAGATGCTACGTGGAAAGACTACTGGAAACTGAAGAAGCGGTTTCCAGAGTTTGATCCTTGAGGACAAGGATCAAGTGAAGAGGGAGGAAATGTTACACTAAGGAGACTACAAGCCTTTGAGGAGTGGAGGTGAAAAGAAGTGGTGGAGAAGAGGAGTAGGAGTAGGTGTACCTTTCTCTCTGTGAGCATGGGACGAACAAGCTTGGGAATAGGCGAAAGGAAGGTTTCGAAATGTTCTACAGCAGATGAGAGGAGGATAGCTGTATCCAGGCACTGCATGGAAGCATAGTAGAAGGATGGAATAGCAATTTGATCGAATTGTCCCTTGGAGGCCCATTCCTATTCCATTTCCCTTTGAGCATTCGGCCAGGTCTCAACCCAATAAGCATTTAATACATTGTTACACTTTACATATTAGGCCCTAACCATTCTTAGCAATTGTATTCAGTATATATATTGCAGTAGTATAAATACATGGATGTAAATGGACTATGGAGATAAGAAATACATATTCAAGTTCATTCTACATCTTCTCGTTCCCTCCTCCTCTATTCTCTCTCTCTTCTCCAACCTCAACCCTTTCCCAACTCTGTTCTTTCTCTCAAACCTACCTCAATTCCCACCATTACTGAAGCTTGATCCCTCGAAATTTTACCCATCATCCTCACCGCCGTACACGCCTCAGAGAGATCTCATCACAGGCGGTTGCGGATCGTCCGGGATACAACAAAACACCTTCTGCTCCTCTCCCTTTATCACTCCTCTCTTTTAAACAAAATTCTCTTTTAAATCCCTGCATGTCCTAATTGTTTATTCCAATTTTCATTAAAATCAAATATTTTTGGATGATTTGTCATTTCATCTCCAATTCCAATTCCAGTGCAATCCAATCCAATCATAAAGCAAACATGCATACTCTAATTGCTGCCCAGGACCACCTGACCGCTAGACAAAGAGTGTCTGTATTTTAGGAGGTCATTTTGCAGCTAAAACTTTGTTATCAGTGATTCAGTTCAGTTGACAATAAAAGAGTTGTAGTACAATACTCCATGCAAGCAAAAGTAAAGAAGCTATTGAATCCTACTTTACCTCTACAATCAAATGAAACTGCAGTAGTCAGGATTGATTTGCTTACTTCTGGTCCATCGGCTCATTATTGCTGTTGTCTTTGCTCGCCGTTGCTCGCCATCCCTACTGCAGTTTCACTGCTCTTAATATGAGTGAGATCATGAGGGACGCAAAGTTGAGGCGGTTGATGTAGTGTGTGGAACAGGGACGCAAAGTTGAGGTGGTTGATGTAGTGTATGGGACCCGATCAGAATGCCTATCTATGAATTATGAAACCAAAAGACGAAATACTGATTAAGGTGCTCCCCTTTATATCAGAAAATTTAGATAGATATATTGTACAGTGTCCTGAACTTCTAGCATGAATTTGTTAATGACCTCAGAGTCTGCATCAGTGCTGCCTGAGGACCAAGTCTTTAAGTCTTTTCATCAAAAAAGTATAAAGTTAATTCATTTACATTTGATCGACAACGAAAATTAAATTGAAAGAATCATTTCTTACCCCTCTTAACTACCCTATATTTTTTAGCCAGCTTATCAAAAAGTATTATAGCCCACTTCGTTTCTAACAAAGTATAATAAGAGAGACTTTAGCAATAATAATAAGATTATTTCAAAGTACATGAAAAGAGTGAGAGAGAGAAGGGAAGGGACAGAGCACCAGGGCCTTTTGCGTGTAGAACTAAGGATTGTTGCTTTAAAAGAATATTCTATACAACCAACATAAAGACAAAAAATTTTAGCAAGGTTTTTACAAATAAAGAAAAAAAAGTAGCATGAGAGAATTGAGGAAATAGAAAAAAGTACAACCTTTTTCTCAAATAATTTTTAACAATTTTATAATTGGATAAATATTCCTTCAAAAATTATATTTGTCAGAATAACTTTCCTTTTGCCTTTAATAGAATTCATCGTCTTTTTAAGACGGTGAACGATTCAACGCATTTATAGAATTTCAATAAAGACGGTAAACGATTCACCGCCTTCACGAAAGTTACTTATAAAATGGAGTAACTTGGGTTTAGAAGATGCTACGTGGGAAGACTACTGGAAACTGAAGAAGCGGTTTCCAGAGTTTGATCCTTGATGACAAGGATCAAGTGAAGAGGGAGGAAATGTTACACTAAGGAGACTACAAGCCTTTGAGGAGTGGAGGTGAAAAGAAGTGGTGGAGAAGAGGAGTAGGAGTAGGTGTACCTTTCTCTCTGTGAGCATGGGACGAACAAGCTTGGGAATAGGCGAAAGGAAGGTTTCGAAATGTTCTACAGCAGATGAGAGGAGGATAGCTGTATCCAGGCACTGCATGGAAGCATAGTAGAAGGATGGAATAGCAATTTGATCGAATTGTCCCTTGGAGGCCCATTCCTATTCCATTAACCTTTGAGCATTCGGCCAGGTCTCAACCCAATAAGCATTTAATACATTGTTACACTTTACATATTAGGCCCTAACCATTCTTAGCAATTGTATTCAGCACATATATTGCAGTAGTATAAATACATGGATGTAAATGGACTATGGAGATAAGAAATACATATTCAAGTTCATTCTACATCTTCTCGTTCCCTCCTCCTCTATTCTCTCTCTCTTCTCCAACCTCAACCCTTTCCCAACTCTGTTCTTTCTCTCAAACCTACCTCAATTCCCACCATTACTGAAGCTTGATCCCTCGAAATTTTACCCATCATCCTCACCGCCGTACACGCCTCAGAGAGATCTCATCACAGGCGGTTGCGGATCGTCCGGGATACAACAAAACACCTTCTGCTCCTCTCCCTTTATCACTCTTCTCACTTTTAAACAAAATTCTCTTTTAAATCCCTGCATGTCCTAATTGTTTATTCCAATTTTCATTAAAATCAAATATTTTTGGATGATTTGTCATTTCATCTCCAATTCCAATTCCAGTGCAATCCAATCCAATCATAAAGCAAACATGCATACTCTAATTGCTGCCCAGGACCACCTGACCGCTAGACAAAGAGTGTCTGTATTTTAGGAGGTCATTTTGCAGCTAAAACTTTGTTATCAGTGATTCAGTTCAGTTGACAATAAAAGAGTTGTAGTACAATACTCCATGCAAGCAAAAGTAAAGAAGCTATTGAATCCTACTTTACCTCTACAATCAAATGAAACTGCAGTAGTCAGGATTGATTTGCTTACTTCTGGTCCATCGGCTCATTATTGCTGTTGTCTTTGCTCGCCGTTGCTCGCCATCCCTACTGCAGTTTCACTGCTCTTAATATGAGTGAGATCATGAGGGACGCAAAGTTGAGGCGGTTGATGTAGTGTGTGGAACAGGGACGCAAAGTTGAGGTGGTTGATGTAGTGTATGGGACCCGATCAGAATGCCTATCTATGAATTATGAAACCAAAAGACGAAATACTGATTAAGGTGCTCCCCTTTATATCAGAAAATTTAGATAGATATATTGTACAGTGTCCTGAACTTCTAGCATGAATTTGTTAATGACCTCAGAGTCTGCATCAGTGCTGCCTGAGGACCAAGTCTTTAAGTCTTTTCATCAAAAAAGTATAAAGTTAATTCATTTACATTTGATCGACAACGAAAATTAAATTGAAAGAATCATTTCTTACCCCTCTTAACTACCCTATATTTTTTAGCCAGCTTATCAAAAAGTATTATAGCCCACTTCGTTTCTAACAAAGTATAATAAGAGAGACTTTAGCAATAATAATAAGATTATTTCAAAGTACATGAAAAGAGTGAGAGAGAGAAGGGAAGGGACAGAGCACCAGGGCCTTTTGCGTGTAGAACTAAGGATTGTTGCTTTAAAAGAATATTCTATACAACCAACATAAAGACAAAAAATTTTAGCAAGGTTTTTACAAATAAAGAAAAAAAAGTAGCATGAGAGAATTGAGGAAATAGAAAGAAAGTACAACCTTTTTCTCAAATAATTTTTAACAATTTTATAATTGGATAAATATTCCTTCAAAAATTATATTTGTCAGAATAACTTTCCTTTTGCCTTTAATAGAATTCATCGTCTTTTTAAGACGGTGAACGATTCAACGCATTTATAGAATTTCAATAAAGACGGTAAACGATTCACCGCCTTCACGAAAGTTACTTATAAAATGGAGTAACTTGGGTTTAGAAGATGCTACGTGGGAAGACTACTGGAAACTGAAGAAACGGTTTCCAGAGTTTGATCCTTGAGGACAAGGATCAAGTGAAGAGGGAGGAAATGTTACACTAAGGAGACTACAAGCCTTTGAGGAGTGGAGGTGAAAAGAAGTGGTGGAGAAGAGGAGTAGGAGTAGGTGTACCTTTCTCTCTGTGAGCATGGGACGAACAAGCTTGGGAATAGGCGAAAGGAAGGTTTCGAAATGTTCTACAGCAGATGAGAGGAGGATAGCTGTATCCAGGCACTGCATGGAAGCATAGTAGAAGGATGGAATAGCAATTTGATCGAATTGTCCCTTGGAGGCCCATTCCTATTCCATTTCCCTTTTGAGCATTCGGCCAGGTCTCAACCCAATAAGCATTTAATACATTGTTACACTTTACATATTAGGCCCTAACCATTCTTAGCAATTGTATTCAGTACATATATTGCAGTAGTATAAATACATGGATGTAAATGGACTATGGAGATAAGAAATACATATTCAAGTTCATTCTACATCTTCTCGTTCCCTCCTCCTCTATTCTCTCTCTCTTCTCCAACCTCAACCCTTTCCCAACTCTGTTCTTTCTCTCAAACCTACCTCAATTCCCACCATTACTGAAGCTTGATCCCTCGAAATTTTACCCATCATCCTCACCGCCGTACACGCCTCAGAGAGATCTCATCACAGGCGGTTGCGGATCGTCCGGGATACAACAAAACACCTTCTGCTCCTCTCCCTTTATCACTCTTCTCACTTTTAAACAAAATTCTCTTTTAAATCCCTGCATGTCCTAATTGTTTATTCCAATTTTCATTAAAATCAAATATTTTTGGATGATTTGTCATTTCATCTCCAATTCCAATTCCAGTGCAATCCAATCCAATCATAAAGCAAACATGCATACTCTAATTGCTGCCCAGGACCACCTGACCGCTAGACAAAGAGTGTCTGTATTTTAGGAGGTCATTTTGCAGCTAAAACTTTGTTATCAGTGATTCAGTTCAGTTGACAATAAAAGAGTTGTAGTACAATACTCCATGCAAGCAAAAGTAAAGAAGCTATTGAATCCTACTTTACCTCTACAATCAAATGAAACTGCAGTAGTCAGGATTGATTTGCTTACTTCTGGTCCATCGGCTCATTATTGCTGTTGTCTTTGCTCGCCGTTGCTCGCCATCCCTACTGCAGTTTCACTGCTCTTAATATGAGTGAGATCATGAGGGACGCAAAGTTGAGGCGGTTGATGTAGTGTGTGGAACAGGGACGCAAAGTTGAGGTGGTTGATGTAGTGTATGGGACCCGATCAGAATGCCTATCTATGAATTATGAAACCAAAAGACGAAATACTGATTAAGGTGCTCCCCTTTATATCAGAAAATTTAGATAGATATATTGTACAGTGTCCTGAACTTCTAGCATGAATTTGTTAATGACCTCAGAGTCTGCATCAGTGCTGCCTGAGGACCAAGTCTTTAAGTCTTTTCATCAAAAAAGTATAAAGTTAATTCATTTACATTTGATCGACAACGAAAATTAAATTGAAAGAATCATTTCTTACCCCTCTTAACTACCCTATATTTTTTAGCCAGCTTATCAAAAAGTATTATAGCCCACTTCGTTTCTAACAAAGTATAATAAGAGAGACTTTAGCAATAATAATAAGATTATTTCAAAGTACATGAAAAGAGTGAGAGAGAGAAGGGAAGGGACAGAGCACCAGGGCCTTTTGCGTGTAGAACTAAGGATTGTTGCTTTAAAAGAATATTCTATACAACCAACATAAAGACAAAAAATTTTAGCAAGGTTTTTACAAATAAAGAAAAAAAAGTAGCATGAGAGAATTGAGGAAATAGAAAGAAAGTACAACCTTTTTCTCAAATAATTTTTAACAATTTTATAATTGGATAAATATTCCTTCAAAAATTATATTTGTCAGAATAACTTTCCTTTTGCCTTTAATAGAATTCATCGTCTTTTTAAGACGGTGAACGATTCAACGCATTTATAGAATTTCAATAAAGACGGTAAACGATTCACCGCCTTCACGAAAGTTACTTATAAAATGGAGTAACTTGGGTTTAGAAGATGCTACGTGGGAAGACTACTGGAAACTGAAGAAACGGTTTCCAGAGTTTGATCCTTGAGGACAAGGATCAAGTGAAGAGGGAGGAAATGTTACACTAAGGAGACTACAAGCCTTTGAGGAGTGGAGGTGAAAAGAAGTGGTGGAGAAGAGGAGTAGGAGTAGGTGTACCTTTCTCTCTGTGAGCATGGGACGAACAAGCTTGGGAATAGGCGAAAGGAAGGTTTCGAAATGTTCTACAGCAGATGAGAGGAGGATAGCTGTATCCAGGCACTGCATGGAAGCATAGTAGAAGGATGGAATAGCAATTTGATCGAATTGTCCCTTGGAGGCCCATTCCTATTCCATTTCCCTTTGAGCATTCGGCCAGGTCTCAACCCAATAAGCATTTAATACATTGTTACACTTTACATATTAGGCCCTAACCATTCTTAGCAATTGTATTCAGTACATATATTGCAGTAGTATAAATACATGGATGTAAATGGACTATGGAGATAAGAAATACATATTCAAGTTCATTCTACATCTTCTCGTTCCCTCCTCCTCTATTCTCTCTCTCTTCTCCAACCTCAACCCTTTCCCAACTCTGTTCTTTCTCTCAAACCTACCTCAATTCCCACCATTACTGAAGCTTGATCCCTCGAAATTTTACCCATCATCCTCACCGCCGTACACGCCTCAGAGAGATCTCATCACAGGCGGTTGCGGATCGTCCGGGATACAACAAAACACCTTCTGCTCCTCTCCCTTTATCACTCTTCTCACTTTTAAACAAAATTCTCTTTTAAATCCCTGCATGTCCTAATTGTTTATTCCAATTTTCATTAAAATCAAATATTTTTGGATGATTTGTCATTTCATCTCCAATTCCAATTCCAGTGCAATCCAATCCAATCATAAAGCAAACATGCATACTCTAATTGCTGCCCAGGACCACCTGACCGCTAGACAAAGAGTGTCTGTATTTTAGGAGGTCATTTTGCAGCTAAAACTTTGTTATCAGTGATTCAGTTCAGTTGACAATAAAAGAGTTGTAGTACAATACTCCATGCAAGCAAAAGTAAAGAAGCTATTGAATCCTACTTTACCTCTACAATCAAATGAAACTGCAGTAGTCAGGATTGATTTGCTTACTTCTGGTCCATCGGCTCATTATTGCTGTTGTCTTTGCTCGCCGTTGCTCGCCATCCCTACTGCAGTTTCACTGCTCTTAATATGAGTGAGATCATGAGGGACGCAAAGTTGAGGCGGTTGATGTAGTGTGTGGAACAGGGACGCAAAGTTGAGGTGGTTGATGTAGTGTATGGGACCCGATCAGAATGCCTATCTATGAATTATGAAACCAAAAGACGAAATACTGATTAAGGTGCTCCCCTTTATATCAGAAAATTTAGATAGATATATTGTACAGTGTCCTGAACTTCTAGCATGAATTTGTTAATGACCTCAGAGTCTGCATCAGTGCTGCCTGAGGACCAAGTCTTTAAGTCTTTTCATCAAAAAAGTATAAAGTTAATTCATTTACATTTGATCGACAACGAAAATTAAATTGAAAGAATCATTTCTTACCCCTCTTAACTACCCTATATTTTTTAGCCAGCTTATCAAAAAGTATTATAGCCCACTTCGTTTCTAACAAAGTATAATAAGAGAGACTTTAGCAATAATAATAAGATTATTTCAAAGTACATGAAAAGAGTGAGAGAGAGAAGGGAAGGGACAGAGCACCAGGGCCTTTTGCGTGTAGAACTAAGGATTGTTGCTTTAAAAGAATATTCTATACAACCAACATAAAGACAAAAAATTTTAGCAAGGTTTTTACAAATAAAGAAAAAAAAGTAGCATGAGAGAATTGAGGAAATAGAAAGAAAGTACAACCTTTTTCTCAAATAATTTTTAACAATTTTATAATTGGATAAATATTCCTTCAAAAATTATATTTGTCAGAATAACTTTCCTTTTGCCTTTAATAGAATTCATCGTCTTTTTAAGACGGTGAACGATTCAACGCATTTATAGAATTTCAATAAAGACGGTAAACGATTCACCGCCTTCACGAAAGTTACTTATAAAATGGAGTAACTTGGGTTTAGAAGATGCTACGTGGGAAGACTACTGGAAACTGAAGAAACGGTTTCCAGAGTTTGATCCTTGAGGACAAGGATCAAGTGAAGAGGGAGGAAATGTTACACTAAGGAGACTACAAGCCTTTGAGGAGTGGAGGTGAAAAGAAGTGGTGGAGAAGAGGAGTAGGAGTAGGTGTACCTTTCTCTCTGTGAGCATGGGACGAACAAGCTTGGGAATAGGCGAAAGGAAGGTTTCGAAATGTTCTACAGCAGATGAGAGGAGGATAGCTGTATCCAGGCACTGCATGGAAGCATAGTAGAAGGATGGAATAGCAATTTGATCGAATTGTCCCTTGGAGGCCCATTCCTATTCCATTTCCCTTTTGAGCATTCGGCCAGGTCTCAACCCAATAAGCATTTAATACATTGTTACACTTTACATATTAGGCCCTAACCATTCTTAGCAATTGTATTCAGTACATATATTGCAGTAGTATAAATACATGGATGTAAATGGACTATGGAGATAAGAAATACATATTCAAGTTCATTCTACATCTTCTCGTTCCCTCCTCCTCTATTCTCTCTCTCTTCTCCAACCTCAACCCTTTCCCAACTCTGTTCTTTCTCTCAAACCTACCTCAATTCCCACCATTACTGAAGCTTGATCCCTCGAAATTTTACCCATCATCCTCACCGCCGTACACGCCTCAGAGAGATCTCATCACAGGCGGTTGCGGATCGTCCGGGATACAACAAAACACCTTCTGCTCCTCTCCCTTTATCACTCTTCTCACTTTTAAACAAAATTCTCTTTTAAATCCCTGCATGTCCTAATTGTTTATTCCAATTTTCATTAAAATCAAATATTTTTGGATGATTTGTCATTTCATCTCCAATTCCAATTCCAGTGCAATCCAATCCAATCATAAAGCAAACATGCATACTCTAATTGCTGCCCAGGACCACCTGACCGCTAGACAAAGAGTGTCTGTATTTTAGGAGGTCATTTTGCAGCTAAAACTTTGTTATCAGTGATTCAGTTCAGTTGACAATAAAAGAGTTGTAGTACAATACTCCATGCAAGCAAAAGTAAAGAAGCTATTGAATCCTACTTTACCTCTACAATCAAATGAAACTGCAGTAGTCAGGATTGATTTGCTTACTTCTGGTCCATCGGCTCATTATTGCTGTTGTCTTTGCTCGCCGTTGCTCGCCATCCCTACTGCAGTTTCACTGCTCTTAATATGAGTGAGATCATGAGGGACGCAAAGTTGAGGCGGTTGATGTAGTGTGTGGAACAGGGACGCAAAGTTGAGGTGGTTGATGTAGTGTATGGGACCCGATCAGAATGCCTATCTATGAATTATGAAACCAAAAGACGAAATACTGATTAAGGTGCTCCCCTTTATATCAGAAAATTTAGATAGATATATTGTACAGTGTCCTGAACTTCTAGCATGAATTTGTTAATGACCTCAGAGTCTGCATCAGTGCTGCCTGAGGACCAAGTCTTTAAGTCTTTTCATCAAAAAAGTATAAAGTTAATTCATTTACATTTGATCGACAACGAAAATTAAATTGAAAGAATCATTTCTTACCCCTCTTAACTACCCTATATTTTTTAGCCAGCTTATCAAAAAGTATTATAGCCCACTTCGTTTCTAACAAAGTATAATAAGAGAGACTTTAGCAATAATAATAAGATTATTTCAAAGTACATGAAAAGAGTGAGAGAGAGAAGGGAAGGGACAGAGCACCAGGGCCTTTTGCGTGTAGAACTAAGGATTGTTGCTTTAAAAGAATATTCTATACAACCAACATAAAGACAAAAAATTTTAGCAAGGTTTTTACAAATAAAGAAAAAAAAGTAGCATGAGAGAATTGAGGAAATAGAAAGAAAGTACAACCTTTTTCTCAAATAATTTTTAACAATTTTATAATTGGATAAATATTCCTTCAAAAATTATATTTGTCAGAATAACTTTCCTTTTGCCTTTAATAGAATTCATCGTCTTTTTAAGACGGTGAACGATTCAACGCATTTATAGAATTTCAATAAAGACGGTAAACGATTCACCGCCTTCACGAAAGTTACTTATAAAATGGAGTAACTTGGGTTTAGAAGATGCTACGTGGGAAGACTACTGGAAACTGAAGAAACGGTTTCCAGAGTTTGATCCTTGAGGACAAGGATCAAGTGAAGAGGGAGGAAATGTTACACTAAGGAGACTACAAGCCTTTGAGGAGTGGAGGTGAAAAGAAGTGGTGGAGAAGAGGAGTAGGAGTAGGTGTACCTTTCTCTCTGTGAGCATGGGACGAACAAGCTTGGGAATAGGCGAAAGGAAGGTTTCGAAATGTTCTACAGCAGATGAGAGGAGGATAGCTGTATCCAGGCACTGCATGGAAGCATAGTAGAAGGATGGAATAGCAATTTGATCGAATTGTCCCTTGGAGGCCCATTCCTATTCCATTTCCCTTTTGAGCATTCGGCCAGGTCTCAACCCAATAAGCATTTAATACATTGTTACACTTTACATATTAGGCCCTAACCATTCTTAGCAATTGTATTCAGTACATATATTGCAGTAGTATAAATACATGGATGTAAATGGACTATGGAGATAAGAAATACATATTCAAGTTCATTCTACATCTTCTCGTTCCCTCCTCCTCTATTCTCTCTCTCTTCTCCAACCTCAACCCTTTCCCAACTCTGTTCTTTCTCTCAAACCTACCTCAATTCCCACCATTACTGAAGCTTGATCCCTCGAAATTTTACCCATCATCCTCACCGCCGTACACGCCTCAGAGAGATCTCATCACAGGCGGTTGCGGATCGTCCGGGATACAACAAAACACCTTCTGCTCCTCTCCCTTTATCACTCTTCTCACTTTTAAACAAAATTCTCTTTTAAATCCCTGCATGTCCTAATTGTTTATTCCAATTTTCATTAAAATCAAATATTTTTGGATGATTTGTCATTTCATCTCCAATTCCAATTCCAGTGCAATCCAATCCAATCATAAAGCAAACATGCATACTCTAATTGCTGCCCAGGACCACCTGACCGCTAGACAAAGAGTGTCTGTATTTTAGGAGGTCATTTTGCAGCTAAAACTTTGTTATCAGTGATTCAGTTCAGTTGACAATAAAAGAGTTGTAGTACAATACTCCATGCAAGCAAAAGTAAAGAAGCTATTGAATCCTACTTTACCTCTACAATCAAATGAAACTGCAGTAGTCAGGATTGATTTGCTTACTTCTGGTCCATCGGCTCATTATTGCTGTTGTCTTTGCTCGCCGTTGCTCGCCATCCCTACTGCAGTTTCACTGCTCTTAATATGAGTGAGATCATGAGGGACGCAAAGTTGAGGCGGTTGATGTAGTGTGTGGAACAGGGACGCAAAGTTGAAGTGGTTGATGTAGTGTATGGGACCCGATCAGAATGCCTATCTATGAATTATGAAACCAAAAGACGAAATACTGATTAAGGTGCTCCCCTTTATATCAGAAAATTTAGATAGATATATTGTACAGTGTCCTGAACTTCTAGCATGAATTTGTTAATGACCTCAGAGTCTGCATCAGTGCTGCCTGAGGACCAAGTCTTTAAGTCTTTTCATCAAAAAAGTATAAAGTTAATTCATTTACATTTGATCGACAACGAAAATTAAATTGAAAGAATCATTTCTTACCCCTCTTAACTACCCTATATTTTTTAGCCAGCTTATCAAAAAGTATTATAGCCCACTTCGTTTCTAACAAAGTATAATAAGAGAGACTTTAGCAATAATAATAAGATTATTTCAAAGTACATGAAAAGAGTGAGAGAGAGAAGGGAAGGGACAGAGCACCAGGGCCTTTTGCGTGTAGAACTAAGGATTGTTGCTTTAAAAGAATATTCTATACAACCAACATAAAGACAAAAAATTTTAGCAAGGTTTTTACAAATAAAGAAAAAAAAGTAGCATGAGAGAATTGAGGAAATAGAAAGAAAGTACAACCTTTTTCTCAAATAATTTTTAACAATTTTATAATTGGATAAATATTCCTTCAAAAATTATATTTGTCAGAATAACTTTCCTTTTGCCTTTAATAGAATTCATCGTCTTTTTAAGACGGTGAACGATTCAACGCATTTATAGAATTTCAATAAAGACGGTAAACGATTCACCGCCTTCACGAAAGTTACTTATAAAATGGAGTAACTTGGGTTTAGAAGATGCTACGTGGGAAGACTACTGGAAACTGAAGAAACGGTTTCCAGAGTTTGATCCTTGAGGACAAGGATCAAGTGAAGAGGGAGGAAATGTTACACTAAGGAGACTACAAGCCTTTGAGGAGTGGAGGTGAAAAGAAGTGGTGGAGAAGAGGAGTAGGAGTAGGTGTACCTTTCTCTCTGTGAGCATGGGACGAACAAGCTTGGGAATAGGCGAAAGGAAGGTTTCGAAATGTTCTACAGCAGATGAGAGGAGGATAGCTGTATCCAGGCACTGCATGGAAGCATAGTAGAAGGATGGAATAGCAATTTGATCGAATTGTCCCTTGGAGGCCCATTCCTATTCCATTTCCCTTTGAGCATTCGGCCAGGTCTCAACCCAATAAGCATTTAATACATTGTTACACTTTACATATTAGGCCCTAACCATTCTTAGCAATTGTATTCAGTACATATATTGCAGTAGTATAAATACATGGATGTAAATGGACTATGGAGATAAGAAATACATATTCAAGTTCATTCTACATCTTCTCGTTCCCTCCTCCTCTATTCTCTCTCTCTTCTCCAACCTCAACCCTTTCCCAACTCTGTTCTTTCTCTCAAACCTACCTCAATTCCCACCATTACTGAAGCTTGATCCCTCGAAATTTTACCCATCATCCTCACCGCCGTACACGCCTCAGAGAGATCTCATCACAGGCGGTTGCGGATCGTCCGGGATACAACAAAACACCTTCTGCTCCTCTCCCTTTATCACTCTTCTCACTTTTAAACAAAATTCTCTTTTAAATCCCTGCATGTCCTAATTGTTTATTCCAATTTTCATTAAAATCAAATATTTTTGGATGATTTGTCATTTCATCTCCAATTCCAATTCCAGTGCAATCCAATCCAATCATAAAGCAAACATGCATACTCTAATTGCTGCCCAGGACCACCTGACCGCTAGACAAAGAGTGTCTGTATTTTAGGAGGTCATTTTGCAGCTAAAACTTTGTTATCAGTGATTCAGTTCAGTTGACAATAAAAGAGTTGTAGTACAATACTCCATGCAAGCAAAAGTAAAGAAGCTATTGAATCCTACTTTACCTCTACAATCAAATGAAACTGCAGTAGTCAGGATTGATTTGCTTACTTCTGGTCCATCGGCTCATTATTGCTGTTGTCTTTGCTCGCCGTTGCTCGCCATCCCTACTGCAGTTTCACTGCTCTTAATATGAGTGAGATCATGAGGGACGCAAAGTTGAGGCGGTTGATGTAGTGTGTGGAACAGGGACGCAAAGTTGAAGTGGTTGATGTAGTGTATGGGACCCGATCAGAATGCCTATCTATGAATTATGAAACCAAAAGACGAAATACTGATTAAGGTGCTCCCCTTTATATCAGAAAATTTAGATAGATATATTGTACAGTGTCCTGAACTTCTAGCATGAATTTGTTAATGACCTCAGAGTCTGCATCAGTGCTGCCTGAGGACCAAGTCTTTAAGTCTTTTCATCAAAAAAGTATAAAGTTAATTCATTTACATTTGATCGACAACGAAAATTAAATTGAAAGAATCATTTCTTACCCCTCTTAACTACCCTATATTTTTTAGCCAGCTTATCAAAAAGTATTATAGCCCACTTCGTTTCTAACAAAGTATAATAAGAGAGACTTTAGCAATAATAATAAGATTATTTCAAAGTACATGAAAAGAGTGAGAGAGAGAAGGGAAGGGACAGAGCACCAGGGCCTTTTGCGTGTAGAACTAAGGATTGTTGCTTTAAAAGAATATTCTATACAACCAACATAAAGACAAAAAATTTTAGCAAGGTTTTTACAAATAAAGAAAAAAAAGTAGCATGAGAGAATTGAGGAAATAGAAAAAAGTACAACCTTTTTCTCAAATAATTTTTAACAATTTTATAATTGGATAAATATTCCTTCAAAAATTATATTTGTCAGAATAACTTTCCTTTTGCCTTTAATAGAATTCATCGTCTTTTTAAGACGGTGAACGATTCAACGCATTTATAGAATTTCAATAAAGACGGTAAACGATTCACCGCCTTCACGAAAGTTACTTATAAAATGGAGTAACTTGGGTTTAGAAGATGCTACGTGGGAAGACTACTGGAAACTGAAGAAACGGTTTCCAGAGTTTGATCCTTGAGGACAAGGATCAAGTGAAGAGGGAGGAAATGTTACACTAAGGAGACTACAAGCCTTTGAGGAGTGGAGGTGAAAAGAAGTGGTGGAGAAGAGGAGTAGGAGTAGGTGTACCTTTCTCTCTGTGAGCATGGGACGAACAAGCTTGGGAATAGGCGAAAGGAAGGTTTCGAAATGTTCTACAGCAGATGAGAGGAGGATAGCTGTATCCAGGCACTGCATGGAAGCATAGTAGAAGGATGGAATAGCAATTTGATCGAATTGTCCCTTGGAGGCCCATTCCTATTCCATTTCCCTTTTGAGCATTCGGCCAGGTCTCAACCCAATAAGCATTTAATACATTGTTACACTTTACATATTAGGCCCTAACCATTCTTAGCAATTGTATTCAGTACATATATTGCAGTAGTATAAATACATGGATGTAAATGGACTATGGAGATAAGAAATACATATTCAAGTTCATTCTACATCTTCTCGTTCCCTCCTCCTCTATTCTCTCTCTCTTCTCCAACCTCAACCCTTTCCCAACTCTGTTCTTTCTCTCAAACCTACCTCAATTCCCACCATTACTGAAGCTTGATCCCTCGAAATTTTACCCATCATCCTCACCGCCGTACACGCCTCAGAGAGATCTCATCACAGGCGGTTGCGGATCGTCCGGGATACAACAAAACACCTTCTGCTCCTCTCCCTTTATCACTCTTCTCACTTTTAAACAAAATTCTCTTTTAAATCCCTGCATGTCCTAATTGTTTATTCCAATTTTCATTAAAATCAAATATTTTTGGATGATTTGTCATTTCATCTCCAATTCCAATTCCAGTGCAATCCAATCCAATCATAAAGCAAACATGCATACTCTAATTGCTGCCCAGGACCACCTGACCGCTAGACAAAGAGTGTCTGTATTTTAGGAGGTCATTTTGCAGCTAAAACTTTGTTATCAGTGATTCAGTTCAGTTGACAATAAAAGAGTTGTAGTACAATACTCCATGCAAGCAAAAGTAAAGAAGCTATTGAATCCTACTTTACCTCTACAATCAAATGAAACTGCAGTAGTCAGGATTGATTTGCTTACTTCTGGTCCATCGGCTCATTATTGCTGTTGTCTTTGCTCGCCGTTGCTCGCCATCCCTACTGCAGTTTCACTGCTCTTAATATGAGTGAGATCATGAGGGACGCAAAGTTGAGGCGGTTGATGTAGTGTGTGGAACAGGGACGCAAAGTTGAAGTGGTTGATGTAGTGTATGGGACCCGATCAGAATGCCTATCTATGAATTATGAAACCAAAAGACGAAATACTGATTAAGGTGCTCCCCTTTATATCAGAAAATTTAGATAGATATATTGTACAGTGTCCTGAACTTCTAGCATGAATTTGTTAATGACCTCAGAGTCTGCATCAGTGCTGCCTGAGGACCAAGTCTTTAAGTCTTTTCATCAAAAAAGTATAAAGTTAATTCATTTACATTTGATCGACAACGAAAATTAAATTGAAAGAATCATTTCTTACCCCTCTTAACTACCCTATATTTTTTAGCCAGCTTATCAAAAAGTATTATAGCCCACTTCGTTTCTAACAAAGTATAATAAGAGAGACTTTAGCAATAATAATAAGATTATTTCAAAGTACATGAAAAGAGTGAGAGAGAGAAGGGAAGGGACAGAGCACCAGGGCCTTTTGCGTGTAGAACTAAGGATTGTTGCTTTAAAAGAATATTCTATACAACCAACATAAAGACAAAAAATTTTAGCAAGGTTTTTACAAATAAAGAAAAAAAAGTAGCATGAGAGAATTGAGGAAATAGAAAAAAGTACAACCTTTTTCTCAAATAATTTTTAACAATTTTATAATTGGATAAATATTCCTTCAAAAATTATATTTGTCAGAATAACTTTCCTTTTGCCTTTAATAGAATTCATCGTCTTTTTAAGACGGTGAACGATTCAACGCATTTATAGAATTTCAATAAAGACGGTAAACGATTCACCGCCTTCACGAAAGTTACTTATAAAATGGAGTAACTTGGGTTTAGAAGATGCTACGTGGGAAGACTACTGGAAACTGAAGAAACGGTTTCCAGAGTTTGATCCTTGAGGACAAGGATCAAGTGAAGAGGGAGGAAATGTTACACTAAGGAGACTACAAGCCTTTGAGGAGTGGAGGTGAAAAGAAGTGGTGGAGAAGAGGAGTAGGAGTAGGTGTACCTTTCTCTCTGTGAGCATGGGACGAACAAGCTTGGGAATAGGCGAAAGGAAGGTTTCGAAATGTTCTACAGCAGATGAGAGGAGGATAGCTGTATCCAGGCACTGCATGGAAGCATAGTAGAAGGATGGAATAGCAATTTGATCGAATTGTCCCTTGGAGGCCCATTCCTATTCCATTAACCTTTGAGCATTCGGCCAGGTCTCAACCCAATAAGCATTTAATACATTGTTACACTTTACATATTAGGCCCTAACCATTCTTAGCAATTGTATTCAGCACATATATTGCAGTAGTATAAATACATGGATGTAAATGGACTATGGAGATAAGAAATACATATTCAAGTTCATTCTACATCTTCTCGTTCCCTCCTCCTCTATTCTCTCTCTCTCTTCTCCAACCTCAACACTTTCCCAACTCTGTTTTTTCTCTCAAACCTACCTCAATTCCCACCATTACTGAAGCTTGATCCCTCGAAATTTTACCCATCATCCTCACCGCCGTACACGCCTCAGAGAGATCTCATCACAGGCGGTTGCGGATCGTCCGGGATACAACAAAACACCTTCTGCTCCTCTCCCTTTATCACTCTTCTCTCTTTTAAACAAAATTCTCTTTTAAATCCCTGCATGTCCTAATTGTTTATTCCAATTTTCATTAAAATCAAATATTTTTGGATGATTTGTCATTTCATCTCTAATTCCAATTCCAGTGCAATCCAATCCAATCATAAAGCAAACATGCATACTCTAATTGCTGCCCAGGACCACCTGACCGCTAGACAAAGAGTGTCTGTATTTTAGAAGGTCATTTTGCAGCTAAAACTTTGTTATCAGTGATTCAGTTCAGTTGACAATAAAAGAGTTGTAGTACAATACTCCATGCAAGCAAAAGTAAAGAAGCTATTGAATCCTACTTTACCTCTACAATCAAATGAAATTGCAGTAGTCAGGATTGATTTGCTTACTTCTGGTCCATCGGCTCATTATTGCTGTTGTCTTTGCTCGCCGTTGCTCGCCATCCCTACTGCAGTTTCACTGCTCTTAATATGAGTGAGATCATGAGGGACGCAAAGTTGAGGCGGTTGATGTAGTGTGTGGAACAGGGACGCAAAGTTGAGGTGGTTGATGTAGTGTATGGGACCCGATCAGAATGCCTATCTATGAATTATGAAACCAAAAGACGAAATACTGATTAAGGTGCTCCCCTTTATATCAGAAAATTTAGATAGATATATTGTACAGTGTCCTGAACTTCTAGCATGAATTTGTTAATGACCTCAGAGTCTGCATCAGTGCTGCCTGAGGACCAAGTCTTTAAGTCTTTTCATCAAAAAAGTATAAAGTTAATTCATTTACATTTGATCGACAACGAAAATTAAATTGAAAGAATCATTTCTTACCCCTCTTAACTACCCTATATTTTTTAGCCAGCTTATCAAAAAGTATTATAGCCCACTTCGTTTCTAACAAAGTATAATAAGAGAGACTTTAGCAATAATAATAAGATTATTTCGAAGTACATGAAAAGAGTGAGAGAGAGAAGGGAAGGGACAGAGCACCAGGGCCTTTTGCGTGTAGAACTAAGGATTGTTGCTTTAAAAGAATATTCTATACAACCAACATAAAGACAAAAAATTTTAGCAAGGTTTTTACAAATAAAGAAAAAAAAGTAGCATGAGAGAATTGAGGAAATAGAAAGAAAGTACAACCTTTTTCTCAAATAATTTTTAACAATTTTATAATTGGATAAATATTCCTTCAAAAATTATATTTGTCAGAATAACTTTCCTTTTGCCTTTAATAGAATTCATCGTCTTTTTAAGACGGTGAACGATTCAACGCATTTATAGAATTTCAATAAAGACGGTAAACGATTCACCGCCTTCACGAAAGTTACTTATAAAATGGAGTAACTTGGGTTTAGAAGATGCTACGTGGGAAGACTACTGGAAACTGAAGAAGCGGTTTCCAGAGTTTGATCCTTGAGGACAAGGATCAAGTGAAGAGGGAGGAAATGTTACACTAAGGAGACCACAAGCCTTTGAGGAGTGGAGGTGAAAAGAAGTGGTGGAGAAGAGGAGTAGGAGTAGGTGTACCTTTCTCTCTGTGAGCATGGGACGAACAAGCTTGGGAATAGGCGAAAGCAAGGTTTCGAAATGTTCT
Organism: Tillandsia fasciculata; assembly: GCA_029168755.2. Taxonomy (NCBI): domain Eukaryota; kingdom Viridiplantae; phylum Streptophyta; class Magnoliopsida; order Poales; family Bromeliaceae; genus Tillandsia; species Tillandsia fasciculata. The sequence continues at coordinate 1,950,856 of CM054937.1, read as the reverse complement.
ACAGCAGATGAGAGGAGGATAGCTGTATCCAGGCACTGCATGGAAGCATAGTAGAAGGATGGAATAGCAATTTGATCGAATTTTAATACATTGTTACACTTTACATATTAGGCCCTAACCATTCTTAGCAATTGTATTCAGTACAAGGGTCTCTAATCTATAAATAGACTTTTTATTCATCGTAAAAAGTGATTTTTGATTTCTCGAAAAAGATTTTCTTTTAAGAAAGAGAAAAATCCAAAAATATAGAGAAGAAAGGAAAACACGATTAAATTCATATTTTTTTATCTATATTGTTCAATTTGATTCTATGGTTTTCAAATTCATATTTTTTGTAGAATCAAATTGAATAATACTTATATGGTAATTCTTGTCTATCTATGATCTAAGTATTCGGAGAATCACCACCAACAAACAAAAACAACGATTTTACCCAAAATCGGCGCGAGAATTCGCGTGGCCTTGTGGATTCAAGGTGTTATCACTCTCGTGGATTCGGAGCGAGGCGCGTTCGTGTGATCGAGACGTGTTACGTTGGTGAAGACCGTGGATTCGGTTGGACGTCGTGGATTCGACGTTGGACTTCGTGAATTCGAAGTTGCACGCAAATCGTGAATTCGATCAGCGTGTGGAGCGAGCGGAGAAGATCAACTAGGAGCGTATGTAAAAGGTTGAGTCGTAGGATTACGGTAAATCACCTTGTATGTGTTTAATCTTAGTGGATTTCGCCGTGTTATCGGTCCCGTGATTTTTTACTCCTGTAACGAAGTTTTCCACGTAAAATCTTACGTACTTTATTTATTTTTCGCATTGGGTTATTTTTACGCAACGATTTGGTGTGTTTATTATTTTCACCTATTCACTCCCCCTCTAGATGGTTTTTTCCGTATTCAGATCCATATTAACATAATCCATACATATAGCTCCATGTAAATATTCATATTTTTTTCTTCAAACATACTAAATTGTTCATATATGTTCCTACCATTTTCAAACATACTAAATTGTTCATATATGTTCCTACCATTAATGTTAGTTAGAAAAATATAGTTAACTATAAATTAAATACTTAATTTTGATTAGTTAGTAAGATAAATTTATTTTTTTACCGTTTGAGATATTTTTTTTTATTATTTTAATAGTTAAACTTTTGGAGGAATATATTTAAAAGGAAAAAACTATAATTTTACTTATATTCTATTAAAAAATAAACAGTGAGCTAAGAGTAACAAATTAGAAAAATATAGATGAACAACTTAGGACTTTTGAAGAAATAAATATAAAAAATTAAATTTTATAAAAATATATTTGCTATTCGACATATTTATAAGGTAAATATATTTGCTATTCGACATATTTATAGGGAGCTGTATGAAATTAATCTATTAACTACGAAATATACAACAAGATATAGGAATTACCACTGGTCTCTCATCTCGAGCGATATTTTCTAGACAATAGGTATCTTCATCTGCACAAATTAGAATTCTTGCATGTTATTACAAATCACAAACAATACTGAGTGAGATGTAAAGGTTACTAACTATCTTTTACTACAATTTCATCTCTTATTAAATTCTCAGCAAAACAAATAACAGAACTAATCCCTGTAGTAACAAGAAAAATCAAAAATATTTTTTGATGATATAAAGAGAAAGAAAGAGAGACCGAAAAAGAGAGATTACGATCGTCGTTCCCTGTGGACACGCCCTCAAACTTAAACAACGGGATCACAACTCAAGCATTAACCAAGCATGCTCCTCCACGAGCCTGACTGCCCGGCGCCGCGCCTTACGTCGAACCCCTTTGTCGAACTCCGCGAGTTCTGAACAAACAACCCCGCCACCGAGGTTGGCCTTCAAGCCGAGTATATTCCGCCTAACCGGACAAACTCTCCTCGAGAGTGCTACTCAACCGAATGCCCCTATGCCTCCGAAGCAAGCATCCAGGACAATACAAGTTCTCACAACTTAGTCCATTTGAATGGGCCCGAGCGAGCTACCCCTGCGCGTTCCGCTCGTCTGCTTAACCAAACGACCCGTCCCCCATATCTCGCCCGTCCGCCAGCCTATTGCCTTTGCCAAGGCGCCGCGCGCCCCGCAATTCCCACGACGGGATCCATAATCGAGTCGGGCATGTCCCGTTCCGCCGGCCACCTAGTTCCGTCATCGCTCCCGATTCGGTCCAAGGTCCGCTTCCCGAATACCTATCAGCGGGATCCACGTCATTCGTCCATTGTACACATGGATGCTGCTCTGAACAATCAACGCTGTCACCACCCTGTCCAGATACAGACTCTTCTCCTTACCCGAAGAGTAAAGGTCCAATTGTGATCTTTTTCTCTCACCGAGATAACTCTATCCAATTCATGGGTACACACTCAAAGAGTAATCGACCTCCTCATCAATCTTCTTGTACTGAAATACTTAAACTCAGTCACAACGAAGAAACCCTTTTGCCGCGTTTGCTGCATCCCAATCCTTCCCTTCTAGAGATTCATCCGCTGCAAGACCACAACCCCGGAAGCACATTGTCGCACAATGCGTTCCTCTCTTTTCCCAAGCCGCGAACACCACTTCACGGGCTCAGGTTCCTTAGGCACCCGCCTAATTCCACTCCATGGTAACCGTGACCACGGACCACTTAATGATTCTCCCAATCATTGCCTCGTCGCCTGCCACGCGACTTAGGACTTAACCATTTTCACCAATATTGTAAAGCTATACAACAGTTGTAATAAATTAAGTGTAAAAAATTCAAAAATAATAACAAAAATATATATAATTTACTACAATAGAAGTGCTAGGCTGAAATACTATCGATAGCGAACGAATTAAGTTGCCACCCATTTGTTTTCGATGATAGAGCTTTCAAAACGACGATAGGCGCCGTTAAATATAATCTAGACCATTTAAACTATTTAAAAATTAAATTTTATACTTTTTCAATATTCTTTTCTTGTCCATCAAGTCGACACAAAATGAACGATTAAAAAAAATTGAATATCGTTCAAAAAGTGATAATAGGAGTATTATAATCAAAATTGAAAATATAGATCTTGTTTTAAATAGTTTAAAACATTTTCTAACCAAAATTTAATTAATTTAAATTCGTTTGCACCATTAAACAAACAAAAGACTCATATTTATCATTAAAATTATAAATGCAATTCTTTGATCATTAGTTCAAAGATGTTGAAAAAAATTAAAATTTAATTTCTAGATAATTTCAATGGTCCATATTATATTCAACATTGTCGATCGTTAATTTGAAAGCTTCATCATTAAAACAAAATCATTAAAAATAGTGTTGTTTATCAAAAAATAAAAAATCTATATTCCAATTCGATTAGAACCGATAGGTAATCTGACTAGAATTAGATTTTGGATGTAATTTGGAGAGAACATGATCTAAGAACAAAAAATTGCATATACAATTTTCTGAATCCGTAAGTTCTTGATCTAAGAACAAAGAATTGTATATACAATTTACTGAATGGTACATACTTCAATAACAATATATAAAATTACTTCAAAAATATTATATATAAATAATTAAAGACAATATAATTTAGAATAATATATATTTAATATATTTATTATTTTATATAATAGTTTATTTTATATTATATGGTTTATTTTTATTATTTTTATAAATTTATTTTCGTATTATTCTGAGATAATTTGGTTTGACGGGTTCTTATCATTCTTTTACATTGTTTGGTAAAATACTATGCTAATAATTAAAATAACATTATATAATAGGGATAATTGCCTGTGTACCCCTGAAATATGAAGAAATATCTGATTTACCCCTCTTATTTTTTTCTTTCTAATATACCCCTCATACGTTCCACCGTTATTAAAAATACCCCTACCGTTTCCCTTTGTTAAGTTAACTAGGGTTAAACTAGAGTTAAATAATAATCGGAGTTGAAAACTATCAGATATACCTATTTTGCCCCGGTTTAGGGTTTAGGATTTAGGGTTTAGGATTTTTTAGGGTTTTATGGTTTACGGTTTAGGGTTTTAGGGTTTAGAGTTTATGATTTTTTAGGGTTCTAGGGTTTAGGGTTTAGGGTTTTAGGGTTTAGGGTTTAGGATTTTTTAGGATTTTAGGGTTTAGGGTTTACGGTTTAGGGTTTTAGGGTTTTGGGTTTATGGTTTAGGGTTTAGGGTATATTTGAAAGGGTAAAATAATAATTACACACAGATAACGGCAGTTTCAAACGGTACACTAACAGAGTTTAACTTCAGGGGTATTTTGGAAAGAAGTTGGAACGTAAGAAGGGTAGTTTTAATATTAGCCTTCTAAGAGGGGTAAATCTGAAAACAGGAAAATTTTTAGGGGTACGTAAGAAATTGCCCCTATATAATATTATAAAATTATAATATCATAATATGATAATGGTACTACTGCTAATAATAATAATAATTTTATAAAATAAATTTATTAATATTATTATTATTTTAAAATATTATAAAATTATATATATAATATAATCAAATTTTATATTACTTTAATTATATTTAATAAGCTAATTATTGAATGAGAATAATTTTATTATTCTGGACGGAAATCATTATTTTTGTCATTCTTTTATATTATTTAGTAAAATAACGAAGATAATTTTTTTTTTTTCTAAAATTAAACAAAGCTCAGGGATTGGCTGAATCCATGGAGAATATTATGAGGATTACACCAAAAAAATATCCCCACTTTAGAATTTATCAAAACTATAATTTTATCACCATGGGATAAAAATAAAATCTTAGATAGTTAAATATAACTTTTTAATTAAATAGTTAAATAAATATTGGCTAAAATATAGAAATTTTTTAAAATATACTTGCTTTTGCATTTTTTTTCTTTTATTTTTTAAATATTTTTATTTTGTCATACTAAAATTTTAAGTTGTAGCACGTTAATATTCTATTATTATTTCATATATTTTCATATATAAATTATATAATACAGCAAAATTTATATAATACAGCAAAATTAAAAAAATATATATATTTTTATTTTAAAAATATTTTATCTGACAAATAAAAACTTGAAAAAAGAAAATCATATAGAGCTTTTGCAATAGCAGCGTTTCGCATGAGAACAAAGTCTTATTTCAGTCTAGCTTTTGATATAGAGCTTTTGCAAGAGCAGGGTTTCGCATGAGAATAAAGTCTTATTTCAGTCTAATTTTTTTTTGTTTAGATGAGAACTCGTTTTTTCGCATGAGAATAAAGTCTTATTTCAGTCTAATTTTTGAGAACTCGTTTTTCTAGAATAAACAGGTATAAGACCGGAACAGTAGTTTTAAGAAAAATGAAGCTTATTCCCACTTGAAAATAAACTTAATTAAAATAAATATAATTTTAATTATTATATTAACTATTTAATTAATTATAATTACTCTTATCCTTATTATTTTAATCTAGAAAGAATCTAATTTTTATGTAAACGTAAAATTAGTTTTATTCCTAATTAGTTTTATTCCTACTTATTTCTGAACTTGTATTTATTTTTAAACTAAACAGTTCTAGTTTATATCTGAACAATCGCAGTCTAACCAAACCAAATGAACCAGCAAACGAAACCGCTGGTTCATTCTGGATCAATGTTTGAGTGAAAAGAATCCGATCGAGCGGATTCCTTCTCGACCTAATCGTTTAACGCGCGGCGCATTCAACTAAGAGGATCATTTTTGAAGTCGATCACCGACTGGATCAGGTCAACAGTTAAAACCCGTTCGGCGAACTTTCAGACCACAACAAATACATGATAGTTTTATATTAATAATACCCTCAAATACGCCATTTTTCATATATATATACATCCATTGGCAGTTTCATAAACAGTAAAAGTAAAACTAATTAAAATAAACTCAGTATATATATATATTTTGATATACGGTAGTAATTCAAAACAAGTACATAAACAAAAGAATAACGTAAATTTATAATTAAAAAAAAAAATAAAAATAATAATAAATAAAACTTCCTCCTATTTGATCCCCATCCCTACCCGAGTGTTATAGATCGTATCCCTGCGACAGAGAGGGCAGAGGGGGTGAGCGGACAGCCACCGGGCGATACAAATTTTGTGAAAAAAATGAGCGCAGGGCAGGCGAGCAAGTAGAGAACCGGGAGAAAGCCCGGTAGAAAGCCCGTCGAGGCAGATCGCGCACACTGGTTCTTCTTCTTCTTCTTCCTCCTCCGATCCCGAAACTGCAGCGACTGGATGGCGCTCCATCAATAATCCCCTGAGCACCACCGACGGCGGAGGCGACGCTGCCGCGGTAGAGACTACAACGATATCCACAAAGACTGGGAGCCACATGCAGCGCGCGTGGCGCCTGTCGCACAGCATTTGGTAGGCGACGCGGCCGAACTCGTTCGCGGCGGCTTCCCGCTCGTGCAACGGAACCGCAGGGTACAATTCCAGTATGCCGGACACGATCGCAGACGCCTTACTGAAGACACCGTCGCCACCGTCGTCGTAGATTCTCTCTCGCTCCGGGCACAGCTCCGTGCATGGGATCGTCTCAAACCGCCCGAACGGAGCGCCTGGATCTTTGTACCTCATCCCGAGTCCTTCGTCCTCGATGATGTGCCTGACTTCGAAGTCGACTCTGAAGAACACGGACGGCCACGGCTGAACCTCCGCAGCAGATAGTTTGATGGGGTTGAATCTGTTGTAGAGGCGGACGATTGAATCGTTCGCAGCAAATACTCGGTAGGTGCAGCTCTTTATGATATGCATTCTATTAGTTTTGCAGAAATTATATATATATATCTTCAGTACTATATCAACTGCTTCAGAGAAAACGAAACGCGCTTTGAAGAAGAACAAGAGCAAATCAATAATCAATCAATAATAAAAAATAAATTTCATGATCGTTTATATATAGTAAACAATTGCATATATAATATAATATCTTAAGACCGAATCCTAGTCCAACTCTAGTTCCCGTAACCAACTCCTTAAAACAAACGGATTCGAATTAATTACCTGCATCAATATATCGATCGTAATCTCACTACAGAAATATAATTAAGGTTTGATTTGATAGAATTTTAAAATTTAATTGGTCGCGCATATACATAATCTTATCTTATAAATTAAAAAGATCAGATATGGCAAGCTTAAAATATTATAAAATATTATGGTAAAAATATACATATAACTTTATTAATTAATTACTGGATTGTAGATTATTTTTATTTTTATTTGCCTACCTACTCAATCTTTCAAAATTTTGATTTTAGTATTCAATATCTCGATTTGTTTGATTTAAATTATTTAATGACTCTTTATGATACAAAATTTTGATAATTATTTATTTTAATAAATATATAATTATATAAATTGTATAAATTGATTCCAATTAAGCCTCCCTCCACCGCTCCCCCCTCCACCATCTCCGAGCCACCCTCGGAGGCACCGTCCGCCTCCGCCTCCGCCGTCTTCGTCCCAGTCGCCGTCGCCGTCGCCGTCACCGTGGCGGCAGCGATGGTGGCCGCCCTCGCCTTCTAGATCCGTCGGATGATCGGGATCCGTCGCAGCGTCACAGATACCGGAGCCATTTGAACATTTTTATAATTATTATTATTATTATTCTTTTTACTGTGCCGCTGCGTACGGGACTCGAGGGTAGGGTTGGGGAGGAGAGAGAGAAAGGAGGTGATTGGACGTATGTGGAGAAAAAAGTAGCCGGTTCGGTAGTAGGTTCGGAGCAAACGAACCATAAAAAATATTTGTAAATTAATATTTGTAGGTAGGTTCGGAGCAAACGAACTTAAAAAAAAAATTTAAAAAAGACTTTCTCCTATTTGATCCCCATCCCTAACCGAGTGTTATAGATCGTATCCCTGCGACAGAGAGGGCAGAGGGGGTGAGCGGACAGCCACCTGGCGATACAAATGTTGTGAAAAAAATGAGAGCAGGGCAGGCGAGCAAGTAGAGAACCGGGAGAAAGCCCGGTAGAAAGCCCGTCGAGGCAGATCGCGCACACTGGTTCTTCTTCTTCTTCTTCCTCCTCCGATCCCGAAACTGCAGCGACTGGATGGCGCTCCATCAATAATCCCCTGAGCACCACCGACGGCGGAGGCGACGCTGCCGCGGTAGAGACTACAATGATTTCCACAAAGACTGGGAGCCACATGCAGCACGCGTGGCGCCTGTCGCACAGCATTTGGTAGGCGACGCGGCCGAACTCGTTCGCGGCGGCTTCCCGCGCGTGCAACGGAACCGCAGGGTACAATTCCAGTATGCCGGACACGATCGCAGACGCCTTACTGACGACACCGTCGCCACCGTCGTCGTAGATTCTCTCTCGCTCCGGGCACAGCTCCGTGCATGGGATCGTCTCAAACCGCCCGAACGGAGCGCCTGGATCTATGTACCTCATCCCGAGTCCTTCGTCCTCGATGATGTGCTTGACTTCCAAGTCGACTCTGAAGAACACGGACGGCCACGGCTGAACCTCCGCAGCAGATAGTTTGATGGGGTTGTTTCTGTTGTAGAGGCGGACGATTGAATCTTTCCAATCTACTCGGTGGGTGCAGCTCTTTATGATATGCATTCTATTAGTTTTGCAGAAATTATATATATATCTTCAGTACTATATCAACTGCTTCAGAGAAAACGAAACGAAACGCGCTTTGAAGAAGAACAAGAGCAAATCAATAATCAATAATAAATAATAAAATATAAATTTCATGATCGTTTATATATAGTAAACAATTGTATATATAATATAATATCTTAAGACCGAATCCTAGTCCAACTCTAGTTCCCGTAACCAACTCCTTAAAACAAACGGATTCGAATTAATTAATTACCTGCATCAATATATCGATCGTAATCTCACTACAGAAATATAATTAAGGTTTGATTTGATAGAATTTTAAAATTTAATTGGTCGCGCATATACATAATCTTATCTTATAAATTAAAAAGATCAGATATGTCGAGCTTAAAATATTATAAAATATTATGGTAAAAATATACATATAACTTTATTAATTAATTACTGGATTGTAGATTATTTTTATTTGCCTACCTACTCAATCTTTCAAAATTTTGATTTTAGTATTCAATATCTCGATTTGTTTAATTTAAATTATTTAATGACTCTTTATGATACAAAATTTTGATAATTATTTATTTTAATAAATATATAATTATATAAATTGTATAAATTGATTCCAATTAAGCCTGTAAAGATAAGTGTTGCCTCTAAATTTTGAAATTAAACAGTCATTACTTAGTAATGACTCAAATTAAGTAAATAAAAATGTTATATTGTAAAATCTAAAATTTTAAATATTAGATAGTTAGATTAAAGTAGTAAATTTTATACATTTTTATTTAAAATTGAAGTAGTAGTAGAAGTTTTTAAAAAAAAAAAAAAAAAAATTATGACCGGTATGTAGGTAAGCTGATGACTAGAAATTCTATACATATTTCAATATTATTATATAACATTCTTCAATTATAATATGTAAAAATACTTTAAAAATATTATATATAAATAATTAAAGATAATATATTTTAGAATAATATATATTTAATATATTTATTAACTTATATTATATTTTATTTTATATTATACGGTATATTTTAGGGTAACAAATAATATAAATAAATTTATAAAAGTAATAAAAATAATATAATATTATTATATGATATGATAATAGTATTAATGCTAAAAATAATAATATTTTTATAAAATAAATTTTTTATTATTATTATTTTAAAATATTATAAAATTATATATAAAATATAATCAAATTTTATATTACTTTAATTATTCTTAATAAATTAATTATAGTATGAGAATAGTTCTATTTCTAAAAAGATGGAATAATTATTTTCTTATTATTCTAATTAAAATAATTTGGTTTGATCGGTTCTTAATTATCATTCTTTTATATTGTTTGGTAAAATACTACTGCTAATAATAATATTATTATTATATAATATTATAAAATTATAATATGATAATATGATAATAGTACTAATAATAATAATAATAATAATTTTATAAAGTAAATTTATTATTATTATTATTATTATTATTTTAAAATATTATAAAGCTATATATATAATATAATCAAATTTTATATTACTTTAATCATATTTAATTAATAAGCTAATTATTGAATAAGAATAATTCTATTCTTTTAAAAAAATAGAATAGTTGTTTTTGAATTATTCTAAAATAATTTAGTTCGACCAGAATAGTTATTTTTATCATTTTTTTATATTAGGTTAAATTTTAGAAAATTTTCTATAATATTTTGCTTTTTCACTTTTGCTCTTTATCACTCAAAAACCTATATTTTACTGCTCGTAATTAAAGAATTATTTTTAGAGGGGCAACGGTATTAACCGAACAGACGAAATGACGATAATGCCCTATCCATCTCCCAATCTTCAAGTATCCAACACCAGTACATGCTGGCAACGCCGAGACGAGGGTGATCGAATGGGGCCGCTTCTCTGCGTCGTCCTCGCCAATCCACGCTGCCGTCAGCAAAGCCGCCTACGCGAGGTCGTTCTGCGCGTACCCGAAGACCATCGCGTTCCAGGCAATGAGATCCCTCCGCGGCATTCCGTCGAACACCTTGCGCACCTCGCTGACACGGTGGGCACTTGGCGTACATGTTCACGAGCGCCGTCATGGCAAACAGGTCGGAGGAGAACCCGTGAGAGACCAGCAGGGCGTGGACCTCGCGGCCCCTTCGAAGGTCGCCACGGTCGCCGCAACTCTTGAGTAAGTAGGTGAAGTTATACACGACCGCACGGGCACGGGCGCTCATGGTGGCGAAGAAGGTGAGCGCGGCCTCGAGCGGGTCGTGCTTGGTTTAGCCCTTGAGGAGGGTGCGGCCGGCAGAGCTCGTCGGGGAGGTCACCATCGCTATTGCCATTACCACCACCATCGGCGTCGGAGGAGGCCGAGCTTGAAGAGCGGGGGGAGGAGGAGGGGGAGCTCGCGGAGGGGGAAGGCAAGGGAGAGGAAGAGGAAGGAAGGGTGGGAGGAGAGAGAAAGAGAGAGGTAGGATTTGGAGAAGGAGAGAGAAAGAGGAAGGGGAGGGAAGAGGAAAAGGATATTTTCGGTATATTACTTAAAAAATTGGCAAGTCATTCACGGAATGCTGACGGCGGGGATAAATGCACAATTCTGTAATTACAAGAGGGCAAAATATAGGTTTTTGAAAAACAGGGGGCAAAATGAAAAAGCACGATATTATAGAGGAATTTTCTGTAATTTAGCCTTTATATTATTTAGTAAAATTATTTAATAAGATAAGGGAGATAATTTTTATTATTTTTGTTTTTTTTCTAAAACTAAACAAAGCCCAAGGATTGGCTCATTCCATGGAAAATATTAGATGGGTTACACAAAAAAAAAAATAAAAAAAATTCCCCACTCTAAGATTTATCAAAATATAATTTTATCACCTTTATCTCCTACCGTGGGATAAAAATAAGGAGCAATTTCCTACGTACCCCTAAAAATTTCTCTGTTTTCAGATTTACCCCTCTTAGAAGGCTAATATTAAAACTACCCTTCTTACGTTCCAACTTCTTTCCAAAATACCCCTGAAGTTAAACTCTGTTAGTTTACCGTTTGAAACTGCCGTTATCTGTGTGTAATTACTATTTTGCCCTTTCAAATATACCCTAAACCCTAAATCCTAAAACCCTAAACCCCTAAACCCTAAACCCTAAATCCTAAAACCCTAAACCCTAAACCCTAAAACCCTAAAAAATCCTAAATCCTAAACCCTAAACCCTAAAACCCTAAACCCTAAACCCTAGAACCCTAAAAAATCCTAAATCCTAAACCCTAAAACCCTAAAACCTAAACCCTAAAACCCTAAAAAATCCTAAACCCTAAACCCTAAACCCTAAACCAGGGCAAAATAGGTATATCTGATAGTTTTCAACTCCGATTATTATTTAACTCTAGTTTAACCCTAGTTAATTTAACAAAGAAAAACGGTAGGGGTATTTTTAATAACGGTGGAACGTATGAAGGGTATATTGGAAAGAAAAAAATAAGAGGGGTAAATCAGATATTTCTTCATATTTCAGGGGTACACAGGCAATTATCCCTAAAAATAAAATCTTAAATAGTTAAATATAATTTTAATTATTACATTAATTATTTAATTAATTATAATTATTTTTATTTTTATTATTTCAATCTAACTATCAAAATACAATTTTTCTTATTTTTAGAAATAATTTAATTTTCATCTTATTTTTAGAAATAATTTAATTTTCATGTAAATGTGATCTTATTTCTGCTTATTTCTGAAATTATATTTATTTTTGAAATAAATAATTTTGATTTATATTTGAACAAAACGCAATCTAACCAAACCGAACGGAACCGCCGGTTCATTCCGGATCGGTTCGGTTTAAGAAAATCTGAAAAAAACCGAACCAAAGCAGAACGACCCTCACCCTCTACAGTTTCCAAATTAACTCAATTTACGAGTTACGATCCACAACAAGAACAAGCCCTAATTACCCCCCTCTCTCTCTCTCTCCCTTAACCCACCCATTTCTCTCCCTCTTTCTCTTCGATCGATTCGTCGCCCTCTTCTTTGTGCGCTCTCCTCCTGTTATCGATCGATTCCCTAAAGCAGGTGAGTCGGATTCTTCGCTGGATGTAGAATCTGTGCTGGATTTGATCTTCTTTTATCCGATCTCTAATTTTTCTTTTTTTTTCCCATTTTTTGGGGTAATTTAGTAGATCTAGTCGGTTCTTCTTTTTTTTCCCCATTTTCTTCTGTTTTTCTCTGAATTTGGTAGTGTTGATCTCTTTTTTTTACTGCAATTTTCTTGTAATTTTAATGTCTTCCTGGGAAAGGATCAGATCTGATCCACCTCGTTGTTTTTTTCTCATATATTTCGGCGGATAAAGTTGCTTTATTGAAGTTCTGTTAAAATGGCTAGGTCAAAATGTGTTGAGACCCCGTAACTGTAGCACACTTTGCAATTTGCCCTCAGATTTTTCCTTTATTTTTTATTGATATTTCCTCAATTTCTAATTTATTTGATTTGAGTTGATTATTTATTGTTAGGTTAAGGATTCTGTTCAAATAGCGCCTAAAGAGGAGTGAGAAGAAGCAAATCAATGGTTTTTTTTTTTTTTCTTGTAATAATGTATAGATTATTGTGTCTTCATACCTGTTTTTGGCCATTTGGTGGAATGCTATGAAGCAATTGTATGCTTGAAGATCCGTACTCTATACTAAATCATGTTCCTTTTAAATTTAGTTTAATTTTATGTTATTGTAATATGCCTGATACTAAATCATATAATTTTCAATTTTAACTAATTTTATGGTTTTCATCAATATTCCCAACTGGGCTTTAATATTACAGTTTTAATCAACATTGTTTTGAAAAACGGTCTAATTTAATTATGTCTGCGGAAGTAAAGTTAATTAAATGTGACAAAGCAGCCTGAAATTTACTCCTGATTTTCTTGTCTGCTTATTTACAGTTTCCTGTTAAGTCTGCGTACTAAATAAGGACAGTAGGGCTCAGATTATGATGAAGTTTTGAGCTTATTTGGTTCCTCCGATTTGGTAATTTCTGTAGGATATTTGTGAGACGGTTATTAAGCATAAGTTTTTATCTTGTAGGGCAGGGAGTGCAGACACATGTTATGTTAGGGTGAAAAGCCGAAGTTTGCTTTCAGAGAGAAACAAGGTTTTGCACCATATTTTAGGATTCAGGCCCTCTTTTGAGGTTTGTGAAGTTTAACATACAGTTTCCAAAATTCAGCGACCAGGATCAGGGAGCGAATTTCCCCCTGTTGGGGAGTTTGCTCCTTTCCCTGTGACCCGGAGGGTTAATTCTTCTAATGCTGTTGCGATGGACGATGACATGGAAAATGGAGCGGGCGCATATCAGGAGAGACCAAGGACATTTCCTACAGTACGGAGTAAATCTCACTCCCCCTGGGTAAAGTTCGAACCAGTTCTTTCCAGTATATTTTTTCTCCATTTCTATATTATCTGGCATTCCGATTAGAAAGCTTTGCTATCATCTTGTTTTGTTAGCATATACAGAACAGGCTCTCTTTATTTTTAGGTAATAGTTGTATCTGATATTTTGGCTTTTTCATCATATCCTCTTTGAGGAGCATATAAATTGGTTGAATATGGCAATTTTTTTTGTGCATTTGATTATTATTTGGATATTGCATTCTTTTTGTTTACCTCATTTATAAATGATTTTGTAATTTTGCAGATTTTCCGGATGTTATTGAGAATAAATCCACGTGTATTGTTTGTCCTTCTCATGTTGATATTTGGAGCAGTGTTCTACATAGGAGCTACTACCTCGCCAATTATTGTTTTTGTGTTCACTATCTGTATAATCAGCCTCTTCTTCTCTGTTTTTCTCACAAAGTGGGTTCTTGCAAAGGATGAGGGTCCTCCAGAAATGTCTCAGGTATTCCTGAATGCTTATAATTGCACTTTCTAGGTTATGCTGTTTTATGGACTGCTCCTTTATGTGTGTTTTTTTTTTTTTTTTTTTTTTTTTTCATTGCTCAGTTAATTCATATTTCTCACATCTTGTGATGCTTTTTATCTTTTGGCACTTAGGGTTGAGTTTTTTATCGTACTGCTCCACTAGATAATGTAGGTGCCTAGTTTATACAGTAGTACCTAATCAGCTGGTTCCTAGGTAGTCCAGGCATAGCGCTTGTGATAATTATCTTATCTTCTTTGGCAACTAGTCTCGTTTTTTTTTTTTTTTTATAATCTGTGTAAAATTAGGTTGTTCATTTCCACTTAATTTGGTCCCCTGTTTTTTTTTTTTTTACCTATACTAATGTTTACTCCCTTGTGTGATCTGTCAAGTTGTCCCTGTTCAACTTAATAGATGTTTTTCTTTAACTGTTAAGCTGATTTCATTTTTCTGATTATTATATTATTTTTAATCTTCTACTTGATGCACTTCCTTTTTCTTTCTTAAGATTTCGGATGCCATACGAGATGGGGCCGAAGGTTTCTTTAGGACCCAATACGGAACCATTTCCAAGATGGCTTTTATTCTGGCAATCGTGATTCTTACCATATATCTATTTCGTGCTTCCACTCCGCAGCAGGAGGCCGCAGGCTTAGGAAGGTGCTTTCGTCTTTTTCTTTTTCTCTTTGTCATCACCATATGGACTTTCATTTCTTGTCCTGCTTATTTGTTAATTTCTGTATCCTTTTTCACTATTTTGTAGGTCAACATCTGCATACATTACCGTTGCTTCTTTTCTTCTAGGAGCTCTATGTTCGGGAATTGCTGGGTATGTTGGGATGTGGGTGTCTGTGCGTGCAAATGTTAGGGTTTCAAGTGCTGCTAGGCGTTCTGCGAGGGAGGCATTGCAGGTCTTTTCAAATCTCTGTTGCATGTGCTTTCCTGTATTGACTCGAGTGCTGCAGATTTTCCATCTAATTGATCAGCCTATGGAAAACAGATTGCTGTTCGTGCTGGTGGTTTCTCAGCTATTGTTGTTGTTGGCATGGCTGTATTTGGTGTTGCCATCCTCTATGCAACATTTTATTTCTGTCTGGGAGTTGATACACCTGGGTCAATGAAGGTTACAGATTGTAAGTCTTTCTGGAGACCATGATCATACTAAATGTCATTGTTTATTCTTAACTTGTCTTGACACTAACATATAATGACTACAAATCAGAAGTCATAGAAAGCATAGTTCATAACTACTGTTACCATGCTATTTATAGTTTAACTATTAATATACTCAACCTGCTTGTGTCTTACTTAAGGATCAATACTTGCATATAGAATTGAGTAGGCAGTTGGGAGATGCTTGATCTGATATGAACCACAAATAATAGATGCATTTTTGAGGACTCTACTGTTGCAAGTGAACAATATACTTTTCAAACCTATGTAGAATAAGAAATACAAAGTGGATATTTGATCTGTATAAGGTGCACTTTTTGTAAGGTTTTGAGAGATTATGCTGTTACTTGGAAATTGGAATAAATGAGTTGACGTTGCTGTTAAGATACTACTTATTTCGGGCTGAGTTGCATTGCTTGGCCTATCAAGTTCTTTGAACAAAAATGAGGAACTTTGTCAATTTCTCTTGTATTTATTTCTCACTTTGTTCTTTGTAGAGAGATATTTTTCTTAGCACAGACCAAAAGATACCTATTATAGAGAAGATGTTTCTCATTGTTTGCATCAATGGATTCTGTTTTGGAAGTACTGTGTTCATGGTTAGCCAGATGTCATCTTTAATGTGAAATCATGATGCTAATGTTATTAGAACCTTCACTATCCATTTTTTTCGTAATAAGATATTAAATAGTGTATTCTGTAGAAACTTAATTTGTATAGGTTACTGCTGAATGTCATTTCACTTGTATATAATTTGCTACAGTGCCGCTACTGCTTGTTGGATATGGTTTTGGTGCCTCGTTTGTTGCCCTTTTCGCTCAGTTGGGTGGTGGAATATTCACTAAAGCTGCTGATGTGGGAGCTGATCTTGTGGGAAAAGTGGAGCAAGGAATACCTGAGGATGATCCTCGGAATCCTGCAGTGATTGCAGACTTGGTATTTAATCTTCTTCTCTTCGACATAAACTATTGTTTATCTAATTTCTCAGTCATTTCAGTTCACCCTATGCTGTCAATGAATTCAAACTAAGTCGAGTCACATGTGGAGTTTCAGCATGTTGATAACCATCTTATATGGCTGCCTATGCTTATAAATATTAAACTAATTGTGTTTATCACGTTATATAGTTTGGGATTGGGAAGAACTTGCTGAAAATGTTCTTCAGTTGTTTGTTAGATATAATCCCACTGCTAATAACCCTTACTTTTGATTCTTTTCTTTAGATAATTCTGAACCAGAGTTCATTTAATTAATTATAAGTTATGTAGATGCTAAGATTTCTGCAATCTGTTTTCATTCAAACATTTACTTAGCCCATATTTGGATGTCGGAATAAGATATCTAATGTCAAAATATTCGGTATGAAGATTTTCTTGTGTGATTGGGTACCGGTAATTTGATTTTTGTTCCTTGAAATGTTTTGGCATCTATGATTTAGTGGGATAACATATTTCACCTGCGAAGTGATTTATCTTATTCCGAAAAAATGACTTGAACGCCGGATATCTTATCCATTCTTTATATTTGACTTCCTTTCAGGCTACATTGTTCACATTATTCACTCATCTCTGGCTTTATTGTAGTTAAAGATTTGCATTAGTCTGTATTTCATTTGCTATGCTTTACAACAGTTCTTCCCATGAATCCTTTTTTTTCCCCCTTTTTTCCAACTTAAACAACCTTGATTTTAACTTTAGGTGGGTGACAACGTGGGCGATTGTGCTGCTCGAGGTGCTGATCTTTTTGAGAGTATAGCAGCTGAAATAATCAGTGCTATGATACTTGGAGGAACGATGGCTCAACGCTGCAAAATAGATGGCAAGGCTCTATGCTTAATTTATGGTTTTTACATGCGATAACATATAGTAAAAGTTCTTATCTGATCCTAAATTTAATCTTCTTTTACTGAGAAATCATTACACTCAGATGGTAATGAGTCAGTGCGAACTCTTGAAATGCATTCATTTAAGCATGATGGATTTTATTGCATATGATTATTTGAGGACTTGTATCTCTCTTCCACGAGTATACTTTTTTTTTCTTTTTTTTTTTTTTTAATTTCAGACTTTACTTTTACCCGTCTACTTTTCCATTCTGCTCTTTTATATATTGCACTCTTTATTTTAAAATATTATGATGCCTTGATTATTTAATAATAATATTTGTGGAATTGTTTAAAATTTTAAATCTGGTTTACCAGAACAAAACTATCTATGGGCTTCTAAAGGGGCAAATGAGTTTCTTTCTTGAACCATGAGCTCTCATATATTTCCATTAACCACATCAATCACCTAATCTGCTTCTAGTTTTCCTCTGCAGATCCCTCTGGTTTTATTCTGTTTCCTCTTGTCGTGCATTCCTTTGACTTGGTAGTTTCGTCGGTTGGAATACTCTCAATCAGGGGAACTCGTGATCCTGGACTTACTGCTCCTATTGAGGATCCGATGGCAATACTACAGAAGGGGTACTCTGTCACTATTGTGCTTGCCGTTCTAACTTTTGGTGTGGTAAGCCAAGCCACTCACTATGATTATATTACTAGACCTACACTTGTTACTATTGCCTTTGCTTCTTTTTTTTTCTGTTCAGTTACCACACTTGGGCTGATTCATTATTTAGATTTCCGTTAGTCTTTACCCATGTACAGGCTTCTGCAAAGGTTTCACAAACTGTTTACTTGACAGTTTATGATTGGCCCTTTACTCATGATCACTTTCACCTTCACCTTCTCAACGAGATACATCCATACCCCAATGAAAAGTACACAAAGCACAAGTTTTCAAAAACCATGCATTTGGCACATGCTTGGGTGTACAACACTCGCACTGTATGTTCGGTGCCTGTATCTCAGCAGCTTCTCTAGTCCACGAAGCACAAGTTTTCGAAAACCATGCATTTGGCTGGCAAAACATTGTAGAGCTTTCTGTTGGAGGGGAAGCTGAGATGAGCTGTCAGGCTTCAAAAGCCCAAACTTCAATGAAGCTTCTTTTCTGCTGCAACGGGAAGCTTCTTAGGAGATTACTGTGAGAAACTTGTTAGTGCTTCTTTGAGCAACTCTTAATTAACAGTGCTTCTGCAGAAGCCTCAGTGTGATCAAAGAAGCCCTTAATTTACCACTTTAATATGCTCTCATCTCCAACAACATTTATATTACTAACTCTTGCTATTTTCTGCTTTAAAACTATTCAGTCTACTCGATGGCTCCTCTACACCGAACAAGCACCATCAGCGTGGCTCAACTTTGCCTTGTGTGGATTGGTGGGGATCATGACAGCATACGCTTTTGTGTGGATCACCAAGTACTACACAGATTACAAGCACGAGCCAGTCCGCACCCTGGCTCTTTCGAGTGCTACAGGGCATGGAACCAATATTATTGCGGGTGTTAGTCTAGGGTTAGAATCGACGGCTCTCCCTGTTCTTGTGATAAGCGTAGCAATTATCTCAGCCTTTTGGTTGGGTCACACATCAGGCCTGGTAGATGATATTGGGAACCCAACTGGTGGCCTCTTTGGGACGGCTGTAGCTACGATGGGGATGCTTAGCACGGCTGCATATGTTCTTACGATGGATATGTTTGGCCCTATCGCTGACAATGCGGGTGGGATCGTAGAGATGAGTCAGCAGGTATTACAGCTAGCAATAGGGCTTGTAACTATATGTATGAATTTACTGGAAAATAAATGCAGAAAAAAAACCCTATTAAGTTTTTTTTTCGGACAAACAATATTGCTTGCGCTGATCACTCTCTTTTAAATAATTAACTTTAAACATTGTGCAGCCTGAAAGTGTGCGAGAAATCACAGATGTTCTAGATGCTGTCGGTAACACAACCAAAGCAACCACAAAAGGATTCGCCATAGGGTCAGCTGCGCTTGCCTCTTTTCTTCTTTTTAGTGCCTATATGGATGAAGTGGCTTCGTTCGCTCATGTCCCTTTCAAACAGGTAATATATATACCATGCAGATGTGACATGTTGCATCATAACGCATAGTGTCTAATGGAGGATTTTGCAGGTTGATATCGCTGTTCCTGAGGTTTTTATCGGCGGTTTATTGGGCTCCATGCTTATATTTCTTTTCAGCGCCTGGGCTTGTTCCGCTGTGGGCAGAACTGCTCAGGAAGTTGTTAATGAAGTCCGAAGACAATTTATAGAGAGGCCTGGTATAATGGTGGGTTTCTATTCCTCATTTCCCTTTAACTTTTGATGGTACTTGTTTAATCAATGCCCAGACTGATAAAACATACATACACAGGACTATAAAGAAAAGCCAGATTATGGCCGCTGTGTTGCCATTGTGGCATCAGCATCTCTGAGGGAAATGATAAAGCCTGGGGCCTTGGCAATTATATCACCAATGGCCATCGGTGAGTTTTTATTGTCTGTTCATCATGAATTTTGTTGGGATTTGTATAATATATATCATTCTAGTTCATTTGGATATTAGAGATCTAAATGTTAACAGGCTGGGGAGTAAATATGAAAAGGTAGATGTATAGGTGGTTAAGTAAAATGTTTTGGAGTTACAATTTACATGCAAAAGCCCCATCTATAAATAGGGAACCATGAGAGCTGTGGCAATATGGTTGATTCCCGTCAATTATTATAATTATGTCCTATTTTTCAGGGGTTCTCTTCCGAATATTGGGCTACTTCACTAGTCAACCGCTACTCGGAGCTAAAGTGGTGGCCTCGATGCTTATGTTTGCGACAGTTTCTGGTATCCTCATGGCTCTCTTTCTGAACACTGCTGGAGGCGCCTGGGATAATGCTAAGAAGTACATAGAGACTGGCGCATTAGGAGGCAAAGGGAGTGATTGTCACAAGGCGGCAGTAACTGGCGACACGTAAGTTCTCTGCGCTTAAGTTAGGATGCCTCTTTGTTTCCCTTCGGGGTTTGCACTTAGAGCTACTATCAAACTTGTCCTTCGTTTAAGGCCCTTTTCTTTGTGCACATATACACCTCTGCTAATATGCAAGAATTCGTGGATACCTTGCATGCGGGCCCTTTGAAAAAACTTGCTTATTGGCATGGGTGCCCCTCTCGTAGCCATGCTATTATGTAAAACTGCTCAGCTAACTTGTTTGATGCTTACATGTAACGGGATCCCGAAAACCTTGTATATTTGCGCATGCACTCCTGTTCAATTTTTGTTTGGGGCGCGGATGCAAATAATCATGATTCTTTTTTTTTTTTTTTTTTGTGTGTGTTCATTTCTGCATTCCCGACTTAATGATATCGCCAGCATGTCTGTTGTAAGTACTGATGCATGCTTCTCAAACTGCAGAGTTGGAGATCCATTCAAAGACACCGCGGGGCCCTCACTCCATGTTCTAATCAAAATGCTCGCGACGATCACATTGGTTATGGCGCCCATATTTTTGTAATCGGCTCACCTTTCATTTGCATTTAACCATGTATACAGGACCCTTATACTCTTGCTATATAGTTGAGTCGTTTCCCAAGGATGGGGATCGGGGTGGATTATTCGGATCATATTGTTCCCTTCTTTTTGTCCTGTGGAGAAATAATGTTTAGTTAAAATGCCTGTTTTGACTGTTGTTCCAGATCTGTATGTGCATGTGCTTTCTTTTCTTTTAATTATTATTGTAAATATACTTCTTACGTATATCTGCAGTAAGCATAATCTTATGCTTTTTCCAGGCATGGTTTAGTGAACGATTGGGGGAGCGGATTACGTTTCTTCTCTGACCAGAAAATTCGAGTCCATGAAAATGTGCGCTTTTCTGAGTTGTTCCTGTAGAACTTCCAGAGGACTTGCTTTTGTATGATTATGCGAAACGTCATAAAGCCCCACTTGGTAACCTGGATTTATAATTTATTATTTGATTACCTCGCGTAACGATTTTGTTGTACTGTAGTTTCTGCTTTTGTTTCTTGTTAAATATATTAGCAAGCGGCTTAATTTTACAAATCATTCTGCGATATAGTGTAAATGCTCCAGAGTATAGTAATTAAATATGCTCATGCTCATATTAACTTAAAGATGAACATAATTTCTACAGACTCCAATATATATATTTCCAGCAAATTCAATCGAGTATCTACTCTTGCGCACACAACATTCCATGCCTAATTTAATAGTACAAAATATCAAAATATTTGCCCTCTCGATAAGCCATAAAAGCATGCATCAACATAGCACTACTTCAACATAAAACAGTTATTTATTATGGAGACAACAATTTCAGTTTTTCGGCCAACCGAAACAAAAAAGAAAAGAAAAGAAAAGAAAAGAAAAGCTAACACAAAACACTCAAAAAAAAAAACTCCTTAAATGGTTGTGGTGTTACAAAGAATCAATCGATACAAACTATATTCTCTCTATTTTCTTGTTGCTTTTTACACTATCACGGTGTTTTTACACTGAAATGACCTTTAGTAGCATTTTGCCTACAAAGAATAACGCTTGAGACTGCGAAATAGGAAAACTTTGCACCACTGTAATAAATAAAAGAAAAAAAAAAAGAAAAAAAAAAGGCCCTAGTGGGAGGGTAAGGTTAGATAAACACATCCCAGCCCATTCAATCGAAGACCTAAAAAGCCACGCCTAAATGAGAAAAAAAAAAAAAAAAAAAAATGAAAAAAATAATATACAACCGCAATATGAGGGTGGTAGAAGCTGTAAACTGAGAAAGGAATAAGAGAATAACTCCGGTGTAAAATTGGGCTCTCATTTGTCCCACTTGGCGGCGAAATGGAAGGAAAATGGTTGTTGAGTTTTTTTAAAGCCCTAGTCATTAAAGTGGAAGGCTGGGTTCTCGAGAAGTTCTTTCGGTAGATCGACACCTGAAAAGTCCTTCTCTTGCATAGAACTCGATATCTCGTCGATCAAGAAAGGTATGCTACATTTAGGAGCAACAAAGAAGCAAAGTGAGGAAAGTATTATCCTCACTGTAAGGGTTGAAAATGACAAAAAAAAAATGCATATATATATATATATTCTACCTTAAATCATCATCAAGCAAGAATGCACTGGTATCAGCGTCATTCGACTCATTCGACTCCTCGGTAATTGATGTCCTCATGCTTTCGAGGACCTGAAAAAAGTTTTGACCAATGAAAAAAGGAGATAAATGGATATCGTTCACTCGAGAAAGCATGCAGGTGAAAGAGACAAACCAATTAGTTCGATAGAATATCATAGAAATTCTAAGTTTCAAATGCTAACACTTGTTATTTCTGAAGGAATTTTCGCGTACACTTTCCTTGGAAGATCATCTAATTACATTTGCAGTGCTGTAAAATCAAAATATACCTCTTTGAAGTGCTTTTTCTTACATCTAAATTCATATCTTATGTTCATGGGATCAAGTTGGCCCTCTATTAGAAAAGGCTTTTTTGGAAATATTTTGCCAGTGCAGTGGAGTACATGTATAAACTAAAATTTTTTAACAGGAAAATATTAAGTGCATATTTTGCAGGGACACATACGCAAAAAGATAACTTTTCAGACACATGTAACTAAATCTTTATTAATATGGTCTACTAAGTAGATAATAACCCATATATCAAGTTTTTTGGGCTTACACTCGAAGAAACGCTTTGGGTGTTATATTTGTCATCCCAATACTGCGTGCAAATTCTATAGAGCTGTTGGGCACTCAACATCTGCATAAATGAGGAGTCATTAGACATGTAAATGTGCATGCAATGAGCTAAAGTGAATGATCTCACGCATGTTTAGAGAAAGAAATTACCGGGCAGAGGTCACTGACTAGATCCTCGAAGGAAATTCTATACTTCTGAAATATTACCTGAAAAGGGGGAAAAAAAGAAGTTAAACATTGCTTCTTAATGACAGCGCCGAGGGAAGCCCTAATACAGTGGGAAAAACTCTATTTTTCCAGCTGAAATGTAGCGAACCACCCTTGAAACATAAAGAGTTACAAGTAACCCCTTGATAATTGAAATTTCAAAACCTACAAATATTAGCACTTAACTCCCTTCCATTAGTGCTCCGGTAGGAATTTGTTTGAAAATATGATAAATATTTTATGAAAAGTACTAAACTGCCTAAATCCCCTTCTGTCCAGTCTTTCTTTAAATCATTGGACTGGACCGGGGTAATTTCGTCATTTAACCCTCTTCCTTAATAGTCATAGCCTCACGAGAGATTTCTTGTAGAGTCGAGGGGATTTTCTGTCGATTTTATTATTATTTTTTTAATTTTGGGAGGAGGGTGATTTTCTGTCAGTTTTGAATTTTATTTTGGGGTGGTGGGGGAAGTGGGGAGTGCTGTGTGACTCCAATGATTCCCAGCGGAGTTTCTACATTTTATCCTTTCTTTTATAACAGTTGAAGGATCAGAACAAATTGACTCAGCCGTCAAACCCAAATACAAATTCTTTTTCTATTCAATAAAACCAACAAAAACAAAATTGACATGCTACTAAAGTGTCAGCAGTAATATACTTACCAAGAAACCAACAGCTTGCCTTATCTGTTTGAGTTCATCCCATGCAGACCCCCCGGCGTACTATGAAGATTGACATCAGAAAGATAAAAAATGTAAGATACAGTGAGATGCCGATAGAAATATCTAGATATTATCCGAGTTTGGAGACGTAGAATATTATTACCTCTTGTTTTACTTGTAAGCACCACACCTCCAGTTCTTCCAAACCACATTTTACGTACTCTCCATTGCTAAAAGAGCAACACTCACGGCGCAATAGAAGGCTTTGAAAAAGTATAGCAAATAAATTAGTAAGAGAGAGAGAGAGAGAGAGAGAGTTAACACATTAAACCATAAAATTCACCTATTGACAAGTTGAACATTGATGAATGAGAAAATCTGGCTACACATCTTCTGAATAAGAACTTTGGGAACCTGAAATGCCACCAGGCAATGACACTCATCTAACCATTATAATAGGAAGTTCCAATCTTAGTCCAGGATAAAATACTTACATAGTTCTCTTGCAATATCATCAGAAGGTCATCGAGGTGTTCGATGATGGTTTTCCAGTGGCTTCCTTGATTTGAATTCCCAAAGGAGTGCTCCCTAACCATACTCGCTTTTTCCGTTCTTGGTGCCTTAAGTTTATGAGATGATGATTCATAGCAGTGAATGCGATGTGTCAGTGAATAATGTGTAGAGATACGTACATCAGGTTTAGATTAATTCAACTATAAATCAGAAAAAGGATTCTTCATATTCATTCGTGGCATAAGCATGCATGGACTCTGTCTTAAATAGAAGTGTGCTGAGTTTTCACATCCGAAAATATGGAGTGAACAGTCTGCATTTTTCTTCTTTTTTTTTTCTTCCCGAATAGTTGAATGAACAGTATGAACTATGATCTTTAATTAGCACACTTATGATTGATATGCTGCTATTTGTTAAGCAACCGCAAACCATCTAAGCAGAATGTATATGCCCATAGTAAATCTTAATTTACGCATATCTGGATTTACAGAATGGCCAACACAGTAGAAAATCTCCACAAAAAATCTTTATAAAAGAGGTTTAAGTCTTAAGATTGTTGGAAAGAAATTTTAAAAATAAAAAAAATTGTGGGGGAGAGCATATCTTACTTTCAACACCTACATGTTGAAGCTTCTTCTGACACAATAGGCTAAAATTGGGAGATTTCCATAATTTTTGTAAACCAAATTAGTGTTGATCATTTGGTCTTGTTTACAAAAATAGAAAATCCAAAATTGCAGATTTAGCTTCAAATATTCAAGAGTCCTTTCTTTCAAATCTATATTAACATTCCTTTTAATCTTCAACCAAATATTGTTCCTTCTATTCATCACTCTGAATATTCTATGTGCATTTTCAAATTAAGATGCAGTGAAAGAGATGAAGAAGCATAAGTTTTTATATCTTACTTGGATACAAAGAGAAAGTATGGCAGTCAAATCCTTCTTCACATTATCACGAATAATTCCATATATCTTCTCAACATAAGCTGAGAGTTGCTGCTTAAATAGCAAAGCAGGGTATTTGGCCACAACATCCTGTACAATATCCAGTTCATCTACCACAAGGTTTGCGGAAGATGCGCGAAATCCCTAGCAAAAGTGCAAAATTAGATGATAAGAAAACACTATCAGAGGAAAAAAGGAGCAGCAAGATAATATGCTAATAATAGCAATGCATTCATCAAGGCAACACAAAAAAGAGTTTAGGGAAAATTGCATATTTATCCCCATAAAAGATGTAGTTATGTAACCATCCCTCTAAAAGGTTGGTAATGTATATAGAGATACATGCGTCCCTCCAGTTTGACTGTCATCTTGACCATTAAAATTGATATATTTTATATCTGAATGACCGTTATACCCTTTCAAATATGTCCTAATTTTTTTTTTAAATGGTCAACTGACAACAGTCAGAGAGGAGGGATATTTATATTATCTGGTAACTGTAATACAATATATAATGATGCAAATTTTGCAGTGATCAATGCATAATTGGAAAACTAGCAGTGATACATATGCCAATGCCCCTACAGAAAATGTGATCACATACTTGTGTCATCCTCCCAAACAATGATGTTGGAGGGGGAAGTTTCCGACGTGGGGTCGACCCAGCAGAACCAGCAGTTTTTAGACTCTTTTGGAGCAGAAACAGTAAAGCAGATGCATTTGATAACCAGTAAACCAGATGTTCATTGCTCTCCTGGTTCTGCACCATTTGTTTTGTAGGGATTACTAAATAGTTCCTGATATGTAGTTCAAAACAGAGAGATGGGGGGGGGGGGGGGGGGGGGGGGGGGGGAACAGTACATACCTCAATTGCAGAACCAATCATCTGGATAAGTCGATCAAAAACACTAGTTTTTTCTGCCTCAAACAACTTCCAGTGAAGCAGACATTTGTATATGGTTAATCCAGCCACCGGCTTTCCTTGAGTTACTCCACTACTTTGCACAACAAAGTTTATAAGGGTGTTTACACTCTCCTGTGCAACGATGATCTTAGAGTCATAATTCAATTAATCTAACAAAAAACAAAAAAAAAAACACTATTTGATGTGATAAAGTAATATATTAAAAATAGCATAGAAGATCTAACACATACGTGTTGTCTCTCAATATACGATCTTCTCATCTTGGGATCAGAGTTGGCATAATTATTAACAGCTGTAGGCGAACTATGAGGTTCCTGCATTAAAATATATTGAGATTTAAGAAAATAAGTATAATGAAGACAGAAAAAGAATGAGAATTTAACAATGGATGGTGTTTAATAGCCATTTTGGACCTTATGATCTTCTATATGATGCTGATCATTGCCCAAATTCTGCAAAATCATGGGAAAAGTGGGGCATAAGACAGAAAAAGGAACAACTTTTTGACTTTGTATTATTGTTTCTGATTTTGTGATTTTCATCAATTTTTTTTCCATCCTGTAACTGAGGACCCAAATACTTTTTATAAACCAATATGCTCGTGGGTAAATCTATCAGAGAAAGATCTCTTTCAAAATTTGCAAATATGAAAAAAGTGAATTGAAGTTGCAGAATTGAAAAAATAGTGGAATATTTCTCCAAAACCCATTAAAGAGAATTAGGCATTATATGAGTGCTGGTATACATGTTTTGGAGGTGTTGAAGGAGGTGGTAAATGTCCAGAAGTTTGTTTCACCGGCAAATGCGATAGGGCTTGCTGCCGGAGAATCTGATTTTCTGATTCCATGTTAGCCAGTTTGTCTTGAAGTCTGTTGCGGAGAAAAGAAAATTTAAAGTTTTCATTTTGAGCCAAGAAATCTGTTATTAAAATTTAGTAAAACACAGCTACAAAACTACAAGAACCTTTGCATTGAATTATTCAATTCGATTATCTTCGACTCTGCATCCATAGCTTTTTTCAGCCTTTCCTCACTAAGTCTGCTTGTTTCTTCATACACTTTCTCAGTTTCATTAATCTTTGTCTCAAGAGTAGTCACCAGTTCCTGCAAATTGGGAACAAAAGATTTTGTGTGAAAATCAATTGAGCACAAACATACAGCACAAAGATCAAAACTGACTGCCAGATGCAATGATATATCCACATAAATTTTGATCACATGCATCATTTAAGCTCTCCTTCTTTAACTAGAGATAAAAAGAAAGGTTGATTCATGCCTCTCCTGCCTTACATCTCTACAAATTGGGAGACTAGAGATATCACCAGACACAGCAAAATTTAGATTAATGTCAATTATATTCTTAGTTTGGCCATGAAGGTTCGAAAAATTCTCTTTCCTTTTACTTTTTCCTTTTTATAAGCTTCAATGTGTTAAACTACATACTACAATTATTCGTCCACCTTCTTTCCCTTCCAAAAACATCTCTACCATCTCCACCATCTTCATGTTAGTCAATAGCTTACCAACATAAAGGCGTGCTTCAAAACGTGCATACTAAATACAACAATACATCCACATCTAGATATCAGTATAGTTGTTTGAATCACTAAAATCAATGGCTCAATTCTTACAGCCCTACCTATCCCTCATCAAAGCAATGGGACTGTGGAAAACACTTCTTAGTTTTTGATCCTATGTTAAGTTACAGCTCCTACACTCAAGATCCGAAGTTGGCAATGAATGCACAAAATCTTCTAGCCACACAAGTCATCAGCAATGGCAAAGCATGTAATGCCATATATATATATATATATATATATATAGAGAGAGAGAGAGAGAGAGAGAGAGAGAGAGAGAGAGAGAGAGAGAGAGAGAGAGAGAGAGAGAGTCCGGCTACTATGCTTGTAAAAGCAACAAGCAATTGGTGCTTGTAAGTTTTCTACCGTTAGATCTACCCCTTTGACTAATTTCATCCCTTAGATCATTCTATTCCACCAACCACTTACATAACCTAAGGAGCCCACTATCATCCTAACCACACATCTTTTCATCCAAAGGCTAAAAACCTACAAGCACCAATAACTTGGTACTTTAAAAGCATAGGAGCTCAAATATATATATATATATATATATATATATATATATATATATATATATATATACAGAGAGAGAGAGAGAGAGAGAGAAGAGAGAGAGAGAGAGAGAGAGAGAGTGAATGCGGCTACTATGCTTGTAAAAGTACCAAATAATTTATGCTTGTAAGTTTTTTACCGTTAGATCCATCCCTTTGACTAATTTCAATCCTTAGATCATGCTATTTCACCAACTATCCACTAAACCCAAAGGATCCACTATCATCATAACCACACATCTTTTTATCCAATGGCCAAAAACTTACAAGTACCAATGGCTTTGCACTTTTAAAAGCATATGAGCTCAATTCTCTCTCTCTCTCTCTCTCTCTCTCTCTCTCTCTATATATATATATATATATAGTCCAGCTACTATGCTATCGATAGTACCAAGCACTTGGTGCTACCAAATTTTCCGCCATTAGATTTACCGCTTTGATCATTTCCATCCCTTAGATCATACTATTTTCCCAACCACCCACTAAACCCAAGCGACCCACTATCATCCCAACCGCGCATCCCTTCATCCAAGGATCAAAAATCTAATAGCACCAAGGACTTGGTGCTATCGATAGCCTAGTAGCCTAGTTCTCTCTCTATATATATATAGGGCAATGCTACACATACACCCCAAAATGGGGTGTATGATGCACACCCCACCCATCCATGGGTGGGGCTTCCTCCACTGGTCACTTCGATGTGACCAGTGAAATTCACCCCACCCTTGGATTGGTGGGGTGTAAGATGTACACCCCCTTAGGGGTGTACAAGAAGCATTTCCCATATATATATATATATATATATATATATATATATATATATATATATATATATATATATATATATATATATATATAAAGAGAGAGAGAGAGTCCAGCTACTATGATTGTACAAGCACCAAGCAATTGGTGCTTGTAAGTTTTCTACCGTTAGATCTATCCCTTTGACTAATTTTATTTCTTATATTATTCTATTTCACCAACCACTTACTTAACCCAAGGGACCCATTATCATCCTAACCGCACATATTTTCATCCAAGGGCTAAAAACCTACAAGCACCAATAACTTGGTACTACCGATTTGTTTTCGATGATGGAGCCTCCGAATCAATAATCGACACCGTTGAATATGATCTAGGCCACTAGAACTATCTAGAAATCAAATTTCATTTTTTTTCAATATTCTTTCTTGTCCATCAAGTGAACACAAAAATGAACGGCTAAAAATAAATATCCTTCATAAAGTGAAGATAGGAGTCTTGTAATCAAGATCGAGAGTATAGATTTTGTTTTAAATAGTTTAAAAAAAATTTTAACAAAAATTCAACTGATTTAGATTCCTTTACACCGTTAAATGAGCAAAGGTCTCATATATCTACCATTAAAATTACAAATTTCGCAACCCTTTGATCATTAGGCTAATGATGTCGAAAAGATTTAAAATTTGATTTCTAGATAGTTCCAGTAGTCTAGATCATATTCGACGGTACCGATCATCGATTCGGGGTCTCCATCATCGAAAACAAATCGATAGTAAAAACGTTCGTTTACCAGTCAAACTATATATATATATATATATATATATATATATATATATATATATATATATATATAGGCTACTAGGCTATCGATAGTACCAAGTCCTTGGTGCTAATAAATTTTTTGACCCTTGGATGAAGGGATGTGCGGTTAGGATGATAGTGGACCGCTTGGGTTAAGTGGGTGGTTGGAGCAAGAAATTAAGTACCCATCCGTACCATACGGCACAGAGCGATATCTATCGTGCCACCAATTAGGCGACACGGTACAGAGAGGGTCTCTCTTGACCCTCCTGTGCCGCGATACCCTCTGAGTATCGAGCGAGACAGAGAGATACCCAGAGAGTATCAAGATACGTGCCGTTGCGTGCCCACACAGGCACACAGTGTTTTTATTTTTTTTTTTTACTTCGACCTTTTGTATTTTTTGGTTTCTTGCATAGATCTTTATCCCTCTCATCTATTTTCTTCTTTTCACTTCTACTTTTTCTTATATTCTGCGCTTTCTTTTCTTTCTTCTCACATCTCTTACTCTATTTTTTTCTTTTCTATTTTTTTCTTCCCTTTTTTCTCATAATTTTGTTTAAAAAATTTTCCTTTCAATCTCTTATTATTTTTTGATCATTTCGATCTTAAAAGAAAAAGTAAAGAAATAGTAAAATCAAAGATCTACTTATTAGGTAAATCAAAAAATTTACAACTTAAATTTTTTTTCCAAACATTTAGAATATATTTAACTTGTAAAGTTTTTTTTGTAAAGAAATATGAAATTATACAAATTTTTATTAATAATTTATAAAAATTTGAAAATATATCCACTTGATTTAATCATTATATGGTCTATTTTTAATTTTTTTGTACGGATTTAGTATTTTATACGAGATTTAAGATATTTTTAACTTTGAAAATTTTATTATTAGATTTAAAAATATAAGAATTCTAATAAAATCGAAAACTGAATAGAAACAATTGATATTTAAATTTGCTTAATGCATATGTCATATGGTTTAGTATTAAATTTTTATAAATAAATTGCACGAGTTTCCTTATTTAAATTTAAGAAAAATTAAATTTCTTGGATGAACTTGCAAATTTTTCATAAAAATTTAAAAAAAAATTAATTTTCTCGGATTTATATTTTATAATTTTTAAAATTCTAAAAAATAAAAGATAAATAAAAAAAATTTAAAAGTTAATCAATTTTTATTATTGCTTAATTTATTCATAGTATGGTTTATTATTAAATTTTCATGGACAAATTTTATAATTTTTTAAAATTTTTAGAAAAAATAAATTTCTTTAATTTTTCATAAATATTTTATAAAAAATTGAAAATGAAAAAAAACTATCAGTGCACTTGGGGTCTCATTCTAGTTTAGTCTAGTCATCATATGATCCTTCATCCAATCAATATGAATGAATTTTACAAATTTTTATAAAAATTTAAAGAAAAAATAATGTTCTCTATAAACTGTAGTTGTATTTAACTTCACCTATAAAGAAAACTACTACTATATTAAGCTATTAACTAGTAAGTTAGTAAACTATTATTGACATTAGATCAAGACAAATCAATACATAGTCAAAATTTATAAATATTACTCAAAAACTTTTAAAATAACATTCTAAAGCCTTATTGGATAGAAAAAACTAAAATAAAACCGTACCAAAACATACCACTAGGAGGTTGTGCGTACCCGTCGGCACGCAAGCGTGCCTGTGCCGTATTGTGCCAAGCAACAGCCGGCACACCCTCGTACCACGGCACTTTAATCCTTGGGTTAGAGAAATAGTATGATCTAAGGGATGGAAATGATCAAAGGGGTAGATCTAACGGCGGAAAACTTAGTAGCACCAAGTGCTTAGTGCTATCGATAGCATAATAGCCGGACTATATGTATATATGAGTCCGGCTACTATGCTCTTATGAGCACGATCGCCTTTATACTCATAAGTCATTTTTTATAATAGAGCTTCCAAATCGACGATCCATATAGTTAAATATGATTTAGAGCATTTGAAAGTTCTAGAAATTAAATTTCATAATTTTTCGACATTATTTACCTTACGATCGAAAGATCTCAAAATTAACAATTTTTAACGGCCGGTATATGATATTTGCTAGTTTAACTGTGTAAAAGAATCAGAATTTGTTAAATTTTTAATAGAAAATTCGATTCATTATCTAGATAAAGATCAACAACTCCGATCTTAAATTGAAGGATCTAATCCTCTATTTTTAGGAGGTCGTTCGATTTTGACCGTTCATTTTATGTTCACTTGATGAACTTTATTATAATTTTGAAAAATTACAAAATTCATTTTCTAGAGTTTCAAATGCTCTAGATTATATTTAACGGTATAGATCGTCGATTCGTAAGCTCCGTCGTCGAAAACAACTTATGAGTATGAAGGACTCTATACTCATAAGAGTATAATAGCCTTACTCTATATATATACAGAGTCTGGCTATAAGGCTATCAATAGCACTAAGCACTTGGTGCTACCAAGTTTTCCGTCGTTAGATCTATCCCTTAGACCATTTCCACCCCTTAGATCATACTATTCCACTAACCACCCACTAAATTCTAGGGGACCACTATCATCCTAACCGCACATCTGTTAATCCAAGGGCCAAAAATCAAATAGCAATAATGACTTGCTACTATTAATAATATTCTAGCCTCTATATATATATATATATATATATATATATATATATATATATATATATATGGTGTATGACATGCAAAAATACATACGCATTAATTTTCAAGACAAATTTAAGTGCATAAGATGACGCTTATCACCTCTTCTATTTTTTCATATAAAATAACTTTGGGATGCTCCCCAGTAATACTCACTACTCATCAAGTAAAATGATTATCAAAAAAGAAAGGGAGATTAAAGATGGCCACTTATAATAAGTCGAAATGTACCTTAAGTTTCATGTTTTCAGCTGTAAGCTTATCCAGAAGAGCTGTATCAATAACAGGGATCTCTTTTACGGAAGAAATTTTCTCAGCAGCAAATTTAGCAGCTTCCTGCTCTACCGTCAGCAAATCTTTAGCTTCCTTGAACTGCAGTTCGATCTCCCGCAAGGCTAATTGCAGCTTCTCATTTTCTTTTGTTTTGGCTTCTTCCATATCAACCTAGGAAAGGGGTATGTATATACATAAATAAGTAATTTCCTAAGGTTACATACTCAAAGATCTGGAAATTATGTTTGAGGAAGTGGAACACTACTACAAGGTTTCAAGTGACCCTAATTTGAAAATATCTTTTATTCAATCATCAATGAATGAAATTTATTCTATGAAAAGACTATATCTGGTTAGAACCACAAAATATTAGTTAGCTATTTAGCTAAAAAATCCATAAATAATAAAGCAAAAGCCCACTACTTAGCTAAAAAATCCATAAATAATAAAGCAAAAGCCTACTAAGCTAAAAAATTCATAAATAATAAAGCAAAAGCCTATACTTACTCTCATGCGTTTCTCCAACTGTAGCCTCCATGTAAGCTCCTCAACTTCCTTCTCTAATTTATTTTTGGCAGCTTGTAGAGCGCCAGTTTCCCTTGCAGCCTGAAAAATAAAAAAAAAAATTATTAAATTGAGCAAGCAGAGATTTATTGAAACTAAATAGGTGTCCCTGCATTTCTTTACCTTGTAAACCAAACTAAATACTATAAGGAAGTTAAGATACCAAGAGATATTAAGACTACAATAGAACTCCCTAGATACTATTACATACAAGGCTCCTATAAATTAAGGGTTTGCCAAAACAAAGCTTTCTTACCATTTTAAGTTTTCGAAGCTCTCTCCTAGCCACTCTCCCTCTCCAAGCACACTGGGTGGCAATTGCCGCCTTCTTTAACCTTAAATATTCTGAACGTGCCAAGTAACGACGGCAA
Source organism: Tillandsia fasciculata (assembly GCA_029168755.2). NCBI lineage: Eukaryota > Viridiplantae > Streptophyta > Magnoliopsida > Poales > Bromeliaceae > Tillandsia > Tillandsia fasciculata. The sequence continues at coordinate 1,916,769 of CM054937.1, read as the reverse complement.
TGACTCTGCAATAAGAGGTAAAATCATCCAAAAGCAATGATGATGATGAACAAAAAAAAACAGACTGTCCTTCTGACAGAAAAAGGACCAGAAGGTAAAAGACAAAATGAAAAAGAAACTGGAATCCTCGAAAAGTACGGAATAGGAAGAGTACTTCGAGATCATAAAAGTGTAAATAGAAAAGAGCGCAGGTAAAGACTATTTGCAATAGCTTAAGCTATTTTAGTGTTATAATTTCTACATTAAACCAAGGCCATTGAATAAGTCCTAAAAACCCAAGAGATATCGTAAAAATGGTGAATTGCACTAGTGCTCCGCACCTTCCACGTTGGGTTACTACCCTTTGCAATTTGCTGCAATCTTATTATTTCAGTAAAATTCCTTGGAAAATTAAATATTCACCACCAAACCACTTAAGTGAGTTTTGAAATTCAATTAAACTGCAGAAAATATTGAAAACGATTGGCTTGTAATGAATTGAAGAGGATAGAGACCTAAATGTAACAATTGAAAGATCAGGGAGCAAAATGAAAACTCCAAAAAAAAGTTAGGGTCATGGCGCAATTTACCCATCAGTAAAACAAACCAATAAGATGTGTCTCAATAAAATATAACAATAAATTTTCAAGTAACAGTTAACTTACCTGAATAATAACTGCAGCTTTTGTTTGCTGCCTAAAGTGAAGCTCTTTGCGAGCAGCCATACCACGTAATCCAGCTTGAAGCATGATTGATGCCGACAATATGTCTCTGTATTGTTTCTTCGCATGGTACATGCGGAAGTAGGTTTGGATCCTCAATGAAGCAAACTCTCTTCGCATGTTCTCATAACACTTCTGAGCAAGTTGTCCTTTAATAACATCAAAGTTTTGTTCTTTTAATGCCTCAGAAGGGAAACTAGAGAAATATACATACATTACCCAGCAATGTTATCTATTTATATATATCCCCTTTTGAAATCTGAAATTTTAATTGGTCCTTGGAGAACTTTCTTTCTTAAATACATACCCTGGTAGTTACAAAAGTGTGCCCCAACTAAATGTAAGGGAATACTTTTAGGAACATACCTTCAGAGAGATAGATATGTAAATTCAGATCTTACAGGCGGTAGATAAGTAAATTAGAAAGCCCAAAATCTAAAGCCAAAGCCTTATGTTTGCTACTCTGTTACAGTTGAACAGAATGAAGACAATATAGACATACTTACCCCTGCATATGGCCTGAACCTGGATAGCTGATTTCTGGAGCAAAATATATTGCTTACGACCAAGATATGAGCGAATTTTTCTCTGAATTTTGCTGGCAGATTGTCCTAACACTTCATTCCTACGAGCATCTAATTCAGCCATCTGACCAGCCCGAAGAAACACCTTTGTCTTCCCTATCTGGCATTTTAAAATTAACATAGTTATATAACACATAGGTAAGAAAATGAATTCAGAAGTAGCAATAATCGGAAGAAACATAATAATGTGGTTTGTTAACTTCATTTGCATGCTATTTATAGATATCACATGTCTATATCTAACAATGTACAAGGATAATGATATCCATCCATAGGGACAAGCTGTTTGATGACAAAGGTCGAGCGTTTACTATTACCATTTTCGAAAAGCTGACCTGATAATATAGACAAACTTACTTGTCAATTGTGACGTATCAAACCATACATATACATATACAAAAAAAAAAAAAAGTATATATATATATATATATATATATATAGAGAGAGAGAGAGAGAGAGAGAGAGAGAGAGAGAGAGTCCAGCTACTATGCTATTGATAGCACCAAGCACTTGGTGCTACCAAGTTTTCCCCCGTTAGATCTACTCCTTTAATCATTTCCACCCCTTAGATCATATTATTTCCCCAGCCACCCAATAAACCCTAAGGGCTCACTATCATCCTAACCGCACATCCCTTAATCCAAGGGTCAAAAACTTAATAGTTTGGTGCTATTAATAGTATAGTAGCCTATATATATATATATATATATATATATATATATATATATATATATATATATAAGAGAGAGAGAGAGAGAGAGAGAGAGAATTGAGCTCCTATGCTTTTAAAAATGCCAAGTCATTGGTTTTTGTAGGTTTTTAGCGCTTGGATGAAAAAATGTGTAGTTAGGATGATAGTGGGTCCCTTGGGTTATATATATATATATATATATATAGAACTAGATCATTCTATTTCACCAACTACTCAGTTAACCCAAGGGGCCCATTATCATCCTAACCACACATTTTTTCATCAAAGGGCTAAAAACCTACAAGCACCAATGACTTGGTACTTTTAAAAGCATAGGAGCCCAATTATATATATATATATATATATATATATATATATATATATATATATATATATATATATATATAGAATTAGGTTGGAATACTATCAATAGCACCAAGCCATTGGTGCTATCAAGTTTTTAACCTTTGGATTAAAGTATGTGTGGTTAGGATGATAGTGGTCCCCTAGGATTTATTAGGTGGTTGGTTAAATAGTAAAAATTTTAGGGAACCACTATAATCCCAACCGCACATTTTTTCATCTAAGGGCTAAAAACTTGATAGCACCAATTGCTTGGTGCTATCGATAGTATTCCAGCCGGACTCTATATATATATATATATGTGTGTGTGTGTGTGTGTGTGTGTGTGTGTGTGTGTGTGTGTGTAGTTGAATATTATTTACTACCAACTTGGTAGTCCTTGGATGCCTAGGGTTTACTATTGGGTGGTTGTACTACTATTAATCCAAGGCCTATAAAAGTGGGAGTAAGCACTATTCATCAACCAATATTATCCTAGCTCAACCTCTCTCTCTCTATCTTACATATATATATATATATATATATATATATATATATATATATATATATATATATATATATATATATATATATATATATATATGTAAGATACTGTATCTGTTATTGCAATAACATATAAAATGCATAGAAGTTTGAGTGAGAGAGAAAAAGCTTACTTGATAACCTCTAAGATCAACCTTCTCAAGAATCCGCTTTGAAGTAATGATTTCATCAGAACTGCCACAGGTAACAAATAGAAAACATGCGAAACAAGTCCCAACACAATTAATAAAATTTAACTGAGAAAGACCCAATAATTTACCTTTCTTTAATAATTTCAGATGCCAGGACACCAAAACGATCAACGAATTCATCGAATGTGCGCCTTGTTGGATATCCCGCACAGCTAATCCTGATTGCCTCAAGCACTCCCTACATTAACAGTATAAATTCAGAAATTGTGTCTACTTGTGTAACTGGCAAGAGCTAATCTGCTACATTATCTGTTTACCCTGGCTTCTGGAAAAGTAAACTAATCAAATAACAAAAAATTGGGAGAATCTTGTTCTGACAGGAAGCTGACATGATCTTCTAGGCATGAGTAACAAAAGCTCCAATTTGAAGCTTCTGTTTATGCAGCATATGGAAGCTGTTGGGAAAATTTTAATTAAAAAATAAGTTTTGTAGCATTTCTTCAAACAGCTCAACTCGAGAAAGCACTTTTGCAGAAGCTTCAACTGTGCCAACTAGGCCCTAAAAGAAAAATACAAGAGCAAAGTGTGGCAATATCAACTCACTCCACATCGCAACTGCTGGATGACGTTACTATTCTCAAAAATTGCTGGCTTAAGAAGGTTGTTAGGCTTAACACAACGTATGTAGTGTGGTTCTGTGGCACTCAAAGTCTCTAACAAACCTTGCAATTGTTGCTGCAAAATTTTGACATTATGACACTCAAAATATAGAGAGAAACATGAATAAAAATATAATATCAAGGAGAAATTATTCCCTGCAACCGGTGCACTGCATCAGCTGGTGCTCCTTTAAGTGCCCTTTGTCCCATGTCATACCTTTTTAATCCGACCATTCAAAAGAAAATATTCCTTTTTTTAGAACAAGAGAAGGTTGGAAGTCATGTGGCAAGGGGGATAACAGTATAAGACAGGCTGGTGGGCAAATCACTGGATGGTACACGGTTGGTGTTGCACACCTAGTGAGGGCAACAGTTTCGTAGTATCAGGAGACAAGATAGCGTTACCTTGAACCTTAAGCCAATTGATGAAAATTTTGAAGATTTAGATGAGTCTTCAGAGAGAAGTGGAAATAGACTTGAAACAAAGTGGCATTCCGAAGCATTCAACAAGGCTTGATGCTCGTTGACAACATAATCTTTGTTCTTATCCAAGAATAGTTCTGTTTGATATCTGACCTGAAAATGAGAGAAAATGTCTCTTAAAACTACAACTAAACAGGCTCAGCCCCTTCTTGGCCGGTAATAAATAGTTCCAACCATGAACTTGTCCTGAGCTCAAATTTTCAGTCAATTGGTAAACTGAATCAGCACTTGCAATTTAGTTCATTCTGTTTATTGCTTACTCTCTCACCAGTTTAGTAATGGCATAATTCCATGTCTCTAAATCCTAACAACCATAAACGCACATTCTTATACCAAACAATATGTTAGTTAAGGTGTTCGACTCAAAATAATGAAATTATCAAAGAAGTGTCAGTAACTTTTCTTCTGTGAAAAATGCAATCGCTTTATGACCTGGTTCTGAGCCTCTAGTCAAAGAACTGGGCTAGGTATGAGCACAATGATTGTGCTCAAGCATCACAAATAAAGCCTTACAATCTGTTAGCCTGGGGCCATCCAATTATGGAGGCAAACGAAGCAAAATTACAAAAGTTAAAAAATTTTAAAAAAAACATACATCACCAGCATAATGATGGATGGTGAAGTCAGACTGTGAAAATTTAGGCTTGCTGAAGCGTGGATGATCTTTAAATGTTTGATATAACTTCTGGGCAAATGTTTCATGTGTTGATCTTGGCAGCATACTGCAAAAGACAATCAATATAGTTAGGATAAAGCTAATATGAATATTGATGAAAATGAAGAAGCAGCAAATATGTAAGCATACATACCAAGTCTCATCCAGAAGAGCAATAATTCCCCCTGGTTTCTGGGTGAAAATTAAAAGGTAATTGTTTAATACATGATATTATTAGGTAAGAATTAGAAGTACTATGTCTAGATGATGAAATGTATGAAAACTGATATAAAAAAGAATGAGACTAATAATTCTGGCAGCTGTCTATGAAGTTGTACATTTGTATTTTGTAGACAAAACAAGAAAAAGATTTGGTTGTATTTAATCCAAGGAAACCATATAGACTTTCTCGGATATTTTCCAATATAATATAATAATCATGGAACTTTCATGATAAAAAAACACTTCCACAAAAAGCTAAAACACAATTACTTTTAAAGACAACAAAAAAAAAAAAAAAAAAAAAAAAAAAAAAAAAAAAAAAAGTGAATATATATTCAACATATACAACACTAAGCACGTGAGAGTCACTATTGCACTTCCAAGTAAGCCATCATACAACGCTGCATGTCCTCATTAATTTCGAATCTGAGTGTTTGATCTTTGCTAGAAACCAAGTGATCATATTTGCAACATAAACATCACAGTACACTTGGAACATCTTAAGAAAAGTTTAAGGATTGATTATTCGCCTTGAATCAGATATGTTTTTTTCCATGCCAATGACATGCAAAATGGTTTGCATTGTCTTATGGAACATTGTTTGCCTATATTTAGACTTTCAAAATTTTATGCTCATATTGGTTAGCATAATCTGTGTGTATCATGTCCAGTGCTGCCAAAAAGGTCATCAATAAACTTTCAAACTTTCAGAAGTCTCCTCGTTTTGGAGTGTGTTAAAAGTGTGTATAATATCTGATTTTACAGAAAAAATATATGTATGAGCCCTAGAGGATAACTTTATCATTGATGCAGCCCATATGTTTTGAAGTAGACAAAATATACCTTCTCAATAAGATCAAGAATATCTTGGTTGTCAACGAACTCGATGTAACTCCAATCAATTTCTTCTTTTGTATATTCTTCCTGCTCCATCTTAAAAACATGCTGTTTCAGGAAACCAACAATAACCAAGTTACTGGGTGCGAAGGCACTGATTCACTGAAGGAATGTCACAACAAATAAGTGATTTTACATGCACGCACCTGATTAAAATGCTGCTGCAGCTTTTCATTAGTCAAATTGATACAAAACTGCTCAAAGCTGCAAACATATAACAACATAAAAAGTCAAACACAACTAGTAGAAAAAATGAGTGAATCAACACATATAATCGTAGATAGATAATTATATTCCAGCAAATTAGCTATTTACATATGTCTCCCTACAAAATCAAGATTTTCATATATAAATGGAATTATCCTAAGTTCCTAATAATAGTACAAAATGGAATCATCTATTCCGGTAAAATTATCATGCCTCAAAAGTTCATAGTTAAATTTTAAATAAATAATATAAATATAGAAACATCTTAAATGTTGAGATACTAATCACCCTCCCTCAATTTTAGAATGTGGCTAAAAAAGTCATAGTTATCAATTTTAATAATGATAAAAAAATGGGATCTTCCTACATGTTGAGACATGAATCATAAATGTAAGCCGACGAAGTAGTCTTCAAAGTTCTGACATCAGTTTATAATGAAAAAAGTAAGGTAATTATGAGAATGACAATACCAGACCACCATTTCTTTTCCATTTTCACTCCAATCTTAAAAGTTTGCGATTAAGATTCAAACCATCTTCCTTTAGCATATTGCAGATAGGAAATAAAAGTTTTTTTTTTTTTTTTTTTTTTTTTTTTTTTTTTTTTTTTTTTTTTTTTTTTTTTTTTTTTTTGATAGGAAATAAAAGTTATAAATGATAAATTGATATTCCTAAATAACAAACCAACATCCATATACCCTGAACCAAGTTTATTACTTCGACCAAGTATCCAAGTGTAATCATAAAAGAAACATATAATCATGATCTCACAGTAATAACAAGGTCATCCAAATTCAAATTACTTTGAGATTGTGATAAAATTGACATGAAAATTTGGATAATCCTGACAAAATCAAAAGCATACCAGTTAAGCACCTGTTTGTCTTGAAACTTTCGAAGCCATAAATATCCAGTACCCCAATCAGAAACTTTGACTTGGGATCTTGACCAATTGAACAGTTTATCTTATTCACAAGCCTGCAATTAAGCATCAATAATCAACTACAGTATAGAAAAACATCGAAGAAAAGGAGTTTTTCTCATCATATTTATTTAACTCATGTGAACCCAAGATATGTAGTCTGAAAATTACTTGGCAATCAATTTCATAAACACTAACCAATCAAACAAACGCGAGTAAACAATTTTGGCTAAGGCGTCTCTACTTAGAGCTGCAGATTCTGGATTTAGATTCTTTACAATGCTCTCCCCACGTGTCACAATAACACGCTTGCACAATGAGTCCTCAAGAGCTTTCTCGTCGCACCTATGAGAAGTTGCATAATTCTTTTGTAAGCTGACAAGCACATGTAATCCAACACGAACTCAAACCATTATATGGATGTGTAGAAAATAAGGGGTTACATGAAAAGCTCAGCAGCCGTTTTGAGATGGAACTGTGATTTCTCATCTTTTAAAACAGATGAATCTGTTTCCTCTCCTTCTGAAAATTCAACATTGCCCAAATGAAGAATAGCAGCCACAACACGGAATATTGCATCCTTGAAAAACAGAAAGGGCGAAAATACATAGAGTACTTGTTTAGTAAAGCAATAGTTTACCAGTGGAAACATTGAAAGAAGTCAAGAATAATTTACTTGTTCATCGGAACTGATCCCCACAACGTCCATAGCCCTTCTAGTATCCAAATATTCCTTCGAGTCATCCAAACCGTCAAGCTCAAAGCAGTTAGACTGGTTAAGATAGTGAAACATTCTAGGATCTCCCATTTTAAATCTTTCAATGTCCTACCAAGTAAACAATTTGGGTATCATGTTATATAAATGCAATATTCATTCACAAAGGACTTGTAACTAATATAATAAGAGTATTTGAAAATACAATGATTGTGATAACTTAGCAACTAAAAGTATAAAGACCAACAAATTCAAGGTGACATCATTACATAACATTTAAGATTTTTGGTGCAACTATTCCTGCGTATGCCATACGTACTGGCTCATCTCAACATCTAATACCTTTCATGTCATAATAAAAATAAAACACCAAAAAACATGGGAAGCACCACAAAAATACAGCTTTCTTTGAATGAAAAATAAGATTACGCCAATTCCAAGTTTCATGACCTTTGACCTGTTCTCAGAGTCTCACTCCAATCTTACATTTGTGTCTTTGCGACTTTCTAATTATAACTAATAGTTTTTTTTGGATCTTCAATACATATTTCAATTTCTTTCGTCCAATTTCATCCATCCTCTAATACTCCAAATAACTAACTTAATGCTTACAGAACAGCTAAGCTAATTGTAATTAGAGGGATCTCATCTTGAAAGGACTCATCTTGAACAAACTAATCCTTTCAAGATGAGGTCTCACCATTTACTGCAAACTAATCATAAGTAAATTGTAGATTTCAAGAGCAACAAGGAAGGCTTGAATAGAATTTTCGCAGCCTCAGCATTTACTACGAACTGAATTCTTCATATTAGATATAACAGAATTTGTACTATTCCACCAGTTTTCTGAATGAACATGTGAAACAAGAGGACCATACCTCAGGTGGTGAGGCACACAGCATGTAAAAGCAGTGGTAATTTCTCTCTGGATCGGATATTTGACAAACACGAGACCTTTCAAGAAGATATGTCCTTATGGCCGCTCCCGAAATCCTCCCATTCTCATCAAACTGAATCTCAACAAATTTTCCAAAACGGCTGATGTACGCCAAGTCGTCCAAAGATGTATGCATTTAAAATGAAAAAGAAAAAGAAAGGGGCTTAAGCATATACGTAAATAAATATTCAACTATTACATGCATATCCCTGTAAAAATGTGAATTTCCACTACACCCTTCAAATTACAAAAAATACCCTTTAACTCTTAAGTTATGAAGTTGTACAATTCATAAGGGAAGTTACTGTATACCTTAAAGTGGGATATTTCAGTAAATACCCCATACATACAAGCATACATATTAAAATCTGAAGTTTCAAGACAAAAAATATAATATGTAGTAATTTCGGAGATTTGGTACCTTGAGTTATTATTTCGGACAGTCTTGGCATTACCGAATGCTTCAAGAACAGGATTCGACTGTAAAACAAGAGATGCTCGGGGGATTAAACATTTATGCACCTCTTCAAGATAAATAAAAGAAAGCAGAGGCCTCATAACCTATATCAAAAACTACACATGAAATAGAAACTTACCTCAAGAACTTGCTGTTCCACAGTTCGGCCTTCAGCTTCTGCTCTTCCTCCCATATAAGCAAGATAAAGCATAAGCATTTTGGTGCTTTCCGTCTTGCCAGCACCACTTTCTCCACTTACCAGGATTGCCTGACTTATCTTATCACGCATCATAAGTCTGCATAGGAAAAACCATAGTGATTTTAGTAAAAAGTTTATAATCTCGTCATCTGCCTTGATGCCTCTTTGGCCCAGCTAAATCTCTGCTAGAAGTAGTACAAAGAGCTCTTTAATTTAACTTTCCTCAACAGCTTCTCACTGCAGAAGAAGCAAAAACTTCAAGCTAGAGCTTTTACTTCGGGAGCCCCTAAGCTCATTTTTGCTTTTTACCACAGCAAAAGCTCCAAATGATTTGTTAACTGAGGGCCTGGTTCTTGGAAGCCACTGTTTCCAAAGTAAAGAATTTATTCTAGAAGCCAGGCCAAACAAGGCACTAATGATGTTCAGTGCATACCTATATGCAGCATCAGCAATAGCAAAAGGATGGGGATTCAGATCACCAAGAGCTGCCCCCTTATATTGTTCCATCATGTGTTTGTCATAAAGATGAGGAAGCCTCCGGAAGGGGTTCACGGCAATTAGTATACTTCCCACATAAGTCTGGAAAAGATATAACAAATCAACTGAGGCATGCTGCCAAAATCACTGGTATATACAAGTAAACACCAGAACAAAGCATACTAGAAACAGTAGAAAGCACAGTTACTCATTACTAAAATAATTCAATTCAAATAATTAGAGTGAATCAAGGGATCAGCAAACATTTACTCACATAGATTTCATTCATGTCATATCTTGATCCTAAGTTCTGCAGAACTCCGGGCTCATGCAGATATGCTAGCCTTGTCATGTCATCGACACCACATGATGGTGCTTCCGCATCCTTGGGATAGATGTTGGACACTTTCGCCGCAACCTAAAAAAGAAGAACAAAAATCGAATTAAAATCCATCAATTGATTATTTTTCCAACCAATAACTGTTATAAGGAACTCAAAAAAGATGAAAAGCTTTCAAGCATTATTCGCTGATTCAGAGATTGGTGCAACGGAACCATGATCTATAAAATGGAACCAACTTCACAGAACAAGCTAGAATTAGAGAGCAGAGAATAAATGATTATCTATTATGTTTACTAACCGACTTTCCAGAAGTACATTTGATCTTGATCTCATCGCCATTGACCTCAATGACCTCCCCATCTATCCAAGCTACGTCGGGATCCTCGACCCAGACCTGAGACCCTACTGTGAAATGGACTTGAGTTGCCTATAAAGGGAAAAAAGAAATGCGAGAAGATGGTTAACTATACTAAATTCAAAAATCGCTATATTCATAAGGCAAAAGGAAGATAAACTCATCGAACAGAGTAGAAAAGTTCCTGTATGTCAAGCTGGAGGGAACCAACAATCATCTAATGATTGAATTCACAAAGTCATATGAGGGACCACAGATTGCTACCAAAATACAGATTCGAAGAACTATCAAAACAAGGGCCACAAGTTGTTATAGTCTCATTGCCAATTTGGCCCCACTTCTACATCAGCTTTCACGAATAATCTTCTCAAACATAGCGTTTGACACAGAAGAAAAAAAGGTATAGTGCTTCTACTGCAGCAGGAATCGAAAAGAAGAAGCTCCGATTTGGTGCTTCTACTTCTGCTGTTGCAGAAGGGATTCTCACGCAATGCTTCTTCTAAAAGAACTACCTAAACAGCACTTCATCCAACAACACTATACCCTACAGCAGGACCAAGCAGCCAACTAACTGGAGAATCCGCATCCCTTCCCCATCCCCATCCCCATCCCCTGCCCCAGCCAGTATCACTCAATACATAAAACTATCAAAATTTGTTAGCTTCTTCACTCTACTCCATTGATCACGCCAATGCAAGCAGAAAAAAAAAAAAAAAAAAAAGAAGCTAATCAAACTAGAAACCAAGCATCTCGGAGAGGAAGATAACATCAATACCATTATCGCGAAACACAATCAGGTCAAAATGTCGACATGTTCCCAGATAACCATCCAATCCCAAGCAAATCAAACCGCGAAACCCCACAAATTCTCCAAAATCAGGCCAAAAACAGGATCAAAATCCCCAAATCCGATCCAAAATCTCACGTCAACCTCGAATGAAGCGGCGCAGCAAAGAATCCCACGACACCCCCACCCTCTCCTCTCCACCCCGCGTAGAAAGAGAGAGAGGGAAAAGGGGGGGATTCAACAGAGAAAACGGGGGATAAAAAGGGCTTCTCCTTTCGCCCTAAAAAATCGCTCCTTTTCGCCTCCGCTCGGACGTTTGCGTCGTCTCCTACGCTGCGGTTTGGGTCGGAGAAATGAAGGAATGGTTCTAAACACGAACGAGCTATATAACCAAAAAAAAAAAAGAAAAAAAAAAAAAAAGAGAGATATTGGGGCGTGTCGTATCATTCGACCCTGGAGTTTGGATAAATTTACGGGCATGCCACCGCGTTCCCGCGTCTTAACGACCTCTTTGTCAACGACTCGCCCTTTTCTGTTTGACCTTGTTGGGAACGCATTAGTTATTAGCTGGACCCGGTCTATGGACCATCACTCACAGTGTTTTTTTTAAAGGCTCCAAAACTATTTACTTTTTTTTTTTTGGAACAAAATTCAATTAATAAAATGGTAATTTATTAATGAAATATTTAAGTTACTAATTACTAATGCTTCCCATTCTCCTCTTTAATATTTTTCTGGCACCATGTGTGTGTGTGTGTAATATGTAGTCCCACTTATGTATTTTTAAATGTACGAAAGTTTTTATAATTTCAAGTTGTTTTTTATATTGAAATTTTCTAATAAACGATTAATTTTATTAGACTTGATTTAGAATATTTAAATGGTCTAAAAAATAAATTACATACTTTTTTATATTATTTATCTAAAAAATGCTCAAAATCAATGACTGAAAATAAAAGTTTCATATAACACTAAAATTTTAGATTAAACATATTGATCTTATTTTATATAGTATAAAAAAAAATTATCAAAATTTTATCTGATTTGAATATTTCTATACCATTAAACTTACAAACGGTTCACCACGATCATTAAAATTATTAATTTTAAACTCCTTCGATCACAAGGCAAGTAATACCACAAAATCGCAAAATTTATGTTCTAAGTTCTTTAAATACTTTAGATCAAACCTAAAAGAGTCAACCGTTCTTTCGAATGTTCCAACATAAAAAATAATGTGAAAGTATGAGACATTCATAATTTTAAAAACACACAAGCCTAACTATATATCCCTTTGTACTCATAAATTTTTGACCTTTGGATGAAGAAATGTGCAGTTAGGATTCTCCTAGGGTTTATTCTATTTCACCAACAACCTATTAAACCCTAGGTAGACCGCTATCATCCTAACCTCACATCCTTTTATTCAATGACGGAAAAGTTATGAGTACAAAGGTGTGTGTATATATATAAAGAGAGAGAGAGAGAGAGAGAGAGAGAGAGAATTGAGCTTCTATACTTTTAAAAGTACAAAGTCATTGGTGTTTGTAGATTTTAGCTCTTAGATGAAAAGATGTGTGCTTAGAATGATAGTGGACCCATTGGATTAAGTGAATGGTTGATGGAATAAAATAATTTAAGAGATAAAATTAGTCAAAGGAATAGATCTAACGGTAGAAAACTTACAAGCATTAATTGCTTGATAATTATACAAGCATAATAGTCGAATTCATATATATATATATATAGTAGTTACATTGCTTTACTACTATTTATATTTTAAAAATACTTTCTGTACCCCCAAAAGGGGTGTACATCTTATCATCCCACCCATTCAAGGGTGGAGTGAATTGCACACATCACTTCAAGGTAATGGGTGTACATCTTTCACCCCACCCATTCAAGGATGGGGTGAATTCTACACATCACTTCAAAGTGATGGATAAAGAAGCTCCTACTCTTGAATGAATGAGAATGTAAGATATACATCCATAAATGATTGTATATGTAGCATTGCTCTTTATATTTATATAAACATAAAAATGCATAAAATTTGTTTATATTGTGGTGATTACATTTAGTTGGTTCTATTGAGTAGTATTAAAATTATAATATTTATAAGTCCATGTAAACTTTATTTTTTTTCTCCAAAATTTTTGACATTTTCTAATTAGACCTATATCCCCTATACTTCATCCCAACTACTCTGTCCATATCCCACCAAACTTTGAACTTTGAAGAGATCTTCAATTTGCATAAATTATTACCTGAGCCGGGTCCACCATATCAGTCATAAAGAAGTAAATTTTAATTTGCTATACTATGAATTAGTTTTATTCCACGTTGTAATACGTTAATATTATGTGGAACTAAACTCAATTTATTATCGCAATAGCATAATAATTATACTTACACCGCATAATTGTTGTTTTATATTTATACCACGACATAAATTTTAATTATATAATCAAAATTATAAATTCTTAATAAATTAAGTTTTATAGTATATGATACCACGCAATATATATATATGTATATATATATATATATATATATGTGTATATATATATATATATATATATGTGTATATATATATATATATATATATATATATATATATATATATATATATAATTTTGAAGCGATGAAGCCATAAATTAAAGATTAGTAAAATTAAATTCTGAAGTTTACTCAAAAATAATATAAGTTTTGAATTTCGGTGAAATGTAACTCAGTGAATGGTAGTGATTGAAGCAGGTAAAATTGATAACGTAGGCGGTCCACAAAGGACGTGGTGGACTGAGTCCACAAAAGAATTTCTCATTTGACAGGGTCAGCCTCCATCACGACCGTCCGATCACCAAGCGCGAGATTTAAAGCACGCACAAAGTAAAGCTTTTGGGCCCACACGTGGGAACTCACGTGCCTTCGATTAGGAGACCATTTTCCATTAATTTGTGGTAAAAATGTATGGAGACCCCTCAATTATAGATACTTTAGAAATTGACCCGTTGACTAGTATTTTTTTAATAAGATCTTCATAACTTCTAATTTTTTATTTTTTTATTTTCGTTCGTATACACAATTAAGTTAAAAATTTTGTCAAATTTAGTAATCTTATAAGCTATTAACATTAAATTGATCTAGTTTTACTACTAAAAAGTAATTCAAGTCAGTAAATTTGGTAAAATAACCAATAAATTTGATAAACTCTTCAAAATATTTTGACAAATTATAAAATTCCAAAAGATATAAAAAATATAAAAGTTGATGGTGCGATTTCAAATGTCATATAGCCATGGGGGCTCTCTGCATTTATACCTTAATTTGATTGGCAGAAACATAAGCATAGATTGAACACAATGGCAATTCTGTAATTATATGAGGACTTTTGGGCATTTTAGCTTAGCTAATCTTGGTGAATAGGTCAACAACTTATTATATATCCAATATGCCAAAAAAATTTCAATAAATATACTAATGCTTAAATATTTAATTTTATTTCCAATATTATTCATACGTTAAATATTTTACAAATTTATTTTTCATCTCGTTAAAATTTTTAGATAAACATATTTATAAGAATAAGATTCACATTTTATTTATATTATGTTAAAAAATAAATAATAAATTAACAGTAATAAATTAGATGAATATATATGAATATTTTAGAATTTTTTAAAAAATAAATATGAAAAATTAAACTTTGTAAAGTTATATTTATTATTTGATATATTTATAGAAAGCTGTATGAAATTAACTTTTAAAATTATGTGAAATAATTTTTATTCAACACAAAATAGTATTTATAATACTTATATATTCAACACAAAATAATAGAGTTAAATTCGAATTTTATGGTAGCAGAGTCACACATTTAAGAACTCAAACTATCGGAAATTAAAAGAACTCAGAAATACGAAGCAATTTCAAATCAAAACAATTATAGTCAAAGTGTGCCAAATTATGATAACTCGATTTCCCAAACAAGAATACAATCCTGAGACTTGTTTGGCTTCAATTTTGTTGTCATTTTGATTAGCAACAATTTTGTACAGCTTCTCCTAGAGAAAAGAAGTTGTAACGATTTTTTAATAACATTTTGGCAATGGCGTATATGGCTAATCTGAACTATGAATCATTTTAAATCAACTGTTAAATTTTTTAAAATTTTAATTTTACTATCCAATATTTTAATTTGCTTAATTTGAGTCAGCACTACAACAAAACTATACTATAGCAAAATTTTTAAGTGTTTCTAAAATATGAAAAAAGTGGCGCTAACAAAAATACCGATACTTATAATTAATGTCGTTATATGTACAGTCGCTAGGGTATGTAGCGATACATTATTATAATGTGTCCCAAAAATCTGATCATATAACATAATTTTGGATATAGATAAAATATAGATAGGACACTTGTATAAAAATGTCACAAAAATATGTCTCTATAATCTAATTTTATTGTAGTGCAGTCAATATTACTATAATTTTAAAATTTAAATTGCTTGCTTGTTTTAATGAACTTATAGTTACAAAAATTGTATATTATTAGTTAAACCTGCAAAGAGAAACGACATATTTAAATTTTAAAATTAAAATATTATTGACTAACAAATCAAATAAATTGGAATGTTAAAAAATGAGATTGTTGAATCATAATACTATGTAGTTTAAATAAATTTTATATATTTTTATCTAATATTTTTGTACTAGCACTATTTAGACACGAGCTTGTCAAAGTAAACAAAAAAAAGGCTGTTTTTAAGTACCCAAAAAGGAGATAATGAAAGATGATCTGAAGTTGCAAAGGAAACTGTGAAGGGTGGTTGGAAACAAATGGAGAGAGAGAGAGAGAGAGAGAGAGAGAGAGAGTTTCATTTTTTACAGCCGTTAAACCTTCAAATTTTGTCCGCGGAGTGCCGGACAAAAAAAAGTACAAGTGCGCCGACACATAATAACATAAAATATTTATTTTATTTAATAATAAAATTTTTTAATTACTTATTATATATTTTTATTAAATTTTTAAAATTTTATTAAGAAAATTATTTATTAATTTAAATAAAAAAATATTTTGAGTTGTTTTATTTGTACGGAAACTGTATCGTACGGATATTTTATTGACACTATATGGTACACTAGATATGGTTATAGATACTTAAATCCTTACTGCCTCCCTGCATACTACATCCAAAAACTACATCTCTATTTGTCCATGATCCAAACATGATTTTAATCAAACCATCCAGTTCACGGGGAGGAAAAACTACACCTCATTAGGTGGCTAAGAGATTGAATATTTTAGATGAAGGTGTGGTGCACAGATGTACTGATACACCGAGTGTAGTGAATAATTTACTATAGCCAGCAAATTACTAAAACAAACAAATAAATTGAACAAAATGTTGGATAATAAAATTAATTTTTTCAAAAATTATTTAGAAGTACACTTTTCCCTAGAGAATAATATTAAAATTAAAGTTGTCCAAAATATCCGATAATCCATATCCAATCCGGACCTTATCCGGATCCGAAAAAAATAAATAGTATACAAATAAAAAAAATTACCCATTAAAATTTCGGGTATGAATCAGAATATTTTATATCTATACTGGACTTGGACCCGACCAGAACCCGACCTTTTAAGCGAGCAGAACTTTAGTGCTTTAGTGCTAAGAATGGGTAGGATATGAAGTGAAAAGGAAGGGGTGGTTGTAAGCTTTTTTAGCAAATGTTATGTGAAAATGGATACTTAATGAAATTTTGAGCAACTGATTTGCGTTTTTGTTCCTTGTCCTTTCACTGATCTAAAAGAGAGTAAAATTATTGAGATGAAAATGTGTAATCACTAATAATCTAATAAATAGTTTGATAAGCGTTTACAACGCGGTCCAAAATTTAAGCAACTGTAGGTCTAGATTTTGTTTAGTTGAGAAACAAGAATAGTTATAAAGGATTATTTTCTTGTTCCTTCTCTCCCAAAAAAAAAAAAAAAAAAAAAAAAAAAAGAGGTGGAATAGTTACTTTTTTTTTTTTTAAGAACAAACTAGTATAAATCTGGAACTGTTGTTTACCTTCTTTTTTATGGAATAAACTTGTTTACATTTAAGAACAAATTTAATTAAAGTATTTATAATTTTAATTATTATATTAACTCTTTAATTTATTTAATATTTTAACTAATATAATTATTTTATTAACTAATTATTTAACTATTAAATAATTAACTTATTGATTTATTAATTTATTAAATTATTTGTGGTTAAATAAATTATTAATTAATAATACTCATTATTAATTAATTTATATTTAGAGTTATCAAGCAGTAGTTAATTAAATAAGTTAAATTATTATTTAATTAATAATTTTATGTTAATTAATTAGATACAATATTATTATTTTAAAATTATAATTACTCTTATTCTTACTGTTCTGATTAATCTAATTATCCCAACACTATTTTTCTTATTCCCGAAAATAACTTAATTTTTATTCAAAAGCAAAATTAATTTTATTCCTGCCTATTATAAAAATTGTATCTATATTAGAAATAAACAATTCATGATAAATTTTATTCATTTTGTTAAGTTCTTTTTTGTGTTTTATTAGCTAATTTGAGCCACACCCTTAGAAAAAAAAAAGAAAAAAAAAGAAGAGAGAATATCATAATTTCATGGATATATATATATATATATATATATATATATATATATATATATATATATATATATATATATATATATATATATATATATATATATATATATATATATATATATATATATATATATATATATATATATATATATATATATATATATATATTGAGAATAGTTAATTTATTTGTACCTTTTAAAAGTTTGAAAATATTATTAAATTATAAATACGACGAATTGGGCTAAACTTGGGCTTGGGCCCAATTTGGGCTAAAATTTTAAAATTGGGCTCAAAAGTTCGACATCTAAACACACTTGTTGTTAACACATAAAACAAACTTGGGCTTGGTCTTACCAAACTCAATTTTTTTTTTTTTTTTTTTTTTTTTTTTTACTTTTTGTATTATATATCATTTTATGCTTCTCCCTTGCAGTTTCACTTTTTTGGATACTTTTTTTTGGGTGATTTCGGTGCTTTATCCAATATTATATATCATTTGATGCTTCTCGGGGCTTTGCTAGGTGTACACTCTCTTAGGGGTGTATATCCTACGTACCATTTCATTTTGGGGTTGGATGAATTTCACTCATCATATTGAGTGACGAGTGAAATTCACTCCATCTCAGAATGAGGTGGGGTGTAAGATATACACCCCTGAAGGAGTGTATACTTATACATTTCTTTTTGGATATCTATTTTTTTGAGCCTTTTGGGTGCTTTATCCAATATTTATATTTATATTATATATCATTTGATGCTACTCCGTCGCAGTTTCACTTATTTTTTGGATACTTTTTTTTTGGAAACGTAGTCTATAAATCAGTATAATTAAAATAAGCATCCAAAAGATCCAAATAAATAAATAAATAAATAATATTTAAATGCAATAAACTATTGGATAAAGTCAGATGTTACCGATTCGATTCCCGCATGCTGCGAATTTGTTGAATTGGACTGAGTTATATTTGAAGTGGCGTGAGGTTGGTTGGACTGAGTCACAATCGAGACTCTTGAACGTTGTATCTATACGCTTTAAGTGAATTGATTATATATTTCTAACAGCTTGAATTTTTAGAATTAATTGTTAACGTGGGATTTAATGATATGGATCATCAATTCGGAGGATCCATCATCAAAAATAATTTATAAGTACGAAGAAATTTATATTCATAAAAATATAATAGCCCACTGATATATATATATATATATATATATATAGAGAGAGAGAGAGAGAGAGAGAGAGAGAGAGAGAGAGAGAGAGAGAGAGAGTCCTGCTACTATGCTTGTAAAAGTATTAAGCAATTGACGCTTGTAAGTTTTCTACCGTTAGATATATTCCTTTGACTAATTTAATTTCTTAGATCGTACTATTCTATCAACCACTAACTAAATCTAAGGAGTCTACTATCATCCTAACCACACATTCTTAGATTTAAGGGCTAAAAACTTACAAGCACAAATGATTTGGTACTTTTAAAAGCATATGAGTTCAATATATATATATATATATATATATATATATATATATATATATATATATATATATATAATTGAGCTCCTTGCGAGCATTTCGCCCTTGAATGAAGGGATGTGCGGTTAGAATGATAGCATGATCCCTCAGGGTTTAGTAGGTGGATGGTGGAATAGTATGATTTAAGAGATAAATTTAAATCTAATGGTGAAAATTTTATAAGCATCAAATTTTTGATACTTTTAAAAATATCATAGACGTCTCTTTCTCTCCCTCTCTCTCTCCCTCTCTTTATATATATATATATATATAGTCCGGCTATAATACTATCGATAGCACCAAACAATTGGTGCTATTAAGTTTCAGCCGTTGGATGAAAAGATATGCAGTTGGGATTATAGTGGTTCCTTAAAATTTTTACTATTCAACCAACCACCTAGTAAACCCTATGGGACCACTATCATCTTAACCACACATCCTTTAATCCAAATGCTAAAAACTTAATAGCACCAATAACTTGATGCTATCGATAGTATTCCAGCCTATATATATATATATATATATATATTGAGTTTCTATGTTTCTAAAGTACAAGTCATTTGTGCTCGTAGATTTTTAGCCCTTGGATGAAAATATGTGTGGTTAGAATGATAGTGAGTCCCTTGAGTTTAATAGGTACTGGTTAGTAAAATAGAATGATATACGAGATTAAATTAGTCACATTACAACAAAATTATACTATAACGATATTTTTAAGTATTTCTAAAATCTGAAAAAGTGTCGGTAGGAAAAATACTGACACTTATTATTAGTGTTGCTATATGTGCCGTCGCTAGGGTGTATAGCGACACATTTTTGTAATGTATCCCTATAATCTAATTTTGGATATAGATGGAATATAGATATGACACTTATACAAAAGTGTCACAAGAATGTGTTCCTATAAACTAATTTTGTTGTAATGTCAAAGTGGTAGATTTAACGGTAAAAAACTTATAAGCATCAATTATTTGGTATTTGTACAAGTATAGTAGTCTCTCTCTCTCTCTCTCTCTCTCTCTCTCTCTTAGATTGGAATACTATTAATAGTACCAAATTATTGGTGTTATTAAATTTTTAACCCTTGGATTAAAAGATGTGTGGTTGAGATGATAGTGGGCTCCTTGAATTTAATAGGTGATTGGGAAAATAATAAAATCTAACCGGTGAAAATGATTAAAGTTGTTGATCCAAAAGTGAAAAACTTGATAGCAGCAATAATTTAGTACAAAGTAGCCGGACTATATATATATATATATATATATATATATATATATATATATATATATATATATATATATATATATATATGTATGTATAATTTTCACATACACGCGGCGTCACCTTTCTCGGCTTCATGGGGAAGCACAAATGAGTATCTCTAAGTACGCTATATACTCTTTATATAGCTCTTTCAATGAATGAAGCAATTACAACTCCCATTAATTAGAAATCTAAAGGAATCTAATGAGTCCTCTTCTAATCATCAATTATTCATTAATTTAGTATGTAGAACCATATATATATATATATATATATATATATATATATATATATATATATATATATATATATATATATATATATATAAAAGGAAATATATGTACTTTCGTATTATATGCCCCACAAACTCTTGAACACTTGAAAAAACTCCACTCATTCTTAGTGGAAATTGCCTTTAATGAAGAGATAAGCCCTATTTATTATGTGTAAGTCTCACAAAGATTTAATTAGGAAAAGGTTTTTTTATATATAAGGTTGGTCCCCTCTAGCTAGGACTACTAATTCAACTAGTGACATTAGACCCCTCTTTGCCCTTTTGAACTACCCTTCACAAAGCATCAATAAGGTTAGGCCCAAACCCTAGCTAGGAAGCAACATAGAAGGACGTGATCTGCTTCATTAATCGGCGATCACCGTCGTTCATTGGTTTCGATTATTTTCGAACGCTTTGAGAACTTTTCTCGCGTGACGAAAAGCATAGTCCTACATATTCTTACGCTTTATTTCCAACATATGTACATATTTTTAAGTTAAAAGCAGGTTCATGCATTTGCACTAAACTAAGAAGCCCCGCCTCTCTTGTGCTCGATCGCAAGGATGATCGCGGAACCATTGCAATTGCCTCGAGTGTATCCCTTGAGACTTCTTTAAACAATTTATCACGCGTTTGGCCACCTGGTTATGGCCTCCATCTTACATTTGGCTGAGTGATTAGTTATCGGGCTCAACTCCCTAATTAATGTCATCATTTTTAAAGGATGGTAAGCATTCACTTGTCTAGCTAGCAACTTTTTCTCTTGTAGCACTTGATTCTAAAATGACCATTTTAAAGGTAATTAAGATAAAATAATCACTTTCTCTCTCTCTCTCTCTCTCTCTCTCAGTCTCTCTCACTCTCTAGCATGAAAAGAAGCACTAATTAAGGCTCCATTTGGTTTTGAAATAAATCAAAAACAGCAAAAGTTATTCTTGCTATTCTGCCAAACAGTATAAAAAAATAATAAGAATAGTTGTTTCGATTAAATTGAATTATTCTAGATAATTTTAGAATAATGTGAAAATAACTATTCCATCATTTTAGTGAAATAGAGCTACTCACATGCTATAGTTAGCTTATTAAATCTAATTAAAGTAATATTAAATCTAGTTATATTATATATATTATTTTATAATATATTAAAATATCTTATAATAATAATAATAATTATTATTATTATTATTATCTTTATTACTTCTATAAATTTATATTATATGTTATCCTAAAATATACCATATAATATAAAATAAAATATTATATAAGGTAATAAATATAATAAATATATAGTGTTCTAATTAAAATTAATTCTCTTTAATTATTATTTATATTTATTATTTGTGAACCATTTTCATATATTATTATTGAAGTAATTTATACAATAATATGATTGTAATAATATTATATATAATATTTAATTATTTTATATTGATATAGATAAGGTTAATTTTGATATTTTTTTTAAAAATATTTTAATAAAATTACCAAATAAGATTTTAGCTATTTTAGAGAATAAAAAAATATCAAATCAAATACAAATTTTTTTTTATTCTTCTGTATTTTAAAATAGTAGATTATACTAAGAATTTTCTTATTATTTTTTTAAATACTATTTCATTATCATACGAAGCTTTAAAGATACAAAATTTTCGTGCACATCCTCTGCACTAGGAGCACACACTCTTAAGCAAAATGGTAGCTAGATTCCAAGAACTTATTTACATGAGCATAAAATTGTTCCCCTTGTTCACTTCTAACAGCTGGAATATATATATATATATATATATATATATATATATATATATATATATATATATAGTAAAACTTATATGATTTTAAAATTACAAGCATATTCATACTTGCGAATTTTTTACCATTGAATTTGTATTAGGATTTGTGCTTTTTATTTTATCTTTTTCTCTTTTTAGCTGATTTTACAAAAATACAAATTCTAATATAAATTCAATGATAAAAAATTCAAAAGCATGAATGTGCTTGTGTTTTTAAAAGTATATAAACTCTACTATATATATATATATATATATATATATATATATATATATATATATATAGTTCGGTTACTGTACTATTAATAGTACCAAATTATTGGTGCTATCAAGTTTTCTATTCTTAGATCCATCTCTTTGATCATTTTGATCCGTTAGATTTTACTATTTTCCCAACTACCTATTAAACCCAAGGGACCCACTATATCTCAACCACACATCTTTTAATCCAAGGGTTAAAAACTTAATAGCACCAATGACTTGATACTATTAATAGTATTCCAGCCTAGCTCTCTCTCTCTCTCTCTCTCTCTCTCTCTCTCTCTCTATATATATATATATATATATATATATATATATATATAGTCCGGCTACTATACTATCGGTAGTATTAAACATTTGGTACTATCAAGTTTTCGACCATTAGATCAACTCTTTTAATTATTTTCACCCGTTAGATTTTACTATTTTCTCAACCACCCATTAAACCTAAGGGGCCCACTATCATCTCAACCACACATCTTTTAATTCAACGGTTAAAAACTTAATAGCACTAATGACTTGATACTATTAATAGTATTTCAGTCTAGCTATATATATATATATATATATATATATATATATATATATATATATATATATATATAAAATTAAATAATTAAGCATGCAAAACCCCTAACCCTAAGTACAAAACACCCACTAAATTAACTAGCTTTGTTTAATTAATTGTAGTGCAAAGGTGTGCGCCTACTTATATCATCATTCTTGTGTGAACAATTGTCAATGAGTAAATAGTTTTACATAAAAAGCAAATAATTAATTTATTAAATTTTGTGAAAAGTAGTTATATTTCCAATGAGAACAAGTCAAAAAATATTCTCAAGGTGGGAAAGTTCACACCATGATTGCATTAATAAACTAATACAACAAGCTTCATGAATTAAGCCACTTGATCAAGTTCAATGTTCAAAATAACCAAAGATCCTTAATTACAACTTAATTTAATCACCAAAAGTGATTCTTGGATACCAATTAAAGGAATCTAGGAAATTTTTTTTGCAATGTGTGCATCATGCTTTAATATTTCCTTTATTGGTATTTTCAAAGGTTTATAATCCTTGTAAACTTGCTTAATTTATTATGATCAAAGTTTTATAAGTTTATTAATTAGGGCGAACGTGGTGACATTATGCATTGCACTTGAAAAGTTGGATAAAACAACCCCTTGATAATTAAGTAAATGAAAATATTATATCGAAAATACTTAAAATATTCTTTATAGCTTAAACAGTTTCTAAACTAATTTCTCTATGTTATTTTTTCAATAATGACCAAATATATGATAAGCAATAGTTACGAAGGTTCGCTATGTGCGAAACCAAAAGTAAGCTTTCGGACTTAGAACACAGGTTCTAATTTAAAACTCTGGTTCTAGTTAGGACGGCCAACGAGCAGAACATAAGTGAGCTAGAACTGATTTCATTTATTAAACGAGCCGAATATGAATTAGCTCGTAAAAATATGAAGTCGAAAAATTCATCTCATATTTGGTTTGTAAAAATACCAAGCCAAACAAGAGTTGGTTCACAATTAATACGTTAGATTAATTGTCAACCATACTATTGGATGAAAAGATTTAAAAATTTTAAAAATTAAAATTTTAATTTAATAATTAAAATTTATAAAATATACATTTTGTACATTTGAGTTGGCTTAAAATTTAAATAGTAAAAATTTATAATATATATATATATATATATATATAGAGAGAGAGAGAGAGAGAGAGAGAGAGAGAGAGAGTGTGTCCGGCTACTATATACTATTAATGGTACCAAGTTATTGGTACTATCAAATTTTCTACCCTTAGATCAACCTTTTTGACCAATTTTATTCATTAGATTTTACTATTTTTTCAACCACCTATTAAATCCAAGGGGCCCACTATCATCTCAACCATACATCTTTTAATTCAAATGTTAAAAACTTAATAGCACCAATGACTTGGTACTATTAATAGTATTCCAGCCCAGCGCTCTCTCTCTCTCTCTCTCTCTCTCTCTCTCTCTCTCTCTCTCTCTCTCTATATATATATATATATATATATATATATATATATATGAATCCGGCTACTATGTTATTGATAGCACCAAGCATTTGCTGCTATCAAGTTTTCTACCTTTAGATCAACCCCTTTGATCATTTTCATCCATTAGATTTTACTATTTTTCCAACCACCCATTAAATCAAAGGGGTCCACTATCATCTCAACCACACATCTTTTAATCCAATAATTAAAAACTTAATAGCATTAATGACTTGATGCTATTAATAGCATTCCAGTCTAACTCTCTCTCTCTCTCTCTCTCTCTCTCTCTCTATCTATATATATATATATATATATATATATATATATATATATATAATTAGACTACTATACTATTAATAGGACCAAGTTTTAATACTATTAGGTTTTTGATCCATTGATGAAGAAATGTATTGCTAGCATGATAGTGGTGCCCTTAGAATTTAGTGGGTGGTTGAAAAAATAGTAACATCTAAGATGTGAAAATGATTAAAAGATAGATCTGATCTTGGAAAACTTGATAGCATTAAGTGTTTGGTGCTATCGATAGTATAGTAGCAGGACTATATATATATATATATATATATATATATATTCGGACTGTCTCAAGATGAACAAGAGCGAATTGATCCCAACTCGTGTTCGGCTTGTTAAATTTCAAGTAGAAAATTTTAATTCGCACTTGAATCATTAATTAAATGAAAATTTTATTTCGAACTCATTTCGAAAGCTAATTCGCGAACAGCGCTTCTAACTACCATGGCTAAAAGTAGTTTAGACAAGTTTATTTAGAAAGTATTATTTAGCTGAAATAAGATATTTCGACGCAATGCTGTGTAGCAAATCATTTTTTTGATAATATTAAAAAATGTTCCTTTATTAATAATAATAATTAAAAATACCTATTGATAAGGAATTGGATGCAACTTGGCGTAGAAGGATCTTATTCTTAGTTTTGGATAACTAGTAATTAAATATATTATAAGAGAAGAAAAATATTTTTTGTATTTTATACTTAAAAATATGGATGAGATGTATATTTGAATGTGCGAATAGAATTGTTCGAAAGAAAAAAATAAAATTATTTAGGGACCAACTCAACTAAAGGACATTAAAAATTAGAAATTTTATAAAATTAGTTAATAATTAAGGATATCAAATTTAACAGTTTAGACTATTTTATAGCGAATAAAGCTGAAATAATTAAGTACAAATTAGCCAATTAAGCCGTAATTAAAATATAATATTTCTTAAAACTTAATTAGTTATTATAAAGTTAAAGGGATGGTATTTTTTTTAAAAAAAAAAAATTGAGGGCTCTATTTCTTACCACCCGATAGTTGAGAGGGTCTCCATACATTTTTACAATTATCATTTTTTTTAATCAAATATTTTATTAAATTAATCAACGGCAGGAAGAGGCCAAGAAGAGGTGGTGATGGGAAGTGGGGAGTCGCCACCTGTCACAGAATGTGGGGCCCACCTGACATAATTGTGCCACCAGGCCACGTGGCGAAAACTGGGTGGCCGAAAAAATGAGGGCCCCAGCACCGCTAAAGAATGATTTTTTGTTTTAAAAAATAGGACAAAATTTAACAAAACTAATTTTAAAAAAAAATCGAAACTTATTTAGAAAAGTTTTGTTTAGAAATTAACATAAAAATTTTACAAATAATCTCAAGATGATCTTCCTTAAGAATGATTTTTTTGTTTTAAAAAATAGTATTTAATTAAACTAAATAATACTTTTGTAACAGAAAATGGACAAAATTTAACAAAATTAATTTAAAATTTTTTTAAACTTATTTGGACCCAATCTGTATATAATTAATCTTCTTTCTCAAGCGTATAAGTAATTAAATGTCTTCTTTATAACAAATATTTAATATTTTTCCACAGAATGTTTTTTGAAATAAATAAATTATTTTACTTTCACATATATTTATGATGATGAGTCATTCAAATCAATGATTTAAAAATTAAATTTTATAATTTTACAATTTCGATCATTTTGCCTACTATTCAAGTAGCCTAAAAACATAAGATAAATATGAACTGATCACTTGATCACTGTTTAAATAATATCAAAATTAATAAAATTTGATTTTATAAAGTTTAAATAATCTCCACCATACTTAGATTCAAACATTTTATTAGCGAAACTGAAGTGAAACTAAATGGTTAATTTTGTTTATTTCTAAAATTACACTCTAAATTTCACACAAAATGTAATATTGTGTGCGAAGTTAATTTATATATATAATTAATGCTTTAGGGGCCATTCCAGCTGCAGCTGCGTACGTACGTAGTGATTCACAGCGTTAGCTTTTCTTTGTTGATGCGTTTAATAATAAGAAAATGCACTTTAATTTGCACATCTTAAACTTTTTGTGTCACGTTTTCATGATTGCAAAAATATTATGTTGTAAAAGATAAAGAAATTATTACCTGCACCAGGTCGGGGCATGCATGTATTGTAATTATTATTATTATTATTTTTGAATAATTCAATTCCTCTCGTCCTATTTACTTAAACTTTTCAACTGATAAATGATTGCCGATAACTAATAAAAATTGTTAGAAATAGTAATTCAAATTTAATCTAAAATTTAGTTAGACGTTGAATTTATTCAAATTATATTATACTTAAAAGTTATATGTAATTAAAGTAGGATTTGTAATTATCTAAATTAAAAGTTAAATTGGACATCTGTTATGACTTGTTATAACTAAATTAAAATAATTGAAAATTAAAGAGGTCTATTTCAAAAGGGTTTATAATTGAGGAATTAATCAATCCCTATTCATTTTACTAACTAATTCCATGTACTTATACATAAAGCAGTAGATCAAACTGAACCAAATTGAATACTTCTTTTTAATTGTACTTTGTTTTAAAATATTTTTATCTCATTTTAAGTTGGGTATTTAAAAAAACTAAACAACTGATCAGTGGATGCGCTTGTATTTTTATTTTATTTTTTTTATTCAAAATCAATTCTTGTCAAACCTCACGCGCATCGTAGTCAAACCGATCTTAATATCAAAGTTTAATTATCTTTTATTTTATTTTATTTTATTCCAAGAGATCTAATGTAGTTTAATCTCCTAATTAAATCACATCAATTAGTTTTCTAACACATCAAGAATCATTTCTATCATAATCAAAAAGTACAATCCAAATGATGGACTCTTCTTCATAAATTCTTAAATTCCTCAACTATATATGAGTTGCTGTTTCCAAATTTGAGTTGAGTGATCATGCAAGTGACTTGACATTGTGTGTAATATTCTATCATTAGGAGTCTATCACACCACACTTATAACCACTATGTGTTGTCACACCAAAATTAAGACCAAAAGAATTTCTCAATTAGACCTTAATATCAAATAATTAATTAGTTAATTAATCAAAAATATCATTTCTATTATTTTTTTTTAAAAAAATTAGTTTATGAAATCTCTAGTGTTGAACAATAATCATTAAGATCTTTTGTTAGACCTAGAACCATTAGCTCAAATATGTAATCAAAATATCTAAAAAGAATTATTTTTATATTTATGAAACCATACTACATATATCTAATCTTCATGCACACATATATATATATATATATATATATATATATATATATATATATATATATATATATATATATATATATAAAATTAATGTAAGTAGATACTGAGGACAAATATTTTATCACCAAGAGAATGATAATAAATGCATAATTAATTAACCTAATCTTTTTCCATGTGTAGGAAATTCTCCTATAGTGTTTTCATATTATGCCATACATAACCTAACTTGCCTCTTTGTTTCCAGCAAACTTAGTGTGTGGTTGGACTACTAAGTGACAAATATACAACCGAAAAGTAATCGAAACTTAGGATGATGATTAGAAAAGGAATTAAAAAGAGGCAAAAACACAGTTCAAAGACTCAGTTTGTGTATTATGATATATATGAGTTGCTCTCAATGTGATGCAACCCTGCCAATAATTTCAGAAAATTACTTGCTCAAGCCAGCTGGTGGATGGGCGCGACGTACCTCTCATGTACGTCGACCCACACAACTAGTCACTATCGTTCAAATTCAAACTTGATTGTGCTACTTGTGCAATGACATGATAAACCAAACCTTATATTTTCTCTTCTACAAATTGGGCAATCTAGCTAAGTAGTGTGAACTAAACTTTTTCGCCTTTTTTCGAGCACCATATATATTATGAAGATCATCTGTATATAGAAGCATATCTCATTACTATTCGACCGAGGATTGCTCTCTATCATGCTGCACAATTCAACCATTCTATTCGAAAAGACATAGTGACTTGCTATTGTCGAAATTCAAATGTTGATTTACAACTGATGCAATGAGTTGATGAGCTAATCCTAGATTGGCTCGACGAAAAAATGGACAATTTAATGCAAGGGATTGCAGCATAATTATCATAGGTTTGGTAACCTAGGTGTAGATATAAAGGCACTGAATTAAATTTTTGGCTTTTTTCGAGCACTATATTTTGAGATCATTTAGTTATGGACCACTCTAAACCAAATTGAATGATTCAACTATTCAATTTGAAACATATGGTGATATATATGTTATTGTTTTAAGTTCAAACTTGATTGTGCATAATTATCATAGGATTAGGCAACCTAGGTGTAGGTAGAGGGTAAATGGAAACATTTTTTTATCCTTTTCGGGCACCATGTTGTGAAATTATTTGTCCTAATACCAGATTATGGACCACTCTCAAATGTTGTAGATTAGAGCTAGTGATTGAGTTGCTTTTGATGAGTAACAATTTGATGTTCTAGAGAATTGCCTTTTCATGAGATAGTCATATATAGAATCATACTTAATTTTCTAATGAATGAAGATTTGCTTAAGAACTCTTATTAATTTGCTCTATATGTTGGTTGGTAGTGTATCATTAGTTCCATAATTGTGTGTCTTATCATTCGCGTGCATAATAAATTCAGGTGGGGCTAATTAATTAAGTGATTACAATTATTGTTAATTAATTTATGCTTGAAGATATAGAGTACCGCAGAAAAAATGGGGCTGATTATAAAGCTAAGGGATGAATTATAGGCCATGAAAATATGCTGATAATTTTTGTTAATTAATGAATGATGATATATCATGATAATTCAGGTATAAATTAAGTTTCATGGACATGCTTAGGATGATCAGAAATTTTTCAGTACAATTCTGACACGAGCCACTCGAGGAGAATAGGTCAGAGACCATGCATCACAATGGAGATATAGTGATCATATTTGATATGTAGTTTCAATAAAGAAATTCAAGAATACAACACAAAAATATATAGATGCAAGAAAATGCATGGTCCATTAGATTTATCTGATAACTGAGATAGAAATAAGGAGATGAAGAGACATATATAGAGAGGACAAAGGGAGGGGGAAAACATTTTTTAAAAAAAAAAAATGGATCTTACAAGGAATGATTGGTGGAGGGAATGTAATGTTGTTTTATCATGAACAAATTAAGATGTCACCATGATGAAGTTCTTGTCAGAGCAGCATTTAATGCAGTGTGAAGTAGGTCAAGGCCACCATCCAGGCCACAACTACTGATCATCCATAATGTATTTATATCACTCTACATTTAAGCTCCTTCATTCCCTGTGATTATCCGAAAGAGACTTGTCCAAGAACTATCAATGCCATTTTCAGTCCTTTCCCTTCGAATACGGGTGTATCTATCGATGATGGATTAAACAAAGACAGGGACGAAAAAAAAAAATTTTAGAAAACTACCTTCTGTTGTTATGTGGAACCGTAATATCACTGATGGTTCAGAAATCATCCAAATGGTCATTTGATATAACCACTGGCCAAATGACTAATTAATATATACCAAATTATGTCTATATCTTAGATCCTTAGAATGCGGGCATATCTATCAATAGTAGTTAAAAATGGAGAAAAAATCTCCAAAGCTCACCCCATGGTGTTGTGAGTGAATCACAATTAATGTGAAACTAAATTCATATCATAAATCCTTCAAGTTATTAATGGTATAGTAGCTAAATAAATAAATAAATATTGCCATATAATATCGAGAACCGCAATTATACTGATGATTCAGAAATCATCCAGTTGGTCAAACCAGAAGCCACATGGCCAATCAATATGAAACTATGTCCATATCACGAATTCTTTGAATACAGCCATATTTATCAATGATAGATGAAAAAACAATTTTTTTTTTAAAAAAAAAATCTTAAAAGTCATCATATAATGCTGTGAGAAAATCACAACCATTGGAGTGATTCAAGAACCATCAAGCGAGATGACCAATCAATGCCAAGTTAAGTTGATTTATTGAATCGATCCTTTGCACACAGGTGTATATATCCATCGATGGTAGATATATATAGAAAAGAAAAAAGAAAAAATAAAAACAAAATTAAAGCCATCACATATATAGTGTTGTTCAGGATCCGCAACTACGCGAGTGATCAATTCAGAGACGATCCAACAAGTCATCTAGTGCAGCCTAGGACACGTTCCACATAACCAATGTTAATTAGACTCATTCTACAAAAGTTTCGATCCTTGTCAAATTTAAAAAATGTAATTAACTTGTGATTTACATGCATGCTACAGTTAAAAAGAAACAAGAAATCAACAATTTTGGCCTAAAAAATGGCTCCTCGGTAAGTCCTTCAAAATAGAATAAACTACACATGCATGAAAGCCTCACCTTTATAATACATCATACATATGAAATTAAGAATATATATATATATATATATATATATATATATATATATATATATATATAATATTACATAACATAAGTAGTCTTTAGTTTTTGCTTTTAGTTTTTTCTAAAACAAAGGTTTAGAATATAGAAACCCCCTCCAAGCTTAATTTATCATGTGTTTGAGAAGGACCTCAAAAGCACAACTCCATCACATGCACAACACCCCCCCTTCCCCCACCCTCCTCCCCCGCGCTCTCCTTCCCTATTTATACATCCTCCTCTTTCCTCTCCTCCCTCCACCTCTTTTTACTACAAAACCATAATAATTAAACCCCCCTCATCACCCTACTATATATACACACTACTATATACCTCTAGTAGTAAGTACTCTGAATATATATATATATATATATATTATTAGAAAATCGGTATAGATAGATAGAATTGTTGGAATTGAGATGGTGAAGAGAGCGCCGGAGACGGAGGAGCTGTTTGCAGGGCGGTGCGTGTGGGTGAACGGGCCGATAATAGTGGGGGCGGGGCCGTCGGGGCTGGCGGTGGCGGCGTGCCTGCGGGAGCGCGGGGTGCCGTTCGAGGTGCTGGAGCGGTCGGACTGCATAGCGTCGCTGTGGCAGCGGCGGACCTACGACCGACTGAAGCTGCACCTGCCCAAGCAGTTCTGCCAGCTGCCCATGATGCCCTTCCCGGAAGACTACCCGGAGTACCCGACCAAGCGCCAGTTCGTCGACTACCTGAAGGCCTACGCCGCGCGCTTCGCCATCGCCCCGCGCTTCGGCCAGGCCGTGCAGTCCGCGCGCTTCGACGACACGTCCGGGCTCTGGCACGTCCGTGCGGCGGCGGTCGGGGAGTGCGATGGTGGTGGCCGGAGCTCCGGCGAGGTGGAGTACATAGGGAGGTGGGTGGTGGTGGCGACGGGGGAGAACGCGGAGAGCGTCGTGCCGGAGATCGAGGGGCTCGGGGAGTGCTTCGGAGCTGCGGTGGCGCACGTCGCAGACTACAAGTGCGGGGAGGCGTACCGCGGGAAGCGCGTGCTCGTCGTCGGCTGCGGGAACTCCGGCATCGAGGTCTGCCTTGACCTCTGCGAGTACAATGCCTTCCCCACCATGGTCGTCCGCAACTCGGTGAGCTCCCAGGGACTGAATTGTGATTTTTCAAAAAATGACAGGGACTAAACTGCAAAAATGCCAAAAAGATGAGAATCACTCTTATCTTCTGGTGTTTGGATGCACAGGAGTGAAACATAAGCGAAAAAAAAAAAATTTGAGCTTTGGATAGTGTTATTATTTGTTTGGACGATATTAACATGTTTGATCGATGTTATATATGATGTTTTTTATATACAGGTTCACGTATTGCCGAGAGAAGTTATCGGAAAATCGGTGTTCGAAATTGCGGTTCTTTTGCTGAAATGGCTTCCTCTATGGTTGGTAGATAAGGTTCTAATTCTTTTAGCACGAATAGTTCTCGGAAACGTCGAGAAGCTTGGATTGAAGAGGCCTAAGATTGGCCCCTTGGAGCTAAAGAACACACAAGGGAGAACTCCAGTTTTAGACATTGGAGCATTAGAGAAGATCAAAAAAGACGAAATCAAAGTGGTTCCCGCAATAAAGAGGTTTCTCCCTGGAAAAGTTGAGCTCGTCGATGGCCAAGTGCTGGGCGTCGATTCGGTGATTCTCGCGACCGGTTACCGCAGTAATGTTCTCCGGTGGCTCCAGGTACTTACTTTGATAAAAATTTCAAAATATTCGCTATGATGAAAATTTTTAATTTAAAACTTCTACTTAGTTACACTACTGCAATTTAGATACATCATTAAAAATATTAATTACAAAGATATTACTGTTTTCTTTCAAATCACTTTAATGAAGCAGCTGAAAATAAACCAAACAAGTTCTTAATATATGGAGAGGAGTTAGGCTCTATTCTAATAATACTTGAATATCTCCCTTATAAAGAAGGTAATATTGAAGGCCTCTTTTTGGTTAGGCTTGTGCTTCTTCTGATTTTTGACAGCCTGAAACAATTCCCAAAGCAGTAAGGCTATGTTAGGGTAGTGATAAGAAATCTATGTTTTGAAAACTTAATATAGTTAATAATTTTTTTTTCCTTTTTTAATTGGGATAAGATTGAAGGGATGAGAAGCTGATTAGTTTTGTAATTTGTGAGTGCAGGAAAGTGATTTCTTCAACAAAGATGGCTTCCCAAAGGAGCCATTCCCAAACAGCTGGAAGGGTAGATCAGGACTGTATGCAGTTGGGTTTACAAGGAGAGGGCTGTCAGGTGCTTCCTCAGATGCAGTGAAAATAGCAGCAGATATTAGCCAAGCATGGAAAGAGGAAACAAAGCAAACAAAGAGGCTTGTGGCTTGCCATAAGAGATGCATCTCACAGATATAAGAATATAGCTCTTGACCCTGCTAATTTAATTCTTTCTGTCTCTATTCTGTTGTTAGTTTCTGTTGATGACACTAACTTTAGAGATAGTGTAAAAGATAGAGCAGAAGATGTGCACAGATCTCTCTCTAATAGAGCCCAGATTTTATTAACTGTTTTTATGGGCTTTTCATGTACAAAACAGTTGATGTTGGTGAGGGATGTGTCTTTTTTTTTCTTTTTTTTTTCTTTTTTTTTTTTTTCTTTATCACTTTTGGGGCAACTTTGTAAAAAGAGTTGAGAGATTTGCTCAATAAAAGTAGTTCCTTTTTCTTGCTCCCTCCCTCTCTCACTCTTTCTCTAACTCCAGTATTTTCTAGAATAAACTACAGCCTAAATTTGATGCACTATATCAATCATGCTGCAGTTTAAAAAGTAACAAATTATTTTTCTCCAGTAAAAAGAGATTATTTTAGAAGCTATATATGGAGGTGCACTGGGTGCAGGCAATAATTTGTGTTGTCCTTCATAGACCTGTCCCTTTCAACTTGTGATAAATCAACATGCTAGGCAAATGTGCTCATGTCATTTTGCCCCTGTACTTGCTAGTTAAGCCTGAACCTATAACTATTTGATCCAAGACTTGTACAGTGTGTAAAAGGGCTGATTAGATTCCACAGTATCAAATTTACAACTACTTTGGTAAAGATTCCATGCCAATCTTACAATTAAAGAATTGCTGATATATTGGTGACGTTTAGCTCATTTTATTTTTTATTAGTATAGATTAATTTTGTAAAAGATAAAATTTAAAAATTTATATTTTCTAAAAAATTAATATTTTATAAGTATAATACTAAAATAGTATATATATATATATATATATATATATATATATATATATATATATATATATATATATATATATATATAAAATAAAATTTAAAATAATTATCTAATATTTATGACATTATGCTGACGCTACTAATTTAACTTTTGACTCAATAATATTTTTTCGTGGCAATAAACTAAATTTTTAAAATACTAATGTTAAGAGAGGCACTTGAATAATTATTTTAAATATTTAATTTAAAAAATTAAATGTTAACTTCACTTTTTTTTTTTTTTTTTTTTTTTTTTTCTTCGGTATATTTTTCCACCACCTCTTTTCCATTTCTCCCTATCTCTCTCTCCCTCCGTCTTTCCTTTCTTCGTCATCGTAGAGCTCCAGCAGCATGGATTCCTGTGCAGTTCCGCACTTCATCCACAACTTCTCCTTCACCGCCTCCGCGCTCATCTACGATTGGGATCGCCGCCATGAAGGAACCGATCAATGAGATTGAAGAGAGATGTAGCGAGATATAGAGCACAGTACTTGGAGCGTGAAGCGGAGCTCGGGGAAGAAGCTCTTGATGTTGGAGTGGGCGACAACGAGGAGGACGGAGTCGTCGGCGGGGAGATGAAGCAAACCCATTTTCGATAGCAGAGCGGCGGCGGCGGAGGCGGAGGCGGCGTCGGAGACGGGAGTGTGAGAATAAAATCAACTATATTTTTGAACTAATCTAAGCCGTTCATATTTGAATTTGAAATGTAAGATATACATTTAAAACAGAAATGTTACTACGAGACTTTTCCAAAATCCATGCTGTAGCTGTGGTGTATCAATCATTTCATTTCGACTTTCTATCAAGAAGAGTCCCACGAAAATGCATTATTTCTGAAAAGAAAATGATGGTCAGGTCCTCACTGCATTTTTTACCTCGAGTTGAGTTTTACTCGATCAAGTTGGAAAAGATAAAAAAAAAAACTTACTGGAACCAGAATATGGGTATATATATACAGAGAGAGAGAGAGAGTGGAGGACTTATATATTTTTGAAAGTATAACTTTAAATAAATTTGTAATTTTTTTATTATTAAATTTGTATTAAGATTTGTGCTTGTAAAATCAATTTTAAAAAAAAATAAATAAATAAAATAAATATTAATGCAAATTCGATGATAAAAAATTTATAAGTATATTTGGACTTGTGTTTTTAAAAATATATAACCCGTCTCTCTCTCTCTGTATATATATATATATATATATATATATATAGAAAGAGAGTAAACTTATATTCTTTTAAAAACATAAGCCCATCCATATTTGTAAATTTTTTATTATTGAATTTGTATTAAAATTTGTATTTTTTATTTTTTCTTTCTCTCTTTTTAGTTGACTTTACAATAGCACAAATTTCAATACAAATCTAATGATAAAAGTATATAAACCCTACTCTCTCTCTCTCTCTCTCTCTCTCTCTCTATATATATATATATATATATAAAGAGTTAGATATTTAAAAATCATAATAACTCTTTTACTAAGTAAAAGCTTCATTTTGATACTTCCACTTTGGGATACATCTAGAAGAGCCAAGCACTTTTCATCTCTAGTAAAAAAATAAAAGCATTTTCATGAGTCAGAACTGATCTATTTCTAGAATAATTTATAATTATTGTTGTGACCAAAAATTGAAATAAGCTTTTAACTTTAAAAACAGAATATCAATTTGAAATTTTAGATCATAGAAAGATTTCAACCAAATTTTTTTTTAAAAAAAGTTATCGTATATTTTCAAACAGTTTTAACCAAACAATACTTCTGTAGAAGTTCGGGGGCGGGGCAAACGAACTCCTGAGGCTACCAAATCATTAGGTATAAACTAAAAAGACCAACAAGTATTTACTTACTTAACCATTACATATTCAGAATAAGAATTCTAGAGACAAATACAGATCTTTTATGAGTGCTAAAAAAGGGAGCAATGAGAGGGACTCATCAGTGAGTTGGTCTTCTATATTCTCTAGCACCATATATACACTCCCACATCCACTACTGTATGTTTTTTTTTTTTTTTTTTGGAGAGAAAACTACTGTATGTTTCAGTGCAAGTAGAAGACTCTCCAAAGTGCTATGGTATTCTCAATTCCCTTTTTAAGTGGGGAGATTAAAAAACAAGGCTCCAAATTCTTGCCCTAGCTACTATAAACTAAGAACTACTTCCACCCTTAACTGCTCAAGGAATCACATTAATTCAACTTTGGTAGACCTTCTTCCCCCCCCCCCCCCAACACCCCCCCCCCCCTCCTGCTGCCCCCCACTTTCTTTTTTTTTTTTCTCTTCTGGTGTGTAGTCCTTTTTATCCATGGGGAATCCATGGAATTAAACCAAGGATCCCTCTGAGAAGTCCTAGATTCACAACCCACAGCTGCACTAGCACATGCATCCTCAGGTTTTAGACACATGGTGTGGCCTACTCTCCTTATATCCCTCTGTCTCTAAATTATTACTTGCATCTGCTGCGCCACATCATTTGTAAATGTAAACTGCCCTCCATCGTATCTCTTTTATTTTTAATCTCCATCGTATCTCTCTTATTTTTAATCTGAACTATGTTCCGTAATAATTGGGTTACTATAGAATATCATGAGTCATTTTTTTTTAGGGTGATACTAGGTGTACACCCCTTTAGGGGTATACATCCTACACCCCACCCCATCCTGAAGTGAGTATTATTTCATATTCCACTCGTCATATCGAGTGAAGAGTGAAATTCACCCCACCTCAGGATGGGATGGAGTGTAAGATATAGACTCCTAAAGAGGTGTATACTTATATATACCCTTTGTTTTCACATGACAGTTAGTTAAACCATCAAATCAAAAAAATACTCTTATGATAAGTCATTGTTTTACATGACACTTAGTTAAACCATCAAATCAAAAAAAAAATATGAATCACTAATCTGTGGCACAAAGAAATGGTTGAGTCATCAACCACAATTGAAAGTACCATTTGGGGCAATAGTACTTTCCCAGTAATTGATATTATCATATAAAAAATACTACCTATACACTCTAGAAGTGTACATTTTAGACTCTCATAACCAAATATTTTAAAAAACTCCTTTGGAATTTTTAGTTTTAAAAAAAAGGAGGGACTAATGAAAAAATTCTAGCCATAGAAAATCTAGAATGTACGATTTACTCTTAATGCCCATTTGGTTCAAGATTCGTGATATTCACGTAATCCTTTATATATTTTTATTTCAAAATTTAAAATTTTTTTTATTTACCTTGAGTAGTTGTAAAAGGAATTAGTAAATGAGTAAACTTGTTGTAAATTTATAGGTGATAAAAATACAAGATTATCATGGATTATAAAGTATTCTTATTTCCGTACTTGAAGAAAATCATTAAATAGTCTATTAATAAGAATATACTAATTTTAACAGCCTCCTAACTCAAGTGGATGGATAAGTTAGTAACAAATTTGTTATTTCAAATATAAAATATATAAGATTTTCATAATATTACAAATCTTGAAAGAAACGGATTCTTATTTTGTAGGTGAATAAATAATACTGCTCTTTCTATATATATATATATATATATATATATATATATATATATATATATATAGAGTTGGGCTAGAATACTCTTAGGTGGTGTTTGGTTGCAGGATAAAATGGGAATAGCCCATTTTATCCTGCTAATTCATCCAAACACCACCATTTACAACAAGTTTAAAATATCCCTCTCTTAACGGGTTATCCAAGGATAACCCGTTAAGAGCTATTCCCATGGGTATGAGGAATTGCCCCTTTTCCTCGTTTTATCCCAGGGGCAAGCATGGAAAGGGTCTCCTCTCACCCGCGTTAATGCCCTTCGCCCACCTTCCTTCTCCCGAACATGGAAAGGGTCTCCTCTCACCCGCGTTAATGCCCTTCGCCCACCTTCCTTCTCCCGAACATGGAAAGGGTCTCCTCTCACCCGCGTTAATGCCCTTCGCCCACCTTCCTTCTCCCGAACATGGAAAGGGTCTCCTTCCTCTTTCACCCTCGTTAATGCCCTTCGCCCACCTTCCTTCTCCCGAACATGGAAAGGGTCTCCTTCCTCTTTCACCGACGTTTAATACCTTTCACCAACCTTACTTCTCCCGAATCCCTTCTTCGTTAATGCCGCGATCTCTCTCAGATCCTAGTGGCAAAAGGTTTGGAGAAATGGGTTTCTCCGTGAATGCCGCATACCTACCTTCCTCCTCCCGAATCGCCCTTCGTTAATGCTCGATCTCTTGCTGCATCGTGTCGGACGCCATCTCCGAGCTGATCCCAGTGGTTAAAGGTTGGCAAAATGTTCATCCTCCTCCTGCTTCGCCCTTCCCGATCTCTTGCTACCTCGTGTCGGGCGCCCTCTCCCTCATCTCTACTTTTCTCGACTCATATCGCTGAGAGCATAATAAATGAGGAAGATCTCATTTGAGATCCACATTCATGGGTAACTCTAATTTTTTGAATCATGCTTTTTTTTCTCTTTACTCTCTTGCAATCTATCTCTTGCAATCTGAGGCAAGATATCGGCGACTTGATTGTGGAGTCCAGTCGCTAATTAACTGCGACCACCCACCACACAGGTAAACACTTCGTTGTCTTATTTCTCCCCTTTCCTCTATAAAACTGAGTGGGAATCAAAGAGACATCTTATCTCTACATTGTCTGGGGAACCCTATCTCTACATTGCCTTATTTCTCCCCTTTCTTATATAAAACCTGTGTTGCTGAAGAGTTGGTCACTGTTGCTGAAGAATTCATCACTGTTGTTATACCTGTGTTGCTGAAGAGTTGGTCACTCTCTTGTTTTTATACCTGTGTTGCTGAAGAGTTGGTCACTGTTGGATTTTCAGCATCTTATTACTCGCTTCTCAGCATTGTTATTATCTCCTCGAGGTGATGTTTTATTTGAATATACTCCCAATTAATCTTGATTTTGTAGTTTAGGCTTTGACATAATCTGACATGTCATGTTGTTACTTGTATCCATATGAACTTCAACTTAATATTTTAGTCTTTTCTGAGATTGATATCACTTTGATATCAATCTGCTGAAATTTGGAAAGACTTGTAAAGAGTTGGAAGTTGAAACCAGTTAGTCTTGAGGGGACCAATGATGAATCCACCAAGCTTGGAAAGAGTGGGAAAAAGTTTGAAATTTTAAGGCTCTGATGTAGGGAAAAGCTATATACATATCCATGGGCCTCATAACTTAATATTAAACTATATTGAGATTGAGCAAGTTGTAAACTAATGTTATATGTTTGTCTATTAATCTCAGATGGCACCTTTAAAAAGGTTGTTGCACCCTACTTTGAAAAACAATCGGTCAATTATTGATGTTCCATCTGTTGATAGCGAAAGTTTAGAATGCCCTGTGCAAGAATCATCAAAAACCAGGGTAAGATCCTCTAACTGGACAGAAATAATGGACTCGGCAATGTTAAACTTAATGACAGAGGAGCATACTCTCGGAAATTTTGTTAATGGGAGTTTTACTCCATTGGCATGGATTAGAATGGTGAAAGACTTTAATGAGAGGACTAAATTAGGCTTTAACAAAGTCCATTTGCAAAATCGTTTGAAAGTCTTGAAGAGACAATATGTGATGTATCAAACTTTAGCCAACAAAAGTGGATGGGGATGGGATTATACTCAAAACATTCCAACTCCCGGTGACCCTAGTGATTGGGATGCCATTATAACGGTATGTTAATTTTTAATAAATGAATTTTGCATAATATTTCAGTTGTTGCATAATTGCATATCATATATGTTTTTGTATTTCGTAGGATAATCCATCTTATGCTAAGTGCCGAGACAAACCTTTTCCTGCATATCAATCTATTGAGTTCTTGTCGGGAAAGGCCATTGCAACCGGCAGGCATGGATTTAGTACTGAAATGGAAGTTGAGGATGTTCGTAGCACCTCTTCATCTTCTCCTGCTATGCATCCACTTGACATGAAGAACTTAGGAAACAATTTAGAGGACGTTAATGACGCAATTTCGATTTCTCCAACTTCAACTCCAATTAAAGTAAGTAAACACAATGGTGGTGGTGGCTCTGGTCAGACTTCATCCATGAAAAGGGCTCGAGTCTCACCACCGAATCCTACACCAACTTCAAACCGTAGACGAAAAGATGATGGTCGAACGGAAGCTATTAATGAGCTCGTTGAATTGGGGAAGAAAAGAACGGAAATAGCACAAGCTTTAATGCAACGTGAGTTACAAGCACGTCCAAAAGTCCACTCTATAGAGGACTGTATGGAAAGGCTTAGTACTGTTGCTCACTTATCTCCTGAGGGTGTGCTTGCTGTTTGTGAGGCTCTGAAAGATGAGGGCAATAGGCCTATATTTATGACATTAAGTGGCGATCTTTTGTACATGTGGATTGATCGTCAAATTGCCATGCACCTTCCTTATTCTGGACAAAGGCCTGTTGCACCATCTTTCCCACCTAGCGGACTCTTTTTCCCAGCTCCTGGACCATCCTCATTTCCACATGCAAGTGTACCCTCCCCTCCTAACATGCCTACCTTTCCTCCTGGACCATCCTTATTTCCACATGCAAGTGCATCCTATGCTCCTGGCATGCCCACCTTTGCTCCAGCAATGCATTCTGCCCCAACTAATATACCATCACCTCCCTCGGAAATGCCATCTTCCCCTCCAAAGTGAATATTATTAGTTGTTTGAAGAACTATCGCACTATTTTGGGATTTTGCTCTTACTACTAGTGCAGTTTTTTGTACCTCTGTCTAAGTTTTCTTCATCTTAGACTTGCTACTTTTTATTGCTGCAGTTCTTAAACTGCAGTTTTTTATTACTTGTTTTAATAGTACAATGAGGGCACTAGGTGAGCTACTGCAGATTACTCTTCTTCTCTTGCTTTATTGCAGTTTTTACTATGCAGGTTTTGTATCTAGCTATGACACTTTTTTTTTCTGTTATTACTATGCCATCTTGCTTCATTGCAGTTTCAAATATGCAGGTTTTAAATCTGCATGATAGTTTTTAAGCTGCAGTTCTTAATCTGCAGTTTTTTATGACTAATTTTTATAGTACATGCAGTGCAGTAGGTGAGCTACTGCAGATTATTCTTCTTCTCTTGCTTCATTACTGTTTTTTATCTAGCTATGACACATTGTAGTTTAGTCACTTATTTTGCCTAGTCTGTGCTGGAATTGTGCTGTACTTGCGCTGATTACTGCTGGAATGTGCTGGAATTGTGTTGGAAGTTGCTTCAATGTGCTCGAATTGCTTTACTGTGATGGAATTGTGCTAGAATTGCTTTACTGTGATGGAATTGTTTTGGGAGGCAATGATGTTCTGGGCACTTGTGCTGTTACGAAATGCTTTACAGTTTTGGGCCCTATGCACTTGTGCTGTTACAGATTGGCAATGATTTTGGGAGGCATGCTTCAATCCTGTTATGCAGTTTTTTCCATACAGTTTTTATGTGATGGAATTGTTTTGGAAATGCTTTGGGAGGCAATTGGGAGGCAGTTGGGAGGCAATGATGTTCAATAAAGATTCAGGGTTGAATGGTTTGGGCGGCAGTAGCGAAGCTATTGCATCCACCATTCTATCCCTTGGGCCTTTATTACCTGAGCCAACACATGTATCAAAACTTAATTATCTGAGCCAAATAAAGTTTTCGGCCCTATGCACTTGTGCTGTTACAGATTGGCAATGATTTTGGGAGGCATGCTTCAATCCTGTTATGCAGTTTATACCATACAGTTTTTATGTGATGGAATTGTTTTGGAAATGCTTTGGGAGGCAATTGGGAGGTAGTTGGGAGGCAATGATGATCAATAAAGATTCAGGGTTGAATGGTTTGGGCGGCAGTAGCGAAGCTATTGCATCCACCATTCTATCCCTTGGGCCTTTATTACCTGAGCCAACACATGTATCAAAACTTAATTATCTGAGCCAAATAAAGTTTTCGGCCCTATGCACTTGTGCTGTTACAGATTGGCAATGATTTTGGGAGGCATGCTTCAATCCTGTTATGCAGTTTATACCATACAGTTTTTATGTGATGGAATTGTTTTGGAAATGCTTTGGGAGGCAATTGGGAGGTAGTTGGGAGGCAATGATGATCAATAAAGATTCAGGGTTGAATGGTTTGGGCGGCAGTAGCGAAGCTATTGCATCCACCATTCTATCCCTTGGGCCTTTATTACCTGAGCCAACA
Organism: Tillandsia fasciculata; assembly: GCA_029168755.2. Classification (NCBI taxonomy): domain Eukaryota; kingdom Viridiplantae; phylum Streptophyta; class Magnoliopsida; order Poales; family Bromeliaceae; genus Tillandsia; species Tillandsia fasciculata. Next base: position 1,873,431 of record CM054937.1, on the reverse strand, counting down.
CATGTATCAAAACTTATCTATCTGAGCCAACACAGTTTTGGGCCCTATGCACTTGTGCAGTTACAGAATTTCAGAATTTTCTGAGCCATGTTTCTCTCAACTGGTTTTTTTCTTGTTGTACATCTCAACTATTTTTTCCAAGTTCTGTCAATGTGAGCCTGTTTTTTCCAAGTTCCAAGTGCTGTACAGATTTGCAGTTTTTAATCTGTAGTTTTCTCTCAACTGTTTTTGTCTTGTTGTACATCTCAACTTTTTTTGACAAGTTCTGTCAATATATATTCAGGGCCATCCTGCATGCAGTTTTTAACATACACTTTCTATTGTGTAAATGTATGGTTTATGAAGTGTGGAAAAGATTCAGGGTAACTGTGTAGGATTTTGTGTGTTAACTGTGTAGGATTTTGTGTGTTAACAATGCAACTGTGTAGGATTTTGTGTGTTAACTGTGTAGGATTTTGTGTGTTAACTGTGTAGGATTTTCTCTCAACGGTTTGATTTTGTGTGTTAACATTATCCTTCTTCAATTCTAACTCTAATTTTTTCAGTTTGGTTAACATTTTCCTGTTATTTATTCATACAATTTAGGAACTGAGCCATGTAGAAAGCATCTGTAAATATAGATCTTGGCTATTGTTAACTGTGTAGGAGAACACCTTTTTCATGAGAACAGTATATGGGAATGGCGAAAAATTGGAATGGCTCTAATTTGAAAATTTTTATAGGAAATCAAAGCTTTAAAATCTTTGACTTTCCATCGCATGTTTGTTTAGCTTTGTAATTCCTATAAGAGATGAATGATCTGAGTATATTGTATGCTTGGACATCTAATTTGTTTCAGTAATTGTTTTCCCTGACTCTACAATATGAACTGTTGTTGTTTGTGTTGATTTTTTCTGCAGTCCTCTTTTACTTATTGCTTATCCCTGACTCTACAAGCTGCTTTATTTACTACCTGAGCCAATAGAGTTCAACCTTTTGATATAATTGGATTGTTAAAGTTGCATTTGGACTATGTGCAGTAATGGCTAGGGCAATCAATCGTCGACTTTTTTCTTCTGAACTCGTTGCCGATCTCATGACATTCTTAGACGAGGAAGAAGACTATATGGAAGAAGTGCATGCATTGCTTATTGAAAATGAAGAGTTTTCATCCCACAGCACCATAGTTAATCGGCCTTGTCGAACACGACCATTCACTGGCCATCAGCTAATTCATGACATATTAAGTGGGCATCCTGATAGGGGATACCAACATTTTAGGATGACCACTACTATGTTTATAAGGCTTCGAGACGAACTAGTTGGAAAGGGTTTGATACAAAGCACTAGGCATTTAACTGCTGATGAGCAACTTGGAATATTTCTGTTTGGGGTAGGTCATGGTGTCGCGAATAGAGTTTTAGCTGAAACATTTCAACACTCAGGAGAAACGATTAGTAGGCATTTTAATAATGTGCTACGAGGTGTCGTGGAACTTAGACATGATTACATCAAACTGCCGGCTTCAAATGTAGGAGTACATCCAAGGATTTCAGAAAATCCGATGTTCCATCCATTCAAGGTGAGTATATTACTTGAAATCAATTTTTAACTATTTGTAGGTTATGAAATCTTTGATGTTAACTATTTATGTAATTATTGACTTGCAGAATGCAATTGGTGCAGTAGATGGGACACACATACCGGCCGTTGTACGGAAGTCAAAGCAGGCAAGATATCGATGTCGAAAAGGGTTTACATCTCAGAACATGATGGCGGCATGTTCATTCGACCACCAATTTCTATTTGTAGGGGCCGGATGGGAGGGTTCTGCAGCCGATATGAGGGTACTACGATGGTGTTGTGAGAGTGGCGGCTTCACGGTACCGGAAGGTAACTAATATTATGCAACCGTAAGATATATATAGTTTTCATTGTCGAAATCTTGATAAAGCTTTCCAATTTTTTGGTAGGAAAATTTTATCTAGTCGATTCGGGATATGCGAGCACTGACCGCTTCCTCGCCCCCTATCGAGGGGAGCGATATCACTTGAGCCAATTCGATGTAAATGCACATGCACGAAGGCATCGGGGACCTCGAGATTTATATAATCATCGTCACGCTCAACTGAGAAATGTAGTTGAGAAAGCTTTCGGAATTCTCAAAAGCCGATTCAAGGTACTTCGACAAGCAACACCGTATCCATATAAAGTGCAGTGTCGCATTGCACTTGCATGTTGTGTGATACACAATTTCATCAAGAGGCATCAAGGGACCGATAGGTACTTCAACATGCAAATCGACCCATTGCCCACGGAAGACAACGAAAATGAAACAACACCTCCGATTGGCCCAGATGAGTCTCAGCGAGGCGATGCCCTTCGCACAATGATCACAGACCAATTGTGGAACAATAGATAGGAGAAAATATGTAATCTTATTTCTCTACATGTTGAACTAATTTATTATTTCCTCGCATGTGTTGTATCAAGTAATTTCTCTTATCTTCGCACTCTTTGTATCAACTAGTTTCTATTCTAAAAATGTTGAATTTCATTTGTGATGATCGTTGCTATTTGCAATTGGAGTATTTGTGTTGTTGAAATAAACTTGTTTCATTTCAATGTTGAGTTAGATTGATGCAGTTTTTTTAATAAGTACAATGATTTTTTGTGAGTGAATGTGATCTCAAACCATGCATTTTTTTAATGTGATCTCAAACCATTAAAATTTTGTATCTGAAATTTTGATCTCAAACCATGCATTTTATATCTGAAATTAATTTCTCTTCGTGCAATAAAAACAGTAACCTCACCGCTTTATATAAATAAAATGATAAAATTTTGTACATGCATTTGAAATAGTTGTATAAAATGTTGTATAAAATTTTATTATAAAATGTTGTATACTATAAAATAAAAATTATTATTTTTTAATGTAAGATAAAATTTATTACTTATAATTAAATTGCTTCAAATTAAAATATAATTTTTAAAATTTAATTTTCCTATACAAAAAGATAAGGGCAAAGTTGGCATTTTGAAAAAATACCTACCTTCTTTTTTCACTATCCTCCACTATTCCATAATTTTAACCAAACACAATTTTAGCTATTCCAGAGAATACCAACTTTTTAACCAAACGCAATTTAACTTTTATACTTCTTTATCCCGGAATAGCAAGCTATCCCAGGTATAAAAAAATTTATACCTCAGAAATTTATCCCCGAACCAAACGGGGCCTTAAGAGTATCCAATCTTTTTTACTATAGAGTTTTTATCCGTTGGATGAAAAAATATGCGGTTGGGATTATAGTAGTCCCCTAAGATTTTTACTATTCAATCAACCACCTAGTAAATCCTAGGAGACCACTATCATCTTAACCACACATTTTTTAATCCAAAGGCTAATATATATATATATATATATATATATATATATATATATATATATATATATATATATATATATATATATATATATATATATTTGTTGAGTTGAACTGAAATGCTATCAGTAGCAAATAAATTCCGTTGTCATCTATTTGTTTTTAATGATAAGGCTTTCAAATCAACGATCGGTGCCGTTAAATATAATCTAAATTATTTAAACTATTTAAAAATTAAATTTTATTTTTTTAAATTTTTTTTTTCTCATCTATCAAGTGGACACAAAAAATAAATGGCTGAAAATAAATATTCTCCAAAAAGTGATGATAGGAATCATATAATGAAAATCGAGAGTATAAATATTGTTTTAAATAGTTTTAAAAAATTTTCTAATCAAAATTTAATTTATTTAAATTTTTTTATATCGTTAAACAAATAAACGCTTCATATCTACTATTAAAATTATAAAATTATAAAATTATAAATTTTAATAATTAAAATTTAATTTCTAGATATTTTTATTGACGTAGATCATGTTCAATAATACTGATCATCGATTTAAAAATTTTATCATAAAAAATAAATAGATAATAATAAAGTTCGTTTGCTATTGATACTATTTCAGCATCAACAAGAATCCAAAAGTCTAGGACAAATCTACCAGCACAAATTGAAATATGAAAAGAAGCAGATAGCAAAATGGTAAACAGTACATGAGGTGTAAGTGAGAGTCTGAGACCTAAGCTGGCATTTCTTCTCTGCTTTTGGACCATTCCGTACTGCGTTACAATCAAAGCACCGTGTCCTTCCTGAGGAAGTAAATGCAGTGTTTTCCTGCAGCGTAGCCACAAACATACGCATATCTGCGTCACCAATGCACACAGTACAATTTGGATGGAAATTTAGTTATATATTCCAGGAGCCAATTCATAACATAATGTGGAAATTGAAATTGCATAATGTTAATAGAACTATTTTTCTTACTCTGCATCAATCAAATAATGTAAATTTGGTTTACACTGGGTCAATAAATGGTGACCAAGTTTAATACATCTTGCTATCAATGATAGTAAAATTAGCTTTGTTAGTATCACCACCGATCACTTAAAACTTAGCTAGTTAAGAAACACTCGGCAATTATACTAAAAAAAAAAAAAAAAAGTAAAATTTGTCAATAATTAACCGTGCAAATATATTATATATAATACATCTTCTATGTGAATAAATATTAGGTTTAACATATCTATTCTGACAGTAGTCAGTATTGCTATGTTGATACGTGGATAGCAAATTATAATTCTCGACATCTGCAAAACCAAGAGGGAGGTCGCGGAGGAAATCCAAAGGCTGGACTCCCTTGAGGAACGCCAGCGCCTGACCCCACCTGAGCTAGCGCAGAGGACTAAGCTTAGAATTCAGCTGAAAGTCGTCATCGAAGAGGAGGAGGTTCTGTGGCGAACCAGATCCAAACAGCACTGGCTGAAAGAAGGGGACGGAAACACCAAGTTCTTCCATGCAACGGCAAGCGGCAGACACAGATCTAACCGAATCGGGACCATCCTGGACGATGATACCACGCTGGATAAGGAAACGGACAAGTGCGACTACTTCTACCACAAGTTCAGAAACCGGTTTGCGCCTGACCATCTTCCGGCCACCTCTTGCGGTGACTGGAGCGACCTCTTTCCCGACAATACAACGCTGAGCCAGGCCGACCTCACCGCCCCCTTCACCCTTGACGAAGTTAAAAAAGCGACCTTCCAGCTGTCCGGGGATAAGGCGCCGGGGCCTGACGGATTCAGCATGGCCTTTTACCAAAGATTCTGGGACGTCATCAAGACTGACCTTCTCAAAATTTTTGATGATCTCTTCGAGGGCACTCTCGACACGGGCCCTATCGACTATACGCATATCTGCTTGTTACCCAAAAAGGAAGGGGCAAGCTCGGCAAATGACTTCAGGCCCATCAGCCTCCTCAACTGCGTCCAGAAGATTATCTCGAAGGTGCTCACGAACAGACTCCTCACTGTCCTGGGGAAGATCATCTCCCCGTCCCAGTCGGCCTTTATCAAGGGAAGGTTCATCCTCGACTCCTTCGTCACCGCCAGCGAAATCATCAGCTGGGGCTCCAGCAAGCGCATCGACTGTGTGGGAATCAAGGCGGACTTCGAGAAGGCTTTCGATAATGTCAGCTGGAATTTCCTCAAACACATACTCCGCTGCCTAGGCGCTAACCAAAAATGGTGTGACTGGATCGATCAGTGTACCATTAACGGCAAGCTCGCCATCCTCGTCAACGGCACCGCCACCAAATGGTTCAGGATGAAGAGGGGGCTTCGCCAGGGAGACCCCCTTTCACCCTTTCTCTACCTGCTGGTAGCCGAGGGACTCGCGCGCATGACTAACAGAGCCGTTCTTAACCATTTGATCACCGGGGTGGGACCTTCGCAGGACACTAGAACCTCGCTCATCCAATTTGCGGACGACACTTTCTTCTTCTGCCAAGCCAAGGACAGACAGATCCGCAACCTACGCTCCCTTTGGTTACTCTTCGAATGGGCTTCTGGGCTTAAAATCAACACGTCAAAATCGGAGCTCCTCTACCTGGGCAACGGGAACTCTAAAGGAGTACGAATCGCGGCAGCCCTAAATTGTAAGCTTGCCTCGCTACCGCTCAAATACCTTGGACTACCGCTGCGAAAGGGACGCATCACGAAGGACGACTGGCTGCACTTAATCTCCAGAATTGACCTAAGAATCTCCGGGTGGCAAGCCAAACTCCTCTCTTATGGGGGAAGACTCACCCTGGTCAACTCGGTGCTGTCGAACCTACCGCTCTACTACTTCTCGGTATTCAAAGCACCTGCCTGGGTGATCAAGAGAATCGACTCGCTTCGCAGAGCCTTCTTCTGGAGAGGAACCAGAGCTACCTCAGGCGGCAGTTGCCTTGTCAGCTGGAAGACGGTCTGCAGAAGCAAAAAAGACGGTGGTTTGGGCATCCTAAACCTAGAAAGCTTCAACACCGCCCTCCTGGCCAAGTGGTGGTGGCGCTTCCTTTCCACGAATGCGCCACTCTGGGAGCCTCTCGTCACGACGCTTTATTACCGCCGCAGAAAACCGCTGTGCGAGGGCTCATCCTTCTCGCCTCACTCCCACTGGTGGAGAAGTGTGGCTCTAACCAGGGATCTCTTCAAGTGCGCCACGACTCACTCGGTAGGAAACGGAGCCAGGACCAGTTTCTGGTCTGATATCTAGGCAGGGAACTCGACCCTCTCTACCCAATTCTTCTGCATCTTTGATCGGGTCAGCGACCGTAATCTCAGGGTGAGCGACTGCTTAGACCAGAACGGCTGGAACTGGTCCAAAATCCTGGAGGGCGTAGAGGGGGGCTCCGCCATTCAAGAAAATGCAATACAGGAATTGAAATCGACAACACCTCATCTGTACCCCACTGAAGCCAACGACGAATTCCTGTGGCGTTGGACCGCCTCTGAGGTCTTTACTGTTAAGTCATTGTACAGCTTCTTGCAGGACAGCGGGGAAACAGACAGCCGCTTCACCGAGCTCTGGCACACTAAAATGCCCCTGAAGGTTAAGGTATTCGTCTGGCTCCTACTTCGCAAGAGACTACCAACCAGGGACACCCTCCAAAAAAGGAACTACAACGGCCCAAGTTGCTGCAGCATGTGCCTCGGCCCAGCGGAAACAATAGACCACCTTTTCCTCGCCTGCCCCAGCGCTATTTGCCTGTTAGAGGCTCTTCTACCTAACAAAACGGAGATCCGTACCTGCCCGGACGTCAACACGCTTTGGGAGGCCACCAACCGTATAAGAGGGGCATGGGGCAAAAGGAAACTTCTCACTATCGCGACCACTTGGTGGATGCTGTGGCTTGAGCGGAATAGAAGGGTTTTCGACGACAAGAGCCGCAGACTCGACGCTACCCTCGCCGACATTAGGGTCTGCCGGTCGCTTTGGCCCCGTTTCTGTACCTAGGACCGGGGCTATCCCCGGCATCTGGTGTTTCGCGTTATGTTCTTCCTCTCTCTTTTTCGCCCCTCTTCTAACCCCTCCTCTGTCACCCGCCTCTGTGGCCGGGTGACAACTCTTCTGTAGCTAAGTTCATTTCTTATTGAATGAAGCGGCAGCATGCTGCCTTTTCTCAAAAAAAAAAAAAAAATTCTCGAGCCAATAAAAATTACTATTCTTTTTTCAATTAATAAGAATGATAAAAAGGACAGACTAACTAAGCTTTGTTACTATCTAACTATCAATGATAGTAATATTAGTGTTGGTTGCTGAATCTCCCGTTGATCGCTGATCTGGTCCAGTCTTAACTCGGCTTCGGAACTAACCCTCTAGAATGCGTCGCGGATCAAGCGATTGGATTGAGGAGGAATCTACTCAACTGAGTTCTTCTCAATCAAACACAAAAAGAGTTCGGCCTAGGACAGTCGAACTATCAAAATGTATTCTTTAGGTGTGACTCGGCCTGACGAGCCGAATCGAACTGTTAGGCTTGGAAGTGGATTAGGATGTGTGGTGTGGGCGTATTACTTCTATAACTAGTCCTAAGAAAGTCGTAAAGTTACGGTAGGAAAGCGGTAAAGAAAACTATAAATCTAACTGGGAAAGCAAGAGGGTTAGTCTAGAAAGCAGTAGATGCGGGAATTGAAGAAATTGAAAAGCTTGTGATCGCTGGCTTATACAATTACAGAACCCCCGTTTTAGAGGGAATTTTACTTCTTTATACAAGTGTGAATTCCTCTTAAAATCAACCGCCATTACAGGTAATGACGTGTTATTCGGCCACGTTTCCTCCGAAAACTTCTCCTCACAAGGAGGTAGTGGTGCTTTTTTGGCCACGTTACTCCCGAGTATTGCACGTTATTACGGATCGTGGTGTGATATCCCAGTGATGCAAGGTGTCTCTAACCAAAATCATGCCTATTGCGGATTCCGCGTCCTATAATTTCTCACTATTTTAGGTTTTGGTTCATATTCCTAAGGACCGATTCCATTTTTAGTTCTTATTATCAATCGGCTAATGGAGCAGATTGACCAACCTTTTATTCAGATAGCCGATCTCCGCTTATTCTTTGTTAAAGTCTAGATGTCTTTCATCAGTTCGTGATTTGTCCAGATCGATTGACTTGTTTGATCACTTTTCGCACCATGTGTCACCTTTTGATTCGGTTCGACCAGCTCGATCACCTTGGCTATACCCCTTGCCACGCGGCGATCTTTTCGGCTTCAACAATTAGCTTTGTTAGAATCACCACCAATTACTTCAAGTTTAACTAGTTAAGAAGCACTCAAAATCATACTGAAAAAATCGTAAAATTTGTCAATTATTAACTGTGCAAAAATATTGAATCCACTATATTTTTTATGTGAATAAATATTAAATTTAACATATCTACTATGACAGCAGCGAGTGTTATTACGTCAATAGTAAATAATAATTTTCTAGCCATTGAAAGCTACCATTTTTTTTTCAAATAATGAGAATGATAAAAAGAATAGACTAGCTAGGCTTTGTTACTATCTTTCTATAAATGATAGTAATATTAGTTTTGTTAATTAGTACCACCACGGATCACTCAAAGCTTAGGTACTTACAATCATACTAAAAAAAAATAAGATTTATTAATTATTAATCATGCAAATACATTAAATCTGGCACATCTTTTATGTCGATAAATATTAGGTTTAACATATCTATTCTGGCAGTAGTCAGTGTTGCTATGTCGATAGCAAATCATAATTCTCTTTCCGTTGAAAACTATTATTTTTTATTTCAATTAATGAGAATGATAAAAAGAATAGACCCGCTAGGCTTTGTTACTATCTTTTTATAAATGATAGTAATATTAGCTATGTTAGTACCACCACGGACCACTCAAAGCTTAGCTAGTTAAGAGGTACTTACAACCATACTAAAAAAAAACAAGATTTATTAATTATTAATCGTGCAAATATATTAAATCTGGCACATCTTCTATGTCGATAAATATTAGGTTTAACATATCTATTATGGCAATAGTCAGTGTTGCTATGTCGATAGCAAATCATAATTCTCTTGCCGTTGAAAACTACCATTTTTTATTTCAATTAATGAGAATGATTAAAAAGACAAACTAGCTAAGCTCTATTACTATCTTACTATCAATGATAGTAATATTAACTTTGTTAGTACCACCACGAAGCACTCAAAGCATAACTAGTTAAGAGGCACTCATAATCTAAAAGCAAGATTTGTCGATTATTAACCGTGCAAATATATTGAATTAGATATATTTTCTAAATAAATAAATATTAGGTTTAGCATATCTACTATGGCAATAATCAGTGTTGCTAAGTTAATAGAAAATCATAATTTTCTAGCCATTGAAAACTATCATTTTTTTTTCCAGATAATGTGAATGATAGAAAGGACAGACTAGCTAAGGTTTGTTACTATCTTACTATCAATGATAGTAATATTAGCTTTGTTAGTACCACCACCGATCTCTCAAAATTTAGCTAGTTAAGAGGCACCTGCAATCATACTAAAACAAGAAGCAAGATTTGTTAATTATTAACAGTGCAAATATATTGAATCAAATACATCTTATATATGAGTAAATATTAAGTTTAACATATCTACTTTGGCAATCACCAGTGTTGCTATATCGATAGCCAATCATAATTCTCTAGCCAATGAAAACTATCAATTCTTTTTTTTTCAGTTAATGAGAATGATAAAAAGGACAAACTAGCTAAGCTTTGTTACTATCTTACTATCAATGATAGTAATATTAGCTTTGTTAGCACCACCACCTGTCACTCAAAGCTTAGCTAGTTAAGAGTCACTCACAATCATACTGAAAAAAGGCGAGATTTATTAATTATAAACCGTGTAAATACATTAAATCTGGTACATCTACTATGTGAAAAAATATTAGGAAAAAATATTAGATTTAACATATCTACTCTGGCAACAGCCAGTGTTGCTACATTGATAGCAAATCATAATTCTCTAGCCATTGAAAACTACCATTTTGTTTTTCCAATTAATGAGAATGATAAAAAAGATAGAATAGCTAAGTTTGTTACTATCTTACTATCAATGATAGTAATATTAGTTATGTTAGTATCACCACTAATCACTCAAAGCTTAGCTAGTTAAGAGGCACTCGCAATCATACTGAAAAAAGCAAGATTCATCAATTGTTAATCATGCAAATACACTGAATCTGGTACATCTTCTATGCAAATAAATATTAGGTTTAACATATCTACTTTGGCAGTAGCCAGTGCTGCTACATCGATAGCAAATTATAATTCTCTAGCCATTGAAAACTATTTTTTTTTTTTTTTCAATTAATGAGAATGATAAAAAGGACAGACGAAACTTCAAATCAAGGAATAGTAGAGAAAAACCAAAATTTGAAAAATGAGACATCACTATTCTTCAGACGTTAAGTTAGACAACAACCATCTGTGAGTAGTAAAAAACATTTTCCACATGCATATCAATCCAATAGTGAATTCCATGTAGCCAAACTCATAGCTCTGCTTCTCGAATTTTCTGAAATTCTCAATTAGCCAAATTATTAATGATAGTTTACACAAGTTGCAGCAAACCGTACCAGTTTCTCATCCTCCTTCGAGTCGAGTCAAGTCAATATGCTACTTTGGCGAGTTCCCTGGGCCAAGGCATTGATCTTCATTTTCTTGTAATTTAATTATCTCTCACCGGGATGGTTACTTGAAACTGCAAGACAAAGGGGTTTAAATAGTTGTACAGAGATACAATGAAAAAACACATACTAAAGATTTCGTATACATAGCAGTACAAAGAAAACCTTCATACTTCTTCATAAACAGTTCAGATTATGCACTTCTAACATAATAAATTGATTAATCTTGCATGATATTCAGATCACCAATGAAGTTCCTGTTTCATCAACTAATCTAAGTCATCTTCATTAAAAAAAATCCCAAGCATAGAGAAATCTGGAATAAGATGCCGCTTTGTCAATTAATGTTGTCATTGTCACTCTTTTTCCTTTTTTCCTGTGTCAACAATATTTGTTACAACTTCAGTTTCCTCTGGCGGAATAAGAGAATGTAGCTGTACTTTGGATAGTTAATGTATAGATACATTGTACTATGGTAGGTTAAATATGCTTAATCCAACAAACTAATTGCCAATTCAAAGAGTTGAGTTGACTGGAATAACAATGCCATATTGAACAGACTCAACTCAGTTCGCCCTTTCCCATACTAATGAAGCCTGCCACATGGATGACCAGAATTAAAAGGTAGGAGATACTTCATATGATTGATTTTTGGCACTAGATTTACATAGGATCTCTCTTCAGAAAACATGTATATGAAAATATGAATCCTACCTAATTATGTCATATTTATGTCATTTTTGAGCTGTCTTACCTTGACCTTCTCCTGAAAACATGTATGTAAAATCTTGATGATGTAATTTCATCTCTTCCTACCCTTTCACATCCTGTGTCTAAAAGTATCACTGCATTTACAAAATAATGGCAATAATCTCAATGTCAATACAAGATTAGACAGCGCCAAAATACACCTGCTTACCTTGGAGGCACATATATGGCACATATATTAATAAGTCATGCTGAAGTAAATAAACAAGCAGCGGCAGTGGGGAGGATGAAAATATAGAGGGGAGAAGGAGGGGCATTTTAGAGAATTCAAGAAAATTAGCCCTAGTTGGAAAAAACATGGCAAAGGACAAAAATGCAAAAATAAATAATATGCTGGTAACATTTTTCCTGCAAAAAGGCCAAGATTAATTTTCAAATATTAAGCTTACTGAGTATACCAAAATGATCTTAAATGATTGCCTCAGATGGTGACAAATTCTTCAGCTTATCAATCAAACAGTTGATGCTGGATGTTAAGAGGCCAACTACCAATTAAATGAGAGTAGGAATGTTGTTCATCCCTACCAATCAAATTAATAAGAACCCTAAGTGGGACCAAAACATTCGTGTTATCATTCTCAATTGTTTGAACAAACACCTGCCAAGTCTATACTAAACAAATTCGTAATAGAAGATTGAAAATATTTAATCATTAACTCGTGCACAGCCTGTCTTTATACAAGACTAGATCATGTTTACGTCATAAGTGGCAGATATTCCTTCATGAAGATAACCATGCAAGTTCGGATTGAATGCCAAAATTAGCAAACCTACCAATAAGCCTAGGAATAGGAAAATAATGAAGTAGCCTACATTCATGATTTGGTTAGCAAGGACTTGTCACTGATACAAAAGGACAGAGACCGCAATTTTGATCGCATGTTCTATTTTCTTAGCTATCATTGCCCTATAAACACAGGATTGAGAGTAACAACATAGCTGGATCTATCATGGGCCATGGGAATGTTAAAAGATGAAGGGGCCCACAAGCCCACGTGGGGATCCGGCTCACGTGAACGCCACCTGTCGTTCACCTGTCCTTCCAGAGTCCTCGATGGCACTAAATACTGAGGTGGAGATTTGATGGAAGAGTAGGGGCAAGCCAGAAACAGTCTATCCATTCCAACTAGAGGAATTCTGGATCAATTGCCTTCTCTCTCGAGGGCCCAAAGGGAAAAAGAACCCTCCTCAGTAGCAGCCTTAGGTTCAGGCCTCCAAACATAAAAGCTTATAATATAGCGAGTAACGCTGTAGGTACCTCAGAATGTACCCTAGAGTGTTATTGATTAGTCAGCTTTACAGCCTTAATTTGTTAGTTGTTAGGCTTTTTGAGCTCATCAGTCATGCTAGAAATTTGAAAAGTTAACCACTAACTAGCTGCCACATGTACAAAACCAACTAATTAACTGCTTTCTAGGGTACTTTTGAGGTACATGTATCATTGATCTAATATAATATTTAGAAGGATATATATGGTCCCAGCTACATGAAAAAAATGGTCCCGGGATCCAACAATATAGAGGAGGGATTTTGGGTTAAACTTAGGGGGCCACCACCAAAGTGACAGCCCTTATGGGCTGGAATTAAAGCAGGATAAGCAACTAGGTTAAGTAGCTGCTTGTCACTTGTCTACCATAACTAAGTTCACCACTCACCAGAGCAATATAAATGCGCATTCCCCTGACTACTCACAGGATTTGGGATGCCAATGATGAAACCTATGAGATTTAAATGATTGTTATTTCAACTTGCAATGCTTACATGACATAATCTACAGGAATAAGAGGAAAACAATCGGTTTCAATCATAGATTGCATCACAGTTGATTTGTATTTATCATGAAACGGAGTAGTACACTGCTCATAAAAGAGAAGCACCACATATATTTTATAGTACATAGTGAATGAATCATGAGTAGGGCTAATAATGGGCCCAAGCTGGTCCAGAGGCAATGGCCTGAATTGGGCCAGTCTAATCCAAGCACAAGCAAAGTCAGCAGGCCCAAAGTCAGCCTTCTATCCACCCAGATCACAAGGCACTACATAATTTATTTCAACAAATTGTGGAAAAAGATCATGTGATGCAACATGAAAATTCCAGTGTTAAAAAAAAAAAAAAAAAAAATGTATATTTAAATGGCGCATGCTTAAAGGAAGAATTACCTCTGCTCCTTATGCATGATGATTAATAACTTAAGAGGCACAATTGCAGTATTTGGTCAGCTTCAATTGCAAGAATCAAAACAAATTTCACCCTTTATTTACTTCCTCTTTGCATTGTTGATGTAAACAAAGATAAAGCACCCTTTGTTGTAAGCTTGTTATCCAATCAACAAATTTTCGCCCCCAGATTATCCATCTACCTATATAAATCTAGAGTTTAATCAGTATGTATATAACTATATATCAAGTTAATACCAGACTAAGTTAGACTACCATATTGAGAAACTCTTTAAAGGATAGAAAAATAAATAAAGAAATAAATAAATATTTGCTTTAATCATAGATGAAAAAGTGTGAAGGAAGAGCATAGGAAAAGAAAGATCCTATCAACGATTTAAAATGGAGTGCATTAAAAGCAGAAAACTAAAGGAAGAAGTTACTCGGAATGGAAAACACCACAACTCCAGAGAAAAAAGTCATATATGTATAGTACAAACATGTACATCAACATGAATTCATCTTCACAGAAACATATAATAAAGATCACTGCTCTCTATAAACCAAAATAAAAGGCATTGGTGCATAAACATCTTGTTTGGCACATCTTTCTTTTTGCTTACTTGACGACAATGCCATTAGAGGCAGGTGAGAACAACATTAAACTTCTCAATCAAAGCAGAAGGCAGTGCATCTTTTCCTCCTTTCAATCTCTCTCTTCGACTTCATTCCTTCACTCCTTTTTTCTTTTCCAAACATGATCCAATGCTACTCATACAAATGTAGCCGCTAAATTGTCTTTTTATTACAATCTGCTACTTTTGTAATTCGGTATCAAAAGATCATGTGGCAACTCGAGTAGACAAATCAAGAATGGCTAATATATTATCAGATTAAACTAGTAAGAGAGACCTAAACTAAAACCTCTGTCTAAAAACATTCATTTTAATCTTCAAAACTAACAAAAATACTGATATTGGTGTACATACAAAAAAAATCTAAACATTAAGGATTTATTCATTTAACGTTTGTATAAAATAGTAATAAAATTTACTTAAAACAAAGGTCCACTTCTGAACTCCGCCACTCAACTTCCATATCCCGAAAGCCACGAGGCTTTAGAAAGCTCATTCTCAATACATTTTGAAATAGTAGTACAGTTTTTCCCATCATGCATATAGCAGAAACTTGTAATATGATGCTAAGTAAGCAATGAATAATTGAGGAAACATCTATATTAAATGTTCTTACCAACAATGTAAACCTCTTTGAGATAATGTCATAAAAAGATCTGTAATAAGATTGAGAGATTCCCCTTGAAATGCATCAGCACTCCCAGCAGAAAACAGAACCATGAAATGAATGATAAGCAGAAAATAACTAAAGCCGAGGGCCTAATATCAAACAAGCAGCTGGCATCTATAAGCAGCAACTAAAACTTTAGCATAACTAGCTTGCTTCCTAACTACTGAAGTGAAATACTGCATGGGTCATATACCTGAAATGTTGGTGATTTCCCCTATACAAACAGGAATCTTTCTTTGAACTTGTCTTTCATGTTTATTCTGCCTTTTGCCAACAACTTCCTTTCTCGCAGAAGAGGAATATAAAAGGAAAGGCTTGTGAACTTCTGCAAAGGAGTTGTTCCAATAGAGCTAGTCAAAGAAGCACTATTAGTTTTTTCCATTAAGTCTCAGATCAGCCGCAGGTTGTCAGCATTGTCCACGCTGATGAGTTGGGTAAGACCCATAATGAAGGTACCATTGGTTGACCTTACAGTCCAGAAACGCACTGATGCTACAATAGCAACATTTAGAAGCTTATTTCATCATACAAGAACAAATAGTCTGCCAAGTTGTCATACCTAAAAATATGAGATCATAAACATCTCAGAGAAGCATTTATGAATAAGGGCCCTGTTGTCCAGGCTGTGCAGTCTTCTCAATTAAGTGTTGTATGGTGTAATACTATTTGATGAGGTTCTGCAAAGAAAGCCATAAATAGTTTGGCCGATCCTAGCAAAAGTGCTGTAGGATGCAGGAAGGTGTCTGATGGGTTCCGTTGTTCCAACTGAACGAGAGACGACCCAATTTTGCATGCTTTGATTGCTCTGTATCACCTAAGCATCAAAAAGAGCTCCCCAAACACTTGGACCAGGTAATACTGTCATCAATTCTATAAAATCTTGTGCACGATTCAATTAACCTGCACGGCCAAACAAATCGACCATGCATTAATATATTTCAACAGTCGGAAAAATCTCATCATAATTCACCAACAAATCATAAATCTCCAGATCCTTCTCTACTGAACTAGCTCGACAAGCCAAAAGGAAAGACAGACCAATTAAATCAGCTGGTTTGATTCCAAGACTACACATTTTATTAAATAAATCAACAGCTTCCTCTTGTCACCATGGACTCCATCACTTGAAATGACCAGGCCCTCACTATGACAGTATTTTGTACTCATCCTGTTTATCCAACAGCAGTTGGGCATTTTCCTCAACCCTCTTGATAGGTTTGAGCAACAATCGCAACTTGGGTTTCAAACTTGCCCTGAATGTGACACGAAACAACCAATGTCAAAACCAAGCATCAAAACCCTCATCTCAGTTAGCAAAGAGTTAAGAGCACAATTACCTGAATTTTGGTGCCAACGCGAGGCTGTCAAATACAAAAAAGGACAATATTGGAACAACAAAACTTACTAGAATCAGCATTCTGAAACATTCACATTTATCCAACTGCAACCAGCCAATTTTTTCAACCTACTTCGTTTCATCTGTATCCTCACTTGTTCCACAATATCCCACCTTCCAGAAAATGCATGTAGATTCGAAAGTGAGACAAAGTTTGATGGGTTCTTCTGTTCCAACTGAAGAAGAGATTCATAAGCCAAATTTTGCATTTCCTGATCATTGTGAATCACCGAAGCATCGAAAAGGGCTCCCCAAACACTTGGACCAGGTACTACTTTCATCGATTTTATAAAATCCATAGCACGATTCAGCTGTCCAGCTCGGCCCAACAAATCAACCATGCAGGAACACATTTCAACACTGGGAATAATATCATGATCTTTCACCAATGAATTATAAATCTCGAGACCATTTTCTACTAAACCAGCTCGACAACAAGCCGAAAGGACAACCAGGCCAATTATACTATCTGGTTTGACTCCCAAACTGCACATTTCATTAAATAACCCAACAGCTTCCTCTCCTTTACCATGAATTCCATAACTTGAAATTATCGAGCTCCATGAGATGGCGTCCTTATGCCAAGAACCATCATCAAAAATACGCCTTGCATAATCCAAGCTTCCGCATTTGGAGTATGTGTCGATCAAAGCATTGTTCAGTGAAGCTTCTCTATTCAACCAAATTCGAAAGGAGTATCCATGGATCTGCTTCGCCTCTAGCAAGCTCGCGACAGACCCAACCGCCGGGAGGACGCTGACCAACGTGGCCCTATTAGGAAAAATCCCACCTTTCCACTGCATTTCGCGGAAAAGCCTCGTCACTTCCGCAAACTCCCTGATCTCTACATATGCCCCGATCATTGCAGTCCAATTCACCACATTCTTCACCCGCATTTTGTCGAACACCCGCCTTCCCAAATCCACGCGCCGGCCTCTGCAGTACATATCGATCAAACAACTACCCACATGGAAATCGGAACCCAAACCCAAATCATTCCTCACTACGAACCCATGAATCGCCCTCCCCCGTCGCAGGCCCATGGGGCCCCCGCCGGACAACGGCAAGACCACGGAGACCGTGAACCCGTCCGGTCTCAGCCCATCAATTTGCATCAAATTTAGGAGATCGAATACCTCTTTGTGGCCCGAAGGAGAGCCCGATCGGGAGATCTCGGACATGAGGGTGTTCCAAGAGGCCGGGGTTCGAAGGGGCATTTCGTTGAACAGTTGGCGGGCGTGGGGGCGTAGGAGCCCGCAGCGGGAGTAGGAGAGGACGAGGGCGTTGGCGAGGACGGGGTCTGCGGGGAGGGCGCCGAGGCGTAGGGCGAAGGCGTGGAGCGCCGCGGCGGCGGAGGCTCGCGCGGCCGCCTCCGCCGTTGCGGCGGCTCGGGCAAGCGCGGCGAGGGCGAAGGGGTCGCGCGGGAGCATGCGGCGACGCGGGGAGCGTGGAGCGTGGGTTGGGAGCATTTGGGTCATGGGGGGTGAACTAATAATTCGGTCACGTGGATAATTCGGGTTAGCGGGTCATAAATGGGTTAGACCCGCTTAAATTGCAAGTCTTTTAAATTTGAGCAATACTAACCATATATTCGAAATCGGATATACCATACACCCATCTATATTTTTAAATAAAAAAAAAAATTATTGATTATTTCAAAATTACCAATAAAATTTATATTATTCTAAAATTATCAAATATACAAGAAGCATTCTTTTAAAAAAAAATTAATAAAAAAGGCTTAATTACACTTTTGAACCTCAAACTTTGAGTTCCCAACAATTTCGTCTCATACTTTATTTTACTGTAATTTTTTTAAATATTATTATTATTTTTTAATATGGTAATAATTTAATATTTTTATATTATTATATTATAAAATACAATAGTATTATATTACTGATACATCAGTAATTTATTATCATTCAATTGATTTCATTAAATCGTGAAATTTAAGTGCAATTATTTAGAAAGCTTTAAAGATTGCGACAAATTATCAATCAATTAATCTAAATAAATAATAGAATTTAATTATAATAATTTAAAATTATAAATTAAAAATTATAATAAATTAAAATTTATGAATCTGGTGCTATACGCCTTAAAGTATAAAAACCAAATTAAATTAAGTCCCAAAAATTTAATTCAACTCACTTAGTGAAAAATGATCGGACGCAAATTGTGTTCCTGCTTAATAATTTGAGTTATTATCATTAAAATAATAATTTACATTTTTTCAATTTTTTAATTTTTTTTAAAAAATAGAGAATTATGTAACACTTTATAATCAAAACCTGTTTATGAATGATGTAGTTGTAGAATTATTTATGCACATTAATGTCATCATTTTTGTATATATTAAAATGAGAGCTTAATATTAAACAAATTATTATCACATCAAGCGAATTAAACAAGTCAATTCATTTTCTGTCGAATTATGTGTGTAATGTCAAAAATTATCACATCACTAAATAATTAAATTAAATTAATTTATTAATATATATTTATTATTTAAGTAATTAATTTTTTAAAATTAATTATCCTGCAAACAATTATGCTGATGTGAGACACCTATCAAAACGTTGTCTCAATTAAATATTACCACCTAAATATATATATTTTTTTAAAAAATCTCTTTCTCCCACGTGAACTTGCTTAAAATTCTATATCACCATATAAATTTTGAAATTTAAAATTTTTTATAAATATCCGTTTTCATTACATGATATATGAATTAATTGGGCGATTACTTAAACAATTTGACTATTCAAATCATAAATTTTAATTTTTATTGCACTTGAGGTATAATTTGCATGAGAGTCAAAATTCAGGTGAGTTAATTAGAAAATTTACTACTTGCTTTGATGTTTTAAAACACAATTAATCTAGTCATTAAACTGGGGAAGAAACAGAATCAAAATCAATTCCAATATCTATGATAATTAGTATCAGAAATACTACGCGAGAAGAAGTCGAGAACTGAAACCCTTATTTGAATTTAGAAATGAATTTGTGGCGGTGATTTAATGGTTTTGTCGGAAGGTTTAGTTACATTCAGTAGTAATTATATGATGATAATTAATTTGAATCGTATGTGGATTTAAATGATGTATTTTGTACGATATATTTAAATTTAACTCAAACGATATATAAAAAAGTTCATAACATAATTTGGAGAGTATAATTTAAAATAAACTTATCTATCTAGTCATCATTTAAAATAAAAAATAATTTCTGTACAATTTAAAAATATAATTTTACACTAAATAAATTATAATTACTATAATATTTTAAGCTCTATGCATCTAGCCAAATAAAAAATATATATATAATTATCGTACAGTGTCACTGTTTTTTTTTAACTACACTCATTTTTAACCATACAATATTTATAATTATATTCGATTAAAGGGACTATTTAACATGACTGCTAACAAAGAAGAATATGGATGACAAGCATTATTGAACCATCTCATCAACAAAATGACACCACTAGAGCCCTATAAAACAAACATTGAGACAATATGCATGATTGTTAATTATACCAAACATTGTTTCTTATTATCCTGATAATATATATTTTTTTAAAGAAAATATTAATTATTAGATTTAAGGGATTATTCAGTTGCTGTAGTTGTAATTGCATTATAATTATAATTTTATACATTTTCAAATTCGACATTCGTTTTGATATATTTGAATTCAATGACTATGATTGTAGCCGCACTAAGACGCTCAACTGCAGCATTTGAAATTACGTTCAAATTGGTCTTAGGTACAACTAAAATACTTGAAAAAAAATAATTTTAAATAAAACTTTCTAAAAAAGTTATATATATATATATGTTGTTTTCAACAGGAAAAAAAATAATATTCTTTAACCACATGCAATGAACTTATAAATGCATAAATGCATTCTTGTATTAACCACATGCAATGAACTTTATTATTTATGTTTTAGTAAATCTAACTAAATAAAAAAACTATATAATTATAATTACTATATTTTTAGAGTAATGCTTCATTTACACCTCATGAATGTATATCCTACACCCATCTATTTAAAGATGGATCACACCTCAACTATTGAATGAATGAAATATATGATGTATATCCCACAAAAAAAATAAACACTTAGTATTTTTTATATTTTTAAGCACATAGATCTCTAAAATATACTGCATAAATTGATGAGTACACCTTCATAATATCAAAACCAAAATACCACCACCTCCTACGTACACTAACTGGCAAAACCAAACAATGGCCACCTCCAGCTCAAAATCTCCACCACCAAACGGTGTGTCGGTGGTGGTGGTGTCGCTACCGGCGCAGGGTCACCTCATCCAATTACTCCACCTCTCTCACCTCCTCGCCGCCCGCGGCCTCTCCGTCCACTTCGTCGGCTTTGCCTGCCACAACCGCCAGGCCCGCGACCGCTACGCCGCCCCCTCCTCGCCATCTCCAATTCTCTTCCATGACCTCCCCCTCCATCCCTTCCCCTCCCCTCCCCCCTCCCCATCCTCATTCCTCTCCCACCTCCAACCCGCTTTCGCCGCCGCAGCCGCGCATTTCCCGTCCCCCCTCTCCTCCCTCCTCCGCTCCCTCGCCGCCTCCTCCCGCCGCGTAATCCTCCTCCACGACTCCACCATGTCCTTCGCCGCCGCCGCCGCTGCAAACGCCTCCCTCCCCAACATCTCCTCCTTCACCCTCCACACCGTCTCCGCCTACGCCCTCCTCCACTTCCTCCGTGAGTCCCGCGGTGCAAGTCTCCCACCCAGCAACAACAGCAACGACGATGATATACGCAGAGACGACTGCTTCTCCCCTGACTTCCTCGCATTCCTGCGCAGCCAGCACGGCATGATCCCCTCAAACTCCTGCCGGCTGCTCAACACCTGCCGCGCAATCGAAGGCGAATTCGTCGACCAGCTGGCGAAAGAGCCGGCCTGGAGCGCGAAGAAGACATACGCGATCGGCCCGTTGAATCCAACGACAATGACCCGAGTCGACGGGGGCCGCCGACACGACTGCCTAAAATGGCTCGACAAGCAGCAGCCGGGATCGGTGCTCTACGTCTCCTTCGGCACGACGTCGCCGTTACCGAAGGAGCAGACGGCCGAGCTGGCGGCCGGGCTCGAGGCCGCAGGGGTGCCGTTCGTCTGGGCCGTCAGGCGCCCCGACCGCGCGAACATCTACGAAAACAATGACAACGACGACGACGATGATGACAACGACGTGAGCAGGGAGTTTGAGAGGAGGGTGGTGGAGTGGGGGAGGGTGGAGAGAGGGTGGGCGCCGCAGGAGGAGGTGCTGCGGCACGGGTCGACGGGGGGGTTCATGAGCCACTGCGGGTGGAACTCGTGCATGGAGAGCTTGACCGCGGGGGTGCCCATGCTCACGTGGCCCATGCACTCGGACCAGCCAAGGAACGCCCAGCTCGTGGCGCGCGTCCTCGGCGCCGGGGTGGCTTTGCGGGAGTGGGCGGCGAGGGGTCGTGTCGTCGCGGCGGCCGCGATAAGGGACGCCGTCGTCGCGTTCATGCTGGGCGACGAGGGGGCTGCCGCCAGGACGAGGGCGCGGCTCGTCGGCGACCAGCTCCGGCCAGCAGCCGGAACCTCCCGCACGGATTTCGAGGCGTTCGTCGCCGATATCACTCATTAGCAATAATTAATTAGTGACTAAATATTAATTCTAGATTATTACACTTAAATGGTGTATAATGGTATGTGAGAAATGCCAAGAAAATTTGTCTTCACACTTAGAAATTCAAATACCAACTATTTGCATTAGAAACGATCGTCCATCAAATTTATATATATATATATATATATATATATATATATATATATATATATATATATATATATATATATATTTCAGCCTAGCTAGAGGACTATTAAATGTATGAAAATTTTTATATTTTTAAATTATTTTAAATATTTCAATGTTTGATAATTTGGATCGGCAAATAGCTCCATTAGACATCAATTATTTTATTATAAACTTTTAAAATTAAAAATTTTTAACTTTTTAATATTAATTAGAAATATTTTAAAATTATAAATTTTAATAATTGATATAACGTGTTTGTAAGTTTAGTTATATAGAATAATCTATTTCGGATAAATATTTGATAAAAAAAAAATTATACTATTTAAAATACGATTAGTATTTCTAATTTGAAATTTGTTTATTATTATTATTATTATTTATAAAAAATTTATATTCAATCTTTTATTTTAAGACTGCTTATTTATTAGACAAATAATATATTAAAAAGTTTATTAAATTTAATTTATAAATATCTTCACTAGTGTAGACCATGTCAAATAAAATTAATCATCAATTCCAATGATTCATTATCGAAAATAATTTGGAAGCTTCCAAAAGTATTATGCATGGATTTAAAAAAAAAAACTTTTGTACTTATAAATTATTTTTAATAATAAAATATTCGATTCGATGATTGATTTTATTAAATATGATCTGTATTATTAAAACTATTGAAAAATTAAATTTTTAATTTTTTAATTTTATTTATCTAGTGAACGAATAGCTTCAAAGTAAACAGCTCAAAATAAAAATTACATAAAAAATATCAATAAAAATTTAAATTTCAAATAAAATTTTTTGATCTTATTCTTAATATTAAGTATAATATTTTTATTAAATTTTTATGAATTATTCTATACTATTAAATTTATAAATATATCACATCAATCATTAAAATAATTATATTTTAAACTTTTTAATTAATTATTAAAAAATATTAAAGAATTATACATTTTAATTTTTAAATAATTTTAATAATATAAATCATGCATAAGTTCATGGTAGAATTAAATATTTTATTATCCCAAATAATTTATAAGCAAACAAACTTTCGTATTTTTGAAAGGATCGGTGACCTACTCATAATTTTTTTATGATAAAAAAGTACGGTTTGAAAAAGGAGGTGATCATGCATGTTGATCTATTTATGGAAAGTTTTCATTTTAGACATATGCATCACTCATTAATTAATATTATTAAAAATACTAGCAATAATTGTTTAGATGTGATGTTAGTGGTTTAAATAAAGGCACGTGTGATAATCAAAAACAAAACGTGGATTGATATATAAAAAATGTTATCTGTATATTTTTTTAATAGAATTTACGTCTTACATTTTTGGAACTATTCATATTTATATCATCCAACTATTCATATTTATTTTTTAAATTATTTTAATATTTATAAGAAAAAAAATAAAACTAGTGAAGTTGTGGCCTTTACTAGATGAATAGCTACACCTAATTTAGAGTGTAGAGGTAATATAACCCATTAGGAGATATATATATATATATTTAAAAATATAAAGTTAAATATACTTATAAATTTTTTATTATAGAATTTATATTGAGATTTGCGTTATTATAAAATCAATTAAAACGAGAAAAAGAAAATGTATAATAACATAAATCTCAATACAAATTTAATAATAAAATAATTATAAACATATTTAAACTTATAATTTTGAAAGTATATAAACTTTACTATATATATATATATATAACGTAAGACTACTATACTCTTATGAGTATAAATCTCTTTGCATGTACTCATAACTTTTTAACCTTTGGATGAAAAAATGTACGGTTATGATGATAGTGGGACCCCTAGGCTTTACTAGGTTGTTGGGAAAATAGTAAAAATCTTAGAAACTAGTATAATCCTAATCGCAAATTCCTTCATCCATGGGATGAAAACTTATGAGTATG
Organism: Tillandsia fasciculata; assembly: GCA_029168755.2. Lineage (NCBI taxonomy): Eukaryota > Viridiplantae > Streptophyta > Magnoliopsida > Poales > Bromeliaceae > Tillandsia > Tillandsia fasciculata. Next base: position 1,848,986 of record CM054937.1, on the reverse strand, counting down.
AAAAAATTTTACTCATAAGAGTATAATAGCCAAACCATATATATATATATATATATATATATATATATATATATATATATATATATATATATATATATATATATATGTTTGGTGTTGATTTTAATGTAGGCAGCCTAACCATTTTGCAATATAAGGTGACAAGTGCTATGTATTATTATATATATAGCCTAATAATATCAAAGTTGGCTGGCCTAGTTTCAAAGGCGGAGTTTAGTTCAGAAATAAGAATAAAAATAAAATTTTATGCTTGTTTTGTTTTTCAAACTTGTTTGATTATAAATGAGAATAATAATTTTTATTTTTCTAGAATAAGATGGTATAAGGTTGAAACAGTAGTTCTAGCATTTTTTTCAGAACAAGCTTATTCTTACTCAAGAATAGACTTAATTAAAATAAATATAATTTTAATTATTATATAACTCTTTAATAAATCTAAGATAACTAACTAATTAATTTATTAATTTATTAAATTATTTATAATTAATAAAATTATTTATTAACAATACTCATTATTATTAATTATTTTATTAATTAATATTTAAAGTTATCTAGAAATAGTTAATTAAATAAATTAAATTATTATTTAATTAATATTTTTATATTAATTAATTATATAAAATATTATTATTTTAAAATTATAATTACTTTAATTTTTACTATTCCAATCCAACGTTATTTTTCTCATTTTCAAAAATAATTTATTTTTTTTTCAATTGCAAAATTGATATTGTTCCTAATTGTTCTCGAGACTATAACTATTTCTGTAATAAATAATTTTAACTTATATCCGAACCAAACGCAATCTTGAAAAATATCAAGGTGAAAGTGGAATCGATAATGAATAAATTGAGGGTTATATTTTGGATCAAAATATATATATCTTTGTTATGAACACATTTGAACAGTGTTCATCTGAACAGTATATGCTAAACATCTTTGGATAAAAAGTTTGATGGGACATTTCTAATTTAAGATGATCTTATCTGTTGCTTATGTGATTTTGAGGTCAATATTGTCAATACAATGGACAATTTATTGATAGGCCACACTTGCAATTAATTGTCCTATCAAACTTTTACATAATTATATGGTGGAGAATGCTAAGAAAATGAATCACCATAAACTTGATAAGAACAACAATAATGGGTCATGATAAAAAAAAAAAACAATGGATCATAATTATTTTATTGCATTTTTTATATATAAATAGGGGAAATTTAATTATAAATTGGTATGAATAAAAGATGTTATTGCTTTCATGAAAATAAAAATAAAAATGCATGCTTTATTTACTTAGAACATATATATCTCATATGCCAATCTTTAACTTTTAGATTTGGAACTTTATCATAATCATTGATGGATATTCATGTAATATATAAATGAAGATTTGTAATTTTTTTTTTTTTTTTTTTTATCACTTGTTTCTTTTCTCTCATTTCTTTATATATTAATTTGAGTAACATTTTACATCATTTTAAATGTCTCGATTACTTTTCTTTTTAATATACATTTGACATTATAATCAGTCTCATTTACTTATAAATATTCTCTAAACCTCAAATTTACACAACTTGGTTACTTCTTTATCCTCCTTATTGGGATAATTAATTAAGTATACTAAACTCAAAAATGATCCATGATCAACATGGATCACCCTGTCAATTTTTCCGGCACTTTTTATACTTTTGCTGGCATTTTAAATTGCCGCTAAATGTCCCTTTTGTAGTAGTGTCTGAGTTGGAAATCAATATTAATAATTGCACAAGGTTTAGTATTTTGTAAATTAAAATGTTGTTAATTACTAACAAGATGATGAACAAGCATGCTGATGTGTTTATTATAAATTTCTAATATATATATATATATATATAGAGAGAGAGAGAGAGAGAGAGAGAGAGAGAGAGAGAGAGAGAGAGAGAGAGAGAGAGAGAGAGAGAGAGAGAGGCTAATTACAAAGCCCACTTTCATTTTAATTTTTAACTGTGTTTTATTGTTATCTTAATTAAGTTGAGAAATAATATAATTATTATAAGATTTCGAGGAAACTGATTTGTTGTTCGTTTATTATAAAATTTTGGCTCAGTACCCTAAAATTTTCAGCCAAGTAGATAGTAAAATTTGTAAGGTGAAAGATTGTTTTGGAGGTAATGGATAGAACTGGAGGAGAATTTTATTGGAATTCGTCCCAACCAAGATGCAAGATAGGGAGCTGAATCCGGATGCTTAAGAAATCTCTTTTTGGGATTTACCTGATTAATAGAAGAGATGAAGTAAAATGGAGACGGTCACAAACAAGTATATTTTCGGTTAAGTTAATGTATACTTTTTTGCAAGATAGCGATATCTCAGACATGTGTTTTACTCAAATGTGAAAGATTAGAATCTTCCTGAAGGTTAAAAGTTTTGTGTGGCTAGTCTTAAAGCGAAGGGTGTTAACGGTGGGTAATTTTAAAAAAAATGGGTGGTGCGGAGAGAAAAATTGTGTTCTATGCAGCGAAAAAGACTGAGGCAGTCGATCACCATTTTGCGAGCTGTGAATTGTGAGAATACTGTTAGAAAGTATGTTACCAAATAAGCTAGGCATTCGGAATTGCACGTTGTTCGACTTTGGGAGGAGAGTAGTCTCAAAGGAGGCGTCATAAAGGGGGGGGTGAGAGCTAGCGACAATTCCTACTATTTAGCTGGTCATTTGGTCGGAGTGGAACAAAAAAAATTTCGACAAATAAAAGTGCACCATGAAACAATTGCTAGCTGATTCTCACTCGCTTAGAAAACTGCGGAACTTGTACTGTACTCGGTAGAACTTTTTTTTTTTTTGAGGCCTGATTGTCTCAGTTATATAGCTTAATTTATCCTCTTTATATGAATAAAGTGATAGCATACTATTTTCTCTCTCTCAGGAAAGAAAAAAAAAAAAAAAAAAAAGTCTTTGGTGAAATATGCTACATCTACAAATCACAATATGTGAGTACGCTAGTAGCAAATATTTTAAGTAAGAAAAATCAAAGTAGAACTTTGTTAATATATTTGTATTAGAGTTATTAATTAGTAATTATAGTTATTTTTGGGATCTTCACCCCCACTTACACTGAAAAAATAAATAGAAACATATAAAATTTAGGCCTAGCTAACTTGATATCATATTTATTTTTAATTTTTTAAATAAAATTTTGTATATCAGAAGGTGATTGATTGGATATGGAATTATTTATAATCCTTTAATCAAGAATGTTTACTTAGCAATAAAAAATAAAAAAATTAAAAATAATTTATTTTTTGCTTTTATCGACGTCTTTGACGGACGAGCTGGACACCCACCAAGAGTTTCTACTTTCGCCCGTGACTACTAAAAGTAGGATATAATGTTAGAATTTTTTCCGAAGAGATTCTTATCTGATGAATGCTAGGAGAAGGGGATTGATCATCCAAAAATTACGGTTTCGAACTTCGTTTTTATTCATTTTTTCAAAAAAGTATTCTTTTTGTTTGCAGCAGAAATTCCACCCGCCAATTGCTCGTGGGAAGCAATTGGAATAAGAAATGACAGCTTTTATCTCCGTCCGCCATTGACCTTTTGGGGCAATAGAATAAGGGCAGTCCTCTTCCAGCATCTGCCGTTAAGACGGATACTTTTCTTCTAAAAAATTAAATTTTTTTTTGCATTTATTTGTTTAAATAAGCTGTCGTCTATAACTTAATTGAATATATTATAAATTAATCAACTATAATAAAAAAAAAAATGGCAAAGAATTTGGTGGTTGATATTCGAGACTCGAGTTCGAAGCCTAGTTGCTTCATATTTTCAGCTAAATTTATTTCAAAAATAAACGAAGCGGGTAGTATGCTACCTTTCTCAAAAAAAAAAAAAAAAAAAAAAAAAAAAAAAAAAAGTCATTCATCCACCACATCAAATTATATAAAATTAGTGTTTAAAAAAAAATCTAAAAAAGTACGCAAATACCAAATGAGGTTTAGGGACATTTTGGTTCCCAAAAAAGTCACGGAAAAAAATTTCAAGAAAAAAAAGTTTTACATGAAAAACTTTTTTCTTTTTCTAGCATATTTGCCCCTTTGGTTTCAGAAAAATTAAACTGGTTTTTTCACAAACCTTTTTCTATACTTTATTAAAAAAAATTATAATTGTTATTTTTCAAAAAAAAAATTGAAAAATAAAAATACTAGTTTTTCATAAAATCTCTAAAAAAATTTTAAAAAATTTATTATTATTATTTTTTAACGAAACAGGCGAAAACTGAAAAAGTAGTTTTTCATAAAAAAAAAAAAAAATAATAATTTAAAAATTTGGATCATGTGATGGTCAATAGTCAACAGGTGAGAGCACAATTAATTATAGAAGACACATATTAGTTGTTAGATTATTGGATGTATCAACTTTAATATGATACAAGGACAGGTTCTTTTCCTGATGAACTCATGTGATATCTACAGATTCTTAGCCACTAATTAATTAAGCATTGGTCTCCGCCATTAATTAACAAATAGTACACCTACAAACATCATCGTGTCTCGTGTCGCGTCACATATAATTTTATTTATACAGTATAATTCAACAAATATAAAAATATACATAAATTATTCACAGTATTAGTTAATTATCAACAAAAAAAAAAAAAAAAAATTTATTTTAGGATTATCAAATGTTTAAAGTAGGGAATCTTTGCTATATATATATATATATATATATATATATATATATATATATATATATATATATATATATATATATATGTACTCTGTGAGAGTTTTGTTGTTGCATGTGGCTTCTTTCACTATAACAAATTATGTTATAACGATATTTTTAAGTATTTCTAAATTTTAAAAAAGTATCGCTGGCAAAAATACCGACACTTATTGTTAGTGTTGCTATATGTGTCGTCGCTAGGATGTATAGCGACATATTTTTATAATGTGTCCAAAAAATGTATACCTATAATCTAATTTTGGATATAGATGAAATATAGATATGATATTTATATAAAAATGTCACAAACATGTGTCCCTATAACCTAATTTTGTTATAGTGTTTTCTTTATATATTTTTCTCTTTTTGTTATGGATTAGGTGGTCTGAATAATTAATTTGTCCAAATCAGTTGATAACGAATGGTTGTTAACAAAGCCAATTTTACTTATAGTTAGGCGCATTTACAAAAAGATTCAACGAATCAAATCGCTATCTACTGATTGCACTTGACAGATTTAATTTTAAATAAAAAAGATTCGGGCCATGCTTGACCCGGGCGGGCCACGATACAATCCGATCCGTTTTACATCCCTATATACGCGCATACAATTATCGAATACAAACAATAAATTAGGAGATTATGAAAATATATTTTTTAAATATTTTTATATAAATATTTTATTTATATTTAAAATTAAATTATCAAAATATATTTTTAGAGCACCTATAGTTATTTAAGATGAGTTATTGGTTGTTGCATTGTAGTTGGTCTATGAACCAAGCTACATAATTAAACATTATTATGCAAACCAAGAAACAGTTCCATATATTTTTTTATTGGCTTGGTCCAAAATGACATGGTACACTTGGTCCATGCAGTTATTCTTAGATTTCGTAAACACATTCTAGTTTTGCATTAGGAGCAGTTATACCACCCATTGATATTCTCACGCACACAAGAAAAAAAAAAAAAAAAAACAAAACAAAACAACACTCAAAATATGCGAATAACCTACGTATCATTTCAATACTTATTTATTTAAGAATTATGTTGTACATTCGCAAAAGTTCAAAAACTAAAATGTTGTGAATAAAAAATACAAGGACCAAATTACAATATCGAAATCATACAGGGAGTACAGATGCAAATTTACCCTGAAAATGCTCCGAACCTTCACTTGGTTCAGAATTCGGCAACGAAACTTGCACAAAGAGGTCGTCACTCTACAGTGTCCAACGCCGACTTCTCACTCCTCATTACATTAATTCTCCATTCCCCTGCATCTGAGGCTTAGAAGCCACCTCTTCAATGAACTCATCAATGGCCCTGAGAGAAGACCCTTTCTTCTTCTCCCCTCCTTCCTCTACTTCTCTCATGGCGGCGCGGATAACCTCCGCGCACGTCTCCGCTCTCCTCTTGATCTCCTTCCCCTTCTCGCTGCCGAGCACCACCCTGATCACCCTCTCCACCTCCGCGCTGTCCACCGCGTTCTCGACCCCCCGAGCGAGCTCGACGCAGACCTCTGCCTCTTCTTCCAGCATCTTTGAGTTGTAGAACTGCTCCGACGCCAGCGGCCACCCGATGATCGGGACGCCCCGGCTTAAGCTCTCCAGCATCGAGTTCCACCCACAGTGGCTGAGGAACGCCCCCGTCGACGGGTGCGACAGGATCTCCAGCTGCGGCGCCCACTGCTGCACCTGCAGAACGTGAATTCGTAAAACACTGCTATCTGACAACTTAAGATCTTACAAAACTAAGAGACCGTCAGATTCTTAAGCTCGAATGGTTAGAAATACGCAATTAATTTACTTAAAGTGTATAGGCATTACGTCTACGAGTCTCAACCAGACTCAATCTATTTGGATGCACTACAGCAAAATTAGGTTATACGAACATATGTTTGTGACACTTTTGTATAAATGTCCTATCTATATTCCATCTATATTCAAAATTAGGTTATAGGGATACATTTTTTAAACACATTACAAAAATGTGTCGCTATATATCCTAACGACGGCACATATAGCAACACTTACAATAAGTGTCAGTATTTTTATCAGCGCCACTTTTTTTAAATTTTATAAACACTTAAAAGTGTCGCTATAGCCTAATTTTGTTGTAGTGATGTTAGGTTTATTGTGAATCACAACTTCACTTAACTTATTGGGTTCATCAAACTTAATTTATTAATTTTCTAAACTTATTATCACTTAAAACTATTTTTAACTTATAAATAAATAATCATAAATTTAAATCCTATCAAGCTCACTCATGATGACTTAAATAAGAAAAATAAAAATTTAATTATATCTTTTATTATTTTAAATTAATTATTTTTGACTAAATAGCTAGTGATAAATAAAAGACATGCCTCAATAATTTAAATACAAATTAATTATTAAATCGCACCCAATATTCTCTAATTAATTAAAATTAAAAATTAAAAATGAAGTGTTGACGTGAAAGCAAGCATTATGTATTTATTTGACTTTATAAAGCATCGTTTTCTAGTAATTAAACTCTACAAACATCCTAGGTGAGTGTTTAACATGATATACGACATGGTTACTAATCTCTATTTTATCTTAGTACCAAAAAAAAAAAAAAAAAAAAAAAAAAAAAAAAAAAAAATTATAAGACAAGTGAAAAAAATTTAATTAAAAAATAAATAATTTTTATTATAATTTATAAAAAAAAATATGTATAATTGATCTGAATTATAGGCCACTTTGATTTAGCTACTCAAGCTTTTAAAATTTTAATCTTAGTGCTCTACTTTGATTCAAATTAATTGATTTAAATAATTTGATGACTCTTCAAAAAAAAAAAAAAAAAAAAAAAAAACTTATTTTGATAAATTTATAATTATACGAAGTATATAAAATTTATTAAGTAAATCAGTAAAGATAATTAACGTTCAAATTTTAAAATTAATAAAAAATTATTAATTGGCTCAAATTAAATAAATTTAAATATTAGATTATAAAATTAAAATTTTTAAAAATCAGATAGTCAAGTAAATATAAGTAATAAATAAGTAATAGTTGAGATACATTTTATATATTTTTATATTTATAAAATTTAAAATTTAATCATTATATTTTTTTTCGGACTTTGTAAATAGTTAAATAAATTTACATTATGAATTAATTGAATTATAAAATAATAATTCAAAATGGGTTATTGTGACACCCCAATAATCTCACATCAGATGTGAATGAAATTATGATTGGCTATATAAGATATAATTGACATTAGTAGTAATAACTGAACTTAAGCATTTTGATCGGATTGTTAATTATCTGTCAGAAGTGTGTGACGAGTCTAGCCTGAATTAATCTAGATGACAGAGCTAGCGATACAAGTCTAATAGTCCCACATCAAATGAGAATGAGATTGTAATTAGGTATGTGACGAGTCTCAGCTGAGCCTGAATCTAGATGATAGGGCTAGCGAGACAAATCTAATGGACTGGGGCTAGCGAGTGTCAGCTGAGTCTGAATCTAGATGACAGGGCTAGCGAGACAAATCTAATGAACTGGGGCTAGCGAAACAAGTCTAATAGTCCCACATCATCATATGGGAATGAGATTGTAATTGAGTATGTGACTCCACTCGGAGAGTGGCGAGTCTCGCCTTAGTCTGGATCTAGATGACAGTACCAGCGAGACAAATCTAATAGTCCCAAATCGGATGAAAATAGAATTGTGACATGGCTAGCTAGACAAATCTAATAGTGGGTCTAATAGTCCCACATCAGATGAAAATGAGATTGTAATTGGGTATGTGACAAGTCTCGACGAGTGAGCATGTGACGAGTCTTAGCGAGACAAATCTAATAGTCCCTGGCGAGTCTCGGCTTACCTTGAATCTAGATGACAGGACTAACGAGACAAGACGAAATGAAATTGTGACATGGCTAGCTAGACAAGTTTAATAATGGGTCTAATAGTCCCACATCGGATGGAAATGGAATTGTAATTGGGTATGTGACAAGTCTCGGCGAGTGGGTATGTGATGAGTCTCGGCGCCGAGACTCGTCTCAGCTGAGTCTGGATCTAGATGATAGGGCTAGCGAGACAAATCTAATAGTCTCAGATCGGATGAAATGAAATTGTGACTAGTCAAACAAGTCTGGAAATGGAATTGGTGACTAGATGGAAATGTGATTGTAATTGGGTATGTAATAAGTCTCGGCGAGTGGGTATGTGACGAGTCTCAGCACTCGTCTCGGCTGAGTCTGGATCTAGATGACAGGACTAGCGAGATAAATCTAATAGTCTCAGATCGGATGAAAATAAAATTGTGGCTAGCCAGACAAGTCTAATAGTGGGAATGAAATTGTGCTGGGACTGGGGCTAGCGAGACAAGTCTAATAGTCTCACATTATATGGAAATAGAATTGTAATTGAAGCCTAAGTCTAGATTACAGGATTAGCGAGGCAAGTCTAATAGTTTCAGATTAGATGAAAATAAAATTATGATATGACTAGCGAGATAAGACTAATAGTAAAAATAAAATTGTGATAGGACTGAGACGGTTGTAGACCAAGTATTATTATTACCGGTGGAACTAGAATATTATTAATAATATAAAAATAATAATTAATATCAATTTTTGACTATTGTATGACTCGGATTTAGTGAGGGTTAGTAAAATAATAATAATTGAAAAAAAAAAATTAACAGTAAGTATTAATTATATATTATTAATAGTATATTAGATGAATTTCTATTATTGCACTATTTCTAAACATCGTTTTCTCAGTGTTCAAATTAAAATTGACAAATAGAAGTTCAGGTGAACTCCTATTATTGGACTTTTCCAAAACATCGCTTTATGAGCATTCAAATTAAAATTTGCAAATAAAATAAAATTAAACTAGTATATTATTGATAGTATACAAATAAAAGTCCGATAATTATATTTTTAAAAATATCAAATAATTAATATTTGTAATTTTTTTATTATTATATTTATTCTTGATTAATTTTAAATCAAGCTAGTCCACCAATTACCCACTAAATTTAAGAGGCTCACTTTCGACCTAATCTCACATCTTTTCACTCATGGACTAAAAATCTACACACAAAAATAATTTTATATTTTTTAAAAAAATTTAAATAATATGTTAAGCTATTCAAAATGATTTTATATTTTTAAAAATATAAAAACTGAATTCTATAAATAGTTTTACCTATTAATTTTTTTATAATTAAATTTTTATCTTTTCGTTAAATCCCACTAAACTATACAAATTCAATAATAATAAAAAAAAATCATTAGCGAACACTATTTCTTTCTCTGCTATAAAAAATGTTTTAATTTTACTAAATAAAATATTACCAGCAACCCCCGCCCGTTCTCGGCCATCCTGGCGGCGAACCCGTCCGGCAGCCACTCCTCCCGGAGCTCGGCGTTGATGTCCGCCGACCCGAACGGCGGCCTGACGACCCAGACGAAGGGCACACCGGCGGCCTCGATGCCCGCTGCCAGCGCCTTCATCTGCGCCGCCGCGATGGTGTTCTGCGACCCGAACGACACGTACAGCACCGACGCCGGCGGATGCCGCCGCAGCCACTCCCGGCACTCGTCAGCACCCACCCCGGCCGCCCTGCCTGACCTCCCGCCGTACGACGCCGCCGCGTCCAGCGGCATCAGCGGCCCGACGGTGCGCACAACCCGCATCCCCGTCACGTCCCGCAGGATCTTCAGCCCCGCCGGCTCGACCTCTGCGACGGTGTTGCAGATCAACGACTGCGACCGCATCGACTCCAGAATGTTCGGCCGGAGGAACGTCGACCAGCAGTCGGCGCCGTCTGCCTTGCGCATGTAGTGCGAGAGCTGGTCGGTCTTGAGCCGGAAGGTGTCCGGAAATCCCGGGACGGGGAAGTCTTCCCGCCGCCCGTCTGCGCTGCGGTGGGGGAGGTGCAGCCAGAGCGAGGTGTAGGCGGCGGTGCCGTAGGCGCCGCAGGTGGTGAAGGTGGCGTGGTGGAGGCCGTGGCGGCGGGCGATGGGGACGGTCCAGGAGACGAAGACGTCGGCGACGACGGCGGTGCAGGGAGGGGAGAGGGAGGGGAGAAGGGCGTCGAAGTGGGGCCGGAGGGAGGAGGAGGCGTGCATGAGGGCGACGATGGAGGTGTGGGGGAGGGAGTCAGTGTTTTCGCAGCCCGCTGGGAGGCCGTGCGAGGTGGCGTCGAAGGGGAGCGCGACGAAGCGGAGGCGGCCGCTGCTTTCGTTGGAAGAGGAGGAGATGAGTTTTTGGATGGTGAGAGGGGTGTTGAGGAAGGTGACGACGAGAGTTGGGTGGCGTTGGATTAGCAGCTTCGCGAGGGAGAGGAAGGGGATTATGTGGCCTTGTGCCATGAACGGGAACATCACTACGTGTGGTGCTGAGTTTATTTCCTTGTTTGAGCTGTCCATGGTACGTAGTAGCTCAGAGAGATCACACAGAGATAGAAGATAATGGTTTAATTAGAAATGTTTGTGAATACACGAGAGATGTATAACCACAAGTTTTAAGATTCGTGCATTATGTATAATCTGATCAATAATTGTTGACGGAATAGCTGACGTTCGATAATCCAAAAAGGGGGCTCTTCTAGAATTTAGTAAAATATTTTTTTAGAAAAATATAGTGTGTTAATGTGAAACTATTACTTTTTAAAAAATATTAATTTTTGAATAGTTAGAGTTTAAAATTTACATTCATTTTTTGAATGTACGTACAGACAAAACATTACTCTTTATTTATTTTTAAAATTTTTATTATTTTGAATTTTTCATTTCTTTAGTTGGCAAATGTTTTAAATATAATTTACTAATTATTTAATTTAATTAGTATGGACATATATACTATGGGACTAAATCCGGATTTTAATTTTAGCATTTTCCAAAATATATTATGCAAAATATATTAATCTTAAAAAATATTAATAAAATAATTATATATAAATAATTTTTTGTTCATTAACTTTTGAATTTTTAATATTTTTTTTAAAAAATATAATATAATTGTTTTTACCATTAAAATAATAATAATATAGAAATTTACAAAAATTATGTTAAAAAATCAAATATTAAGATTTAATATAATTTAAAAATTAAATATTACAATATATCAAAAAAGTAAATATATATTAATATTTAATATTCGTTAGCGTCAATTAAATTACGCCACAGGGCAACATAATTTAAAAATAAAAAAAAAATAACATCTATATTTTAATGTTTTTAATAATTTAATAATAAATTTTTATATAATTTAAAAAATATTAAGAAGGCTATGACCACTGAGGGTTTCAAATTAAAGTGACTGCGTCCTTGTATGTACTAGGTATATATAAGTATACACTTCTTTAGGGGTGTATATCTTACACTCTATCTTATTCTGAAATAGAGTGAATTTCACTCATCACTCGATGTGAAGAATAAAATAATATCCATCCCAAAATAGAATGGAGTATAGGATGTACACTCCTAAAGGGTGTACACCTAAAGGGTGTACACCTAACATCCTCTGTATATTTTTTTTTTTTTTTTGAGGGAAAGATAGCATGCTGCCGCTTCATTCATTGGAAGTATGAATTTAGCTACAAGGGTCGAGACAACCAGGTCTGAGAGCAAGTTTTTTTTTAAAAAAAAAAAAAAAAAAAAAACCAAGCTGCCACGGTACCCTAGGGACAGGCCGAAGCCTAGGACAAAGACAAGTCACGCGCTGAGGAGCATAGTTGACCCGAAACCCAAGCTGCCACGGTACCCTAGGGGCAGGCCGAAACCCAGGACAAAGACAAATCACGCGCTGAGGAGCATAGTTGACCCGGAAAGGAAGAGACCGACTTAAACCTCCTGCTGTTCCGTTCCAACCAGACGGACCACCAAGCTGCCGCGATGGCGATGAGGTCCCCCTGCTCTCGGGAGTTTCCGCTGATCGCACACGCGTCCCACAGCAAGTTAACTGAGAAGCAGCATCGGGCAGTTGCATTGTTGGGGAGCAGGCAGTCTAGCAAAAGACGTACGACCTCACAAGAAGCGAAAAGGTGGTCAGCGGTTTCCACAGTGCACGAGCAAAAGATGCATTTGGTATCCCAGAACTGTTAGAATAATATTCAAAATTTCTAAAACCCTCAATAATCATTTTTATTATTTTATTATTAATTTTAATTTATTTAATTCTATTGATTCTCATTTATTATCATTTAATTCTTATTAATAATCTAATTAATTTTGAACGTTTGTTTTTACATTTAATGTGAGCTTTAATTGCTCTCATCATGGTGATGTGAATGTTGGACAACATTCACCTAACCTTACACCTATAAATACTATTGTGTTTATGCTAATATATACACACACTAATACACATACACAAACAATTGATTCTTATTTCGATTTTATTTTCTTATATTGTTTTACTATCGGGTGTTGAAAGAAACTTCGTCAACCTCTTCCGCGGTCGTGCTCGTAGGAAGGGAAATTCCGGTCGTACCTTGGGGTGGTATCTCCGATTAATCCGCACGAAGGACGGAAATACGCCTTAGGGCAGTCCCTCGCACGCTTCCGGATCAATTTTATTTCGGTTTATTTTTATCTACATTTCTGGAATTTTCATAGCGATTAAAGGTAAGTTCTGTTATTCAAATTTAAACATAAACTAGTTAGATAATTTAATCACAATCAAAATTTAGTGCGATTATTTTTCTAACAAGAACCACCCCCATTTAAGTAGTCTAATAATCTAACAAGAACCACCCCCATTTAAGTAGTCTATCCAATGTTAGCACCATTCGTTTAAGCACTAGCCAGATAAAAATTTTGACTTTCAAAAAAATTTTGATAACCCAAAATTTTTGAAAGCTTCTTTCACGCACGTCAGAATCCAGCAGGAAGGAGTACAAGACTTTTACCGAAAAAGTTTATGAATATTAATCCTCTGTATATTAATCCCACCATTTAACTTATAACAGTGTCTCTTTATTCTTTTGTTTTTTGTTTTTTTGGTTTTGTTTTGTGTGGGGGGAGGTCACACTTGAGGACAATTACAACTTCGTCTCGAGTTCCAAAAGATAAATCCAATTTTGCCGTTGTTTTTTTTATTTTCTTGCCGCATAGAGACAAAACATTGGAATCAGGGTTTGATTTGAATCAACAGTAGAGAACTTTTTGAAAACTATAAAGAGAATAAATATAACTCATAAAATGTCACATAAAAAAAAATCGAAAAATTCAGCTGCATATGAGCATTACCAATTAATTAAGTTGGTTAGAAATCTCTTACTTATTTCGGTATCAAAGTTTATAAGTTTGTAGTTCGAAAAATTCAGCTGCATATGAGCATTACAAAAATCTCAGGGTAAAGGACTGCCTAGACCAGAACGGCTGGATCTGGTCAAGAATCCTGGACGGCGTACAGGGGAGCTCCACCGACCTCGAGAACGCAGTACAGGAACTGAAACTGGCTGCACCGCAACTGTACCCCACCGATGCCAACGACGAATTCTTGTGGCGATGGACAAACGCTGGAGTCTTTACTGTCAAGTCAATGTACCGCTTCTTGCAGAACAGCGGAGAAGCAGACAATCGCTTCACCAGGCTCTGGAACCTTAAAATGCCGCTGAAGGTTAAAGTATTCGTCTGGCTACTACTGCGCAAGAGACTTTTAACCAGGGACAATCTCCAAAAGAGAAACTGGCCCGGCCCCAGTTGCTGCATCATGTGCCTTGGTCCTACCGAAACTGTTGACCACCTCTTCCTTGCCTGCCACAGTGCCAACAGCCTGCTTGAGACTCTACTACCTAACAAAACGGGGATCCGTACTTGCCCGGACGTCGCAACGCTCTGGGAAACCAGCACTCATATAGGAGGGGCCCGGGGCAAATGGACGCTCCTCACAATCGCGACCACCTGGTGGATGGTTTGGCTTGAGCGGAATAGAAGAGTTTTCAACGACAAGAGCCACAGAATCGACGATACACTAGCCGATATCAGGGCCTGCCGCACGCAATGGTCCAGTTTTTGTACGTAGGCCTGGGGCCTCTTCCCGGCCACCGCTGTTTTGGGGCTCCACCCCGGCCACTCAAGTTTCCTCAGGATGTCCTTACCTTTTTTGTTTTTTTCATTTCTTTACACTTTTTTGACACTTTCTCCTTCCCTGTCCCCTGCCCCCGGTCCGTGGCCGGGCGGCCCCTCTTGTAGCTGAATTCATTTCCCATTGAATGAAGCGGCAGCATGCTGCCTTTTCTCAAAAAAGTTTGTAGTTCGTTTCGGTATCGATTACTAAAATTTCATAACAAAATATTAAATTTAAATTTTATTATAAATCTATTTTCTTAACAAAAACTGAAAACAATATTAAATTAAATAAAAACTAAAATATCATGTAAGTAGTTCTATAAGTATCCTAAACAAAATTTGGTAGCAAATATTAGAAATAATTATTCAAATATATTAGCTATTATTAAATTGATGAATTTTTGACTTTAAAAGGTACACGTCGGAATCATCTCATGTCACAAAAAGTAAGAGAGAGTTGTACTGAATTTGCTTGCCCAGTCACCATCGTTAACCAAAGTTAATTTGACTTGGGCAAAAATTCGATAAGAATATAATACGAATAAAA
Organism: Tillandsia fasciculata; assembly: GCA_029168755.2. Classification (NCBI taxonomy): domain Eukaryota; kingdom Viridiplantae; phylum Streptophyta; class Magnoliopsida; order Poales; family Bromeliaceae; genus Tillandsia; species Tillandsia fasciculata. The sequence continues at coordinate 1,833,638 of CM054937.1, read as the reverse complement.
TTTACATTTTAATTTTTAAATTTATTAAAAAATATATTTTAAAAAATAAATTTATTTATTATTGAAATACGCAATTTATACGAAAATTATACGTTCACTAATTAAAAATTCGTTATAAAAAAAATCAATTATTAAATTAACCTTTTTTCTTTAAATTTATGTTACTACTATAAATAGTTGTAATTCTTAAAAATATAAAAATAAAGAGCAACAAAATAAAATAGATCAAGTAAAAAATGCAATAGCAAAACATATTATACAGCATGATGTATAAATAATTAAGAGATTAAGATAGCTCATATTTAAATATAAAACATAGGAAATTCACATATTATACAGCACAATGTATAAATAATTAAGAGATTAAGATAGTTCATATTTAAATATAAAACATACAAAATTCGGATTTCCAATAATTTGGAAATTCTTTGGAAATAATTCACAAATAATTCGCTAACTAACTAAGATTTTATTTTAAAATTATTAATGTTTTTTTGGCCGAATAGTTGAGTAGACAAGAATTATTCGCGAATAATAAAATTTATCCTAAAAATTTGTGTTTTATTTCAATTGTATACATACTATTTTATTCTGATTTTCAATCATTCGCGAATAATTCACGAATTAACTAAGTTGTTATCTCCACCAAAACTTAACCTTCCAAATCCAAATCAACACAAACAAGAAACAGAAGAGGAAAGCAATCATCAACATAGCACCCCAACCATGCCTTCTCAGAGCTTCAACTTTCTCAGCTTCGGCTTCCGAGTCATCGTCGTCGCCGTCGCCGCCGCCGCCAAGTTGCTGGTACAATAACTGCAATCCAGGATCCCTCATGGCCACCTTGCTCCCTAGCAAGACGGAGTTGGCGACCCCCTGGATATTGTTATTCACGTAGATGTTGACGCGGAGACGCTCACTCGACGACCGGGCGGCCCGCGGGCGCAGACGAGCAGAACATCGAGCGGTATGCGAGCACTGGCGGACCGACATGGTGGCCCCAGTGTTCGTGCCGCCCGGTGCGATGTTGTCATGCTCAGAGTAGACAGAAGAGCTATCCTGACGGCCCATTGGCAAACAAATTGACTGCAGGAACTACGGTTTCACAAATCGAAGCCCCAGTTTTGAAGGCAGATGTGTGCACTCTATGCCTACAATGCAAGGAAAGGTATAGATTCCTGGGAATTGCTTAACATTATGGATCAGACTCAGAGCATTTTGCCTTTGTAGAATGAGTAAGATTTTGGTAATGGCATCTTGAAGGTTAAGAGTTAACTAAATCCTCCCGATAAATCGACAACAAAGATTCTGACTTTAGAAACAAGCATATCTATGTGCCATCATCCATTCGCGACGAGATAACATGATCCAAACATGACTCTTAATGTACTCCTGGACCTCTCAATAGAATTGGGATCTAGATGAAGTTTTGACTATTCGTCAGAGAAAAAAGAACGAATTAATCATGTATAACTCTCAACAAATCCTCTTAGAGAAGAGCCAAGACACTGAGGAATGGGGAAAAAAAGAGAAAATTCCAACACTGGGGCATTGCTTGTGTATGTTATAGATGTATTCTATATTCCTCATGTTTTTTCAATATGATACACAAATAGTACATATATCAAAAGGGAAAAGGAGAACTTTAAACATGATTAATATACAAAACAAGTCAATTAAAAAATAATTACCAATTTTTATATGCGCGATGATGAAGAGATTGTTAAAGTACTCTTCCATCCATGCCATCAAGAAGACCTGACCAAATCCCCTTCACTGGCGGCAATTGCGCGACAAAAGCATTCCACGGAGGATAACCAACACCGCTTCCACGAACACGGCCGTCCATTCGTAGCGATAGGTACCTTCAAGAACATTTTTTTTTTTCATTTTTTTTTCAAAAACTAAAATAACCAAGCAAAATCGGCAAAAAGAGACGTGACAATGAATCTTTAATTTTTGTAATGTGTACGACACTCTTCCGTTTTCGCAACATTAGCTCACTTTTCAACGTTTAGGACCAAACTTTTCATCGTTTAAGACCACGATGCATAGGTTTGAATCTCCGACTCATAGTTTCAAAATCATGCGACCGTAGTTCCAAACCTTGTAATAAAATTGTGGTATGTCCTGGTTCTTGAAAATTTACAAAGCAAGTGGGCTTCTTTTGCGGAAGGGCCTCGACAAATCAAGATATCAAAAGATCACGAAATTATGAGAAATACACACTACAAATAATTTCACCATAATTCTTTATAACTCATCTGAACATTTCAAGTGCCAAACTCAGCAAGAGCATCTACAGTTGTTCCATGAGTTCTCAACTTTTCATAATTTTAATTAAAAGAGGCGAATAAAACACTTACACCGGAGAATCATTTGAGATATTAGCCAATCTCTTCTGTTCATCTATCCACCTGCATATCAAGACTAAATTCAAATCAAAATGTCAAATGGTCAATACTAATAACTCTAAAATTTCTTCATAGAATTCCTTACTTGGCCCATTCATTTGTTAAAGCCGGAGTCAACTGCCAAAGCCTCTTTTTCTTTTCTTCAACCATCTCTTCATCATCGAATTCAAAAGCGGGCGCGCTCCCATCTACAGAAAAAGGAACTACAAGCACCCCGCGTTCGATAAGCCCGTCAGTAAAAGGCTTGCTGCGTTTAAAACAATCGGCTAGAAAAGAAGCGGGGCCTGCAAGAATCACAAGCCGAGCTTTTCCTCTCAAATCACTGACAGATATTACTTTATTCTCATTAAGCCGCAGCTTCAGTTTAGAGAGGCATTCCTCCCTTGATAATTTCGCGAGTTGGGCTTCTTTGGCTTTGTTCTCCCTTGTGTAAAGGAATGTAAAGAGTAGAACGGCTCCGACGTCTATGGCGAGACCCTCCAGGGTTTCAGGAAGTGCTGCTGCTCTGGATGAATTGGCCAGAGCGGGAAGTATTCGTGTTAAAGCTATTAGTCCTCCTAAAGCACCACTGGCGATGAATGCGAGGTAAAAGAACATCCGCACCGAGCGGAACGGGGAAAGGACTTCGCTGCGTATCTTAGCTGACGAACTGAAGAACAAAGTAATTCAGATCAGATAAAGTCCTTAATAGCGAAATATATGCTGAAAAGGCTCAAAATAATTGACAAAACATACAATCTGGAAAAATAAAGTAGTAGATAATAGGCCTAACGGAGCTTGTGCAAAAGGCGATCACTACGAGTGATCAGTTGCTAGATTTTATGCACGCGAAGTGTCCTACCCGAACCATCAGCTCTGATACCATATTACGGAAAAGATTGAGTGGATAGGAAATGGACCCAAAATCGTCTCTACAGTTTTAGTGAAGCTTCATTTTCTTCCTATAACTTTTAAGTCGGAAGGTTCGAATTCATAGTCTTTTGGAAGTGCTTTTACGGTGCTAATCGTCGATTCGGAGGCTCCATCATCGAAAATAAATCGATAGCAAAACAGTCCGTTTGCTACCGATAGTATAAGATCTAAATTTGGGATGTTCAATGTTAAACTTAAAAAAGCCACCTTTTTTAACTTCATAAAGTAAAATTCTTTCTAATTTTGACTCGCACTAGTAACAGAGCAGGAATTAAACGAATCACTTTCCCTATTCTCCATTTAACTCGTTAAAACAACCATCAAAGCATCCAATTCCAGCAAAGAAACCAGGGTAAGAAACCCATCACCCATCTCGCAAAAAGAAATCCAAATTTTAGCCCCAAAAGAGTACAAATTACACCAAATCAAAGGCGCTAGTAAGAGGATTCACTACCTAATCTCATTGGAGGTCGACGAAGAAGAAGAAGAAGGCCTATTTGCGGCGGAGCATCGGATTCCACCGCAGCTGCGCCTCCTCCGAGAAGAAGAGGAGGAGGAGGAGGAGGAGGAGGAAGGAGACGAGGAAGGCTTTGGTGATTCGCTACGTAGGAGGAGAGATTTAGGGGGGAGAGAGATGAGGAGAGAGGAGATGAGGAGGGAGGAGGAGGAGGAGGAGGAGAGGGTAACAGCTACTACCACCATGGCCGTACTGTTTCGAGGTTTCTCTCTCCTCTCTCTCTCTCTCTCTCTCTCTCTCTCTTCTTTTTCTCTCTCTCTCTCTCTCTCTCTCGCTCTATCTCTCTTTCGAGGCTCCGATCGAGTCCACGTGTCGGTTTTAAAAGAAATTATACCATACACCAGGTGCACCACGTCACTCATGAACCGCAGCGCCCCGTCTAACGATCAATGAGGTTAAAAGTGGAAATAGAGCGAATTGAATCTGCGGTCCATAAACCACGTGGCGCTCACGGTGCAGGAAACAGTTCCAAGAATTCAGGGATTTTGGGCCTAAGGCCCAATTATACGTAGGCCTAAAAGCCCACTACCCTACCAATGCTTATATTTCAAAAAAAATTAAAAATAAAAAAAATCCCTAAATGGGTGGATATGAGACAAAACTACGGATATTAGGATAAATAATTTCAACCCATTATGTAATAATTTTTAAATATGCATATTATGAAATTCTTAGAATTTAATTTAAAATTATTCTATATAAAATATAATAGGATTAAAATTTTTATCTCGACTATAATATTTTGGATGATACTGCTGTATTCAAATTGCCACGAAACTAAGATAACGACATAGCCGAATATAAAATATATCAAAAAAATTCAATTTTTTACCTAATATAAATAAATATATTTTATTGTATAAAAAATAAAAAATTTAAATATACATAATTATTTAAATTATAGATCATTTTGAATCGGCTATTTAACTTTTTAATTTATTTAATATGAACTAACAAATAATGCTTTAACTTTAAAATTTGATGCGACTTTTATTTTTACAGATTTAGTTAATATATTTCGTACAATATTCACAATTATAAATTTATTAAATAAAATAGTTAACTTAAATTCAAAGTCAAAATAAATTTAATAAAATAAATTAAAATTAAAAAAAAAAAAGTTAGATCATAAATTTTATAGGTGTTTATCAAAATAAAAATATTTGTACTAAAGTAAAATAAAAATATTTTTAATAAAGTAAAATTAAACCCTGGCTACATCGTCACGTGACAGGCACGTGAATCTGCTGGATTCGCATGCGGACGCTGCAGAGCCCACCCGAGGAGATAAGCTCTACTGCAGTGAGGTCACGAACCACAACCACACTCCCTTTATCTCCCACAACTTTATCCTAAAACAAAATTTGATATATTTTAAAATATTTACCATTTATTTATAGATTAAAAATATATTTAATTTTTTATAATAATAAATTCAGAATATTAATAAATTGAGTTAAGTGAGCCTAATAAATTAAGTGGTACTGTAATTTTTAATAAACCTAACGGCAAGAGGTTCAGATGAATTAAGTCCGGTTGAGATTCGTTGGCCCTATGTCTGTACACTTTAAGTGAATTAATTACGTATTGAGATTAATGGTTATAAAAATCAAACAAATTTTCTTTTAGTTTATATTTTAATAATTAATTTAAATATGCATTATTTTTTTTTTAATAATATACACTTTAAATATATTTTTATATTCTGTATAATATAATAATAATATTTAAAAATAATATAAAATATTATACATAGTATATATTTTTAATTATATATATTTAAGTATGATGAATAATAATTAAGTATTTATAACGTTGGACTAATATCATTCAACCGAGTGATTAAATCACTAGTTAAATTAAGTATAGAATTTGATAAATAATAAATTTGATCAAATATTCACGCATCACAAAATTTTACTATAGTAATTTTTTAAGTACAAAATAGAAAATTTTAAAAACTAAAATGTCACGCGCTTCAAAGTTTGAGGGACGAAAAGTATAATATAAAATGATAAAAACATACACAATTTAGCTAAACTATGAATTAATTTGAATCAACTTTCAAATTTTTAAAATTTTAATCTTAGTTTAAAATTAAAATTTTAAGTTAAATTAAAATGATTAGTAGTTTATGTAAATTTTATATATTTTTATCATTTTAAATAATAAAACTGGTGCTGATGCAATCCAGCTGTAGAGCTTATCCGCATTTTAGGGAGATAAAATGAGTTATTCTTCGTTTCTTATTCGGCCCTTTTGCTCGTGCATTTATTAGAAACTTATCTAGATCACAAGTTATAATAATGCGAAGAGTTTGTAATTATTTATTAGTGAACCCTAAAATAAGATGATCAGTTCTAAAATTGTCATTAATTTTGCTGGATATATATAGCAGGATATTGACAAAGAATGATTCGTACTGATCCCAACTTGCTATTTTTATTCATGTTTTTTTTTTTAGTAGAGCTCGTTTGAATTTAAAGGCACAATTAAAACTTTGAGTATTAAAGTTACATTTTTATTATACTCACATATTTTTGTTATATTATACTAGGAGGCCATTTGGTTGGTGATTTGTCATTTTTGTAAATATTTTATATTTTATATTTGAAATTATTAGTTATTTATTTACAGATTAAAAATATGTCAAATTTTCTGTCAATGACAATATATATCTAAAAAATTAATAAATTGGGTTGGATCAGCCAATATGTTCATAGAGCTGCAGTCCATCGAAATCATTAGGCCCTGCTGTGTCTGTACGCTTCGAGTGAGTTAGTTGGCTATTTTTAATAGCTCGAATTTTTAGAATTAGTGATTAGCACGACCGAAATGATAAATTTGTTACTATCTTATCAGGTCACTTGGATGAAAAAAATTAATAAAAATTAATTTTTATTATTAATAGATTACTAATAAGTTTTATTATGTATATAAATAAAAATATCTTCTTACTCATGATGTATCTAAAACTGACAATTTTTTTTTTTGTTATTATATCCGCTAAAACTGAATTCAAATATGGTCAGATATTTTATCGAATTCGAATATTATTTTTATAATAATCACACATAAATATGAATTCAAATATGGTCAGATATTTTATCGAATTCGAATATTATTTTTATAATAATCACACATAAATATGAATTAAAATTAACAACAACACAACTAAAATTTCACACTTATTTTTTAATTTTTATATATATAAATTTTATTGAATAAAATATGAAAATTAATTTTTGTATAAATACAATTTTAATATAAAACTGATCCTAAAATAACAAAAAAAAAAAAAAAAAAAATCACTTTATGCTTTTACAAAAAAAAATTTGAATTTTTTTTTAAAAAAGATGAAATATAAATGCGAATATTCTATTCATTTTTTACTTTTATAAATATTATGATAGCAGTAAAAGATACAGTGGCAAATCCGTAAATATATGGAGTGTGAATGCCGACGCGGATTCGATAGCACTCCAATATCCATTATCCTTTTCCCTCCGCGCGCTCGCTCTTTTTCTCTCTCCCTCATACCAACGAACTACTTAAACAAAACAGAAACTGCAAACCCCTCACTTTTGTCTCTCTCTCTCCCTCGCCCACGCCGAGACCTCGATCCCTCCCCATCCATGGCGGAATCGGAGGAGATAGAGAAAGGGATGAGGCGGAGGCGGAGGCGGAGAGAGAGTGCGGAGGTGGAGGCGGAGATGAGAGATCCGGCGACGGCGCTGGGGCCGGACGTGATGGAGAGGGTGCTGAGAGCGTTGGACGCACGCAGCGTGGCACGATCGGCGGCGGTGTCTCGTGCGTGGCACGGGATCGCGGTGAGCGACCGCCTCTGGGCTCCCAAGGTGATGATGATCGCGCTCGTCTCGTCCCTTCCTCCCTCCCCTCTTTTCGATCGCCCTTCGCAATCGGGAATTAGCTTCTTGTTTCCGTTGCTCATCGTTTGCTCGTTTGGGATTGGATTGTTACTAGCCCTAATGCGTAATTTTGGCTTTGTTCATGTTGAAAAATGTGGTAAAAGTTGCCTGTTACTAACCCTAATGCGTTTTTTTTTGGCTTGTTAGAGGCTAAAATTGTGGTAAAGTTACCTGAATTATAGGCGCATTTTGAAATTGGTACGAAAGGAGACTCCTTTTTTTGTTTTTTTGAAGGCAAATACTGTGTGATTGTATGTTCAGTACTTGTACCTCTCTATTCTTGTTGTTGGTTAGCTTGTAGTATCAGGAATTTTTATATTTTGTCAGCAAACTGATACTGAACTTTGACCCTATTGTACTAGACGATGTGAGATCCATCTCACAATTTCCACAATTTCCACCGGCAAATTTGTTCTGATATCAAATATAACGGCTCAATCCACTGCACCCAAACTATCAGTCCAAAGTGCTAAAGTCTGATTATTATTATTATTATTAGAGTCTCTAATGCTTATATTTCTAATCATAATCTCTTTCCCATCCGATGTAGAGCTATTTGGACGTCACAATATAAATGGTTAGGATATTTCTACTGAATGCAAGTAAATTGGATATTCTCATAATTTTGAGGATATGTGTTGTTGTCTTCTAAAAGCAGTAGTTGGTTATAATTTCTGATCATTGAAATGTAGATTTGTTCTGTTTCATCTGTGATTTTTGTGCAGCTGACTATTTTAATGAATAATTATTATTCTCTGCAAGCAGTGTGAGGAGCTGTGGAAGGGGAAGGCACATATCCCCCGATTGTCAATGTTACGCGGAGCTTCGAGATTGGCGGTTTATTCTATGGCCATCATGGATGGCAAACGGGTGAGAAAATGTTTAATTCTTAGCGATTTAGTTCTTTCTTAGAGTGTATGAGCTAAGTTGTTTCCAGAGATAATTAAATTACAGCATTTCCTTTGCAAGTTCTGCTTTAGAAAGCTCTCGGTAATTGGTTCAGCAAAGTGATTCCCTCGAATTTCTCTTTCTACTCCCTATGTTCATCTATCATTCTTAGGTGAGGTTCTAACATGTTGGGTTCTGTTTGTTTTCAGACCCGCGTAGTGAAGGATGATCTCTGTGATCATGTTTGGGAATATCGTTTCAAAAAGGTGCGTGCAGCTTGATTTTATACTCATTTTGTAGTCTAACGCTTGCAATATGAATGCTTTCCTGAATACAAGTCAGAGAGGCCAATGTGTTTCTTAATTCAACTGCATGTTTTCTTTGTGTCTAGTCTATTTTCTATCCACCATCCATTGTGCAGATTGAAAATGCGACATGCTTTAGAATTACTACGTCTACGCGATCATGGACTCATCATTGTCCACTATTTGGGGTGTGATGATAGTAATCCCTCATCTGTTATTTGCAGACAGCTCCAGAATACTGGCGCAACCTCGACCCTTCCTGGAAGGGCACAGGCCCGCCAATGCGCCGCTACTTCCACCTCAATGGGTCTCACACTGCGGACCCTGACGACAAAGTTTGGGGTGGGCATGAGTGCACCTTCTCAATCGTTACGAGCTATGTTGGCGACGGGCAAATCAGGGAGCACTACGTGAGGATCAACCGTTGGCCCCCAATGCGAGTCGCAAGGAAGGAAGACTGGAGCTGGGAGATGTCGAACAACCTTTATGTCTACAACAGTGTTCCTGATGCTGAGAAGGGCTTTACAGGTCCTCTCTTTCCCGTCTGGTGACTCTTTTGCTTGTTTACCCCTAGTAAGAACTAATGTCGTAGCTAGTTTTTGTGCTCTAATCAATAAACTAATATGTATCCTGTAATATATGTTATGTTGAAGGTAAAATTAGTTTGTTGAACTTTCCTGTGTATATAAAACCGAGAAATAATACTATGTACTTTCTACAGTATTATCTTCATCTCTTATGTTTCAGGGTAAACCTTTTATGGCCAGCCAACTTTTACATATATGTCCTTTTATTAAGGACTAATTATATATCTAATTGTGCTTCAACTGAACCCATATTATCACAGTAAAAAGATTACAACCACAAAAAACCTAGTTTGAGGAAAGGAATTGATCATACAATGAACCATGAAACTCTTTAGTGTTGACATTGGTTAGGATGATTGTTACACTACTTTTACTTTTTCCTTTGAATTCTTGGACTCTCAGTAGTGGTTTACTGAAGGGTTATTTTGAAATTGGTTGGTTAGGAATTTATGTTGTATACTCCAGTTTATGGGATACGATAAATCACCTCGACTAGTACTTGAATTCAAAGAAACTACACAAATAAAAGATGCTATAAATATGAATACAAGATTGTGTTCGTAGCATCGCAATAACTAAAAATTGACAAGTTTAGCACATAACAGGGGTTGTACAAAATACACGCATTACACAAGATTGAGGCTGATATGCTTGAGGAGATTATCTCATTTTACTTCTTTGATCTCATCCAAAGCATAGTTGTTTGTCGAAACACCGGCGTAGTTCACCTTGTTGAATCGAACGACGACGGGATAACGAGTCTTAGGGTCCTGTAAAGTTTTAAGTTCAATTATTGTTAGGGTACTGAAGAAGATCAAATAGAAATGAAAACTGAAGGATTTAGTATGTATTGTTGTACTCCGGCATCCTACCATCTTCATGTCCATCTCATTCAAGAAGACACAAAAAACTCCCATATTTTTTTTACTGTAATAATATTACTTACAATGATAAGATGAACATTTGAAATAGTCTAAATTGAACTTTAATTGGTTGCAATATCTGGTTTGAACTAGTTGATGATGCGTCACCAATACGACAGTGATGTGATATTTTAGTTATTGTCGTGTTATTAACTACAACACTATTATATTACCGTCACATTAGCGACACATTATCATTCAATTTATTGCAACAATCTAAAAATTTCGAATAACAAATTACATCAAATTAAAATTTGAGTACTAAGGTGTTGCAGGCCTCATAGTTTGAGAACTGAAAGTGTACTTCATCCGGAAAAGATAAGTAATTACCCTATGATAGTCAAATACTTTCTTATACTTAGATCCATACAGAAGTTGGATTTGGAATCTTGAATCTAATGTTTTAGCAACATTAGAACTTGTAAAGTAACTAGGATGTGAGTTAATCATCAACTAATTCCTCATCTAAAACTCTATGTTACATGGTCATGACTAAAGAAGAACATAGACACATTCTTTATTGTAAACCAAAACAAAACAAAACAAAATAACAAAAAAGAACATGTAGGCATAGAATGAATACCTGATCCACAGCGACAACTGATCCAATGCCATTGTACCAATAAGACTCCCTCCTCAGAATCTTCACCTGATGAAGCAACAATTAAGTACACACTTCATGAAACTAACCTTATCAAATAAAATGCTTTTTAAGTCATATCATGCATATGCTAATGAACCAAAGTTTAAGTTATTGCTAAATAAAAATGTACAAGTTTTGTGGTGTATTAAAGGAACTACATACAAGAACCATTAAGAGAAAATTAACAGATATCCAAGCTTTCAAAGAAGCTACCTAATTTTGTGCTAGAACATTATAATAGAATAAAGATAATGTCCTATTTGATGCCGGAAGAATAAGTTCTCGGATGATTACTACTTATTCAGTGAAAAAAAAAATTATTGTATAATTTGAAGGTAAGAGGTTGAGTTATGCACTTTAAAATCTTGACATCTATAATTTAATAAAATAACATATTTTATTTATGATATAATTTATTTTTTGAAAAAAAATTTGAAAGCTGAAACAAACTTATTCTAAGTTTAATTAAAATAAATATAATTTTAATTATTTTATTAACTAATTATTTAACTATTAGATAATTAACTAATTAATATATATTTATAGTTAATTAAAGTATTTATTAATTAACAATACTTATTATTAATTAATATATGGAATTATCTAATAATTAATTAAATAAATTAAATTATTATATAATTAATATTTTATATTAAAAAAATTAGATAAAATATTATTATTTTAAAATTATAATTATTTTTATTTTTATAATTTTAATCTACCTGAGATTATATTTTTGAAATAAGCGATTCTATTTTATACCTGAACAAAACAGGGCTTAAGATATCGCGCATAGATATGGCATGTATACCTTTGTACCCCTCTTGGGGCCGATGGGGGCCGGGGGCGGGGGTTTGGTGGCGGTGGGGGCGGCCTTGGCACCGCCTTCTGCTGCTGGGGCGGGCGGTGGCGCCGCTGCCTCCTCGGCCCGGACAACGACCATCTTCCTCCCGGGCTTGTGGAATGAGAGGGACCTGGCACGTGCGGACGTGTTTGTGGTGGGGATGGCCGAGCCTAGCACGAAGCTTGATGCAGCCGAGGCCATGTTGGTGGTCGCCATGAACAGGTACTACCTACTCTCTCTCTCTCTCTCTCCCTCTCTCTCTCTCTTTCTACGATCGCTTCTCTCTTTAGATTATGATGGATGTGTTAATGTTTTTTTTTTTTTTTTTTTCTATTTTTGGATGAGAGAGATAGAGAGAGAATGAGAGATAGAGAAGAGATTCTAATGGCCTCAGATGAAGTACCAGATTATCTGGAGCCTTGGTGTAGTTGATTTTCACTTATGGGGTGATGCCACGTGGCATCCTATCCTCTCCGTGTGGATAACCCTCATCCTCCTCAGCTACTCATTTATTAGAGAGGGAGATCATCTTAAGCTCTGATCCTCGCAATATAGCACACACAAGTGCCATATATTCGATATTTACATACTTGTGCTTACCTTGATTTCACAATAGTTTGGTTAACCAAAAAAAAAAAAAAAAAAAAAAACCTAAAATATAAAGTTTTGAGCTTGGCTGCAATGTGATATATAGAAGTTTTCAGAATGAGAATACCAACAAACTGCTCTCTAACAAAAATAAAAAATAAAAAATAAAAAAAACATTTTCCTAACAGAGATTTTAATCTCCAAATTATAAGAAAAAGGATCTGCTATATACAGATCCATAATTTAAGATAAATTATAAAAAAAAAAAAAAAAAAAAAAAAAAAAAAAAAAAAAAAAAAAAAAAAAAAAAAAAAAAAACTTGATATACCTATCTTGGAGAAACCTGACTAAGTAATTCCTCAGCAAGCAGAGAACTAGTTTATACAGTTAGTAAAAATCAACTTCCTAAGTAGCACAAGTGAATTTCCAAACAGTAGCCTCTCTTCCTGTTCTACAGAGTAAATTTGTAATCTGCAATTTTGTGTCAGCTATTGTTGGGACATTCTAATAATCCTCCATTCCTCCCATGCCGCCGCCGCCGCAGCCCATCGCAGGCAGGTCCTTCTCTTCTTTCGGCAGTTCTACGATCACCGCCTCCGTCGTCGTCATCAATGATGAAACACTGAAGTGCACCAAACAGCAAAACTGGATTCAGCTCACTGGGTTATACATAACATATGCCTAGAGGTTTCTCTTAATACACAATGCATTTTCTCCTACATAAGGTAGAATCTAATTACTTCAATTATACCCAAATCTTAATTTCTTACCTCGCAGCATCCACCAGTGCAGTTCTAATAACTTTCAACGGGTCGATGATGCCCGCTTTTACCATGTCCACATATTCACCTTCACAATTAGATACAAGAACAGTAATCCATAAGATCCGCATCGTCGTAAAATAAGAAAATAATTTGATTAGTAGTACAAAGATAGAAGATGTTGGATAAAGGAAAACCTTTGGCGGCATCGTAACCAAGATCAGGGTTATCCTGCTCCAAAAGTTTGCCCACAACCACTGCGCCTTCTACTCCCGCATTGGAAGCAATGGTGTGCACTGGGGTCTAAAAAACAATTTAACAAACTTAATTCATACCATAAATAGGAAAGTTATCCAGTAAAGAATGTGTATATCCCAAGCTATAGATTCGCCATAGCCAAATTATACTTTAGTATGCTATACATCTGGGGTGTTTTCACTTTCTACACCCTTTTTTTCAATTTTTTTTGTGTTTGTGGCCAAACTCTCCACTAGACTTCAGGTTCTATAGCAATCTCAATACAGCATTTTCAGTAAGAAAGGATGATTCTGGTTTATTTAGGAAATTTAAACGATTGTTAGCTATTACCGGACATCGACTGTTGTTTACTCGCGGAGCGCAGGGATTGCCGCTATAATACCTTGAGTTCAATAGAGTTTAGCTAAAAGAAAAAAGGTAAAATAAAATAAAGTGGAAGGCAAAGACAGGCCCAAAGTTCAATGTAGAGTGTCCTTAAACCATTCAACAAAATTCGCATATGAAATACTCAAACCTTCAGTGCATTTTGAATTATTTGGACCCCAATCTTCTGATCAAAATTAGCTGTTTCCAGTTTCTCCAACTCCTTTGAAGCATAGAGAGAGAAGTGCACCACCACCACCTTCAATAAATGCACTTATTGTCACCATAAGAATAACAAGGCCATTACTTGGCAAAAATACAATTTATAATATACCTGGCACGATACCCTCTTCTACTGCAGCTTTGGTAGCATTAAGAGCATCAGTCACTCTATCCTTCTTCTCACTAACTTCGGCTTCGCTTGCTCCTCCAATCTGTATAATAGATTAGAATAAATGAATCACAGGTGAAGCTGTCCTAGTAGATTTCTTTTTAGCTTAAGAGGTTATTGACAAATTAATCGATCATCCTACACAATTTATTTCCTTGATGTGCTAACTAATCCCCTGCTCTCAACCAATGGATTGAATGAAAACAAAAGAGAACCGCATGTGTTATAAAAAGGAAATGGAGTACCTTTAGGACGGCAACACCTCCCGAAAGCTTCGCTAATCTTTCCTGGAGTTTCTCTTTATCATAGTCAGAGGTGCTTGCTTCGATAGCAGCTCTCAGCTGTCATAATATAGATCAAGATTCAAACGTAGAACTTTATCAACCAGAAGAATCAGATAACTATTTTATTTTATTTTATTTTATTTTAAAAAAAATCATGTAATTAAAGAAATTCAACAATAAAGAATGATACAAACTTGCTCGCATCTTTCTTCAATAGCCTTCTTATCACCAGCCCCATCCAGAATAACAGTGTCATCTTTCGATACTGTCACCTGTAATAATTGCAAAGTATGAGGTTGCAATATGCAAAATTTCATTTAATCATGTTTGTAGTAAATTATCAAAGTTTATCTAGAATTCAAAGGAGTTTATTACATATATATACTGTAGCAGAATAATCTATATACATATATACTCCCTTACAAAATCCGAACATTAATATATATGCCCTTCAAAATAATATTTTCCTACATTGCATACAAAATGTCCTTCTTTAAAAGCTTTTTTTAGTACGAGACCACCTTCCATCCATGAATTGAATGATTCCCCAACTTATCATAAGGGATTTTCTTTATGAGAAGCTAACTTTTGAAGGGCATATGTATGAAATTTCAAAATTGTACATTTTTATATGTGTAAAATATATATTTGACAGAGACATTTGTAAAAGCCCCATTTTGTGCATTGGGAAAAAAAAAACGGCAAATAACAGTCTTCATACTCACACTAGTAAAATAAAGTAGAACTGAGTTTACAAATAAGGAAAAAATATAAAGAATTTCCACGTTGAAAACAATGGCATAGAACGCAAAACTGAACCAGATAAGGATTACAAATGCTAGGATACATCACCTCTTTACATGCGCCAAACATGTGAGGCTCAACCTTTTCAAGATTCATTCCAAGTTCTTCTGTTATGAGCTAGACAAGACATATTTAAAACAAGAAATCGGTCAGTAACCACATCCAGAAAATGGGCTACATATATCCAAGAAGAAGCTTAAACTCACTTCGCCCCCAGTAAGTATAGCAAGGTCTTGTAGAATCGCTTTCCTATTCTCCCCAAAACCAGGAGCTTTAATGGCGCAGACCTATAAATAACTTATTATTTAGCAAAAAGATTGTCTAATCTAAGATTATCTATAACAAAAGTGATTTGATAGGAAGTTGAAACCTTAATGCCTGCACGAAGCTTATTAAGAATGAGAGTCGCCAGTGCATCACTTTCGACGTCTTCAGCAACAATAAGCAGTGGCTTTTGTCTCTGTATAACATAAGAAGATGCAGTTCGAGATACTATGTGTTAGAGTCCAATTCAGTTATTTGCCAAAAAATCTCAAGCAGCTCATACTCCTATGAGTGTATATTGCTAGGGTAAAAAGGAAAAAAGCAAATGCATACCTTCAAGGCTAATTCCAATAGCTTTACCACTGCATTAATGCTTGATATTTTCTTTTCATATATCAAAATAAGGGGGTCTTCTAATCCCTACAAGAATTTCGGACAAAAGGTGTTAAGCAGGAAGAACTTCAGATTTGAAATATGACGACCAATAATATAACTAAGAAACAGTCTCTTACACATTTCTGAGTTTTTACGTTAGTGACAAAGTAGGGCGATATATAACCTCTATCAAGCTTCATTCCTTCCACAACTTCCAATTCATTATACAGCGTATTACCATCCTGAAGGAAGATGAAACAAGCTAGCAATCATATTGAAAGGGAAACTTAGCATATGATAGAGATGAAGAAGAAAAACTAACAGACGACAGTAAATAAAAGCGAGGAAGGTATCTACTAATTATGTTTATCTCGTTAAAAAGCATGAAACTAAGTCATGCATCTCTTCTAGCAAATACATCTCTCAATCAAATGATTGGTAAGTGGACAATTCAACAATGTGGAGAAACTAAGGAAGCATTCAATTGATAACCGTGCCTCCAGGGATGAAAAACCTCAGAGATTTCCATGTAAAAAAGTACACCAAGTCTGGTTGGTTCAATATAGCCAAAGCCACAGTGTGGTTCACTCATAGATAGGTGCACAAACAGCAACAATTATCATGAAGTGAGAGATGAGATAAAACCACAGATCCAATAATGCAATACATTTGACCATCAATTCTACAAGAAAACCAACCTAAATATCATGACTTACTGCAATGGTTATAACACCCTCTTTACCGACTTTCTCCATAGCTTTTGCTATAAGCTCACCAATTTCTCTTTCTCCATTGGCTGATATGGTACCAACCTTTCAAAGAAAAGATAAAAATTAGTAAGAAATCTGGATTACCTTAAACTACTTTTAGTAACCTAAACAGTGTTTGCAAGTATAAATTATTGTAAACCCAAAGTACCTGTGCTATCTCCTCTGATGTGCTTATCATCCTTGCCCTGCTTTTTAAGTTGCTTACAACATTGTCAACAGCCATTGTGATGCCACGCCTCAGATCCATTGCATTCATTCCAGCAGCCACCGACTTGCATCCTTCAGCAAATATTGCTCGTGTAAGGACAGTGGCACATGTTGTACCTGGAAATAGCGCATGAAAGGGTTAACCCAAGTAAACAGATGATATAAAAAATGACAATCTGGCAATTTAAGAACATATTAAAGGCCTCTATGGATGGTATAATAACTTAATGGGCACAAATATGGGTTAGTAATTTTATTTTCTACATCAAAGAAAATGTTAATACAAGAAAAAGGATGAATCATCAATAGAATGAATATGTAAAATTTAAACGCACCATCACCAGCTGCATCATTTGTTGCATTAGCAACCTGCTTAACAAGGCTTGCACCAACGTTTTTGGTCCTATCTTTGAACTCAATGCTCTTAGCAACAGTTACCCCATCCTTTGTAACTTTCGGTGCACCAAAACTTTGCTCCAGCACAACATTGCGGTCCTATATGGCACAATTGAATCAAACTAGTCATGCAGAAGAACATAACGAGGATTGAAAAAAATTAAATGAGATAGCACCATGATAAAATAATTCAAATATAAGAGGGGACAAATATTCCAATATTGTAACTTGATGGCTTAGGGCGAGCCTTAACTGTGACACGGTGTTACGATACTCAACATTATTACAATTGCATAAATAGCACAAGTTCATGTAAATTGTCCAATTATCATCAATCCAATCAACCGCCACCACTCTTAAACCAAGCCCGTAGCCATACCTTGGGTCCCATTGTCACTTTCACCGCATCAGCTAACTCCTCAACACCCTTAAGCATCAACGCACGAGCCTCTACTCCGAACTTGATGTCCTTGGCCACATAGTTTCTGCTCCAAGCTATCCTACTTCCAATCTACAGCAATAATTAACCGCAAATGACTCATGTAACAACCGAGAGCAAACCAAAGTACAGGGGCCTAATCTGTAGCAACAGTTATAAGTAGATACCAAACAAAAATAGAGGCACCATTGATCTGTAAAACTATTCGCATTTCACTATCATCAAAATTCAACTTGTGCTAGACAAGATAGCATATTGAGATACAATTAGGGTCCATTTCGCAACTAAAAATAGGATTCAACATGATAAGACACGAACAATGCAGGGGAAGGAGGGTTTAGCAACTCGAAGGTGTCAAGGTGAGTTCGGTGGGCTACAACAGGATACTTCGATAATCCGGATCCTGCAGAATTAGTTTATTTCTGAAGCATTCAAGATTTGCTAAACCCTTCCTCACCTCCAAAATCACTCTCTGGTATTACCCTGTCCAATCCAATTTTTAATATCCAAATTGAAGTAAACAACAAGAAATGCACCACAAATGTTCTTAAAACTAACAAATTCAAGCAAACAACTATTTTTTTATATATATATAAAAAAAAACAAATTAAGCAATGAACCAATTTCGAAAAAATGTCGAAATTAATTCCCACAAACAGATTACAATTCTCACCTGTCGACCGCTGCTTCCGGCGATCCTACAACAGAAACAAGCTCACATGATCAAAAAGTGATAAAACTCTAGAATCCAAATCCATTGTGAACAAGTAAATGGAAATGATGATCATGAACACTCGCACCGCACATCTCACCGGGCTTTGGATGCGAGGGTGGTGGCGACGCGATACATCAAGCGGAGCTCTCCGCGAAAGCGATTCTGAGCGAAGGGATTGAAGAGGCAACGAGAATTTGGTATGAACTATGAAGAAGAGGGAGGGTGAGGACTCTTGAGAAAGTGTCTTCAAGGAACCAGGGTTTAGGGTTCTAGTGCACTGTTATTACAACAAGCAACAGTAGTGACACTGAAAATGAATTCAAAAAATTCAGTTTGATTTTTTTTTAAAAAAAAATAATAATAATTTGAGTTTAATTTGATCTTTATTTTCAAATTCAAGATACGTTTGATTGAATAATCAGTTCAGCATTCCACTGTAAAAAGGGAATTGAATCAGGTGGGCAGAAAACTAGTCCATTTAAGTGCCTTTGTTTTAGGCTTAGATTTATTTTAAGTTCAGTTTTTTTTTTTTTTTTTTTTTTTTTTTGAGAGAAAGATAGCATGTTACCCGCTTCGTTTATTTTTGAAAATAAACTTAGCTGAAAATATGAAGCAACTAGGCTTCGAACTTGGGTCTCGGATATCAACCACTAAGCCCTTTGCCACTTGCATTATGTACGGTTGATAATTCAGTTATTTTTTTTTTCAAAAAAAAAAAAAAAAAAAAAAAAAAAAGAAAAAAAAAAGAGGAATGAACGGCTCTCTTTGGTACACACCACAAACCCAATCACCTCATTTCCACTTCCACTTTGTAGACAATTCTATTTCCACCACCACCACCTCCCCCTATTTTCCTTTCTCTCTCTCTCTCTCTCTCTCTCTCTCTAGAAATCTCTTGTTTCCAATGCTCTTGACTATACCTGCCATGGCTACACTGCACTCTCTCCCTCTCTCCTCACCCATCTCCACATGCCCCCAACCTCACCACCACCTCACAGGTTTTGTTTCTCATCCATGGCAAATTTAAAGCCTATTTCCTCTCTTTCTCTCTCTAACCATATTAATTTTTTCTTGTTCCTTGAAATGGATTTAACTTGATTCTTCTGTGTCTCTCAATTTTGTTTCCTCATCTTCATTAGTCTTATAATAATAATGTCTTGGTATCTGAATAATTGCATGTGTGTAGTTGATTGATTAGTGCTTTTATAGTTATCTATACTATTATTATGATTTGGCAGTCAAAAAAGTCTGGAGCTTCTGCCGCAGTGGGAAGCAGAAAAAGTGATTTTATGGTCCAAAAGTAGAAACTTGTGATTTTGTTGCAGGGAGAAGCAGTTGTAGTAGTGCTTCTCTTACATCATACTAATGCATGTTGATTGTGTGCCTGATACAAATGCTTCTTGTAGACATGCATTTTGTAAAACAGCACTACGCCCTTAAGGCATGCGTTATCAGTTGAATTGGATTTCTCCCAAATTAGAGCTTAATTGAGATGTTAAACCTGCCATTAAGTTAAGCACCAAAGAGTCGAATTGAGGGACGAAGTTGTAATCAGTTCTCGTCCTGCGTCAAAACTTGATTTTCTTTCAAGTATCAGATAAGATTGGCTATAACTACCGTCGCCAAGTCCAAATCTCTTATTATCTTACAAGTTTTGGGCTTTCTTCAATACAAAATGATATATCCCATAGATTAAGATTTAGTTTTAGGTAAACAGATGGATCGTGTTGAATTTGGATTGAGTTGCCAAATGTTAGCCTGACTAGTGCTTCTACAAAAGTTCTGTCAAAATCGGCTGCTCGAGAGAGCATTAACAGCTCTTTCATTAAAATCTCCTCGAGACTTCATACTGTAGCTAGCGGAAACAGTAGGTTCAATTCAATTGGAGCTTTTGCATTTGGGGTCTGGAAGCTCATTTCAGCTTTATGTCACAGCAAAAGCTTTGAAATTTTTGTTTACCAATTTCCTGTCTACTATTCTTTGGAGTAGAGGAGGAAACTTCTTGAGAAGCCAGCCGAAACCTACTATAGCTATCCTACATACATTTTTTTGTCTCAATATGTCCAAATGGAACTTTTGAAAACGATGCTCTGCTTATTTTCATACCAAATCTGCAATTTTTCATCAGGTAGATTATGGAGAAACAATTGATAATTATGAATAATTCCAATCTGAAGAAAAGAAGAAGGGGCATTACAAAGTGATCAAGTAGGAGTGAAAAAGGAGAACAGCAAAAAAGAGATAAACATGGCGAAGATATGCCCTCTACGGAACTCCCTCAGAATTATCCACATTATATAACACTAGATTCTTGGTTTTTGTTGTTATTATTTTGACAGAGACTTTTATTTCAGCAATAGAATTGCATGGTCACTCACTTTACTCTACTTTGATCTTAGACTACTTTCACTGTTATGCAGGCTTAATATCTGTCTCCAGAATCCCATGCCAGAGTATTCATTCCTCCTTCAATGGCCTATCATTGCAGCTTCCTCCTCCCCAGAAGCCTGCTCGTATAACCCGATCATCTCGATCACATGCACAAATCACAATGATGGTCAAGCCAAAAATCCAGTTCATCCAAGGAACCGACGAACAGACAATCCCAGATGTCAGGCTGACCAAATCGCGCGACGGCACAAACGGTGTCGCGATTTTCAGCTTCGAGCAGCCTTCCGTATTCGACTCGTCAAGCGAGTTAGGGGACATCACGGGCTTCTTCATGATCGACGAGGAAGGCGTGCTTCAGTCGGTCGACGTGAGCGCCAAGTTTGTGAATGGCAAGCCAGCGAAAATCGAGGCAAAGTATGTAATGAGGACCCCGCGAGAGTGGGACAGGTTCATGAGGTTCATGGAGAGGTACTCTCAGGCAAATGGGCTACAATTCATCAAAAAGTAGATTCCTTGTCTTTTTTCCCCCTTAGATTTACTCTCTCTCTCTCTCTCTCTATCTAATGTTCTCATTCAAGAATTTTGTCAACTATTTCTAGTATCAGTTGTAATGTGTTCTTGGTATTTCAAGTGGTCTAACCAGTTTGATGCCTCAAATTGATTCTTGTAAACTTGGTATTATGAGTAAATGAGATGTACCATTCACTAGTATTCAAGAAGATGCATAGTTCCTTTTCTTTTTCTTCTTCTTTTTTATTTATTTATTTTTGTTTCATGGGAACTGCTAATAAAAATAAAAAAAATGCAAAGAAACTGGTTTGAGTCAAACCGGGTTCCACTGTCCGGTCCGGTTCGACCGGTCCGGTCTAGCGCACGGACATACTACACGGTCAAACCCGCTCTCTCCGATCGACCCCAAAACCGCGCCATTCAAACCGACTTTCCGTTTCACCTTCTCTCTCTCTCTCTCTCTCTCTCTCTCTCTCTCTCTCTCTCCTCCATACCACATCGCCATTGCTCTCTCTCTCTCTTCCTCAACAATTACGAATTAAAAATAAAATTAAATATACACACTCCATTCCATGGGCCCTGTGTCATTCACATTGCACTACTATCTCTTCTTCTTCTTCTTCTCCGACGTGATCCCCGCCGTCCGCTCGGAGATCAAGACCACCCGCATCGCAGCCGACGCGCGCCCGCTCATCCTCTTCGAGCAGTTCGGCTTCGACCGTGGCGGCCGCGCCGTCGTCTCCATCAGCGGCGTCTCGTGGCGGCCCCCGGCGCAAATGCAGCTCGCCGACGTCGATCCCATGTTGATGGGATTCTTCCTCGTCCCCGACTCCCTCCTCCCCTTCCTCTCCAACGAGTCCGAACATGGCGGCGACGGCCCTCGCGGCCGCCGCTTCTGCCCCCTCGACAGCCGGTTCGTCGTCCCCGTCCTCCGCCTCCAGGATCTCGAGCTCAATTCGAGCTGCAGCAGGGCCGTCGAGATTGCCCACCCCGATGAGTACAGTCTTCTCTACGGCTGCTGTCAGCCTGGCGTGGAGGTTGACGCCAAACTCAGCTCGCTCTGAAATCATACTGAGAAATAACGGTGATGATCATCGACAATGCAGGTCACAATGGACGTCCACACGGAGATGTACAACGTGGGGGCAGGCGGCGGCGGCGGCGAGAAGGACTACCTACCCGCGGGGAAGACGCGGCTCCCGAAGCTGTACTCCGCCTTCTCGGTGGTGTACTTTGCTTTCTTCGGCGCGTGGGCGGCCATGTGCGCGAGGCAGTGGGCGGCGGCGGAGAAGATACATCTGGTGATGGCGGCGCTGCTGCTGTTCAAGGCGCTGAAGATGGCGTGCGCGGCGGAGGACACTTGGTACGTGCGGCGGACGGGGACGCCGCACGGCTGGGACGTCGCGTTCTACGTCTTCGGGTTCTTCAAGGGGGTGCTCCTCTTCACCGTCATCGTCCTCATCGGCACCGGCTGGTCCTTCGTCAAGCCCTATCTCCAGGTCCCCTACATTCATTCTATATATCTTCGTGAATCAATCAATCAACATATATAAGAATCTCTGTTATTCTTAGAAATAATGAGATTTCTTATGATGTGTAACAAATGCAGGAGCGAGAAAAGAATGTGCTGATGATCGTGATCCCGATGCAAGTGATCGAGAACATTGTGTCGGCGGTGATCGGCGAGACCGGCCCCGCAGAGAGGGACTGGCTGGCCTGGAACCAGATCTTCCTGCTCGTCGACATCGTCTGCTGCGCTGCCGTCTTCTTCCCCATTATCTGGTCCATCCGGAACCTCCGAGAGGCCTCCAAGACCGACGGCAAGGCCGCGCGCAACCTCGAGAAGCTCACCCTCTTCAAGCAGTTCTACGTCGTCGTCGTCGGATATCTCTACTTCACGAGAATTGTGGTTGCAGCTCTGAGTGCGGTGCTTAGCTACAGGTACATGTATATATATATATATAATCTCAATATTCTCTGATTTTCTGATTTTTTTGTTTTTAAAATTTTGCCATCAAAATTGGTTATGAAAGATCACAAAATGATTATATAAGAATGTTTGTGGTTTTATATATTTATATTTTGTTAATCGAATTTCAAGTGAGTATTTTTTCCAAATTTTTTAAATTTCTGTCCAACTCCGAACTTTTCGAATTTCGCCAAAATTTAACTCAAATGAGAAACTTTTTGGCAATGACTACAGATACCAATGGTTGGTGGCGGCAGCGGTCGAGGGCGCGAGCCTCGCCTTCTACTTGTTTATATTTTACAATTTTCAGCCGGAGGAGCAGAATCCTTACCTCTACATCGGCGACGAGGAGGAGGCGGCGGTGGCGGGGATACTGGAAATGGAAGAAAGATTTGAACTCTGAGTTTCTTCACCTTTTTCTTATATTTTTTTCTGTTCTTATTACAATTTATTATTTATGTCAACCTTAAAGAAGTGTATTAGCTGAACAAGTGAGCAAGTAGATTCAAAATTGATTCCAAGACTTTTCTTCTCAGTCAAACAAACTTCTCTTCCACAGCATCAATGAATTGTCCAATGCAAATGTATACCCTTTCACAGTTTCAAATAGAAGGGATTTTAATCATAAATTCCATTCGACTCAAATCAAATAGCTGAATTGTGAACAAATGACACTGCAAAAGTGATTGTTTAAGAGCCGCTTAAGAGATTGGTGGCCTCATCTTGCAACACCTTCCACGCCGCCACGATATGTCGCTCTTCAGTCAGGGGTGCTCCGATCGCAAACCGCAGAACGAACTTGCCAGAAAGAACCTATTCGAAAAAGAAAAAGAAATAAGTTGAGGCTTCGTATCATCTGCGATATAGTAGGTGTGTTATACTGCAGAAATAATTGTGAGTAGTTAGTAAAAACACACCGACACTCGTCCGATCATTGCTCGTTCAGTATAGCACGATCGCACTTTACTACCTTGTGATTTGAAGAGTAGGGCTTCGCACTCTTGTGGTTAAATCCATGCGAGGACAGAATTCAAATATAAAACAAAAGGGCTAAATTGCAGAAAACATCTCTACCAATATCACGATTTCACCTTCTTCCCTTGAAAAACAAATTGATTTGTCTGAGTTTCATTACGCAACAGATATCATATTGCTCAAAGTTCTAAATGTGAAAATCGCAATATTTATAGCCCATAACAAACTGAATTATCAGGAGCTTGTTTTCAAATGGCCTACAGTTGGAGGGGTGTCCAAATTTTTTCTCAAAAAAATTAAAACAGTATATGAGTTGAGAAATTTTAAGGAAGTAATGTAAAACCCACAGTATGAGACATGAAGATCTTCCCGCTTCTGTTGACTGCGTCGAGTAGATTGTAGTTCAGTTTATAGCCATCATCTTGGTCATACAGAGGAGGGAGAAGGCGGAAACAAACAAGTGAAAAGGTCCTTGGAGCAACAATCTATGTCGATTGCAAAAGGAAAAAAAAAAAAAAAAAGAAAGTTAAAAAAATGCTGTTAAGGAGACATATTTTTCACCGATAAACCCTGAACTGAATGAAAATTCACTCTGAAGTCAGAAAATTGTAATTTCCTGCAATTAATGAACAGAGCTTCATTTACTGTTACAATTAGGTTCTACGGTCACACTTGGTGGTTGAATCACTGCCAGAGGTAGCAATTTCGGAAATAATGGGTCTGTACTATAACATTACTCCTGGAGATTGCGGCAAACTGATTGGCTGCTATGTCGATTATTTCTGAGTTAGGAACACCATAAAGGCACTTAATGAGCAGACCCAAGCGTAGCAAATATTGGTTTGAGTATAATTTCAACAATTTATAGTGGTGTTTCTAACAATTTTACTAGAATAACACTTTAAGAAGCTTCAGCTGGGACAAAAAAACACAAGTATTCTTGGATAAAGTATAACATAATACTAATAACTCATGCTAGGCACTTCCGACAAGTTTTCTACTTGGGTTTGGACTTCTCAATCTGATCCTACGCTGAAAGTCTGTCTCGACAATTTTTGACAATTGATAGGATGCTAAGTTCAACTTTCCTTTTTTCTTTTTCCATACGTATAGAATCAATTACGCATTGTAATAGATATTTGAATGATCAACTTATCCTTCCGGCAAAAGAAACTTCAAAAAGATCTTTACTGAATTTAAAATGTCAAAGCAACGGAACCAAAATAATAGAACAAACTGTTGTTTCCTCCTACCTCAAACCTAGAATCAGAAGAGATGAGCTGTTCGAACTGCTCAGCCAACTTTATGTGCTTTCGGATGTAGCTTTGCAGATTCTCCAAACCATATAGCCTCAAAACCATCCAAAGCTTCAGTGATCTGCAACGAGAGAGAACGAGAGAGAGATGTCTCATGACCAAGAACAAAGCTTGTCGGTACTGGTGATTTTCTTAAAAGAGGAACTTACATATATATCCCAGCAAATTCATCTATTTACATATTTACCCCTGCAGAATCTCAATTTCCATACATACCCTTAGAAAGCATCTTGCAAAAATACACTATCTTGAGTTCGAAGTCATCCAACTCAGTGGATAAGTTAAAACAGAGTTTTTTCAAGCAGCAGCACTTTTATAAGTACGAGGGTATAACTGTAGCCTGGTAAATTTTTTGAAGGGCATAGAGAAGAGTAGATTTTGCAAGAATATGTTAGCTTATTTACCTCAAATAATAACAAAAAATTTACTGTCTCATTTGAGCAGTATATAGATATTTGACATATAAATCCAGTATCAGACCAAAATCTTTTGAATATTCCTCGGGATCAGAGTCAGAGTTTGCACCTGAAACGGCGTCCAAGAGGAATTTGCCAGTCTTTGAAATCCACAACAGAGTTTTCTTGTGAAGCCTGCAATAATTAGGTGAAAGAATGAACCTACAGGAACTAAGAATAATTGCATCAAGAAATTACATCCTTCACTTTTTTGGGTAACTATATAAATTGATGTGATAAAGTGGTTATAGGAGCTAACCTTGTTTTTCAGAAACTCGGGATTTGTGGACAAAGATTGTATAAGAGCACTTCGATCCTGTTAGCAAGGAATTTTTATTGGAGAAAGAAATCCTAACTATGATTGATTTAAAAGTATGAAGACTCGGCAAATTCATGTATTCTTCAGAATATTGATATAGACTACGCAAATCAATATTTTAAGCGTAATTAGCATATCGTATACAAGATCCAGTGCAAGGAGGAAACAAAAAGTGAATGTATCCTTCAGAAATTAATATTTGATATTAACATGCTATGTGCCATACCTTTACCCAAAGCAACGAGCAATCAAAATTTGTAAGAAACCATTTATGAGCATTCATGCAAAATGAATCTGCTTCCTCCACGCCGTCAATGTGATGACGGTACTCTGGACATATACAAGCACTGCCTGCATGTGCAGCATCAACATGGAACCACATCTCATGGACCTAGCACAAAAAATTTAAAACAAATTTCAAATTTCAAATTTTCTGTCAATTACATAGGGATTCAGTTTGGGGTCCTAATTCAAAATGGTTATAAAGGAAGGTCACCATACTCGTTTTACTATGTAACAACTGAGACCATCAAAGTAGAGCCAAAGTACTCAACTACAAAGAATTTTCATTGTCAATGCATAAATTTCTCCGTATTTTTTGTAGATCAATTATAACTTACAATACCTTAGAAATCTTTCCTAGTTTCAATAATGGATCTATAGCTGCTGAAGAGGTAGTGCCCACCTGAAAGGAACAAATTGCTAATTCAACATCTCAGAATTAAGGGAATTGACAAAAGAAAAGGCTATATATGTAAAACACTTATTGTGGTTCGCATCTTTATCATGTTTTTCTACAAACTTGAGATTAAAAGTATGCTATGAAACAGAATTTCATAATTGTTGTTTCTATTTGCTTATAAAATGAGCATTTTTTTTTTTTGATTAAACAGGGATGAACCCTATTTGAAAACGAGATACAGGAAGTAGAAAATGAGCATATTTTCAAAGCTAAAAAAAAAAAGTTTCCAACAAATTTTCAATTTTCTAAGCAAAAGCAATCATTGATGCCAAACATATCATGAAGCATCATGCAACAAGATGGCAATCTCTTTGATAAAAAAAAACAAAAAAAAACAGAAAAGAAAAGAAACCAAGCAAATGCTACATTCAGAGCCAAAGATTGTAAACAGAGGTTTACAACAAGGCTAGAGGCAAAAAGTTAAATTAGAAAGAATGACAAACAGAAAGACAGCCATGCAAAACCATATGGACACTAGATTGGATGTACAGAAACAATAAGGAGAAACTTAATACGAGGACAAACCAGATTAAATTCCAAGGAGATAATATGTACTACAAGAAATACCAATATCAACAATGAAGAGGACAGTAAAGTCCATTAATGATTCCGCTGACTTGCCAACTTAAGAATAAGATAACAATATTTCCGTAAGAAACTGCGTCTTTCCTGGGGTATTTATGAAAATTCTGATTTTACATAGGTACATATGTATATAGATGATTTTGCAGGGATATATCAGGTAATTATATCAAATTTCCTCATTCTGATTCAAAGATAAGGAAAATATACAGAGGAAAGAGACTTAACACTTGATCCTTACTGTAGCACAGAGGAAAAATGGTATCAAGCCAAATGATAAGTCCTTGGAAATCGCTTCACTAAGTACTTCAGGAAGAAGAGCATAGTTTGAACTGCTATCAGTCTTGAGTACTCTCAAGTTTTCTGGAAATATCCCTGCAATCTACCATTACAAGCATATCAGTTCATGACTAACATCATGAGTGCTTATATGCAAGCGATTAGATTATAACTACTTGACAATTAATTATCAGATCTACCAAAAATATCCAAGCATCACTCATCACAAGCTCATTTGAATGATTTAATTTGCAAACGTAAGGGTCCATTGGAAAATGATTCGTTCTCCCGATTTGTACCCGTCAGTTCGAAAAAACAAAGTAGTCCTAGTAAAGTGCGATGACATCCACGACAAATAATGAGTATGTCTTCTAGAGCTACCCATTGTAAACATCATTTGTTCATTTTGACAAGTACTTCACGGAAACTAAGAGCAAATTGGAGGCACTATGGTTTTCTCAAACATTAACCCCTACTCTAACAAACTCCAATATATCGTTTTCAAGAAATTTGTTGACATAAATCATTCTATCAATTGAGTAGAAAAGAGTACACAAGAATGCATTCAAACACATTTAAAAAAAAAAAAAAAAAGAATACCATTGCACAAAAAAGGATGCTGGCGGAATGGGACATCATAACAGCACTCGGCATGGTACATGCCAAGGCCCAAGTAGTAGGCTGCTTATATTGTTGATTTCATAAGAAGAATAGAACCATCTCCTCTAATCCTTATTCAATAAATAAATTCAAGGCAAATAACATGATAAAGCAAATCATAAAAATAGCTCTCTTTGGAAATTCAGTCGATTTACTGGAAGAACTACTGGTGTGAGAATGAGACAGGAAGCCATATTTTCACAACTACACACTAGACTAATATGATGTTTACAATACCTGGGCTGCCTTTTGCATAGCAGAATGTGTCTGATCGGAACAATAAACAACCAGTTTTTCAAGGGACTTTCTTCCAACCTTCCATAAAATTTTGTCTCTTGCAGCTAACAGAACTACAAGGACAGCTTCGCTCGCTGTTCCTTGGATTACCCCTCCACCTAGCCCTGCAAGATGATCCTCATATAACAGCCAAAACAAAGCAGAGAAGGCAGGGAAACTAAAGGGGTCTTTTTTGCATATACACCCATTGCGAAAGTTTTAGCGATTTTGTTTTACCAAACGCCTAGCCACTGCTTCCAACAGTAGTGAAATCGTTCCGAAAGCCAGTGAAAATAGGCATTAACAGCATCCCAACTCTTACCTGTCGAAAGGAACTGCTCGGGCAGCTTAAGCATTTTAGCGAACCAATCCAAAACGATCATCTCCAGCTCCGTCGCGGCAGGAGACGCTATCCAACTGAACCCAACAATATTGAAGCCAGCACTGAGCATCTCTCCTAGGAACCCAGCAGTGCTGCTATTAGACGGATAATAAGCAAAATAATCGGGGCTCTGCCAATGGGTGATGCCTGGCATTATCTTCTGACGTATATCTGCGCACGCAAAACTTTTCTTAATATGCATATCCTTTTTCTCGAAACAATTATAAGAATGCTTAATCAAAATAGAGAAGAGAATCTCGAGATGTGAAGTACAGTGAAGTGGTTTCACCATCGAAAACGTCTTCGAGATTTTCAGGTTTGCTCGGAGCCGAATCAGGCAGAAGCTCCTTAAGATATCCTGGCTGCATGAAAAAGAAAACCATGTTGCTGCGCAAATATGAAAACAACAAAGAATCACAGGAGACACCAATGAAACGAACAAATTTACGCCGATCATGGATATTAATTTCAAAGAACAAGTTTTGTGCACTAAATTGAAAAGTATAAGTCCTAATTTGAAGCCTCTACTTCTGTCGTAAATAATAATTCCATTCAAATTAATCTAATTTCAGCTGATCCAATTTAGAATCTCCTAGTAATTAATGAAGCTGCTGTAGTCTCATTTGCCAAATTTAACAAAACTGCAGTTGAACTTTACAAAATTCATCATTAAACATGCTAAAACAACTCAAATCAAAGCAATGGGCTATAAGAAAAGGGATTTTCCATAAAAATTTGAGGAGCAAAACCCCTCCCCATGAATCAAAATAAAAATTAAGTAAAACAACAACAACAATAATAATCTTTTACCTCAACTTGGCTAAGAACGGGAAACGACTCGATAATTTTGTAGTAATCGGCGATGAAATCGACCATTTTGTGGGCGTACTCCCTCAGCTGCTCCGAATCCATCGGCTTCAACGCGTTCTCCCTTGAAGAAGCATCAAAATAAATGTTAGATTCAAAAAAAAAAAAAAAAAAAAAAGGAAAATTAGATTTTTTAAAATGAAAAAAATAGAGTTAAAAGCAAACATCGGAGGTGGGAGAAGGAGATGTGAACGGAGCTCTTTTGTGCGTTTGGTGGAGCGGATGCATTTTTAACGGAGGGAGAGGTT
This sequence comes from Tillandsia fasciculata, assembly GCA_029168755.2. NCBI lineage: Eukaryota > Viridiplantae > Streptophyta > Magnoliopsida > Poales > Bromeliaceae > Tillandsia > Tillandsia fasciculata. The sequence continues at coordinate 1,803,090 of CM054937.1, read as the reverse complement.
TAGAATAAATAAATAAATAAATAAATAAATAAATAAATATATATATATATATATATATATATGAGTGCTGCTAGGGGTACACCCACGTTCGGGGTGTATATCATACACCCCGCGACGTGGGCGGCCAGGATTGAATGGGATTTTTAAAATTTCTATTCTCACTCCCTCTTTCTCTCAGTACCGGTACACTTTCTTGCGTACCGGTACATTTTCTTGCGTACTGGTATTCTTTCTTGCGTACCGGTACACTTTCTTGCGTATCAGTACACTTTCTTGTCACCCCTTAATGGGGTGATATTGTCACCCCTTAATCCAGCCCGTCCATTAAGGGGTGTACGATGTACACCCCTTAATGGGATGTACAGATAGCATTTTTCATATATGAAAAATGCTATCTGTACATCCCATTAAGGGGTGTACATCGTACACCCCTTAATGGACGGGCTGGATTAAGGGGTGACAATATCACCCCATTAAGAGGTGATATTGTCACTCTCTATTTATTTGTTTTCATTTTTTAAAATATAAAAAATATTTAAATTTAAAAGAGTACCGGTACGCAAGAAAGTGTACGGTACGCAAGAAAGAATACCGGTACGCAAGAAAGTGTACCGGTACTGAGAGAAAGTGTACGGGTACGCAAGAAAGAATACCGGTACGCAAGAAAGTGTACCGGTACTGAGAGAAAGTGTACCGGTACGCAAGAAAGAATACCGGTACGCAAAGAAAATGTACCGGTACGCAAGAAAGTGTACCGGTACGCAAGAAAGTGTACCGGTACGCAAGAAAGAATACCGGTACGCAAAGAAAAGGTACCGGTACGCAAGAAAGTGTACTGATACGCAAGAAAGTGTACCGGTACGCAAGAAAGAATACCGGTACGCAAGAAAATGTACCGGTACGCAAGAAAGTGTACCGGTACTGAGAGAAAGAGGGAGTGAGAATAGAAATTTTAAAAATCCCATTCAATCCTGGCCGCCCACGTCGCGGGGTGTATGATATACACCCCGAACGTGGGTGTACCCCTAGCAGCACTCATATATGAAAAATGCTATCTGTACATCCCATTAAGGGGTGTACATCGTACACCCCTTAATGGACGGGCTGGATTAAGGGGTGACAATATCACCCCATTAAGAGGTGACAAGAAAGTGTACTGATACGCAAGAAAGTGTACCGGTACGCAAGAAAGAATACCGGTACGCAAGAAAATGTACCGGTACGCAAGAAAGTGTACCGGTACTGAGAGAAAGAGGGAGTGAGAATAGAAATTTTAAAAATCCCATTCAATCCTGGCCGCCCACGTCGCGGGGTGTATGATATACACCCCGAACGTGGGTGTACCCCTAGCAGCACTCATATATATATATATATATATATATATATATATATATATATATATATATATATTACTTTAAATTATTTATATTTTATTTAAAAAAAAAAATTAAGTTGATTTCGTAAATTTTTTATAATTTATACCTTAAGAATTTTTAAAAATGATAAAGATATATTAAAAAACTATTTTTTTTTATAGAATATAAGGATGATTTTCTTATTTTGTTCTTTATTTTTCGACATATTTCTAAAATTTTTAAAAAATGAAATATAAATTTTTGAAAGTCATATATTTTAAAAAATTAGTGTTTATAGAAGATTTTTTATATTTTAATATTTAGGGTGCGTTTGTTTTGTGCTTTTTTTTTAAAAAAAAGATTTTTAGCAATTCAACTAAAATAAAAAAAATATAATGATATTTGGCAAATTATTAAAAATTAAAATAGAGTTTTATTTTATGATGCATTTCACATTTTATTTAAAAATTCGATACTCAATAAAAAAATTATTATTTTTTTATTGTTTGGATTAACTCTTTTAAAAAATACTATATTTTAATTCTTATATAAAATAAATTAAAAAAAATTGTATTTATCAAAATAAAATTTTTTTATTTTTGAATCAAAGTATGAAAAAAAAGATAATTCGTTAGTAAATTATATAAAATTGAGAATTTTTTTAAAACATAACTACAAATTAAATAATAAAATAAATATTATATTAATCGTAATTTTTTTTTATTATAAATTTTAAAATATAATAAATTTCATCATAAATTTAAAAATATAATAAATTGTATTGTTTTTTTTATTGTCGTCTATCACTTTTTTATTATTCGAGTTTTTCACTAATTAACCCTTCCCATCTCCCTCTTCGCGATTGCTAAGGCATCATTACTATTGTCGCCACCGCTTGCATTTCTCTCCTCTTGCTATTATTTTTTTTTACCATCATGGCCATTAGCGGTGGTGTCGTTGATAGCGTTGGCATCAATAATGACAGCGACAATGGTGGCATCAGCGATAGCAACATCGTGGGTAAAGAAAGAGAGAGAAAAGAAGAGAATGGAAGGGGAAGACGAAAAAGAACGGAGGAGGAAGGAGTAGAGAAGCGATACGATGAATAAAGTATTTTTTAAAAAAAGTCTAGCAAATATTTTTTTTTACTCTAAAATTACTTTGTAAGATTAATATTAAAGAGATTTTTTTTTTTTACTTTGTTGGTTCTCCCAAACGGTTAATTAAAATAATCAAAAAAAAAAAAAAATATAGAAATTTAGCCTATTACTTGTATCAGGGAGTTGTCAAAATAGACCTTAATGAGATTCTTTTTAAAATACTTCTCTTATTTTGTTGAGAAATGATAGATAACCTCACATTAATAAATTGAAATAATTATAAAATTTTTAATTCAACACGCTCTTTTCTTTTCCTCTCCATATACTAGCTAGTCAATACTTTTTTTTTTTTTTTACTCTCTAATTTTATCTTTCTTTCTCTAAACTTAAACACCTTTTCTCTCTCTCTCTCTCTCTCTCTCTCTCTTTTGTTAGAATAATATTTCAAATTTCTAAAATCATCAATAATCACTTTTATTATTTTATTGTTAATTTTAATTTTATTGATTCCTATTTATTATTATTTAATTATTATTAAATTCTTAATTAAGTTTAAAACGTTTTTTTTGTATTCATGAACTCTTAACTATCCTTTATGGGTGATGTGAATGTTGGGAATTCTAACTTTCATCTACACCTTATATCTATAAGTACTTCGTCAAACCTCTTTGTAGGAAGAGGATCTCTTCCGCGGTCGTGCTCGTAGAAAGAGAACCTCTTCCGCGGTCGTGCTCGTAGGAAGAGGAGTTCTAGTCGCACTTTACGGTGGTGTCTTCGATTAATCCGCACGAAAAACGGAAATACGCCTTATGGCGAGGCACTTCTGGATAAATCTTATTTTGGTTATTTTATTCTACAATTTTTGAAATTACCGTAACGTTTAAACTGTGAGTATATAGTTAGATAATTTAATCACAATCAAATTTAGTACGATTATTTTTCCTAACATTTCTACCCTATCTCTACCTCCACTAGTAATGCCGAATCTATCTCTCTTCCTATTTCTTTAATTACCTACTCTTTCTAATTTATGCTTTCTCTCTTTCTAAAATTTTAACTCTCTCACTTCCTCTAATTTCAAATTAATCTCTTTTTCTATCTCAACTCTCTCTCTCTCTCTAATTTGCAAATTTCTCTCCCTATCTCTCTCTTTCTAAGCTAAGTTTTCAAAAATATATATATTAACTGATTATTTTTATTTATTATTATTTGATCATTAATATTATATTTAATTTTTTTTAAAACAATATTAATATCTCAGCTAGTATATAAAATTAATTAATAAAATAAATATATTAATTTTATATTTTTATAATTTTTAATAATATGACTGTACGAATCAAATACAAAAAAATTATATTTTTAATGATAAGATGAGTATGAATGAAATTTTTGAATATTTTTTTATTTCTGATAATTGCAAAACAAATCTATATCTGATGGTGCAAATTAATTCCCTAAATAATTAGTGGTGGAATGATTTTTGAAGTATTAATTTTTAGAATTAATTGCATACTGCTCCTATAAACATATTGAGTAATATATATATTTCTAGAAAGTTTAACTTTTCATATTTATTGCTTCAAAAATTTAACGTTATTCGTATATATCCCTATCGGTTATCTCTGGTAGAAAAATCTAGTTAACTATAGATTAAATACTTAATCTTAGTTAGTTAGTGAGATAAATTTATCTTTTTATTCTTACAAATATTTTTGTACTATTTTAACCGTTAAAATTTTTAAAGTAACATTTTTGAAAGGGCAAAACTGTCATTTCATATCTAGTCTGTAAAAAAAAAAAAAAAAAAAAAAAAAAAAGTAAACAATGAGCTAACGTTAATAAACCGAAAAGATATATATGAATAATTTATAATTTAAAAAAAAATAAATATAAAAAATTAAACTTTATAGAGATATATCTACGATAGGTTCACAAAGAGTCGTATATAATTAATTCTAATTTTTATTCACCCAGTTGTAAGAAAACGACTGGAAGTCGGGACAAGGTCATTTTCTGTGGTTGGACAAAATTTATAGGTAAATGGTGGTCCACGTCTCCACATAGAATTTTTATAAACCAAAGCTTTTGATTGATTGGACAGTAAACATCACAAATAATCTAAAAATTTATTAAATTATAATTTAGCCAATTATTTTTTTAAAAAAAAAATTCAATTTTACATTTAATTTTTAAATTTATTTAATTTGACTTATTTAACAATATTTATATTTTAAAGTTTATATATATATAATTTATTTTTAAAAACATAATTAATGTATTTTATATAATTTACATGTCATCATTCTAACACAGTAACTAACAAGTCCAAATTTTATATCAAAAGAATCATTAAATTATTTATACAGAATAAATTAACAATTTTAAATATTTAAATTAACAATTTTAAATATTAAAATAGTTGGATCAATTAACAATGTTATATCAAAAGAATCATTAAATTATTAGTCCTCAAAATTTAATTAATTAAATTTTTTGATTTAAACTATAGATATCTTTTGACTTATTATAATCAAATCTCATAATCTAATATTTAAAATAAATTATTAATATTAAAATAATATAATATTTTAATTGTTATTGTATAATTAAGAAAAATAACACATTATGAGACCCGACAATAATAATTTAAAAATTTTGAATTTAAAATTATAAATAATTAAAGTTGTACAACCAAAGTAGAGGTTTTCATTTCAAATAATCTAGGATATTTTGCACAAGTTTCTCTGACCTGATGCGGAAGAAAAATTGATGGACATCTAATAAAAATTATAAAATTAAAATATAATTTATTGAATATATTTATAATATTTTAAAATATTTTTATATCAAGTATTATAAAATTTAGATGTCTTTTTAATAAATTGAGCGATGCTTATTTTTATGCCGTGATTTTTTTAGATTACTTGATCTAATTTATAGGGTATACCAATACACCCAGTGCAGGCAATTATTTGTGTCACAATATTTGAAAAATTGAGTGATGTGTAGAACTATAGAGTGTGACAACGAGCCGAACATGAGCTAACTCGGCTAGCTAACTCGGCTGGCTCGTGTTCGGTTTGATAAACTAGCCGAACATGAGCTAGCTCGTTTAAATATCGAGTTGAAAAATTCGGCTTGTATTCGGCTTGTTTATTAACGAGCAGAATACGAGCTGACTCGCGAACAATAAATTAGATTTTTATTTTCACTATTAAATATAAAGTTAAAAAAAAATTAAAAAATTAAAATTTTAATATAATAATTAAAATTTACAAAAAAAAATTAATTTTTTAATATTAAGTTGGGTTAAAATTTAAATAGTAAAATTTACAGAGATATATATATATATATATATATATATATATATATATATATATATATATATATATATATATATAGTCCGGCTATTATACTATCGATAGTACCAAGCATTTGATGCTATCAAATTTTCTACCCTTAGATCAATTTCTTTGATTATTTTCATCCGTTAGATTTTACTATTTCCTCAACCACTCATTAAATCTAAGGGGCCCACTATCATCTCAAACACACATTTTTTAATTCAACGATTAAAAACTTAATAGCACCAATAATTTAGTACTATTAATAGTATTCCAGCCTCTCTCTCTCTCTCTCTCTCTCTCTCTCTCTCTCTCTCTCTCTATATATATATATATATATATATATATATATATATAGAATTAGGCTAGAATACTATCGATAGTACCAAGCCTTTAGTGCTATTAAGTTTTTAGCCGTTGGATGAAAAAATATGAGGTTGGGATTATAGTGGGCCCCAAGGGTTTACTAGGTGGTTGGTTTAATAGTAAAAATCTTAGGGGACCACTATAATCCCAACCACATATATTTTCATCCAACGGCTGAAAACTTGATAGCACCAATTGTTTGGTACTATCGATAGTATTCTAGCCGAGCTCTATATATATATATATATATATATATATATATATATATATATATATATATATATATATATATATATATATATATATATATAAAGTTCGATCAAAGTGTTTTTGAAAGTATTAAAGTGTTGGCATTATAATATTTTTAATCATTGAATTAATTCTAATAATTTTTTGAATCATATACAATGGTTCACAAATAATGATTATTATTAACTTTTGATCAAATTATCAAAAAGTCAGTTCCAAATATTACAATTTTTTTAATGTTTTTAAAACATTCTAACTCAACATACATAAAATGAGATTTATTTAAAATTAGATATCTTTATAATGAATTTAGATTTTATATTTAAATTGAAATAAAAATTATATATATATATTATAGCTGTTATCGAGCTGAATACGAACGAGCTGACCCTAGCTCGTATTCAGCTCGTTTACTAAACGAGCGATTCGATTTCAAACTCATTTCGAGTCACGAATTGGATCGTAAACAAAGAGTTGGATTGGCACTCGTAGCTATAGATGGGAATTTTTTTTATAAATAATCTTATAAATTTTTATAATTGTAAAAATAGTCTTCTGAATTTTTTTTTTACAAAAATAGTCTTAAGCGGTGAATGGTTCACCGCTTTTAAATGCGGTAAACCATTCACCGCATTCATAAGTTTCCAGAAAATTTTAAGTCCTATGAAAGCGGTAAATGGTTCACCGCTTTCATTCACTTATAACTAGCCCCCGCGCCCGCCGCACCCGCACCACGCTCTTATTTTCTTCTTCTCTTCTTCTTCTTCTTCTTCTTCTTCTTCTTCTCCCCGCACAAGGCCGCCGCCGCCTTTTTCTTCTTCTCCCCGCACCCACTCGCTCTCTCTCTTTCTCTCTCTCTCTCTCTCTCTCTCTCTCTCTCTCGCACACTGCACACATACTCTCTCTCTCTTACGCACACTGCACACTCCTCTCTCTCTCTCTCTCTCTCTCTCTCTCTCTCACGCACACTGCACACTCTCTCTCCCGCATTTTGAGCTCGAGCTCTCTCTCTCTACTCCTTACTTGAGGTACATTCTTCTCTACATTTTTTTTGTAGTTTAATTTATTTTATTTAGGATTTAGAAAATTAATTAACTTTATTATTTATTAATTCTTTCCTAAAAATTATGATATAATTAGATGTGTCATTTGTTTAATTCCTCAGTTATTAATTAAATAAAAAAATTTTAAAAAATTAGTAAATAGAAAATCACTAATTAATTAAAAAATTAGTGAGTTACTTTAGAAATTAAATAGAAAATTATTATATAATTAGATGCATTATATAATATCTGATTACGATATTAAATTTTTTTAGTATTTATTTTGTGAATATTATTTTTTTTTGAAATTAGGATGGCTCATAATGTGGTTATTAGTGTTAACTGGAATCGGCAACTTGTTATGCAAGATTATAGTCCACAGTATATTGGAGGTCGTAAGAAATTAACTGGCATTCCAATGAATATTACATTTAGAAATTTTGAGAGAAAAATGTATATAATTGCCATTATAAGAAGAGATGAGTGTTTTCTAATTATTAAAGTTTGATATCCAATGGAAGGAAATCAATATGATATAATCAAAATTACGGATGATGACTCATTGTGTGGTATGATGGCATTATCTCGGAATTGTTCATGTTTGATAATCTACATTGAGAAGCAGATGGTTGCATCTCACGGCTATTTTTCAAGAATGGTAAATAGTGAATTAGACGTAGATGTAATATCTCCTATGGCTGAAAGAGAACCATTTCACGATGACATCGGAGGTGGAGCAAATATATCTAGGTTAATATTACAAATTGTGGCTTTATATAATTATTTAGTTAAAATAAATGTTTAAATTGATTAATTATTCAATTGCAGAGAGTATGGAGTTTCGAATGTAGTTGTCCGTCCTCCGTCTCTCCCACGTACTAGTGATCGTGCCACGACATCCAGATCGCACACTCCACTTGGTGGACAACAAAACGATACATACGAATATGGGTTAGCATACATTATAATTATTTTTATTATATAACTTTTGTAGTGAGGGATTAATAATGAAAAATATATGCAGAAATCCGTTTTCTCATAATATGCATGACTTGGGATCCTATCTGTTGGGAGATGTACATGACTTTGGATCCTATCATGCGGTAACCGAGTTTGAGGGGATACAAAATCAGACTCAAGTGGAGGTGCAACAAGAAATATTTGAAGAACAAAATAATACTGATCATGAGGATGATGATAATATGGCGGAAGTTCACTACAGTGATGCGGATCATGACGGCGGACTGGGGGTCCTTGCAGATATCATATACACTGATGTCGCTGATCCAACCGCCAATAATGAATATGTAGGTGATCCAGATGAAGGTGTCGAGTTCATAGATCATCCAGAGCAGTTTGTAGATGATGCCGAATGAATGGATCAGTATGAAATCGATCACACTGAATTAGATCGTGCTCAAATTGAAGAGTTTCCTCCTATTATTGATTGATCATGGGTTGGGCGTGTGTTCCGTGAAAAATCAAGTTTATTGCATACTCTTGAGGAATGTCACATTTCTCACAACGTGCAAATGAAAGTGTTAAAGTCGACCACAAAAGCTTATACAGTGAGATGCATGGTTGACTCGTGTCCTTGGAGATTACATGGTTCGATACCAAAGGAATTGAATTATTTTAGAGTCAAAACATATGCCGGGCAGCATACTTGTTTACTTCCGGTGCTGAACACTGCCCATAGAAATTGTACTTCATCTCTTATATGTAGACACATTCTTCCATCATTGAAAGTCGAACTTTTTTTACGCTGGTGGAAATACAAGAAAAAATGCATTCCGATTTATCATTCTGACGTTCCCTCGACATCAGACGTCCTTCATTTCGATTTCCAGTCAGCATCACTTACTTCATATGATGTCCCATCTACATCCGAGATACATCAGTTTGATACTTCATTTGCGCCGATCCCTCCATCGGATGTTCCATCCACATTAGATGTTAGTCCAGTTGGTGTTACATATCGATGGAGGCGACGGCGCCACGATCATATTACTACTGAGCCTGTACCTGAGATGCAAGAGGGATGCAGTCATCAGTGCTTGACACGCAGAGGACGAATGTACTTGTCGAGGGCGTATCCATCGAGCATATTGATGAGATACATGGCATCGAGCCTGTATAGCCAAAAATGGAGGATGATGATGATGTGCCTATTCAAGCACTGGCTCGGCAGGGCGGACGCGGACGCGGACGCGGAGGTAGAGGCAGACGAAAACGTGGACGGTCGTGAGGGCGTGGAGAGTAATTGATTTTGTTAGGGCATCTTGGTATTTTCATACTTATTTCATTTGTTGCATACTATTATTTTCATTATTTTATAATTCGAACATTTATAATTGATGTTGAGGATATTTAGAGCATTTGATATTGTGATTGATTAATATTTTTGTTCTTGTGATGTGATTGATATATTCCTTATTGTGATGCTGTAATTGATTTGTATGAATGCCAAATGTTGTGATTGAATTGTATGAATGTCAAATATTGTGATTGAATTGTATGAAAATTGTATTGAATTATATGCATGTCAAATATTGTAATTGAAATGTATGAAAATTGTATTTATGATTTTTTTTATATAAGTGTTAATTGGCAGGGGGAAAAAATCATGAAAGCGGTGAATCATTCGCCGTTTTTAAAAGCGGTGAATTATTCGTCGCTTTTAAAAACGGTGAATGATTCACCGCTTTCATGGGATTATAAATCCTGTGAATGCGGTGAACTATTCATCGCTTTCCAAAAAAGCGGTGAATGGTTTACGGTATTTAAGATCCCTAACGTAAGCAGGCTTATTTTTACAAATATTTTTTTAGAAAATTATTTTTTATAAAAAGGATAGGTAATAAGATTAGATTTGTAAATAATCCTGTAGACGGCTGAAAATATCTTGAAATTTAATTGTACGGATTGATCGTGACCTACATCACAGAGTCATTGGTCAATAATAGTTCAGGTAGCCACTCGTGCTTAATTTTTCTTCCAAGAAAAAGACTATTTAGCTGTTACGTTATTATTGGCTGATAATGAAACTCACGTGATGTAGACATTATATATTAAAATATTACATATTAATCACTTTAATTTTTTTTTTTTTTTTTATACTGCCGAATTAAAATATATCAATGATGGTAACTAAGAAACGATGTATAAAAATATTCATTAAAAAATAATATAATAATAATTTTTTACCGTAATTTGGCTCAGAGCGAAAAATAACTCCATAGAAAATTATATTAAAAAAAAAAAAAAAATTAGAGTTAAAAGTTAACATTGGAGATAGAAAGAAGGAGAGTGAACTGAGCTATACTGTGAATTTGGTGGAGCAGATGCTTTCGTTTATATATATATATATATATATATATATATATATATATATATATATATATATATATATATATATATATATTTTCAAATATATTATATTTGATTTAAAAAAAAATAAATTATAAATTTAATTCCATCATTTAGATTTTTATTACTATTCCATTATTTTTTTATAATTTATATTAAAAAAATTATAAAAAATAAAAAAAAAATATATTTTTTATAAAATAAGTAAGAATAATTTGGTTATATCGCATTCTCCATTAACGCTATAATTTTTTAAAAATATTTCTAAAACTTTAAGATAGTAAAAAGAAAATTTTTAAAAAATAAAAAAATTAAAATTTACTGAAGATTTTTTTATTTTTATTTTTTAGCTTTTAAATTATCTATATTAGATAGTGCAAATTAATTTCATGAATAATTAGTGGTGGAATCATTCTTAAAGAAGCGTTTTTCTATTCTTTCAATAGTAATTTTTTTTTTGCAGAAATTAACTTGGTTAGACAAATTTTTAAATTTATTAAATATAAATCAGCCAATTATTTATTTTTTAAAATTTTCATTTTTATTATTTAATTTAAATTATTTAATAATATTTATATTTTAAATTTTGGATGTATAGTTTAATTTTACAAGTTTGACTAATATATTTATACATAATTTAGATGTCTATTGTTTTAACACAGTAAATAATAAGTCTAAATTTTATATCAAAAAAATTCATCAAATTATTTATATAGAATAAATAAAAAATATTAAAATTAAAATTTTCAAAAATTAAGTAGGTAGATCAAAATGGTCTGTAATAGATAGTGTACATTTATTTCCCACCAAACATAAATAAATTAGTTCCCTGCACCAAGTGCATCACTCGTGCACCACAGAACCAATCCTTTATTTTATTTTATTTTTAAAAATAAAACAATACTTTGCGTATAAATAAATTTATAATATTTCATAAACTATATATTTTTATTAATTAAATATCTTTATATATACTAATTTATAAAATATTATATATATATATATATATATATATATATATATATATATATATATATATATATATATATATATATAGAGTTAGGCTGGAATACTATTAATACTATCAAGTTATTGGTGCTATTAAGTTTTTAATTCTTGAATTAAAAGATGTCAACGGGTGGGACGAATTTTCAAAAATAAGTAAAGATAGAATTTTTTTTTTTTTAAAATTTTTATTTTTGTAATCCTCTCACACTATGAGCTCAAACTTTATTTTGATATAATTCAAATTCAAATTTACTCTTCGAATTTTAATAAATTATAATTTTAGATTTTTTTAAAAAAATATTATAATCGAATCTCACAATTTAATATTTTAAAATAAATATTAATAAATTATTAAAATCAAAGTAATAATTTGAGTTAGAAATTTTAACTCATCAGAGCCCCTCCTAGTTTAGGATCAAAACTGTAATGTACCTTTTTTTTTTTTTTTTTTTTTTTTTAATTTTTCCAACATCCTGGGCATGGGCATAGCCGCTCGTACACTTGTGAATCAAATCGCATTCAGATGGGTGATGTGATTTTCAACGGGCCCCACCACGGCAGAAACGCCTACATTATCTGGTCATTTGAGGAAGAGCAAGAGAGGTAGCGAGATGTGAAACATGGCTTTGGCCATTGTAGCTGAGTCCGCGGCGTCGGTGGTAATCGAAAAGCTGATCAGCACGGCCGTATCCTTCATCGGGGAGAGCAGCAGCCCTGGGCCGAGCGCCATGCGGGAGGAGATCCAGAGGCTTCAGCAGGCTTATCTGCGGATTCGAATGATCTTGGATGCCGTCGAGCGGGGGCAGACTGTCAGCACGGAGGAAAACGAGGTGCTGGACTGCTGGCTGTGGCAACTCAGAGACGCTGTCGATCAGGCGGAGGACGTGCTCGATGAGATGGAGTACTACGAGCTGGAGAAGGCAGTGCAAGCTGGAGATAACAAGGTACAACAAGGTACTGCACTCAACTTTAAAAGGAAGTTTGTTGATTTTGCTAACAATATCTTCCGAAACGACACCTTGAAGAGGTTGAGGGAGGCTGTGAAGGAGTTAGATAATGTTGCTGCTAGTAGTGAAGCTTTACTTCAGCTTGTTTCGCGGCTGTACAATTCTGATGCTAAGCGTCAGCAGGAAATTGAGATACGAAATGCCCGCGAGACTAGCTCCTTTTTAACTGAGGATACGATTTGCGGTCGAGGAACTGAGAGGGAAAGGATAGTTGAATGGTTAACAAAACCGACAGCCGATGAGCCGGAGAATTCTTCTGCAACTGTCGGAAATGTCTCTGCTTTTGCGATCGTGGGTATGGGTGGGTTGGGAAAAACTACTCTCGCGCAGTTCATCTACCACGAAGAAAAAGTGCGGCGGTGCTTCGACTTGGTTATGTGGGTGTGTGTTTCCGATCGATTTGATGCGGCTATGCTGACAAGAAAGATCTTGGAAGCGGCAAAGGTTAGGGATAGCTTTGGCGACAAGAGCCTTAATACGATTCAAGAGATTCTTAAAGAGAAGCTGATCTCCAAGAAGTTTCTTCTCGTACTGGATGATGTTTGGAATGATGATAAAAAACTCGAATGGAATAAATTGATGGGTCCTTTAAAATTTGGACGAAAAGGAAGCAAGATTCTGGTGACAACTCGAATGGATTCGGTGGTGGACACGGTAGCGAGTGTTCTGCAATGTGAAAAAGAATCTTTAAAATTGAGTGGCTTAAAAGAAGATGATTTTATACATCTTTTCAATAAGCATGCATTTGCCGGATCGAATATTAACAATCATAGAAACTTAAAATTGATTGGTGAGCAAATAGCAAAGAAGCTTGGGGGATGTCCATTGGCAGCAAAAATTTTGGGCGGATGCTTGAACTCTTGCATGGATGAAAAATACTGGAAAAAAATTTTGAATGAAAATTTTCTGAATTTGCAAGAAAGTGAGGACAACATTAAGATGATTCTAAAATTAAGCTATCAACGTCTGTCGGCAAGCTTGCAAATTTGCTTTCGATACTGCAGTATATTTCCTAAGGATCATGAGTTTGAAAAGAATGAGCTTATCCATATGTGGATAGGTTCTGGGTTAATCAAGAAACCAATACATGAAAAACGAAGCTTAGAGGATATCGGAGAGGAGTATTTAAACCATTTGGCAAGAAAATCCCTTTTTGATATCAAAATAAAAGGCCATATACAATGTTGTGTCATGCATGATCTGTTGCATGATCTAGCTCAATTTGTCTCTTCAGGGGAATGTTTGGGAATCGAAGGTGATGGTTCCGGAGATATTCCCAAAACGATCCGCCACATATATGTCAACAGGGTAAACCCTCATATGATCTCCCATCTCAAAAACTTACGCACCCTTATTATTCATGTAAACAAGGATTACGATGTAGTAGTGCTTAATGAGGTTCTAAAAAGGTTAAAAAGCTTACGCTTACTACGAGCGACTGCAGGTAACTATAAGCTTCTGGATGAAGTTGGCAACCTCATTCACCTCCGCTACCTCTCCCTCTCTCTCTCAACATGGACTACTGAAGAAAATGAGAGATCTTTTCCAATTCAATATGCGTTTAGACTCCATCATCTGGAAGTAATGAAGCTCCAAACAACGATAACTGATATAGATGATTTGACACCGGATGGAATGAGCAACCTAGTTAGATTGAGGCTGCTAAATACTCCTTATTATATAAGGGACAAGATTCCTTGGATTGGCAAATTAACATCACTTGAGGAATTAGATTATTTCCGTGTCCGTGAGGAGTGTGGCTATAAGATAGGTCAATTAAAAAACCTGCAAAACCTTCAAAAACTAGCCATTGGAGGTCTGGAAAATGTAAGGAGTTCCGAAGAAGCTGCGGAGGCCAACTTGATTGAGAAAAAAAATCTTGATAAATTGTCACTCATTTGGTCTACGAATCGCTCTGGTGGTCTAGAGGTAGATGAGCCACTTCTTGATAACTTAAGACCACATACCGATGTCAAGGAACTAGAAATTGGAGGATACGCTGGAGTTAGATCTCCATATTGGATGACGGTGACATCTTTTTCTAATATAACCTCTATCAAACTACGGAACTGTGAGAGATGGGAGAACCTCCCACCTTTTGGGCAACTTCCTTTGCTCAAGTTTCTTCATATAACACACATGCGGGCTGTAAAGAAATTATGGTGTTCAGGAAGTGTTGGTGGTTGCGCCTTTCCATCACTACTGGAGCTACGATTGCATGACATGCCAGACTTGGAGTTGTTTGAAGGCGAGCACATGTTTCCTCTGCTTAATGAATTGCATATTAGATCCTGTCCTTGCTTGAAGGGTTTGCCTGCATTGCCTGTTACTCTCAATCAGCTGCAGATTTTGAGAGTCGGATTGACTTCTCTTCCCATGATGCAACAAGATTGCAGTAGCGGCGAAGGACGAGCATCATGCTCATCATCACATCCGGCACTTTCTAAACTAATAATATGTGAGTGCCCAAACCTCACATCTCTAGATGGATTCATGTCGCAGCAACAATATTTTCCAGCCTTGACAAATTTATCTATTGAAAAATGTGAAAATCTAAGGCGTTTGCCGGGAAAAATCTTCCAAAAACTTCCCTCCCTGAAGGATTTGATTATAGAAATGTGCCCCAATCTCACGACGCACGGGATTCTAGACAAACGATTGCCCGAGAAGCTTACAACTCTCACTCTTGTATCAAACGGCGATCTCAATTTGCCGCTACTCGAGTCATTGCCGATATCGACCTCTCTAGACTACTTGAAGATTGATGGTTGTGCAAGCATGACATCCCTTCCTCCGGCAGAAGTTTTTCCAATGTTGTCGAAAATCGAAATCTGGAATTGTAAAGAGCTGTCATCATTGGATGGACTACAATCTCTCCCTTCGCTCAAATTGTTGTCCATTGGAGGATGCGACAAGCTCATCAAACATTCCTTGTTGCAACCACCAATAGGCCTCCTCACTAGTACCAGCCACACAGATATGGTGCTTCGTGATCTTAGAATCGACCGGGAAGCTCTGTTGCGCGTTGAACCATTGAGAAACCTCCACTCAGTTAGCTCGCTCAGTATAAGTGATGGTACCGAACTCACATCCCTTGACGCGCAATGGCTGTTGCAAAACCGAAACTCCCTTGAAAGGTTAGGAATATGTAAGGCCTCGTCTCTTGAATCCTTACCACCCATTATGATAAATCTTCGAACCCTGCGTGTTATGGAAATATTAGATGCTCCTTTGCTTCAGATGATTCCAGAACTGCCCGCCTCAATGAAATCTCTAACGATTAGCGGCTGTCACACCAAATTGAAGGCGTACATAGAAGGCTCTGGAAAATTCGCCAATATTCCTTATGTGGAGGTTACTGAAGAATATTTGGTATGTTTTATCTCTTTACTATTTCCAACTCTCTTAAATGAAACATTTTCTTCTCAATATTATATCTAACTCTCAATATTATATATATAGAGTCCGGCTACTATGCTATCGATAGCACCAAACATTTGATGCTATCAAGTTTTCTACCCTTAGATCAACCCCTTTGATCATTTTCACCCGTTAGATTTACTATTTTCCCAACCACCATTAAACCCAAAGGGCCTACTATTATCTCAACCACACATCTTTTAATTCAAGAGTTAAAAACTTAACGGCACCAATGATTTGGTGCTATTAATAGCATTCCAGCCTAGCTCTCTCTCTCTCTCTCTCTCTCTATAAAGTATATATAGATATAGATATAGAAGTATAGATAGATTTTAAGCTGGGTAATGTTTCCTTGTTAGATCTATTGACTTTATTTTACTAGTTTTAGCGTTACTACTATAGTTTCTTTCCTCTCAACCATAATCGACAGTGAAGTGCAGATTTTCACTAGTATAGCATGACATGAATCTTATATCTCTTGCCTTTTACTACGCTAGGAAAAATAAATGGGGATAGCCTCAGATATAAAGCATTTTGGTTAGGCCCATAAACTTATTTTGTTGGTTGATACTTTATATCTGTCTTTTATGTTTTGAGTTAATTTAAGTTAAATAAACTGGTATGTTTATTAAACTAATTAATAAATCCATTGGTTTCGTGAGCCAAAGAGTGAATAGAGCAAGGAACATCATCAAATAGAATGTAGGGAGTACTATGGGATTTGAAGATTAACGGCGAGTTTGGATAAACGAGAAAGTGACACTTTGATCAATGATATTAGAAGTTGGATTGTTGGATTAGTTAAATTTTCTCCTAATTTTTTTTTTTTTGAAAAAGAGGGTTGGTTGAATCATTCAGTACTTCGCATTTTTTTATCTAATTATTTAGTGCTTTTGCATAAATCATAAAGTTAATTTGTATTATATAGCGTTGTCATTTCATTGTACAAATTTATTATCTTTTTTCTCTCTTTTTTTTTTTTTTCTTTTCTGCATGTGGACTCGTATTAAGTTGCTTTATAAGTGCCTGATCTTATGCTCCCGTATAAGTTGCATGCGTTTTTTTTTTTTTCCCAAAATAGGTAGTTGTGTAGACCGCTGTACAATATATATGTTTGAAATTCTAAAAAAGTTTATTTTTTTAGATTGAGATACCTTTAAGCTAAGAAAATTTTATACAACCCTTAATTTTATGGAATGCATGATTGATATGCTTATGTTTTAATGACAGCTTGAGCTTAACTTGCCTTCAAATTAGGAACCCGATCAAAATTATAATCAAGCGGAGCTCAAATCACAAATTTAGACTCAAAATTAATTTTGAACCAAGTTTGAACAGTGGTGGACTCAATCAAGCTTGGTTCAATTAGATCCCTGGACTCTACGACTACAACATTTGTTGTAATTTACATACAAGTTTTCTTAAGATGCTTGTTATTTGGTTTCTCATCAATTGGAAATGATGAGTGTTTTTGTTTCTTTCGTGTTTGAATTAACTACATCATTCCTTTACTGAGAGAAGGGTTTTTTTTTTTTTTTTGGTTTGAGAGAGAGAGAGAGAGAGAAAGATAGCACGCTATCTGTAAGAAATAAACTTAGTTGCTTCGTTTATTTTTTTAAGAAATAAATTTAGCTGAAAAATGTGAAGCAACTAGGTTTCGAACTTAGAACCTCGGGTATCAACTACCAAGCCCTTTGCCACTTGCGCTAGGGACGGTCGGTATAATGCGCTATTTCAAACAAGTTGCTTGGTATCTACTGAAGGATAGTGCTATTCAGAATTATGGAACACAATTGGAACGTGATCTTACTTTATCTTTGAATCTATGAAAACTTGCTTCTAAATAGGATTACACTGTAGACAATTCAATATGTCTATTAATCCTCTGTTGTTTACTTTCAATATAATGTAATTTACTATCATTTATTGCAGACACTTTTAGACCTTGCTTGGCAAATGACTTTATCTTGATCGACAATAACACCAAAGTAAACAGTGGAGTAGAAGATCAAGAAGCAGAAGATTGTCTTTGCAAAGCACACTCGAAGAGCAACTTAAATCTTTTCTTATATTGTTGGGACCAATGATCTAAGTGAATTCACACTTTGTATATGTCGTTGATGCCGCTGATTGCAGAACAGAAAATATGAATTTCTACTTCGACAAGTTCACCTTTAAGGTAGTAACTGCTTGGTGAATTTCAGAGTAGTTCATTAGTATGTTTTTTATATTTATTTTCTCTCAAGTTTCTTTACTATGATATTCCGAAACTTTGTTTGATAGCAGATTTATTTGCTTGCTTTCTTCTGCAGTTGGCTTTAGTGGACGAAGCATGAAGAAGCTCATTTTGTACCGATTCGAGCTATTTATACCGTTATTTGTTCGCGCTTGTTGTTGCTAGTGTAATAGCTGTACTACCAAAGAATAGTGGGAGTGATTTGTATGTTGTAATACAACACAGAAAAACTGAATAATAAAGACTGATGTTTCCAAATGAAGTTGTGTTGTCTTGTAAATTTAGTCATTTTGATTTACAATAAAGGTAAAATTGAGATTTTTTTCCCCTTTTCTCTTACTGTCAATTGAGCTCATTGTTTGCAAACATCTCATGTCCTGCTCGAAACTTAGCAAGATGTCACAGACTTATACTTTTGACCTACAAAAATCAGTGCGTACTCATCAGATTTCTAATGGTCCACATACTTAAAGGTAGGCACTGTAAGAAATTATCCGGCGCAGAGAATAAAATGCAGCGAAAAAATTAGCATATTATTTTAAAACAAATTCATATCATATATGAAAAGTAAAATAAAATTAATCTAGTGCCGGTGGATCATTCTCATGTTATAATATAAAATAAGTTAAACTAAACAGATCTCATATTTATTTTATATTACCTTGAACCAGTTAAGGCCTCTTGATCTACTGAACGGTTGAAAACTGGATATGATGAATCGTGATTTCAACGTAGCCGCGCACGTGCCCGGCCTCTGTGAGTATCCACACATAATTGGTATAGATCCAACACCTTCCGTCGCACGGAACAGATGAGTCGCAGACTATAAGAACGGTGCTAGCAGTCCCTTTGATGTCTGCGTTACTTTTGATGAAACACTCTGAACTTCACGAAAAATCATATGGAGAGAGAATAACTTAACGTGAATTACTCTCACGTTCCGCGACCAACTTAATTAATTTCCACTTTTTCCTTCTCATGCACTAAATCTTATAATTAGTTACAAAGAAAGATCCATTTAAATTAAATTTTAAGATAAAATCTAGTAACTAATTAAATCTTAAGATAAAATCTAGTAACTAATTAAATCTTAAAATTAGTTACAAAAAAAAAGAAGAAAAATCTCAGGATACTTATCAAATATATTTAAACCTTATCTCTCTCTTTAATTTAACCGGATCATATGCATTAAATTATAATTAAATATTCATATTTAAATCTAATCTAATTAGAATATTATCTCATAAGAATTTATGAATATTTAATTACTCTCTAATCAAATTAGAAATTAAATCTTTCGTATAATTTCTCATCATAATCACTAAACTATTTAGTGTATTAGACAAACCTTTTATTTTGGATTACACAATTTCTATTGTGTGTGATCTCATAGGTCCATTACCATTTGGCAGGAGTCCAATATCAAACTCTTTAACATTAAATTAGAACTCTTCTAATTGATGAAAATAATTTATTTTAAATTATTTTTACTTCTCTCACTGTCCGTGAGTGGCACCTAGCAGTATATCACGACAATCCAAAATGGTGATGAAAACTGAACCTTTCCGCTTACCGTTACAGTATGATAAATTGCTTTCAACACACAACGTCCCGATCGAACCGAAAACATGGTTCGGTCATTGACTAGGATATCTAAATCGACTCAATATGGTAACTCAGTTGGAAACCCCTTTCCATACCATGTACCCTGGCCAGGGATTTTCGAGTTGAATTTGACAATCTACATAGGATGTTCTCTCTCAACATTGAGAGTGTTGAATTCCTTATTGTACACTCATATGCTTCCCCATATAAACTACTACAGCCAACCAATACCAGACGTAGACCATTGATTAAAGTCTAAGTATTAGTACAGTCAAACGATAGCAATCTATATGTGAAGCAACCATGACGCCTCATGTCCAAGGAGTACTTCACACATCGATAGAAAAGAACTAGTCACTGACGAAAATAGAACCATGTGACTGTTCAACTAAATGGTCACGCTCAGTGTACTTATTCTCTAACAAGCACCTGTATGCTTACTTTAGTGTCCCCACACTAGTGACTTGAGATTCGTCACCTCAACTTAGAAGTATAGCATACACCGGCCTATTCGGAAATATCATCGTCCTTATGATATTCCTATGGCTAGGAGCATTTAAGAATCTTGTACAAAGAAATATATATATATCTCAAATTATTAACTTTTAAGAATATATTTTCTTAACAAAGATTCAATGGACGATTCATGTAAACATATTGCTAACAATAAACATGAATAAAACTTGCCCTTCATTAATTAAAGAAAAATACAAAAAAAATATCGATAAGCCTATGTTATCGATTGGCTTTAGGGTATATTACTAATAGGCACATTCCAAAATCTTTGGTGGAAATAAGAGACCTCTGGGAGCTTCCGTATGTGAATCGCGCCTAAGCAACTTCAGCAAAAAAACCTTTTCAAGGTCGTAGTTTGTTGGTGGCTGATCTGGCGAGATAGAGATAGAAACAACCAAATTTTTAGGAACCAAGCTTCAGATTCCCAAATTTTAGTTAGACGAATTCAGAATATGAAAAAGACGTGGGCTGAGTTATGCAGCTGTAAAAGATGTTTGTTTGTTTTTTTATTGTCTTTAACTTTGCTGAGGGCGAGTTGCCTTAACACTTATAGCTAAATTTATTTTCTATATGAATAAAGCGAGTAGCGTGTTATATTTCTCTTAAAAAAATAATAATAATTGAGACCATCAAAGCTAAGGATGTCAACAGGCCGGATTCGGGGTGGAATTTTAAAAATCCGAACCCGAACCCGAACTCGACTACCAAACCCGAACCCGAATCCGACGAATTTTAAAAATTCACATCCAAATCTGAACCCGACCAAAAATTCAAAATTCGAACCCAAAAATTCAAACCCGAAATAATTTTTTTTTTCATTTTTTTATAATATTTCAAAATATATTATATTAAATTTAAACTTTTAAAATATAAATTTAAATATAATATCAAATATTTATATACATATATATTATATAACGTAAAATCAATTCGGGTTCAGATCGGATTCGGGTTCGAGTCGGGTACAATCAAAATTCATATCCAAATCCAAATCCGTCGGATTTTTATTTTTTATACCCATATATGAATTTATATCTGTTTAATATCGAATAAATCCATCCCGTTCGGATTCGGGTTCGGATAAAATTTCGGGTATCCGTACCCATTGACATCCCTAATCAAAGCAAACCAAAGTACTTAGCTACAAAGAATTTTTAATGTTAAAACATAAATTTCTCTGTAATTTTTGTAGATCAACCATAGTTTACAATACCTGAGAAATCTTTCCTAGTTTCAATAATAGATCCATAGCTGCTAAAGAGATTGTAAACACTTATTATAATTCAACACTTCAGAAATTAGCTATATAGGTAAACACTTTTGTAATTCGCCTCTTTATTACGTTTTTCTACAAACTTGAGATTAAAAGTATGCCATTAAATAAAATTTTATAATTGTTGTTGCTATTTGCATACAAAAGGAACATTTTTTCAAAAAAAAAAAAAAAAAAAAAAAAAAAATCCAACAAAGTTTCAATTTTCTAAGCAAAAGCAATCATTGATGCCAAACATACCACGAAGCATTACGCAACAAGATGGCAATCTCATCAACAACAAAAAAAGATAAAAAAAAGAAAAAAAAAGAAAAATTGGAAAGAAAAGAAACCAAACATATGCTATATTCAGAGCCGTTAGCAACGAGCATATAAACTTAATAAAATCTAAAATAATTATCACATAAAAGTAGATATCAAATGCGTATTTACGTGAAATTTTTTTTTGCAGAAAAAAAAACTAAACCTATGTGCAATTTTTTTTGCAGAGTAAAACCTGAAGCGAAAGAAGAAGATTTTACTATACGAAAAAAGGAAATATAAAAAATGTTCTTAATGATTCAATCACTCGATCTCTCTACGGAAAAAAAAAAAAAGAGATTAAAATATTTTTAACTGATTTTTCTTATCGGGCCGATCCGCTTCCGTCACATACATTTAATTTTTTTTTTTCAAATATTTATCAAATTTTATTATCGCATCGCGAAGCCATCCACGAATCAAAAACATAAAATCAAAATAATTTTTAATTTTAAAGCCACATCAAACAAGAGGCACATATTGTAAACAGAGAAATATCAGGAGAAACTTAATACCAGGACAAATCAGATTAAATTCAAAGGAGATAACGTGTACTATAAGAAATATCAATATCAACAATAAAGAGTACAGTAAAGTCCATTATAATGATTCCGATGACTTGGCAACATAAGATAACGATATTTTCATAAAAAACTGCATCTTTCCAGGGGTATTTTTGAAAATTCAGATTTTACTGTAGCACTGAAGCCAAACCATGCTTCTGGAACCCCCTCCATCCTGCTCGTCGTTCAAAGGATTGGGATCTGCTGCTTCTAATGGTAGTTTCTCTACTCTCTCTCTCTCTCTCTCTCTCTCTCTCGCTAATGTGCTTGTTAGGCTCAACCCTAACGGGGATAATTGGGCGTAGGACCTCGAAAACCCTAGAGATCGAGGGGGGGACGAAGGATCGGCGAATTGGGTCTCCTTTGCTCTCAATTTGGGATTAGTTGAGGGAGTCGATAGTCATTTTTCCATCAAAAACATCATTTTCCAAGAGTAGCGTAATGGTATAATTTTCCTTCTTTTTTTTTTAAAAAAAAAAAATATAGTGCTACCAGTAGATATATATAGGCATATTACTTACACTTTTGATCCTCACACTATGTGTCGCGTGTTACTTTAAACCTCAAACTTTAATTCGATATACTTCTGACTCAAGCTATATGAGCGTGACACTTTATTCCTCAAATTTTAATTTTAATTAATTATAAGTTTTGGCTTGACGTATACGTGGCATTTTTACTCAAATTTTTTGAATTATTGTAATTAAGCCTCACAATCTAATATTATTTTGAGGACAAAAATATCACATAATTCCTAAATAGAGTTCAAAATTACAATTAATTAAAGTGTGAAGACTAAAAGTATCATACTCTTCATAATTCGAATCAATGAAATAGAGTGTGAGAACTAAAGTATCACTCTACTCATAGTTTTAGGATAAAAAGTGTAATTTACCTTTTTTTTTTAATTTATTTTTATTTTTCCGACATCTTGTGCGTAGGCACTGCCTACACCACCATCACCATGTAAGCCCCTTTCACACTACTGAATCAAATCTCGCATTCAGATGGTGATATGATTTTGAACGGGCCCAACATGGTGGAAATGCTACTTAATTTGTGTAGCTGAGAAGGTCAGCAGAAACTCCTGCATTATTGGCTGTTGAATATTGTTGGTTCAATCCTTTCGGCCATTAATTGTGTTCATCTGATCATTTGAGGAAGAGCTAGATCAGAGAGCTAGCTATATGTGAAACATGGCTTTGGCCTTTGTAGCTGAGTCCGCGGCATCGGTGGTAATCGAAAAGCTGATCAGCACGGCCGTATCCTTCATCGGGGAGAGCGGCGCCGGGCTGAGCGCCATGCAGGAGGAGATCCAGAGGCTTCAGCAGGCTTATCTGCGGATTCGAATGATCTTGGATGCCGTCGAGCGGGGGCAGACTGTCATCACGGAGCAAAACGAGGTGCTGGACTGCTGGCTGTGGCAACTCAGAGACGCTGTCGATCAGGCGGAGGACGTGCTCGATGAGATGGAGTACTATGAGCTGGAGAAGGCAGTGCAAGCTGGAGATAACAAGGTACAACAAGGTACTGCACTCAACTTTAAAAGGAAGTTTGTTGATTTTGCTAACAATATCTTCGGAAATGACACCTTGAAGAGGTTGAGGGAGGCTGTGAAGGAGTTAGATAATGTTGCTGCTAGTAGTGAAACTTTACTTCAGCTTGTTTCGCAGCTGTACAATTCTGATGCTAAGCGTGAACAGGAAATTGAGATACGAAATGCCCGTGAGACTAGCTCCTTTTTAACTGAGGATACAATTTTCGGTCGAGACATGGAGAGAAAAAGGATAGTTGAATGGTTAACAAAACCAACAACCGATGAGCCGGAGAATTCTTCTGTAACAGTCAGAAATGTCTCTGCTTTTGCGATCCTTGGTATGGGTGGGTTGGGAAAAACTACTCTCGCGCAGTTAATTTACCACGATGAAAAAGTACGGCGGTGCTTCGACTTGGTTATGTGGGTGTGTGTTTCCGATCGATTTGATGTGGCTATGCTGACAAGAAAGATCTTGGAAGCAGCAAAGGTTTGGGATAGTCTTGGCGACAAGAGCCTTAATACAATTCAAGAGATTCTTAAAGAGAAGCTGATCTCCAAGAAGTTTCTTCTTGTACTGGATGATGTTTGGAATGATGATAAAAAACTCGAATGGAATAAATTGATGGGTCCTTTAAAATTTGGACGAAAAGGAAGCAAGATTCTGTTGACAACTCGAATGGATTCGGTGGTGGGCACGGTATCGAGTGTTCTGCAATGTGAAAAAGAATCTTTAAAATTGAGTGGCTTAAAAGAAGATGATTTTATGCATCTTTTTAATAAGCATGCATTTGCCGGATCGAATATGGATAACCATAGAAACTTAAAATTGATTGGTGAGCAAATAGCAAAGAAGCTTGGGGGATGTCCATTGGCAGCAAAAATTTTGGGCGGATGTTTGAACTCTTGCATGGATGAAAAATACTGGGAAAAAATTTTGAATGAAAATTTTCTAAATTTGCAAGAAAGTGAGGACAACATTAAGATGATTCTAAAATTAAGCTATCATCGTCTGCCGGCAAGCTTGCAAATTTGCTTTCGATACTGCAGTATATTTCCTAAGGATCATGAGTTTGAAAAGAATGAGCTTATCCATATGTGGATAGGTTCTGGGTTAATCAAGAGACCAATACATGAAAAACGAAGCTTAGAGGATATCGGAGAGGAGTATTTAAACAATCTGGCAAGAAAATCCCTTTTTGATGTCAAAATGAAAGGCCATATACAATGTTGTGTCATGCATGATCTGTTGCATGATCTAGCTCAATTTGTCTCTTCAGGGGAATGTTTGGGAATCGAAGGTGATGGTTCCGGAGAGATTCCCAAAACGATCCGCCACATATATGTCAACAGGGTAAGCCCTCATATGATCTCCCATCTCAAAAACTTACGCAGCCTTATTATTCATGTAAACAAGGATTACAATGTAGTAGTTTTTAATGAGGTTCTAAAAAGGTTAAAAAGCTTACGCTTACTACGAGCGACTGCAGGTAACTATAAGCTTCTGGATGAAGTTGGCAACCTCATTCACCTCCGCTACCTCTCCCTCTCTCTCTCAACATGGACTACTGAAGAAAATGTTAGATCTTTTCCAATTCAATATGCATTTAGACTCCATCACCTGGAAGTAATGAAGCTCCAAACAACAATAATTGAAATAGATGGTTTGACACCAGATGGAATGAGCAATCTACTTAAATTGAGGCTGCTAAATTATCCTTATTATATAAGGGAGAACATTCCTTGGATTGGCAAACTAACATCACTTCAGGAGTTAGGTCATTTCCATGTCCGTGAAAAGTGTGGCTATAAGATAGATCAATTAAAAAACCTGCAAAACCTTCAAAAACTAGGCATTTGGAGTCTGGAAAATGTAAGCAGTTCCAAAGAGGCGGCGGATGCCAACTTGATTGAGAAAAAAAGTCTTGATAAATTGTCACTCTTTTGGTCTACGAATCGCTCTGGTGGTCTAGAGGTAGATGAGCCACTTCTTGATAATTTAAGACCACATACCGATCTAAAGGAACTAGAAATTGGAGGATACGCTGGAGTTAGATCTCCATATTGGATGACGGTGACATCTCTTTCTAATATAACCTCTATCAAACTACGGAACTGTGAGAGATGGGAGAACCTCCCACCTTTTGGGCAACTTCCTTTGCTCAAGTTTCTTCATATAACACACATGCGGGCTGTAAAGAAATTATGGTGTTCAGGAGGTGTTGGTGGTTGCGCCTTTCCATCACTACAGGAGCTACGATTGCATGACATGCCAGACTTGGAGTTGTTTGAAGGCGAGCACATGTTTCCTCTGCTTAATGAATTGCATATTAGATCCTGTCCTTGCTTGAAGCGTTTGCCTGCATTGCCTCTTACTCTCAATCAGCTGCAGATTTGGAGAGTCGGATTGACTTCTCTTCCGAAGATGCAACAAGATTGCAGTAGCGGCGAAGGACGAGCATCATGCTCATCATCACATCCGGCACTTTCTGAACTAATAATTTGTGAGTGCCCAAACCTCACATCTCTGGATGGATTCATGTCGCAGCAACAATATTTTCCAGCCTTAGCAATTTTATCTATTGAAAAATGTGAAAATCTAAGGCGTTTGCCGGGAATATTCTTCCAAAAGCTTCCCTCCCTGAAGGATTTGATTATAGAAATGTGCCCCAATCTCACGACGCATGGGATTCTAGATAAACGATTGCCCGAGAAGCTTACAACTCTCACTCTAAAATCAAACGGGGATCTCAATTTGTCGCTACTCGAGTCATTGCCGATATCGACCTCTCTAGACTACTTGAAGATTGATGGTTGTGCAAGCATGACATCCCTTCCTCCGGCGGAAGTTTTTCCAATGTTGTCGAAAATCGAAATCTGGAATTGTAAAGAGCTGTCATCATTGGATGGGCTACAAGCTCTCCCCTCGCTCAAATTGTTGTACATTGGAGGATGCGACAAGCTGTTCGAACTTTCACTGTTGCAACCACCAATAGGCCTCCTCACTAGTACCAGCCACACAGATATGGTGCTTCGTGATCTTAGAATCGACCAGGAAGCTCTGTTGCGCGTCGAGCCATTGAGAAACCTCCACTCTGTTCGCTCGCTCATTATAAGTGATGGTACCGAACTCACATCCCTCGACGAGCAATGGCTGTTGCAAAACCGAAACTGCCTTGAATACTTACGAATATGTAAGGCCTCATCTCTTGAATCTTTACCACCCAGTATGATAAATCTTCGATCCCTGCGTGAGTTGCAAATAGATGATGCTCCTTTGCTTCAATCGATTCCAGAACTGCCCGCCTCAATGAAATCTCTAATAATTACCAGCTGTCACACCAAATTGAAGGAGTACATAGAAGGCTCTGGAAAATTCGCCAATATTCCTAATGTGGAGGTTACTGAAGAATATTTGGTATGCTTTATCTCTTTACTATCTCTAGCTCTCTTAAATGAAACATTTTCTTCTTAATATTATTTGCATTTTAGGCTTCTCAATTAGGGTGGCAATCTAGCTCGCTCTTCGCGAGCCAGCTCGTGTTCGGCTCGAGATCAAATCGCTCGTTTAGTAAACGAGCCGGACACGAGATGAATGTTTCAACTCGTTTAATAAACGTGATGAACACGAGCTGGGGTCAGCTCGCTCGTGTTCGACTCGATAACAGCTCGAATACATATATATATATATATATATATATATATATATATATATATATACATATATATATATATATACATATACATATATATATATATATACATATATATATATATATATATATACATATACATATATATATATATATATATATATATATATATATATAAAATTTAATTTTTAGTCTAATTTAAATATAAAGTCCAACTCAGTATTATCTCTAACTCTCTTAAATAACCTTCTTTTTTTTTTCGTTTACTTTCGTGTACTCACAAAAAATAGAAAATTTGATATATATATATAGAACTACGCTACTATGCTATTTAGAGATCAAAGTCATTGGTGCTACCGAATTTTCGACTCTTGAATGAAAAAATATGCAGTTAAGATGATAGTGTTTCTTTAGGGTTTAGTGGATGGTTGGTTGAAATAAATTTTAAAAATAATCAAAAGCATAGTATATAAATTTAAAATTTAGTAAATTTAATAGATGTATTAACTGTTAGTTATTAGTTATTTAATTTTTTTTCATAAAAAAATAATCATAATTATTTAATTTGGTCAAATTTTCTATAAAATTTAATAAGCATTTTGTTTAGTTAAGTAAAATTAATTATTATAAAAACTCAAAAATTATAAAAAATCAGTTAAACAAATAAATTTTAGGAATCTATTTCAAAGCATCCTAATAGTTGAGGGGGCCTTCACGCATTTTTTACCTTTTTTTTTTTTTTTTTGGTGAAAATATATTTAGACTTCCTAAACTATTAGTTTTCGGGCTTAAGTAATTTTATCAAAAGCTTTATGAATTTTTGTCAAATTCATTAATAATTTTACAAAATTTAATAATCTTAATTATCTTTGGAAATTTTAATTAATTCAATAGTAATTTCACCATATTTAATTATTTTAATTATCTTTAGTTATTTTAATTTAACGAAGTATAAAAATTAAAATTATAAAATAAATTAGAATTTGAGTGGGTCTCAATTCAAAAAAAGTATAGTTGAGGAGCTTAACTTGCCTTCAAATTAGGAGCTCGATCAAAATTATAATCAAGTCAAGCTCAAATCATAAATTTAGACTCGAAATTAATTTTGAACCAAGCTTGAACAGTGGTGGACTCGATCAAGCTTAGTTCAATTAGATCCCTGGACTCTACGACTACAGCATTTGTTGTAATTTACATACAAGTTTTCTTAAGATGCTTGTTATTTGGTTTATCATCAATTGGAAATGATGGGTGTTTTTGTTTCTTTGGTGTTTGAATTAACTACATCATTCCTTTATCTCCTAAAGTAATACATTGTTTGTTCTAATTGCTGAGAAGAGGGTTTTTTTTTTTTTTTTTTTTTTTTTTTTTTTTTTTTTTTTTTTGTGTGTGTGTGTGTGAGAGAGAGAAAGCTACCTCTAAGAAATAAACTTAGCTGTTTTGTTTATTTTTTTAAGAAATAAACTTAGCTGGAAAATGTAAAGCAACTAGGTTTTAAACTCGGGACCTTGGATACCAACCACTAAACCTTTTGTCACTTGCGTTAGGGACGGTCAGTATAATGTGCTATTTCAAATAAATTGCTTGGTATCTACTGAAGGATAGTGCTATTCAGAATTATGGAACACAAATGGAACGTGATCTTACTTTATCTTTGAATCTCTGAAAACTTGCTTCTAAATAGGATTACACTGTAGACAATTCAATATGTCAATTAATCCTCTGTTGTTTACATTCAATATAATGTAATTTACTATCATTTATTGCAGACACTTTTAGACCTTGTTTGGCATATGACTTTATCTTGATCGACAATAACACCAAAGTAAACAGTGGAGTAGAAGATCAAGAAGCAGAAGATTGTCTTTGTAAAGCACACTCGAAGAGCAACTTAATCTTTTCTTATATTGTTGAGACCAATGATCTAAGTGAATTCGCACTTTGTATATGTTGGAGATGCCGTTGATTGCAGAACAGAAAATATGAATTTCTACTTCGACAAGTTCACCTTTAAGGTAGTAACTGCTTGGTGAAGTTCAGAGTAGTTCATTAGTATGTTTTTTATAGTTATTTTCTCTCGAGTTTCTTTACTATGATATTCCGAAACTTTGTTTGATAACAGATTTATTTGCTTGCTTTCTTCTGCAGTTGGCTTTAGTGGACAAAGCATGAAGGAGCTCATTTTGTACCGATTCGAACTATTTATACCATTATTTGTTCGCGCTTGTTGTTGCTAGTGTAATAGCTGTACTGCCAAAAAATAGTGGGAGTGATTTGTATGTTGTAATACAACACAGGCTCTGCTGGCGTCGCCTTCCTTTGCGTAACACTGTTAGAGAGTTTTTTTTTTTTTTTTTTTTTTTTTTTTTTTTTTTTTTTTTTTTGGCCTTGTTGCCGACTCCTGTTGCCTAATTCATACCTCTTATGAATGAAAGCGGTAGCATGCTACCTTACTCTCAAAAAAAGAAAAACTGAATAATAAAGACACATGTTTCCAAATGAAGTTGTGGTCTTATAAATTTAGTCTTATCTACCTTATTTGATATTAGCTGGATGGAATCACACAATACAGGCAGCTCGACCCTTGCACTCACAGTACAATGTCCGGATCCTAACAAAATAAAAACAACAACGCCAAGTGATGGCAACAACCTCAACACTAACAGATATTGCCATCGCCACAAACAACTACAACAGCATGCACAAAGCGACAAGAGAATAAAACAACGACAGCAACATAGTTTTAACTCAACGCAAAAAGGACTACCAGCGTAACCAACTTGTAACCAACATATCCCTCCTGAATTTTTTTTTTTTTTAGTCATTTTGATTTACAATAAATGTAAAATTGAGATTTTTTTTTCCCCCTTTCCTCCTGCTGTCGATTGAGCTCATTGTTTGCAAACATCTTATGTACTGCTCGAAAATTAACAATTACTCATCCTAAAGCTAAGTGGCACGCAAAAGACATATACTTTGGAAAAATAAAAAATTATATTACTTAGAAAAATAAAGTACAACATTTTTAGAGTTTGGAGCTTGGGAAAGATTTAAGACTTCTTTTATTTATAGATCTATTGCTATTATTATAAATAAATTTATCATTTATTGTTTCTAGAGAATCTAAAAAATTAAGTGACTTTTAGGCTTCTTGTAAAGCTTCTTAGTTTACTGCTTATATATTTTTATTCTTAGAAAATTTTTGAGATGCGCATGACACTTGAGCTCTCTTCCCACACGCTATAATATGGCTCCAGTTCTAAAAGCTAAAGTGAGTTTACAATAAATATATATATGATGTTGTGTTTGAAGAAGATGGTGTGTTAATAACCTTAGCAATTTTTTACCAAGGTGAACGTTCATTCACAAGTAACTCGAGTTCGATTTGAAATTGAATAAGCGGGCTCGAGCTTGGCTTAATCATAAACAAGCGCCAAGCATGATCAACCAAAAGTTTTTCAATAAATTCCCACAAAGTTACAAGCATATATACCAAGCAAAAATTCTTTATATACAATGCCAAAACCACAAAACAAAATGCTTAGAAATAGAGAGAGAGAGAGAGAGAGAGAGAGAGAGAGAGAGAGAGAGAGAGAGAGAGAGACACCTACAACTTTTACCATTACAACACTTAAAACCACTTAACAACCCATCCCTTCTCTACCTCCCCAAATGTTATTTTTTTGCGTATTCCCCATCACCTTAAAACTAACAAGAAGAAAGAAACATACATGTACGTGCTGTCGCCCTTTGCATAGAATGCCAACTCAGGTTGAAAAGCATGTACATGCGGCCAGTGGTTCGGTACCTTTGATGATCTACCATTCTCTCCTGCAACTTCTTTAACTCCGCACTGGGATTTGTGGTCTGATCCTGTTAGCAAGGAATTTTTATTGGAGAAAGGAATCACAAGTATGATTGAATTAAAAGTGTGAAGACTGGATTGGGATCATAGATGAGGCCCAAAGAAGGATTGATAATTGCCAAGCTAAATTACTATCTAAAGAAGGAAGACTTACATTGGTGAACTCGGAACTTACTAACCTGCCTCTGCACTTTTTCTCAACATTCAAGGCTCCGAAATGGATAGTCAAAAGGATGGAGGCACTAAGGCGGAAAATCTTTTAGAAAGGTGGTGTGGGTGTTAAGGGGGGTGCACGAATGGTAGCATGAAAATGCATTTGTAGGAAGAAAAAGGATGGATGACTCGGGGTGAAGGATCTGGACTTGATGAATGATGCTCTACTTTCGAAATGGTGGTGGTGCTTATTGACAGAACGGAAGCTACAATGGAACACTCTTATTAGAACACTATATTATAAAAGGCGAAGACCTTTGGGTAAAGAAAGAATATTTAAACTTGCTTCACAATAGTGGAAGAGTGTGCTTTCTATTAAGAAGATTTTTAAATGTGGAACGTATTTCAATCTCGGGGACGAACAATCTATTAACTTTTGATCTGATAGGTGGTATGGAGAAGCGCCTCTGAAGACGCTATTTTTCATAGATTGTGTAATAAACAAAGAAGTTTTGATCAAGGAGTGTTTCTCTACACAAGGTTGGAGATCGAGAAAGATCCTTCAAGGAGTTGGGGTTAGGATGCCGAGGGGTACTTGCAAAGTTAGAGAATTGAAGGAGTTCCTCTCTATTTTCCACATGTTGGATAGGCCCGACGAAATCTAGTGGAGATGAAATGCACGAAGAGGCTTCACCGTTAAGTTGGTGTATTTGCTTATTAGAGATGGGGGTTTGCGAGATGTTCTTCTCCAAAAATCAATGCGTAATCAGTAGATTTCTGATGTTCAACATACTTAAAGGTAGGCACATCCCAGAATCTTTAGTGGAAATAAGAGATGAAAGAAGAGATGTTTGGAAGCTTTTGTCTGTGAACCGCGCCTAAGCAACTTCAAAAAAAAACCTTTTCAAGGTCGCAATTTGTTGGTGGCTCATCTGGCGAGATAGAAACAACGTAATTTTTAGGAGCCAAGTTTCAGATACCCAAATTTTAGTTAGACGAATTTGGGATATGAAAAAGGAGTGGGTTGAATTCTTCGGCTCTAAGTGGCGTCTTTTTTTTATTGTTTTTAACTTTGCAGAGGCCGAGTTGCTTCAACGCTTGTAGCTAAATTTATTTTCTATATGAATAAAACGGATAGCGTGTTATCTTTCTCTTAAAAAAAAAAAAAATTGAGACCATCAAAGCAGAACCAAAGTACTTAGCTATAAAGAATTTTCATTGTTAAAACATAAATTTCTCTGTATTTTTTATAGATCAATCATAGTTGACAATATCTTAGAAATCTTTCCAAGTTTCAATAATGTATCCACATATGCTAAAGGGGTTGTAAACAATTATGCTAATTCAACACTTCAGAAATTAAGGGAATTGACCCAAAAAAGAAGAGCTATATATGTAAACACTTATTGTAATTCACATTTTTATCACGTTTTTCTACAAATTTGAGATTAAAAGTATGCGATGAAACAAAATTTTATAGTTGTTGTTGCTATTTGCTTACAAAATAAACATTTTTTCAAAGCAAAAAAAAAAAAGGTTTCCAACAAAGTTTCAATTTTCTAAGCAAAAGCAATCTTTGATGCCAAACATATCACGAAGCATTACGCAACAAGACTACAATCTCTTCGACCAAAATGAAAAAAAAAAAAACAAAAAAAAAAAAACCAAGAAAATGCTATATTTAGAGCGGTTAGCAACGAGCGCATAAACTTAACAAAATCTAAAACGAACACCACACAAAAGTAGATCTTAAATATATGACAAAATAATAAATATACAGGTTTACGTAAAAAAAATTTTGTAGAAAAAAATATTTTCAATGATTCAATCGCTCCATCTCTAGGGCAAAAGAAAAGAGATTAAAAAGTTCTTAATGATTTTTTTTTATCGAATCCGATCCGTACCGCAGGAAGCGGAGACCCCGCACCCCCGTCTGATATCAGTGGCGGGCTTCGGGCTCGAACCAATCTGCTTCCACCACACACATCTAATTTTATTTTTCTAAAAATTTATCAAAATTTATCGTCAACACTGCGAAACCGTCGCATAAAATTTTTAATGTTGAAGTCATATCTAACAAGAGCAAAAGATTGTAAATAGAGGTTTACAACAAGACAAGAGACAAAATATTAAATTAAAGAAAATGACAAATAAAAAGACAGCCATGGAGAACCCCGCACTTGGCACTCTTGTTTTGGATCCTACTGATGGTTGTAGACCCTGAACCAAGTGCCCGGCGTCCCCTCTTGCTGCATGGCTTTTTTTTTTTTTTTTTTTTTTTCAGGCCCGGGTGTTTCACTTTGAATGAAGCGGTAGTAAACTAATTTTTTTTTAATATAAAAAAAAAATAAAAAAAAGAAAGACTACCCTGTAATACCATATGGAGATTAGATTGGATGTAAAGAAACAATTAATACTAGGACAAATCAGATTAAATTCAAAAAAGAGCTAACGTGTAGTATAAGAAATATCAATATCAACAATAAAGAGGACAGTAAAGTCCATTATAATGATTCCGATGACTTGGCAACATAAGATAACGATATTTTCATAAAAAACTGCATCTTTCCAGGGGTATTTTTGAAAAATCTGATTTTAAGATAATTATATCAAAGTTACTCATTCTGATTCAAAGATAAGGATCCTTACTGTAGCACAGAAGCCAAACCATGCTTCTGGAACCCCCTCATCCTGCTCGTCGTTCAAAGGATTGGGATCTGCTGCTTCTAATGGTAGTTTCTCTAATTAATCTCTCTCTCTCTCTCTCTCTCTCTCTCTCGCTAATGTGCTTGTTGCTCAACCCTAACGGGGATAATTGGGCGTAGGACCTCGAAAACCCTAGAGATCGGGGGGACGAAGGATCGGCCAATTGGGTCTCCTTTGCTCTCAATTTGTGATTAGTTGAGGGAGTCGATAGTCATTTTTCCATCAAAAACATCATTTTCCAAGAGTAGCGTAATGGTATAATTTTCCTTCTTTTTTTTTTTTAAAAAAAAATATAGTGCTACCAGTAGATATATATAGGCATATTACTTACACTTTTGATCCTCACACTATGAGTTGCGTGTTACTTTAATCCTCATACTTTAATTCGATATAATTCTGACTCAAACTATATGAGCGTGACACTTTATTCCTCACATTTTAATAAATTATAAGTTTTGGCTTGACGTATACGTGGCATTTTTACTCAAATTTTTTGAATTATTGTAATTAAGCCTCACAATCTAATATTATTTTGAGGACAAAAATATCACATAATTCCTAAATAGAGTTCAAAATTACAATTAATTAAGGTGTGAAGACTAAAAGTATCACACTCTTCATAATTCGAATCAATGAAATAGAGTTTGAGAACTAAAGTATCACGCTACTCATAGTTTTAGGATAAAAAGTGTAATTTATCTTTTTTTTTTTTAATTTATTTTTATTTTTCCGACATCTTGTGCGTAGGCACTGCCTACAGCACCATCACCATGTAAGCCCCTTTCACACTACTGAATCAAATCTCGCATTCATATGAGTGATATGATTTTGAACGGGCCCAACATGGTGGAAATGCTACTTAATTTGTGAGTACCTGACAAGGTCAGCAGAAACTCCTACGTTATTGGCTTTTGAATATTGTTGGGTCAGCCATTTCGGTCATTAATTGTGTTCATCTGAGCATTTGAGGAGGAGCTAGAGAGAGCTAGCTATATGTGAAACATGGCTTTGGCCTTTGTAGTTGAGTCCGCGGCATCGGTGGTAATCGAAAAGCTGATCAGCACGGCCGTATCCTTCATCGGGGAGAGCGGCGCCGGGCCGAGCGCCATGCAGGAGGAGATCCAGAGGCTTCAGCAGGCTTATCTGCGGATTCGAATGATCTTGGATGCCGTCGAGCGGGGGCAGACTGTCATCACGGAGCAAAACGAGGTGCTGGACTGCTGGCTGTGGCAACTCAGAGACGCTGTCGATCAGGCGGAGGACGTGCTCGATGAGATGGAGTACTATGAGCTGAAGAAGGCAGCGCAAGCTGGAGATAACAAGGTACAACAAGGTACTGCACTCAACTTTAAAAGGAAGTTTGTTGATTTTGCTAACAATATCTTCGGAAATGACACCTTGAAGAGGTTGAGGGAGGCTGTGAAGGAGTTAGATAATGTTGCTGCTAGTAGTGAAACTTTACTTCAGCTTGTTTCGCAGCTGTACAATTCTGATGCTAAGCGTCAACAGGAAATTGAGATACGAAATGCCCGTGAGACTAGCTCCTTTTTAATTGAGGATACGATTTTCGGTCGAGACGTGGAGAGGAAAAGGATAGTTGAATGGTTAACAAAACCGACAACCGATGAGCCGGAGAATTCTTCTTCAACTGTTGGAAATGTCTCTTCTTTTGCGATTGTTGGTATGGGTGGGATGGGAAAAACTACTCTTGCGCAGTTAATTTACCACGATGAAAAAGTACGGTGGTGCTTCGACTTGGTTATGTGGGTGTGTGTTTCGGATCGATTTGATGTGGCTATGCTGACAAGAAAGATCTTGGAAGCAGCAAAGGTTTGGGATAGTCTTGGCGACAAGAGCCTTAATACAATTCAAGAGATTCTTAAAGAGAAGCTGATCTCCAAGAAGTTTCTTCTCGTACTGGATGATGTTTGGAATGATGATAAAAAACTCGAATGGAATAAATTGATGGGTCCTTTAAAATTTGGACGAAAAGGAAGCAAGATTCTGTTGACAACTCGAATGGATTCGGTGGCGGACACAGTAGCGAGTGTTCTGCAATGTGAAAAAGAATCTTTAAAATTGAGTGGGTTAAAAGAAGATGACTTTATGCTTCTTTTCAATAAGCATGCATTTGCCGGATCGAATATTGACAATCATAGAAACTTAAAATTGATTGGTGAGCAAATAGCAAAGAAGCTTGGGGGATGTCCATTGGCAGCAAAAATTTTGGGCGGATGTTTGAACTCTTGCAATGATAAAAAATACTGGAA
This sequence comes from Tillandsia fasciculata, assembly GCA_029168755.2. NCBI lineage: Eukaryota > Viridiplantae > Streptophyta > Magnoliopsida > Poales > Bromeliaceae > Tillandsia > Tillandsia fasciculata. The sequence goes on along the minus strand of CM054937.1, from coordinate 1,766,152 downwards.
AAAAATTTTGAATGAAAATTTTCTAAATTTGCAAGAAAGTGAGGACAACATTAAGATGATTCTAAAATTAAGCTATCATCGTCTGCCGGCAAGCTTGCAAATTTGCTTTCGGTACTGCAGTATATTTCCTAAGGATCATGAGTTTGAAAAGAATGAGCTTATCCATTTGTGGATAGGTTCTGGGTTAATCAAGAAACCAATACACGAAAAACGAAGCTTAGAGGCTATCGGAGAGGAGTATTTAAACCATCTGGCAAGAAAATCCCTTTTTGAAATCAAAATAAAAGGCCATATACAATGTTGTGTCTTGCATGATCTGTTGCATGATCTAGCTCAATTTGTCTCTTCAGGGGAATGTTTGGGAATCGAAGGTGATGGTTCCGGAGATATTCCCAAAACGATCCGCCACATATATGTCAACAGGGTAAACCCTCATATGATCTCCCATCTCAAAAACTTACGCAGCCTTATTATTCATGTAAACAAGGATTACGATGGAATAGTATTTAATAAGGTTCTGAAAAGGTTAAAAAGCTTACGCTTACTACAAGCGACTACAGGTAACTATAAGCTACTGGATGAAGTTGGCAACCTCATTCACCTCCGCTACCTCTCCCTCTCTCTCTCTACATGGACTACTGAAGAAAATGAGAGATCTTTTCCAATTCAATATGCGTTTAGACTCCATCATCTGGAAGTAATGAAGCTCCAAACAACGATAACTGACATAGATGATTTGACACCGGATGGAATGCGCAATCTTGTTAAATTGAGGCTGCTAAATACTCCTTATTATATAAGGGACAAGATTCCTTGGATTGGCAAATTAACATCACTTGAGGAATTAGATTATTTCCGTGTCCGTGAGGAGTGTGGCTATAAGATAGGTCAATTAAAAGACCTGCAAAACCTTCAAAAACTAGCCATTGGGGGTCTGGAAAATGTAAGGAGTTCCGAAGAAGCTGCGGATGCCAACTTGATTGAGAAAAAAAATCTTGATAAATTGTCACTCATTTGGTCTACGAATCGCTCTGGTCGTCTAGAGGTAGATGAGCCACTTCTTGATAACTTAAGACCTCATACCAATCTCAAGGAACTAACAATTGAAGGATACGCTGGAGTTAGATCTCCATATTGGATGACGGTGGCATCTCTTTCTGATATAACGTCTATCAAACTACGGAACTGTGAGAGATGGGAGACCCTCCCACCTTTTGGGCAACTTCCTTTGCTCAAGTTTCTTCATCTAGTAAACATGCGGGCTGTAAAAAAATTATGGTGTTCAAGAAGTGTTGGTGGTTGCGCCTTTCCATCACTACTGGAGCTACGATTGCATGACATGCCAGACTTGGAGTTGTTTGAAGGCGAGCACATGTTTCCTCTGCTTAATGAATTGCATATTAGATCTTGTCCTTGCTTGAAGGATTTGCCTGCATTGCCTCTTACTCTCAATCAGCTGCAGATTCGGAGAGTCGGATTGACTTCTCTTCCGATGATGCAACAAGATTGCAGTAGCGGCCAAGGACGAGCATCATGCTCATCATCTCATCCGACACTTTCTGAACTAATAATTTGTGAGTGCCCAAACCTCACATCTCTAGATGGTTTCATGTCGCAGCAACAATATTTTCCAGCCTTGGTGAATTTATCCATTGAAAAATGTGAAAATCTAAGGCGTTTGCCGAGAAAATTCTTCCAAAAACTACCCTCCCTGAAGGATTTGATTATAGAAATGTGCCCCAATCTCACGACGCACGGGATTCTAGACAAACGATTGCCCGAGAAGCTTACAGCTCTCACTCTTGTATCAAACGGCGATCTCAATTTGTCGCTACTCGAGTCATTGCCGATATCTACCTCTCTAGACTACTTGAAGATTGATGGTTGTGCAGGCATGACATCCCTTCCTCCGGCAGAAGTTTTTCCAATGTTGTCGAAAATCGAAATCTGGAATTGTAAGGAGCTGTCATCATTGGATGGGCTGCAAGCTCTCCCCTCGCTCAAATTGTTGTCCATTGGAGGATGCGACAAGCTCATCGAAATTGCACTGTTGCAACCACCATTAGACCTCACTAGTACCAGCCACACAGATATGGTGCTTTGTGATCTTAGAATCGACCGGGAAGCTCTGTTGCGCGTCGAGCCATTGAGAAACCTCCACTCTGTTAGCTCGCTCAAGATAAGTGATGGTACCGAACTCACATCCCTCGACGCGCAATGGCTGTTGCAAAACCAACACTCCCTTGAAAGGTTAGGAATACGTAAGGCCTCGTCTCTTGAATCCTTACCACCCAGTATGATAAATTTTCGAACCCTGCGAGTTATGGAAATATTAGATGCTCCTTTGCTTCAGATGATTCCAGAACTGCCCGCCTCAATGAAATCTCTAACAATTACCGGCTGTCACACCAAATTGAAGGAGTACATAGAAGGCTCTGGAAAATTCGCCAATATTCCTTATGTGGAGGTTACTGAAGAATATTTGGTATGATTTATCTCTTTACTATTTCTAACTCTCTTTTATGAAACATTTTCTTCTTAATATTATTTGCATTTTAGGCGTCTCAAATCTCAATATTTTCTCTAACTCTCTTAAATAACCTGTTTTTTTTTTTTTTTTTTCGTCTACTTTAGTGTACTCAAAAAATAGAAAATTCATTCTATTGTATGGTTGGATGGATGATAATTGCTTTCGCCATCCTCATAGCCGGAAGCCTGATCTACTCTCTCTAGTTCCATATATATATTATATATATATATATATGGAACTACGCTACTATGCTGTTTATAGGTCAAAGCCATTGGTGCCTCCGAATTTTTGACTCTTGGATGAAAAAATGTGCGGTTTAGATAGTGGTTCCGTAGGGTTTAGTGGGTGGTTGGTTGAATAGTATATCTAAGGGTTGGAAATGATCAAAGAGTTGATTTAACGGTAGAAAACTTGGTAGCACCAAGTGTTTGGTGCTCTTGATAGCATAGTAGCCGGACTATATATATATATATATATATATATATATATATATAGAGAGAGAGAGAGAGAGAGAGAGAGAGAGAGAGAGAGAGAGAGAGAGAGAGAGAGAGAGAGAGAGCTTATATACTTTCAAAAGTACAAGCCAAAATATGCTTGCGATTTTTTTATTATTAAATTTGTATTGAGATTTGTGCTGTACTTTCTCTCTCTCTCTTTAGTTTACTTTACAATAGCGCAAATCTCAATGCAAATCCAATGATAAAAAAACCACAAGCATATTTGGGCTTGTGCTTTTAAAATTATATAAGCTCTACTCATATACATCTCTTTCTCTCTCTTTTGTTTACTTTACAATAGCACAAATCTCAATGCAAATCCAATGATAAAAAAATCACAAGCATATTTGGGCTTGTGCTTTTAAAACTATATAAGCTCTACTCATATACATATATAAGAGAGAGAAAGAGAAAGTAAGCGAAATTTGTGCTATTGTAAAGTAAACTAAAGAGAGAGAAAGAGAAAGTACAATAGCACAAATCTCAATGCAAATCAATGGTAAAAAATTCACAAGCATAATTGGGCTTGTGCTTTTGAAGTATATAAGCTCTACTCTCTCTCTCCTTTTCTCTCTCTTACTATATATATATATATATATATATATATATATATATATATATATATATATATATAACGAGGATACTATACTATCAATAGTACCAAGCATTTGGTACTATTGAGTTTACGGCCCTTGGATGAAGTGATATGCAGTTAGGATGACAGTGGTCCCATAAGGTTTACTGGGTTGTTAGTTAAATAGTATAAACTCTAGTGGACCACTATAATCCTAACCGCATTTTCTTTCATCCAAGGGTCAAAAAGTCAATAGTACCATGTGCTTGGTACTATTGATAGTATACTAGTATAGTAACCTCTCTCTCTCTCTCTCTCTCTCTCTCTATATATATATATATATATATATATATATATATATAGAGAGAGAGAGAGAGAGAGAGAGAGAGAGAGAGAGAGAGAGAGAGAGAGAGCGAGGCTACTATACTATTAATAGTACCAAGTTATTGGCGCTATTAGGTTTTCGGCCCTTGGATAAAGAGATGTGAGGTTAGAATGATAGTGGTCCCTTAGAGTTTAGTGGATGGTTGGTGAAATAGCATGATCTAAGAAATAAAAATGATCAAAGTGATAGATCTAACGATAGAAAAGTTGATAGTATCAAGTGTTTGGTACTATTTATATTATATAATAGTCGATGTCTCTCTTTCTCTCTCTCTCTCTCTGTATATATATATATATATATATATATATATATATATATATATATATATATATATATATATATTGTTAGGTAAGTATATTGTTAGATAAGTATATTTTTATGTCATTTATTACATTAATTATTAATTAAATAAATTATAATAATTTAAATAAAAATAATTTAAATAGGTTTTCGTGCGACTTAAATTTTTTGTAAAAACATATTGAAAATTAAATTATTTTATAAAGGCATATGTGAAAAAGAAATAAGAGTGAAAACCGTTAAAATAAATTTTAAAAATTGTATATAAATTTAAAATTTAGTAAATTTAATAGATATATTAACTGTTAGTTATTAGTTATTTAATTTTATTTCATAAAAAATAATTATAATTATTTAATTTGGTCAAATTTTCTATAAAATTTAATAAGCATTTTGTTTAGTTATGCAAAATTAATCATAAAAACTCAAAAATTATAAAAAATCAGTTAAACAAATAAATTTTAGGATTCTATTTCAAAGCATCCTAATAGTTGAGGGGGCCTTCACACATTTTTTACCATTTTTTTTTTGGTGAAAATATATATAGACTTCCTAAACTTTTAGTTTTCGAGCTTAAGTAATTTTATCAAAAGCTTTATGAATTTTTGTCAAATTCATTAATAATTTTACCAGATTTAATAATCTTAATTATCTTTGGAAATTTTAATTAATTCAATAGTAATTTCACAATATTTAATTATTTTAATTATCTTTGGTCATTTTAATTTAGCGAAGTATAAAAATTAAAATTATAAAATAAATTAGAATTTGAGTGGGTCTCAATTCAAAAAAATTATAGTTGAGGGGTATTTATATATTTTTACCCACATGAAAGGGGATACTATTTAGTGCACTTGATGTATAAATAAATTTTATGAACTACATTTTTAAAATTTCAAATATAAAAATTAAAATCCTAATAATTTTTAATACAGAGCCTTCATAGATTTAATTGTATAATATTAATTATGAAAAATTAAGGAGGAGTGGGTTGGGAGGAGAAATCACTCCCAGCACCGGGTGTATATTTATATCTTATACATTGTATTGATAAATTTCTATTGTTGAAATTTAAAATCCATAATATTTTGTACATAGGTTTTTTATATGATGTATACATATCTATTAAATAATATTTTGGTTTTAAAATATTAATAATTAAAAAAATAGGTTTGGTGTATGCGATATTTTAATAGGTCGGATGAATGCAATTTTGTTGAAGTGGAGGAAGGGAGAGGTGGAGGGACACGAGTCGCTTGTTTGTCCCCTGATGACCCATCTCTCCTTTAATGTAGTAAAGTAAAAGTATAAAGTATATAGATATAGATATAGAAGTGTAGATATAGATTTTAAGCTGGGTAATGTTTCCTTGCTAGATCTTTTTTTGAGGTAAAGGTAGCATGCTACCGCTTCATTCCTTCCTTGCTAGATCTATTGACTTCATTTTACTAGTTCTAGTGTTAGTACTATAGTTTCTTTCCTCTCAACCATAATCGACAGTGAAGTGCAGATTTTCACTAACATAGCATGACATGAATCTTATATCTCTTGCCCTTTATTATGCTAGGAAAAATAAATGGGGATAGCCTTAGATATAAAGCATTTTGGTTAGGCCCATAAACTTATTTGTTTGGTTGATACTTTATATTTGTCTTTTATGTTTTGAGTTAATTTAAGTTAAATGAACTGGTATGTTTATTACACTAATTGATAAATCCATTGGTTTCGTGAGCCAAAGAGTGAATAGAGCAAGGAACATCATCAAATAGAATGTGGGGAGTATTATGGGATTTGAAGATTAATGGCGAGTTTGGATAAACGAGAAAGTGACACTTTGATAAATGATATTAGAAGTTGGATTGTTGGATTAGTTGAATTTTCTCCTTTTTTTTTTAAAAAAAAAGGAGGATTGGTTGAATCATTCAGTACTTCGCATTTTTTTATCTAATTATTTAGTGCTTTTGCATAAATCATAAAGTTAATTTGTATTATATAGTGTTCTTGTTTCATTATACTTCTGTGATAGATATATTCATCTTATATTCTCTTTTAGAGAAGTTACAAATTTCTTTCTTTTTTCTCTTTTTTTTTTTTTCTTTTCTGCATGTGGACTTGTATTTTGTTGCTTTGTAAGTGCCTTATCTTATGCTCCCGAATAAGTTGCATGAGTGTTTTTTTTCCAAAATAAGTAGTTGTGTAAGCCACTGTACAGTATATATGTTTGAAATTCTAAAAATGTTTATTTTTTCAGAGTGACGTACTTTTAAGCTAAGAAAATTTTATAAAGCCCTTTATTTTATGGAATGCATGATTGATATGTTTATGTTTCAATTGTTAGAATAATATTCAAAATTTCTAAAACCCTCAATAATCATTTTTATTATTTTATTGTTAATTTTAATTTATTTATTTCTATTGATTCTCATTTATTATCATTTAATCCTTATTAATTTTATAATTAATTTTGGACGTTTTTTTGCACTCAATGTGAGCTTTTAATTGCTCTCGTTATGGTGATGTAAATGTTGGGCAACATTCATTTTACACCTATATATATAGTGTTGTATACATATTTACAAAAATATACACACACTCATACACATACACAAGCAAGAGAAATAAAGAGAAAAACTTTTAAAGATATTTGATTCTTATTTCGATTTCATTTTCTTATATTCTTTTACTATCGGGTGTTGAAAGAAACTTCGTCAAACCTCTTCCGCGGTCGTCCTCGTAGGAAGGGGAGTTCCGGTCGTACCTTGGGGTGGTATCTCCGATTAATACGCACGAAGGACGGAAATACGCCTTAGGGCAGTGCCTCGCACGCTTCCGGATCAATCTTATTTCGATTTTTTTCTTTTATAATTTCTGAAATTTTTATAGCGATTAAAGGTAAGTTTTGTTATTCAAATTTAAACATAAACTAGTTAGATAATTTAATCACAATCAGATTTAGTGCGAATATTTTTCCTAACATCAATAACATTTTATGGAATGCATGATTGATATGTTTATGTTTCAATAACATCTTGAGCTTAACTTGCCTTAAAATTAGGAGCTCGATCAAAATTATAATCAAGTGGAGTTCAAATCACAAATTTAGACTCCAAGTTAATTTTGAGAACAGTGATGGACTCGATCAGGCAATGGTTCTATTAGATCCCTAGACTCTACCGCTACAACATTTGTTGTAATTTACATACGAGTATTCGTAATATGCTTGTTATTTCATTTCTCATCAATTGGAAATAATGAGTGTTTTTGTTTCTTTCGTGTTTGACTTAACTACATCTTCCTTAAGTAATACACTGTTTCTTCTAATTGCTGAGAAGAGGTGAATGCGCAATTTCAAACAAGTTACTTGGTATCTATTGAAGGATAGTGCTATTCAGAAATATGGAACACAATTGGAACGCGATCTTACTTTCCCTTTGAATCTCTGAAAACTTGCTTCTAAATAGGACTACATTGTAGACAATTCAATGTGTCAATTAGTCCTATGTTGTTTACATTCAATATAATGTATTTTTTTTTTTTTTTTTTTTTGAGAGAAATATAATGTAATTCACTATCATTTATTGCAGACACTTTTCGACCTTATTGGTCAAATGTCTTTACAATAACACCAAGTAAACAGTGGAGTAGAAGATCAAGAAGCAGAAGATTGTCTTTGCAAAGCACACTCGAAGAGCAACTTAATCTTTTCTTATATTGTTGGGACCAATGATCTAAGTGGATTCACACTTTGTATATGTCGGAGATGCCGCTGATTGCAGAACAGAAAATATGAATTTCTACTTCGACAAGTTCACCTTTAAGGTAGTAACTGCTTGGTGAAGTTCAGAGTAGTTCATTAGTACGTTTTTTATATTTATTTTCTCTCGAGTTTCTTTACTATGATATTCCGAAACTTTGTTTGATAACAGATTTATTTGCTTGCTTTCTTCTGCAGTTGGCTTTAGTGGACGAAGCATGAAGGAGCTCATTTTGTACCGATTCGAGCTATTTATACCGTTATTTGTTCGCGCTTGTTGTTGCTAGTGTAATAACTGTACTACCAAAAAATAGTGGGAGTGATTTGTATGTTGTAATACAACACAGAAAAACTGAATAATAAAGACTGATGTTTCCAAATGAAGTTGTGTTGTCTTGTAAATTTAGTCATTTTGATTTACAATAAATGTAAAATTGAGATTTTTTTCCCCTTTTCTCTTACTGTCAATTGAGCTCATTGTTTGCAAACATCTCATGTCCTGCTCGAAACTTAGCAAGATGTCACAGACTTATACTTTTGACCTACAAAAATCAGTGCGTACTCATCAGATTTCTAATGGTCCACATACTTAAAGGTAGGCACATCCCAAAATCTTTGGTGGAAATAAGAGACCTCTGGGAGCTTCCTTATGTGAACCGCGCCTAAGCAACTTCAGCAAAAAAAACATTTTCAAGGTCGCAGTTTGTTGGTGGCTGATCTGACGAGATAGAGATAGAAACAACGTAATTTTAAGGAACCAAGCTTCAGATCCCTAAATTTTAGTTAGACGAATTCAGAATATGAAAAATGTGTGGGTTGAGTTATGCGGCCCTAAAAGATGTTTGTTTTATTATTGTCTTTAACTTTGCTGATGGCGAGTTGGCTTAACGCTTGTAGTTGAATTTATTTTCTATATGAATAAAATGGGTAGCATGCTATATTTTTTTAAAAAAAATAATAATAATTGAGACCATCAAAGCTAGGGATGTCAATGGGTCGGATTCGGGATGGATTTTCAAAAATCCAAACCCGAACCCGAATCCGACGGATTTTAAAAATCCATATCCAAATTCGAACCCGATCAAAAATCCAAAATCCAAAATAATTTTTTTTTCATTTTTTTTTACAATATTTCAAAATATATTATATTAAATTTAGATTTTTAAAATATAAATATAAATATAATATCAAATATTTATATACATATATATTATATAACGTAAAATTAATTCGGGTTTGGGTCGGATTCGGATTCGGGTCGGGTACAATAAAAATTCATATCCAAATCTAAATCCGTCGAGCTTTTATTTTTAATATCCATATTCGAATTCATATCCGTTTAATATCGAATAAATCCATCCCGTTCGAATTCGGATTCAGATAAAATTTCGGATATCCATACCCATTGACATCCCTAATCAAAGCAAACCAAAGTATTTAGCTGCAAAGAATTTTCAATGTTAAAACATAAATTTCTTTGTAATTTTTGTAGATCAATCATAGTTTACAATACCTTTGAAATCTTTCCTAGTTTCAATAATGAATCCAGAGCTGCTAAAGGGGTTGTAAATATTTATTGTAATTCAACACTTCAGAAATTAAGAAAATTGACCAAAAAAAAAAAAGAAGCTATATATGTAAACACTTATTGTAATTCGCATCTGTATCACGTTTTTCTACAATCTTAAAATTAAAAGTATGCCATGAAACAAAATTTTATAATTGTTGTTGCTATTTGCATACAAAAGGAACATTTTTTCAAAAAAAAAAAAAAAAAAAAAAAAAAAAAAAAATTCCAACAAAGTTTCAATTTGCTAAGCAAAAGCAATAATTGATGCCAAACATACCACTAAGCATTACGCAACAAGATGGCAATCGCATCAACAAATAAATAAATAAATAAATAAAAACAGAAAAGAAAAGAAACCAAGCATATGCTATATTTAGAGCCGTTAGCAATGAACACATAAACTTAATAAAATCTAAAATGATCATCACATAAAAGTAGATATCAAATGCACGATAAAATAATAAACACACATATTTACGTAAAAAACTTTTTTGCAGAAAAAAAACTAAACTTACATGAAATTTTTTTTGCAGAGAAAAATCTGGAGCGAAGGAAGAAGGTTTCACTATACGAAAAAGGAGAATACAAAAAATGTTCTTAATGATTCAATCACTCGATTTCTCTAGAGAAAAAAAAAAAAAAAAAGAGATTAAAATATTTTTAACAAGTTTTTTTTATCGGGCCGATCCGCTTCCGTCACATACATTCAAAATTTTTTTCCAAATATTTATTAAATTTTATTATCGCATCACGAAACAGTCGGTGAATTAAAAACATAAAGTCAAAATAATTTACCTTTCTCTCTCAAAAAAAAAAGTCAAAATAATTTCTAATTTCAAAGCCACCTCTAACAAGAGCCACATATTGTAAACAGAGAAACATCAGGAAAAACTTAATGCCAGGACAAATCAGATTAAATTCCAAGGAGATAATATGTACTAATAGAAATATCAATACCAACAATAAAGAAGACAGTAAAGTCCATTAATGATTCCGATGACTTGCCAACATAAGATAACGATATTTTTGAAAATTCTGATTTTAAGATAATTATATCAAAGTTCCTCTTTCTGATTCAAAGATAAGGATCCTTACTGTAGCACATAGAAAAAAAAGGTATCAAGCCAAATGACTAGTCCTTGGAAATCGCTTTGCTAAGTAATTCAGGAAGAAGAGCATAATGTCGGATTGTTGTTGCTAACCATTAATTCTAAAAGTTGAGTCGTTAGAAATACACAACTAATTCACTTAAAGTGTACAGACACAGCGCCCACGGATTTCGACCGGACTCAACCCACCTGGACGTTGGGTCCCGGACTCAACCCCACCTAGACGTTGGGTCTATTGTTGGGCCTCTTGCCGTTAGGTCTATTGTGGATCGCAGCCCCACTCAACTTATTAGGCTCACCCAATTCAACTTATTAGTCTCCTGGGCCTATTGTCACGGAACAGAAAGTTGGATCTATTTAATCCATAAATAAATAGCCGTCTTGAACACTACCATTACAAGCATATAAGTTCGTAACTAACTTCATGAGTTCTTATACGCAGGTGATTAGATTATAACTATTTGACACTATATTATCAGATCTACCAAAAATATTTAAGCATCACTAATCACAAGCTCATTTGAATGATTTAATTTGCAAACTTAAGGGTCCATTGGAAAATGATTCCTTCTCCTGATTTGTACCCGTCCTAGTAGTAAAGTGCGATGACATCCACGGCAAATAATGAGTATGTCTTGTAGAGTTAATTATCCATTGTAAACATCATTTCTCCATTTTGGCAAAGGACTCCACTGAAGCTAAGAGCAAATTGGAGGCACTTTGGTTTTCTCAAACATTAACCCCAAAGCTAACAAACTCTAATAAACATTAACCCCCGTCTCAGCACTGCCGGGTCTGGTGTAAATCCGGAAAAGGTGACTTTTTATAGATATGATTTTGATTTTGATAAAATCTTTTTTTACTTTTAGCAAATAATAATTTTTTTACTTAATTTTGTTTTAAAATAATATAAATTTATAATTTAAGTTTATAATTTAATTTTAAATTTTAAATTTGTATAAAAAAATTATATTAAATTTGTATAAAAAAATTATTTGTTTTGAGTAGTGGTAAAAATAGATCATATTTTTTTATTTTTACATATTCGGTCAAAAATTTTAAAAAATTGATCAAAAAATATTTTTTTTTTTGTTATCTTTTATTTTTTTTTTCTCGTTTTTTTCTTCTCCGCTTGAGGTTCGTCTTTTTTCATTTCTCATTTTCTTCTTTCAGAACCTATTGCCTCACTCTCACGTCTCATGCAACGTCCAAGTGGCCACTGTCATGGACCTTGCCGGAGCGTCGCCCCTCGACGCCGCTCCTGTATCCGCGCCCACACATATTTGATGAGCACAACGTCACGGACGCGGGCGTGGGCGCAGGCACGGTGAGAGTGAGCGTGATTTCGACGAACGACATTTCAACGGAATCCATGATGGCGGCGAAGTAAAAAAAATACAAAGAATAAAAAAAAAAAATAAAAAAAAAATAAAAAAAAATAAGTAATATTATTTTATAATTAAATAATATTTTCGAACTAAGCACGACGAGGAGGAGTCGCACGAAAAAACACACTCACGGCGAGAAGGAGTAAAGCATACTCCCGCGGGGCGGAGGCAAGCCAGGCCGTCCTCATCGCCACGTGCCTGCGTTTCTACTTGTGACGTTGTGCCTACAGAATATGTGTGGGTATGGGCACAAGAGCGGCGTCGAGGTGCGATGCTTCGGCGAGATCTACGGTGATGACGATTTGAACGTGGGAGTGAGGCGGTCGGGCTCGGAAAGACCTGCCAAGAAAAAAAAAACGATAAAAAATAAAATAAAATAAAATAAAAATATTTTAAGTAGTTACTTAAAAATTTAAATCAAATATATAAAAACCAAAAAAATAATCCACTTTTTCTACTATGCAAGTACAAATACATATTTTATACAAATTGGCATTTTAAATTTGTACAAAAATTTAAAATTTTCTATCTTATTTAAAAATATCAATTTAAAATTGGAATAAAAAAATCTAAACTTTCAATTTCAAATTTAAAATCTAAATTTAAAATTTTAAAAATTTGAAGATTTAAAATTAAAATTTTAAAAATATAAAATTTGAAAATTAAAATTTAAAATTTAAAAGTTTTAAAATGTAAATTTTATCTTATATTTGAAATTTAAAATTTAAAATTTAATATTTAAATTTTAAATTTTAAAAATGAAAAATTTAAATATAAAAGTAAAGTAAAATTTTAAAATATAAATCTAAAATTAAAATCAGATTTCAATCGGCATATTTTAACTGCATTTCGAAAAGCAGGCCAAACACCACCAACTATATTTTTTTGGTTTAATTAAACTGTGCTATCATATAAATTTTGGTGCATTTGATCAAATTTTATTTTAACCGTCAGACTTTTAAGCAAGCGTGACATTTTTGAAAGGGAGCTTTTGGGATTAATGGTTAGCGCCAACGATCCAACAAGTGGTATCAGAGCTAGTGACACGGGTTCGATTTCCACACGGCGAAAGTGTTGGGAGGGATTGTTGGCTATTTATTTATGGGTTAAAAATAGGTTTAACTTTCTGCCCGTGATAATAAACCCAGGAGACTAATAAGTTGAGTTCGGTGAGCCCAATAAATTGAGTGGGGCTGCGGTCTATAATAGACCTAACGGCAAGAGGTCCAACAATAGACCCAACGTCCAGATGGGTTTAGTCCGGTCGAGATTCGTGGACGCTCTGTCTGTACGCTTTAAGTGAATTTGTTGCGTATTTTTAAAACTCGAGCTTTTGGGATAGCGCCAACCAAAATTTAGAAATTTTAGAAAGTAATTAACTTTGGTCCTACAATTAAAAAGTAATTTACAATCCCGCTGCAGCTTCTGCTTCAGCTTCGGCTTCTGGAACCCCTCATCCTGCTCGTCGTTCAATGGATTAGGCTCTACTGCTTTTAATGGTAGTTTCTCTACTCTCTCTCTCTCTCTCTCTCTCTCTCTCTCTCGCTAATGTGCTTGTTGCTCAACTCTAACGGGGATAATTTGGCGTAGGACCTCGAAAACCCTAGAGATCGAGGGGGGGACGAAGGATCGGCGAATTGGGTCTACTTCGCTCTCGATTTGGGATTAGTTGAGGGAGTCGATAGTCATTTTTCCATCAAAAACATCATTTTCCAAGAGTAGCGTAATGGTATAATTTTCCTTCTTTTTTTTTTAAAAAAAAATAGTGCTACCAGTAGATATATATAGGCATATTACTTACACTTTTGATCCTCACACTATGAGTTGCGTGTTACTTTAATCCTCATACTTTAATTCCATATAATTCTGACTCAAACTATATGAGCGTGACACTTTATTCTTCCAATTTTAATTAATTATAAGTTTTGGCTTGACCTATAAGGCACGTGGCACTTTTACTCAAATTTTTTGAATTATTATAATTAAGCCTCACAATCTAATATTATTTTGAGGACAAAAATATCACATAATTCCTAAATAGAGTTCAAAATTACAATTAATTAAAGTTTGAAGACTAAAAGTATCATACTCTTCATAATTTGAATCAATGAAATAGAGTGTGAGAACTAAAGTATCACGTTACTCATAGTTTTAGGATAAAAAGTGTAATTTACCTTTTTTTTTAATTTATTTTTATTTTTCTGACATCTTGTGCGTAGGCACTGCCTACACCACCATCACCATGTAAGCCCCTTTCACACTACTGAATCAAATCTAGCATTCAGATGAGTGATATGATTTTGAACGGGCCCAACATGGTGGAAATGCTACTTAATTTGTGAGTAGCTGACAAGGTCAGCAGAAACTCCTACATTATTGGCTTTTGAATATTGTTGGGTCAGCCATTTCGGTCAATAATTGTGTTCATCTGAGCATTTTGAGGAAGAGCTAGATCAGAGAGCTAGCTATATGTGAAACATGGCTTTGGCCTTTGTAGCTGAGTCCGTGGCATCGGTGGTAATCGAAAAGCTGATCAGCACGGCCGTATCCTTCATCGGGGAGAGCGGCGCCGGGCCGAGCGCCATGCAGGAGGAGATCCAGAGGCTTCAGCAGGCTTATCTGCGGATTCGAATGATCTTGGATGCCGTCGAGCGGGGGCAGACTGTCATCACGGAGCAAAACGAGGTGCTGGACTGCTGGCTGTGGCAACTCAGAGACGCTGTCGATCAGGCGGAGGACGTGCTCGATGAGATGGAGTACTATGAGCTGGAGAAGGCAGTGCAAGCTGGAGATAACAAGGTACAACAAGGTACTGCACTCAACTTTAAAAGGAAGTTTGTTGATTTTGCTAACAATATCTTCGGAAATGACACCTTGAAGAGGTTGAGGGAGGCTGTGAAGGAGTTAGACAATGTTGCTGCTAGTAGTGAAACTTTACTTCAGCTTGTTTCGCAGCTGTACAATTCTGATGCTAAGCGTCAACAGGAAATTGAGATACGAAATGCCCGTGAGACTAGCTCCTTTTTAACTGAGGATACAATTTTCGGTCGAGACATGGAGAGAAAAAGGATAGTTGAATGGTTAACAAAACCGACAACCGATGAGCCGGAGAATTCTTCTGTAACTGTCAGAAATGTCTCTGCTTTTGCGATCGTTGGTATGGGTGGGTTGGGAAAAACTACTCTCGCGCAGATAATTTACCACGATGAAAAAGTACGGCGGTGCTTCGACTTGGTTATGTGGGTGTGTGTTTCGGATCGATTTGATGTGGCTATGCTGACAAGAAAGATCTTGGAAGCAGCAAAGGTTTGGGATAGTCTTGGCGACAAGAGCCTTAATACAATTCAAGAGATTCTTAAAGAGAAGCTGATCTCCAAGAAGTTTCTTCTTGTACTGGATGATGTTTGGAATGATAATAAAAAACTCGAATGGAATAAATTGATGGGTCCTTTAAAATTTGGACGAAAAGGAAGCAAGATTCTGTTGACAACTCGAATGGATTCGGTGGTGGACACGGTAGCGAGTGTTCTGCAATGTGAAAAAGAATCTTTAAAATTGAGTGGCTTAAAAGAAGATGATTTTATGCATCTTTTCAATAAGCATGCATTTGTCGGATCGAATATGGATAATCATAGAAACTTAAAATTGATTGGTGAGCAAATAGCAAAGAAGCTTGGGGGATGTCCATTGGCAGCAAAAATTTTGGGCGGATGTTTAAACTCTTGCATGGATGAAAAATACTGGGAAAAAATTTTGAATGAAAATTTTCTAAATTTGCAAGAAAGTGAGGACAACATTAAGATGATTCTAAAATTAAGTTATCATCGTCTGCCGGCAAGCTTGCAAATTTGCTTTCGATACTGCAGTATATTTCCTAAGGATCATGAGTTTGAAAAGAATGAGCTTATCCATTTGTGGATAGGTTCTGGGTTAATCAAGAGACCAATACATGAAAAACGAAGCTTAGAGGATATCGGAGAGGAGTATTTAAACAATCTGGCAAGAAAATCCCTTTTTGATGTCAAAATGAAAGGCCATATACAATGTTGTGTCTTGCATGATCTGTTGCATGATCTAGCTCAATTTGTCTCTTCAGGGGAATGTTTGGGAATCGAAGGTGATGGTTCCGGAGAGATTCCCAAAACGATCCGCCACATATATGTCAACAGGGTAAACCCTCATATGATCTCCCATCTCAAAAACTTACGCAGCCTTATTATTCATGTAAACAAGGATTACGATGTAGTAGTATTTAATGAGGTTCTAAAAAGGTTAAAAAGCTTACGCTTACTACGAGCGACTGCAGGTAACTATAAGCTTCTGGATGAAGTTGGCAACCTCATTCACCTCCGCTACCTCTCCCTCTCTCTCTCAACATGGAGTACTGAAGAAAATGTTAGATCTTTTCCAATTCAATATGCATTTAGACTCCATCACCTGGAAGTAATGAAGCTCCAAACAACAATAATTGAAATAGATGATTTGACACCAGATGGAATGAGCAATCTACTTAAATTGAGGCTGCTAAATTATCCTTATTATATAAGGGACAACATTCCTTGGATTGGCAAACTAACATCACTTGAGGAATTAGATTATTTCCGTGTCCGTGAGGAGTGTGGCTATAAGATAGGTCAATTAAAAAACCTGCAAAACCTTCAAAAACTAGCCATTGGAGGTCTGGAAAATGTAAGGAGTTCCGAAGAAGCTGCGGATGCCAACTTGATTGAGAAAAAAAATCTTGATAAATTGTCACTCATTTGGTCTACGAATCGCTCTGGTGGTCTAGACGTAGATGAGCCACTTCTTGATAACTTAAGACCTCATACCGATCTCAAGGAACTAGAAATTGGAGGATACGCTGGAGTTAGATCTCCATATTGGATGACGGTGACATCTCTTTCTAATATAACCTCTATCAAACTACGGAACTGTGAGAGATGGGAGAACCTCCCACCTTTTGGGCAACTTCCTTTGCTCAAGTTTCTTCATATAACACACATGCGGGCTTTAAAGAAATTATGGTGTTCAGGAAGTGTTGGTGGTTGCGCCTTTCCATCACTACTGGAGCTACGATTGCATGACATGCCAGACTTGGAGTTGTTTGAAGGCGAGCACATGTTTCCTCTGCTTAATGAATTGCATATTAGATCCTGTCCTTGCTTGAAGGGTTTGCCTGCATTGCCTCTTACTCTCAATCAGCTGCAGATTTTGAGAGTCGGATTGACTTCTCTTCCCATGATGCAACAAGATTGCAGTAGCGGCGAAGGACGAGCATCATGCTCATCATCACATCCGGCACTTTCTAAACTAATAATTTGTGAGTGCCCAAACCTCACATCTCTAGATGGATTCATGTCGCAGCAACAATATTTTCCAGCCTTGGCAAATTTATCTATTGAAAAATGTGAAAATCTAAGGCGTTTGCCCGGAAAATTCTTCCAAAAGCTTCCCTCCCTGAAGGATTTGATTACAGAAATGTGCCCCAATCTCACGACGCATGGGATTCTAGACAAACGATTGCCCGAGAAGCTTACAACTCTCACTCTAAAATCAAACGGGAATCTCAATTTGTCGCTACTCGAGTCATTGCCGATATCGACCTCTCTAGACTACTTGAAGATTGATGGTTGTGCAAGCATGACATCCCTTCCTCCGGCGGAAGTTTTTCCAATGTTGTCGAAAATCGAAATCTGGAATTGTAAAGAGCTGTCATCATTGGATGGGCTACAAGCTCTCCCCTCGCTCAAATTGTTGTACATTGGAGGATGCGACAAGCTCTTCGAACTTTCACTGTTGCAACCACCAATAGGCCTCCTCACTAGTACCAGCCACACAGATATGGTGCTTCGTGATCTTAGAATCGACCGGGAAGCTCTGTTGCGCGTCGAGCCATTGAGAAACCTCCACTCTGTTAGCTCGCTCATTATAAGTGATGGTACCGAACTCACATCCCTCGACGAGCAATGGCTGTTGCAAAACCGAAACTACCTTGAAAGGTTAGGAATATGTAAGGCCTCATCTCTTGAATCTTTACCACCCAGTATGATAAATCTTCGATCCCTGCGTGAGTTGCAAATAGATGATGCTCCTTTGCTTCAATCGATTCCAGAACTGCCCGCCTCAATGAAATCTCTAATAATTACCAGCTGTCACACCAAATTGAAGGAGTACATAGAAGGCTCTGGAAAATTCGCCAATATTCCTTATGTGGAGGTTACTGAAGAATATTTGGTATGCTTTATCTCTTTACTATCTCTAACTCTCTTAAATGAAACATTTTCTTCTTAATATTATTTGCATTTTAGGCTTCTCAATTAGGGTGGCAATCTACTCGCTGTTCGCAAGCCAGCTCGTGTTCGGCTCGAAATGAGCTCGAGATCAAATCGCTCGTTTAGTAAACGAGCCGAACACGAGTTGAATGTTTCAGCTCGTTTAATAAACGTGATGAACACGAACTGGGTTCAGCTCGCTCGTGTTCGACTCGATAACAGCTCGAATACATATATATATATATAATTTAATTTTTAGTCTAATTTAAATATAAAGTCCAACTCAGTATTATTTCTAACTCTCGTAAATAACCTTCTTTTTTTTTTCGTTTACTTTCGTGTACTCACAAAAAATAGAAAATTTGATATACATATATATATAGAACTACGCTACTATGCTATTTATAGATCAAAGTCATTGGTGCTACCGAATTTTCGACTCTTGGATGAAAAAAATATGTAGTTAAGATAATAGTGGTTCTTTAGGGTTTAGTGGATGGTTGGTTGAATAGTATATCTAAGGGTTGGAAATGATCAAAAAGGTTGATCTAACGGTAGAAAACTTAAAAGCACCAATGACTTGGTGCTATCGATAGCATAGTAGCTTAGCTCTCTCTCTCTCTCTCTCTCTCTCTCTCTCTCTCTCTCTCTCTATATATATATATATATATATATATATATATATATAAAGAGAGAGAACAAGGCTACTATACTATTAATAACATCAAGTTATTGGCGCTATTAGGTTCTCGGCCCTTGGATAAAGGAATGTGCGGTTAGAATGATAGTGGTCCCTTTAGGGTTTAGTGGATGATTGGTAGAATAGTATGATCTACGGGATGAAAATGATCAAAGGGGTAGATCTAACGGCAAAAAAGTTGATAGCATCTTGGTGCTATTTATATTATACAATAGTCTCTCTCTCTCTCTCTCTCTCTCGCTATATATATATATATATATATATATATATATATATATATATATATTGTTAGATAAGTATATTTTTATATCATTTATTACCTTAATTATTAATTAAAAAAAAATTAATAATTTAAATAAAAATAATTTAAATAGGTTTTTGTGTCACATAATTTTTTTTTGTAAGAACATATTAAAAGTTAAATTATTTTATAAAGGCATATGTGAAAAAGAAATAAGAGAGAAAACCGTTAAAATAAATTTTAAAAATTGTATATAAATTTAAAATTTAGTAAATTTAATAGATATATTAACTGTTAGTTATTAGTTATTTAATTTTTTTTCATAAAAAAATAATCATAATTATTTAATTTGGTCAAATTTTCTATAAAATTTAATAAGCATTTTGTTTAGTTAAGTAAAATTAATTATTATAAAAACTCAAAAATTATAAAAAATCAGTTAAACAAATAAATTTTAGGAATCTATTTCAAAGCATCCTAATAGTTGAGGGGGCCTTCACACATTTTTTACCTTTTTTTTTTTTTGTGGTGAAAATATATTTAGACTTCCTAAACTATTAGTTTTCGGGCTTAAGTAATTTTATCAAAAGCTTTATGATTTTTTGTCAAATTCATTAATAATTTTACAAAATTTAATAACCTTAATTATCTTTGGAAATTTTAATTAATTCAATAGTAATTTGACCATATTTAATTATTTTAATTATCTTTGGTTATTTTAATTTAACGAAGTATAAAAATTAAAATTATAAAATAAATAAGAATTTGAGTGGGTCTCAATTCAAAAAAAGTATAGTTGAGGAGCTTAACTTGCCTTCAAATTAGGAGCTCGATCAGAATTATAATCAAGTCAAGCTCAAATCATAAATTTAGACTCGAAATTAATTTTGAACCAAGCTTGAACAGTGGTGGACTCGATCAAGCTTAGTTCAATTAGATCCCTGGACTCTACGACTACAGCATTTGTTGTAATTTACATACAAGTTTTCTTAAGATGCTTGTTATTTGGTTTATCATCAATTGGAAATGATGAGTGTTTTTGTTTCTTTGGTGTTTGAATTAACTACATCATTCCTTTATCTCCTACAGTAATACATTGTTTGTTCTAATTGCTGAGAAGAGTTTTTTTTTTTTTTTTTTTTTTTTTTTTTTTTTTGTGTGAGAGAGAGAGAGAGCATGCTACCTCTAAGAAATAAACTTAGCTGTTTTGTTTATTTTTTTAAGAAATAAACTTAGCTGGAAAATGTATAGCAACTAGGTTTTAAACTCGGGATCTTGGATACCAACCACCAAACCTTTTGTCACTTGCGTTAGGGACGGTCAGTATAATGTGCTATTTCAAATAAGTTGCTTGGTATCTACTGAAGGATAGTGCTATTCAGAATTATGGAACACAATTGGAACGTGATCTTACTTTACCTTTGAATCTGTGAAAACTTGCTTCTAAATAGGATTACACTGTAGACAATTCAATATGTCAATTAATACTCTGTTGTTTACATTCAATATAATGTAATTTACTATCATTTATTGCAGACACTTTTAGACCTTGCTTGGCAAATGACTTTATCTTGATCGACAATAACACCAAAGTAAACAGTGGAGTAGAAGATCAAGAAGCAGAAGATTGTCTTTGCAAAGCACACTTGAAGAGCAACTTAATCTTTTCTTATATTGTTGGGACCAATGATCTAAGTGGATTCACACTTTGTATATGTCGGAGATGCCGCTGATTGCAGAACAGAAAATATGAATTTCTACT
This sequence comes from Tillandsia fasciculata, assembly GCA_029168755.2. Lineage (NCBI taxonomy): Eukaryota > Viridiplantae > Streptophyta > Magnoliopsida > Poales > Bromeliaceae > Tillandsia > Tillandsia fasciculata. The sequence continues at coordinate 1,745,070 of CM054937.1, read as the reverse complement.
TCGACAAGCTCACCTTTAAGGTAGTAACTGCTTGGTGAATTTCAGAGTAGTTCATTAGTATGTTTTTTATATTTATTTTCTCTCGAGTTTCTTTACTATGATATTCCGAACTTTGTTTGATAACAGATTTATTTGCTTGCTTTCTTCTGCAGTTGGCTTTAGTGGACGAAGCATGAAGGAGCTCATTTTGTACCGATTCGAACTATTTATACCATTATTTGTTCGCGCTTGTTGTTGCTAGTGTAATAGCTGTACTACCAAAAAATAGTGGGTGTGATTTGTATGTTGTAATACAACACAGAAAAACTGAATAATAAAGACATGTTTCCAAATGAAGTTGTGGTCTTATAAATTTAGTCATTTTGATTTACAATAAATGTAAATTTGAGATTTTTTTTCCCTTTCCTCTTACTGTCAATTGAGCTCATTGTTTGCAAACATCTCATGTCCTGCTCGAAACTTAGCAAGATGTCACGGACTTATACTTTTGACATGCAAAAATCAGTGCGTACTCAGCAGATTTTTAATATTCAACATACTTAAAAGATAGGCACATTTTAGAATTTTTGGTGGAAATAAGAAATGTCTGGGAGCTTCTGTCTGTGAACCGCGCCTAAGCAACTTCAGCAAAAAAACCTTTTCAAGGTCACAGTTTGTTGGTGGCTGATCTGGCAAGATAGAAACAATGTATTGTTTAGAAAGCAAGCTTCAGATCGCCTAGTTTTAGTTAGACGAATTCAGAATATGAAAAAGAAGTGGGTTGGGTTACGCGGCTCTAAGTAATGTTTTTTTTTTTATTGCCTTTAACTTTGCAGAGGCCGAATTGCCTCAACGCTTGTAGTTGAATTTATTTTTTATATGAATGAATCGGGTAGTGTGCTGCCTTTTTTTTAAATAATAATAATAATTGAGACCATCAAAACAGAACCAAAGTATTTATTAGAAAATAAAGTTTCTATATTCTTGAATAGAGATTTGATGGAGAAAATCATAAAGATTTGCCTAACAATTTACTTGCTATTTTGAACCAAGATTATCTTGCCAATTCAGCATGGATTCAATGGTAGCATATAGAAGGCAATAATGGATTTAGTAACCGCACAAGGAAGGCAATAATATTTTGTATTATTTTTTCTTTTTTTAATAGATTCATAATGTATATTAAATCTTGTACGTAGTATTATTTTTTGTATGAGAGGTTCGACTAATGTCAATCACTCCAGTTTGAGTTTACTCTCTTCCACTTAATCATTTTCTTTACATGGTATCAGAGTATTGAAAGTTCTCTACCTGTTATTTTTTAATGGCGAAAGAAGATGCTAATAGCTCTATTTCTGCCATCGATGTTTATTCACCATATTATATTCACCTATCCGACAATCCAGGAGCTATGCTTGTAGCTCAACCTCTTTTGGGAGATAACTACGGGACATGGAAACGATCCATGACTGTAGCCTTGGGTGCAAAGAACAAGCTCTCCTTTGTGGATGGGACTTTAGCAAAGCCAACGTCTCCGATTGATCTCGTTCAAGCATGGGAACGATGCAATCATATGGTATTCTCTTGGTTGATTAATGCATTAAGCAAAGATATCCGAGAAAGTGTGGTGTTCGTCGAAACAGCTCATGAACTTTGGGCTGAACTTGAAGAACGATTTTCACAAGGAAATGGTCCTCGTATCTACGAAATTAGGTGCACCATCTCCAATACACGCCAAGAGCAACTCACAGTTGCCACTTATTTTTCTAAATTAAAGCAAGCTTGGGATGAGAACTCAATTCCTACTCTACAGTCCCAGCATGCAACTGTGGAGCATTGAAGGAGATTCAACGAGAGCGGCAAACCGAACATATTTATCAATTCCTTATGGGATTGAATGAGGCGTTTGGGACTATACGCACTCAAATCATCGCGATGGATCTTCTACCAAGTCTTGCGAAGGTATATTCTCTTATCCAACAAGAAGAAAAACATATTGGTCTCAAAATATCTCACTCAAATCCATCAGAACTGACCGCTCTTATTGCTAAGGGCGGTTCATCTAACCGCTTCAATGATGCTCATTCAACTAAATCCGAAAATTCTTCAAAGATGAAGCCACATTTTATTTGTGACCATTGCGGCAAATCTGGGCATACCAAATCTCGGTGCTATGAGATTATTGGTTATCCTGTTGGACATGCAAAACATAACCCTTCTAAGTCCGAAGCTTTTTCTCAAGCTTTACGATTGCAAGGGAAAGGGGGAGCATCTGGACATCAACAACAACGCTCGAGGCATTTCAACACCGACAACAACAACAATAATGGTCAGCAATTTGTTGGGTCGTCTAGTTCAGGTGGTAATCTCCAAACACATGGTGAAAGTCCATTACCTCCTCTCACCAGTCAACAATATCAACAGTTGCCGTCACTTCTGAATATAGATGTACCAAATCCTTCAGCTAATTTTGCCGGTAAAGTTTTCCCTCAAATCCAAACAAATAAATATTCCTCTTCATGGATTATTGACTTTGGAGCTTCCGATCATTTTACTTTTGATTCTTCCTTGTTGACTGGTGTTGTTTCTTCTACGAATACTAAGCCAGTTTTCTTACCAAATGGGTCGAGCAATTCCATCACTCACATTGGTAACACTTGTATTTCTCCAAATTTATATTTGAATAACGTCATGTGTGCTCCGTCCTTTAACTTCAATCTTCTCTCCGTTAGCAAACTCACTAATTCTATAAATTGCGCTGTAACTTTTTTCCCAACCTTTTGTGTATTCCAGGACCTGACAACGAGGAAGTTGATTGGAGTCGGTGAAGTGCGGGATGGATTATACCATTTTGTTCAACCACCTGTCGTTGCTACCGTCTCAAATAACCGAGTCATCTTTGGCATAGGAGACTCGGCCATCCTTCGAAACACAGGCTTGCTGGCCTTTCTCCTTCTCTTTTTCATGATCATCCTTGTTCTCTTGAATTTTGTGAAGCATGCACTCTTGCTAAACAAACTTGTTTGCCTTTTCAATCTAGTTTGAGTAAAAGTTGTTCTGTTTTCAACTTGATCCATTGTGATATTTGGGGGGGGTACTCTACCCCATCTCATTCTGGTGCACATTATTTTTTGAGCATAGTTGATGACTATTCCCGTTGTACTTGGATTTACCTCATGCGATATAAATCTGAAGTATACAAATTTTTGCGCGCTTTTATTAATTTGGTGCACACTCAATTTGATTGTCATGTCAAACAAATAAGGACTGATAATGGATCAGAATTTCTGTCTCAATCTATGCAATTGTTGTTTCAAGATTATGGCATAATTCATCAAAGGTCCTGCGTTCATACCCCTCAGCAAAACGGGATCGTCGAGCGTAAACATCGTCATCTTCTAGAGGTTGCACGTGCATTACGTTTTCAAGCAAATCTTCCTATTAATTTTTGGGGAGAATGTGTACTTACTGCCACCTATTTAATAAATAAGATCCCTACACCCATCCTTGATGGTAAATCACCCTATGAAATTTTTTTTGGTTCTAAACCTAATTATGATCATTTGCGTGTTTTTGGGTGTTTATGTTATGCACGAAATGTTGATCCTCACAAACATAAGTTTGATCCTCGAGCGAAGCGTTGCGTTTTTGTTGGCTATTCTATGGGACAAAAAGGTTATCGTGTTTATGAGATTGAAAGTGGTAAAATTTTTGTTAGTCGTGATGTGACCTTTTGTGAAGATGATTTTTCCTTTCATTCTAATAATCAAAACGAGATTGTTAACCTTCCTACCGCCATTACCACTGATGCCAATTATGATGATCCTATATTATCACCCACAATTTCGTCACCAACTGAAGACAACACTGATATAGAACATCCATCCACCACTCATGTTGACGATGCACCCCGACGATCCTCACGCGTTACTCGACGACCTACTAGATTAGATGATTATGTTTGTACTAATGTTGATTCCAATCCATCCCAAACATCATTGACACATTCAACGGCCGCTTTGTCAGGTAAACCTCAATCTTTATTCTCTGTTATTTCCTATGGAAACTTCTCACCCTCTCATCATGCCTTTTTGTCTAGTATTTCCTCTCATGTAGAACCAACTTCCTATTCCCAAGCTGTTAAAGACCCAAAATGGAGAGAGGCAATGAAAAAAGAGCTTGATGCACTCAAACTCAATAATACATGGACTTTGGAACCGTTACCACCTGGAAAGCGTCCCATTGGTTGCAAATGGGTATTCAAAATTAAATACAATTCAGATGGCAGCATCGAGCGATATAAAGCTCGTTTGGTGGCTAAAGGTTATACACAAATGGAGGGTCTTGATTACCATGTGTTGCCATGTGGTGTGTCCACATTGGCCGGTTCTATTTTTGACTCAATCCATATGAGATTTGGATTAGGATTTATCCTTATGGGTTAAAGATAAGGATATGTTTCTTATAGGTTAAGAAACATATCTTAACCCATATCCTAACCATATTCTGTTTATCTCTACGTGAGTAAGAGAATATCCTAAGGAGTCCTAATAATCAATAAATAGAACCCCTTCCCTCATACGTTGTGTGATACAATATACGATACATAAGAAGAAAAAGGATTTTCTTCTTCCTCATTTTCTCTCTACGTTCTCTCTGGGTTTCCACCTTAGTTCCCAGGGTTTTGGAGTGTGGACATAGAAGAGGACTCTGGTAGCCCTCTTCGCATCCGATCCGATCTGCGCATCCGGTCTGCAACCAGGAGATTCGTGGAGAGTCAATAATTACCAAGAAGACAAGGACGATCCAAGAAGGCTGGTAAAACAAGCTAGCTGATCCAATTCCGGTTCCTGGATACATTGGCTATCCAGTTTGTAAGTTTCCGCTGCCCTCTAATTACAACAATTGGTATCGGAGCCATTTGCTTGTTTTCGCCTAAAGATCATCCCTGTGTTTGGTTGATTAAATAAAAAAAAAAAAAATGTTTCGTTGATCATTTTTTTTCGTAGATTAGTTCTACAATTTTTTTTTTTTTTTTTTTGATTCCTTTTCTATGTGAAATCGAATAAATAAAAGTTGAAGATAGAAAATTAAATTAGTTTTAATTTTTTATTCTTTTATGTTGATCACGAAATATTTTTTATTTACATATGTTGTAAATGACCTTTTTTTTTATTATTTACATATGCAGTAAATATTTTTTTAAAAAAGATAAAAAGAAAACTAAATTAGTTTTAGCTTTTTATTCTTTTATATTGATTAAGAAATATTTTTATTTACATCAGTTGTAAATAAATATTTTTTTTATTTTTAATTCTCTTTTATGTTGTGTGCATTATTTAAAAAAAAAAAAAAAAAAAAAAAATGCAGCGCCCGAAAGGCCACGGGCCCCGCTCGGCCCGGAGCCCCGCAGGCGGGCGCCGGGCCCCAGCGCTTCCGGCGCAGGGCCCGGCCCGGCCTGCCGCACCGAGCGGGCTCGGATCCTGCGCAGCGGGCGTAGGGCCTGGCCCGGCCGGTAGCGGGCCAGCGGGCTCGGGCCCCCCGCGCTGCGGGCGCAGGGCCTGGCCCGGCCCGCAGCGCGGGCCTGCGGGCTATGGCCCTCCGCGCGCTGCAGGCGCAGGGGCCCAGCCCGCGGCGCCCATGCGTGGGAATGGGCCCTGCGCTGGGTGCGCTGGGCCCAGCCCGGCCTGCTTCCTCTGCGGGCGGGCGCCGGCCCATCACGCTGGGTGCGCGTGGCTCTTCCCGCAATTTTTTTTTTTTAAGAAAATTTTTTTTATGCTCCTATGTGGTGCAATTTTTATGCTCCTATGTGGTACAAATTTTTTTATGTGATTTCTTTTATGCTCCTATGTGGTGTGAAATTTTTTTTATTATTTATGCATGCGTTGTATACTCTATATATATCTTGTGTGGATGTAAACTATAATGCTTTTGTGGCTTGTTGTGTATGTTTTGTGCATATAAGTACTTGTGTTCTTTCGGTGTTTTTCTACAAAATTTAATTTTAGAAAAGCGGATTCGGCGTGTGCAGCATTCCTTTAGAATATGGTTACCTTTGATGTACATCTTTGTAGTGATGTAGTAGGTTTTATTTCTGCAAATGTGATGTAATAATTAAGGTTGTGTAAGAGGAATGTGTTTTGCACACCATCGATGTTTTTCAAATTAAATTTTGGCACAAGTACTTATTTTATTATTTTATCTGTGTGATATGAATTATCTAAGATAAGTTCTTAAATTTTTTTTTTAAAAAGATGTGTTCTTTTAATGGATGAGTTCCGTTTTTTTTGAATAAGTTTCAAAATTAAATAAGAAAAAAAATTAATAAGATTGAAATTTTTTGAACCGACACTGGGTGATGATTATGAGCCTAGCGAAATTTTCGATCCCGTTGTGAAGGAGATATTTTTTCAATCTTGTTAATTTTTGCAATATGTGCCTAATGTCCAAACCTGTTTTTTGAATGTAGTGAAATGGCTTCCAGAAATGTTATAGCTGACCTCACGAGGGGTGATAAGCTAAACGGAAAGAATTATGACATATGGCACAGAAAAATGCAATACCTGCTTAATGAACAAGGAGTTCTTGAAACTCTCTCTGTCAAAAAGACCGTGCCTCTAGATAACTCTACTGCTGAACACAAGCCTGAGCAGGATGTCTATGACAAATGGTTCAAAGAGGATCGTACTGCTCGGTATACTATGTTGTGTGCCATGCAGGATGACCTTATTGGACAGTTTGAGACATTTGAGACTGCCAAAGACATGTGGGAAAATCTGAAGATTGCTTTTGGGCAAACTTCCGTTACGAGGCTGCGTGCCCTAAATCTAAAGTTTCAGCAGTACATTAAGGACCCGAAGCTCTCAATGGTTGAGCACCTTCGTGTGATGAGCACCATGATTCGGGACCTTAAGGCTGCTGGAAATGAGCTCACCGATGAGCAACAGGTTCTCGCGGTGATTCGTTCACTGCCGGACCCTGAATGGTCCCAGATGAAGCTCCTGATGACGCACAGTGAGGGCATTAAAACGTTTAATGACATATCACGTCATCTCGAGCTTGAGGCAGAACGCTTGGATGCGAACCGTTCTGTCGCTCTTGTTGCACGCTCTGACGAGCGCGGTGGGATTGCACCCAAGCGCAAAAAGCGTTACAACAAAGGAGCGCAGAAAAATAAAAATCAAATTCCACATGGTGGAATTGGAAAGCGCGGCAGAGGCAAGCGCGCAGGCAGTAGAGATGTTGCGAAGCTAAAATGCTATAACTGCAAGAAGAAGGGTCATTTCGCTCGGGATTGTTCTGAGCCGAAAAAGGTAACCCTACCACTCTCACACTGTTTTGTTTGCTCTTATGCTTTAGTAGCTAATTCTCTTCCCGATTGGATCGTGGATACAGGAGCAAACAAGCACGTAGTGCGTGATCGAGCGGGATTTGTAGATTACCATCGAGTACCGACTGGCACACAATTTGTCACCCTTGGGAATGGCTCAATGGAAGAAGTTATTGGAGTTGGTTCGTACCAACTCAAGTTGCGTGGTGGCCGCACCTTACTTCTTCAAGATGTGCTATATGCACCCGGTATAAGATGTAATCTATGTTCAGTTTTAGCTTTGCTACATTTAGGCTATTCTTTTCATTTTGACAGAGACCGCCTTGACATTTCCTTTCATGGTACTTTATTTGGATATGGTACATTAATAAATGGTTTCTTTAAGTTAGATTTGGAGGATGATTCGTTTGCTTTTGCTTCTTCTTCTTCTAATCTTTGTGATGAATCCGTTAAATGGCATGCCAGACTAGGCCATATAGGTCAAGAAAGAATGAACAGATTGGCTCGAGTAGGCCTTTTGGGGTCTCTCGCCAAAGTTGACCTATCTGTGTGCGAGCCTTGTCTGGCTGGGAAGGCATGTAGAAAGCCTTTTGGTAAGGCTACTCGTGCCTCTCATCCTTTGGAACTGATCCACTCAGACATTTGTGGGCCAATGAATGTGAGGGCCCGGCATGGTGTGTGCTATTTTCTCACATTCATTGATGATTATTCCCGTTATGGCTATGTGTATTTGATTTCTCACCGTTCTGAAGCTTTAGATTGCTTCAAGCGCTTCGTAGCGGAGGCTGAGAATCAAATAGAAAGAAGTGTAAAAGTGCTTCGCACTGATCGAGGACGTGAGTACTTGTCTGATCAGTTCAAGACTTACTGTGAGCAAAAGGGCATTATGAGACAGCTCACTATTCCAGGTACTCCGCAACAAAATGGTGTTGCAGAGCGAAGGAATCGTACTCTACTGGACATGGTTAGGTCTATGATGGCGCATGCTTATCTTCCTATAAGTTTTTGGGGAGATGCTCTTTTGACTGCTGCCTATATTCTTAATCGAGTCCCTAGTAAATCAGTGCCATCTACCCCATATGAGTTGTGGAGTGGTAGAAAGCCAAGTTTACACTACTTACGCCCTTGGGGTTCAGCTGGATATGTTCATAACCCCTCACATAGATTCGGGAAACTCGGCCCTAAAGCAAGCAAGCGTGTGTTCATCAGATACCCTGAAAATTCGAAGGGCTATGTGATGTATGGTGAACACCCAGATGGTGGGATGACCGAGATTGAGTCTCGTAATGTGGAATTCCTAGAGAAGGAATTTCCAAGCATTGGTGAAATGCGAAATGACGTCGGATTGTATGAGTTACAAGACGATGCTATCCCATCTTCTGGTGAGGATGATCGATCACTTCCCGAAGTCGCTGAAGGAAGTGGTAGCGATCCTCCGGCTAGTGGGAGTGCTTCTATGAGTGGGAGCATACCCTTGGAAGCCGAGAGTTTAGGCCCTCAACTGCGTAGAAGTGAACGTGGAAACATTCCCCGTCGACGTTTTGAGATCGAAGGGAATATTTTCATGTGCACTCCGCTCGATGATGATGAGCCTGCTTCTTATGTAGAAGCGCTACAATCACCAGCTTGTAATGAGTGGATGGCTGCTATGAGAGATGAGATGGATTCCATGAGCAAGAACCAAGTATGGGAATTGGTTGACCTTCCACCTGAGCGCAAGTCTATTGGAAATAAATAGGTTTTAAAAATTAAGCGCAAGGTGGATGGATCAATCGATAAATATAAGGCTCGGCTCGTGGCTAAGGGCTACAATCAAAGGCAGGGGGTAGATTACAACGAGACATTTGCTCCCGTTGTGAGATTTGCCTCCATACGTGTGATTTTAGCCTTAGTGGCTCATCTAGATTTGGAATTGTTCCAAATGGATGTCAAGACAGCTTTCCTCAATGGAGGATTAGCGGAGGAGATCTACATGGATCAACCTGAGGGTTTTGTACTCGAAGGTCAAGAAGACAAAGTATGTCGTCTTAAAAGATCCATTTATGGTCTCAAACAGTCATCGAGACAGTGGTATTTCAGGTTTCATGAAGCCATCATCTCTATCGGTATGTCCATGATAGAGGAAGACCATTGTGTATATGTCAAGAAGTCAGAGAAGGGAATTTTGTTTCTCTCTTTATACGTCGACGACATACTATTGGCTGGGAATGACATCGAGTTGATCAATACCACCAAGGAGTGGTTATCTTTCAATTTTGAGATGAAAGATATGGGTGAGGCGAGCTATGTGCTCGGTGTTAAGGTCATCAGAGATCGCTCTAGGAGACTTCTTGGTCTGTCTCAAGAATCTTATATTAAAAGGGTTCTGGAGCGGTTTAGGATGCATCATAGTAAACCCGTTGATACTCCAGTGGAAAAGAATCACACTTTGAGTCTTGATCAGTGCCCTAAAACGGATAAAGAAAAAGAGCAAATGAGTAGGGTTCCTTATGCGAGTGCGATTGGCAGCTTGATGTACGCTATGATGTGTACTCGACCTGACATATGCTTCGCTGTTGGCTTGGTAAGTCGTTACCAGAGCAACCCAGGACCTGCTCATTGGCAAGCGGTCAAGAGGATCCTTCGATACTTAAAGGGAACCAGTGATCTCGTTCTATGCTTTCAGGCTGGGGACTTGAGATTGAAAGGATATAGTGATGCTGATTGGGGCGGTAATAGAGATGAGCGCAGGTCTACTTCAGGCTATGTGTTTATGCTTGGAGGTGGGGCAATTTCCTGGTGCAGTAAAAAGCAGAGTTGCATTGCCTTGTCTACCATGGAGGCGGAGTATGTTTGTAGTGTCCCAGTTTTTCCCCTGTGTTTTTCCCCTGTTCGGGGTGTGGAACACCTAGTGTTGGTTTGTTGGGCCCCAACATGTCAAAGGGATGTGTTGTTTGGACTCAGGGAGGATTTGGGATCAAGCCTGACCTTCGGCTGCCTTTGCCGAATTTTAGGAACGGAATCAGGCCAAACGGAGGCCGTAGTTGGATTCAGCGCGGAAAAACGCTTGAAAACGGCTATTTACTTATTTAATTTGGAGTCCGGATGCCCAAAAACGGACCCCCGGAAGTTTTCTGTGCAAAATGGTGCATGGGGGGACCTGTGGGCCGGCCGGGGACACGTGGCGGCCCCGGAGTGGCCGGCGCAGCGCACGCGGTGCATCGACCGCGCGCGGGCAGGCCGGGGCAGCGGCGCGGCGCACGGTGCACCGGGGCGCGCCACGTGGCGGCCCCGGGTTGGCGGGTGCACGTGCGCGCGGCGCACCCGTAGGCGCGCGCCTGCGGCCGTACGCGCACGCGCCGCAGGCGTGCAGGCGGCGCAGGGCGGCCGGCGGCCGTGTCGGGCGGGAAAGCGGGGGCCACGTGGCGCCCCGCCATTGGCGGGCGCCACCCACCCCGCCGCCCCGCAGGGGGACGCGTGGCGCGTCCCCGCTGGGCCCGCACGGCTGCCGCCTGTTTGGCGGACACGTGGCGGGCCCTGGGCCGGGTTGGACGAGTGGTCGGACGGGCGGGGATCCCGTGTGCGGCCCGGGTTGGGCTGGGCCGCACTGTAGCCGCCCGAATCTTGGTGGGCTGGGCCGCACTGTAGCAGCCCGAATTCCCCCCTGCGCCCGAAAGTGGGGACACAGGGGTCATTTCCCCAATTGTTTGTTTGGGCCTATAAATAGGCCCCCTCCCCTCTCTTCTTGGGCTTTTTTCGAGAGAAAGAGAGAGAACCAGGGAGAGGTGTGTGAAGAGAAGTTTTTCCTCTCACATTTTTCTACCTCGTGGTGCGTTCCCAGATTTTCGGGAAGATCGACAGCGGCGTTCCGGATTTTACAGTGTGCCTCGGTTTTCCCCCATTTCGGCCCGTTATCGTCGCATTTCAGTCCGAGGAGTCCCCTGCGCAGTACAGAGGTCCGATTCCGACGATTTCTTCGCCAGTGTGTTCCTAAGAGGTAGGGCTTCGTTTTTCGTGTTGATGGTTTCTCTGGATTCCAATTCCTTGGCACGGTTCCCGAGGTGATTTGACACCCCATTTTGCTGTTTGGATTTTTGGACAGCGGCAACTTCGACGATTTGTTTCTCAGCGTAGGAATATCGGATCGAGGCGATTCAAGAGTCGATTTTGGGCGATTTTTCGCAAGGAACGCAACCGTGATTTTTTTGGGATTTTAGGAGCTCGGGACAGAGGTGAAAATTCCTCGTTTTGCGTGCTGATTTTTAAAACAGCAAATGTGTGTTTGGAAACTGTTATATTTACACCGTGTGCACTTATGTGATGTTGTAGGACATTGTGGCAGCTGACAGTGTGTTTAGAGGACAGCGGGTATTTTCTTGGAGTGTTGTGCACGCTTTTCGAGGTGGGTGGTTGCGTTTCCCTCTTTGTTGGCAAGCTCACTAGGAGTAGAAGAGTTCTACAGTTATAAATGTGACAGTTATCTTGTGATATATGAACCTGTTGCATTGGCCCCCCTAAATTAAATGATAGCTTCTATGTGATAAATCTGGGACAGTAAAGTTGGATAATTGCTATATCTTAGACCGCATGCAATTAAGTAACCCAATATTATTTTAAAATGATTCTTCATATGAAACCTTAGTCACTTTTTAAATGCTTTTAAAAGAGAACACTTGCATGCTTATTTGGACAACTAGTTAGGCCACTATTTTACTGCAACACTATATTATGGGATTTGACTTAGGAGAAAACATGTGTTTATTGTTATTCTTCTCTATCGATGCATGATGATCGAGTCGGATCGGGATCTTGAGATAGTGTAGTCGGATCTTGAGTCTGGGACAGTTTAGACTCGTCTTGGGGATTGTAGGGCATAGTGGCAACCGCGGATGTTAGGCGGTTGACCAGATGTTTTTACCTTATCAGATTGGGGTCTATGGGTTCAGCGGTGACCGCGGATTTTGGGCGGTTGACCGGATGTTATTATCACATCAGATTGGGGATTGGGGTTGCATTAGTGGATGGAGTATTCCCACTTTGATCATAGTCATGATCCAGTCCTGCTATTGCGAGACATTGGTTACAGAGATGCTTGATACAGAGATACTTGATACAGGGATACTTTACATACTTTACTCGTGTGGGTCGCTCCCCTCGAGTGCCACTCCGGAGTAGGCTTTACACCGTGCCGAGCGCCGGGCACCTTGATGAGTTGCGATTGATGACAGAGCAGGCAGTGCCAGTATTTTCTGGTCCTCTGATTGGGTTTCCTTGGGCAGTCAGCCTTGTAGTTGCATACATACAGTTATCTTTTTGGCACTGCATTTAGAGGCATAGTAGTGGTAGTTCCTTTCCTGCAGTCTTTATTGCATACCTCTGTTCTTTTCTTTTTGCCTCTTATAGTCCTAGTGGGTTTGTCAGCATTCGAGGTTTTACCCACTAGGGGAGGCTACTGGTTTATCTAGTAGTTCTCACCCCCATTATTGTTGTTTCTTGTCCTCTTTCCCCTTTGTTTTGCAGAGTCGACCGTGGGAGCTGCTGGGCCTTCAGCGGCAGATCGAGGTAAGAGGATTGCCGACTAGCTAGATCGTCTACCCCGAGCGAGAGATTAGCTAGACTTTTACTGTACTCCCCTTTTGTATCTCAGACTTTAGTAGTTTACTTTTGGGTCTGGCTGTGGCCAGCTGGTTGTATTATTTTGGTGAGCTGGGAGTATATTGTACTTTTATTTCAGTTTACAGTTTAATTCAGTCTGAGATTACTGTTAGTTCTATTAGTTCAGCTCTGTTTATGCTCTTCTATTGTATATTATCTATCTGAGCAGGTTACCAGCGCTTCGTGTACATGGGAAATTCTGTGTACACGGCGGATCTGTTGGCGGGCCCGGGTTCTGGTTACCCCCGGGGCGTGACAGATTAAGTTGGTATCAGAGCTTAGGGATAGGTCAGATGGGACTTAGGAAACCCTAGGCTTTTGGCAGACCCTAGGATGATAGGGCGCGAGAGACGTGACATTTCGCGAAAGTCGTTGATTTATTTATTTGGACTCTTCCAGTGAGTGAAGAGGGATCGATATACCCAATTTCTGGTGGACCGTTATGTTGGCTGCAGACAACATAAAGTCGCAAAAATTGGGGGATGTCTTTGACTTTCGCTAGATTGGGTCGTGTGGGGTTATGTTACTGATTTGTGGTTTTTTTTGTGGCAGTATGTCGCCCCGTCGTCGTTGTTCCGTCGGGAGTATCTCCACCCCTTCTGAGGAGCCCGAGCAGGCGGTATCTACAGAGCTGGGGGAACTGCGGGCCTTGGTGACCCATTTAGTGGCGAGGAGCTTTCGACAGGACCAGCGCCTGGAGCAGCTACTGGCGCAGAGAGGTGATTCGGCAGTCGGAGAGAGGGCTAGGGCATCGGAGCAGCGTTTTGAGAGGAAACGCCCAGCCCCGGATGTTGTTGGACATGCCAGTTCTTCTAGACAGCCACGGTTTCGCGGCAGGTGTGTTTTCTGTAGAGGACGACATCCCTCAGGTACCTGTGACTTAAGGCGGGGTCGATGCTTCCGATGTGGGCAGTCTGGCCACGTTCGAGCTTCGTGCCCCCTCTCGACCTCAGTACCCCCTTCTTCAGCGTTGGCCCCTATCGCATCCCAGCAAGGATCTCAGCAGCAGCAGCAGACACGGCAAGTGCGGGCTCCCTACAGTTGTATTTTCTGTGGAGGTCAGCATTTTCCCGGCACCTGCGCCCAGCGGTGGGGTCGCTGCTATAGGTGTGGACAGCCCGGGCACCTGCGAGTTGCGTGCCCCTCGGGGACGGCGGCGGCACCCACTTTAGTGTCCGTCCCTACTACTTCCCAGCTACGACCGGGAGCTTCACCGACAGGTCTCCAGGTAGACCGAGTTTCGCCTCCACACCCTTCTGGTGAGAGACAGCCGTTGTTGAGCGGTCAGGATAGCTTAGCGCAGGCGGGGGATTCCACTACGGCTGACCGTGTGGTGGCAGGTATGGTCTATTTCTGGCATTTGGATTCATATCTTTTGTTACTGGAGCTTCGCATTCTTTCATTAGTAGATCATTTGCATCATTACATGGGTTAGAGGTAGGACTTTTGCCACGTGCACGAGAGGTTCAGATTCCCGATCACACTTTGCACGTGGAGGAGTGTTGTTGGTCCTGCCCGATGCAGATCGAGTCCTGGATTATGCCAGCAGACCTGTTGGTCTGGAGACAGCTGCGGGACTTTGATGTGGTTCTCGGGATGGACTGGCTGGCTTGATATTTTGCGACAATTGACTGTGCCGAGAGGACTGTCACTTTTAGAGAGCCAGGCCAGGAGGTGTTGGTGTACTGGGGATGTCAGAGTGCTTTCTTTGCCTCTTTGGTTTCGACTTCCCGAGCGAGGCGGATGATTCATCGTGGATGTGTAGCCTTTTTGGCTAGTGTTGTAGAGGGGCCTACAGTGGCACCGGGACTCGGGGATATCCCTATCGTCCGCGAGTTCCCGGATGTATTTCCACCTGAGCTGACTTGTATGCCGCCCGACAGAGAGATTGAGTTGGGATTGACGTAGTTCCAGGAACCGCGCCAATCTCTAAGGCTCCTTACCGGATGGCACCGGCTGAGCTGCGAGAGCTTAAAGCACAGCTGCAAGATTTATTGGATAAGGGTTTTATTATACCCAGTGTGTCGCCTTGGGGAGCGCCGGGGCTATTCGTGAAGAAGAAGGATGGGTCACTTAGACTGTGTGTGGATTATAGGGAGCTGAATAAAGTGATCATCAAGAACAAGTACCCTCTGCCGCGCATCGACGATCTCTTTGATCAGCTGCAAGGGTCTTGTGTCTTTTCCAAGATTGATCTACAGTCTGGTTACCACCAACTGAAGGTGAAGGCCGAGGATATTCCTAAGACTGCTTTCAGATCACGGTACGGGCATTATGAGTTTACAGTTATGCCGTTTGGATTGACTAATGCCCCTGCCGCCTTTATGGACTTAATGAACAGGATATTTCGGCCATTTCTGGATCGCTTTGTGGTGGTGTTCATAGATGATATCCTGGTTTACTCCCGGAGCGAGGTCGAGCATGTGGAGCACTTGAGAACTGTGCTACAACTTCTACGGGAGAAGAAGTTGTATGCCAAGTTGGCGAAGTGTGAGTTTTGGCTTCGGGAGGTAACGTTCTTGGGCCATGTGATTTTCGCCGCCGGTGTAGCGGTAGACCCAGCAAAGATTGAGGCAGTTCGTGATTGGCCCCAACCGACGACTGTATCGGAGGTGCGCATCTTCATGGGATCAGCTGGTTGTTATCGTCGGTTTGTGGAAGGCTTTGCGAAGCTTTCCACACCCCTCACTCGGTTAACGCGTAAAGGGGTTAAGTTTATTTGGAGTGAGGACTGCCAGAAGAGCTTCGAGGAGCTGAAGGACAGACTGATGACTGCTCCTATCCTTTCCCTCCCTGTTATGGGGAAAGGATATGTGATCTACAGTGACGCATCACACAGGGGACTCAGTTGCGTGTTGATGCAGGATGGGAGGGTAATTGCTTATGCATCGAGACAGCTCAAGGATTACGAGAAGAATTACCCTACCCACGACTTAGAGCTCGCTGCCGTGGTGTTTGCACTGAAGCTTTGGCGCCATTACCTGTACGGGGAGCATTGTGAGATCTACACCGACCACAAGAGTTTAAAGTATCGGTTCACCCAGAAGGAGTTGAACTTGAGGCAGCGCAGGTGGTTAGAGCTATTAAAGGATTATGATGTGGATATCCTTTACCACCCAGGCAAGGCTAACGTGGTCGCTGATGCATTGAGCCGAAGAGCAGTACAGAGTTTGTCTATGTTGCTCACAGACCAGGCGCCCCTATTGGAGGAAATGAGACGGCTCGAGATAGAGGTTGTGTGTCCCCTGGGGTCTCTGCTAGACTGACGTCATTAGTCGTGCAGCCCACTCTGCTGGACAGGATCAGGGAGAAACAGAGTGAGGACCCCCACTTGACCAGGATTCGAGATCAGCTTCCGAGTGATCAGTCAGGGGACTTTACAGTGGATGCTGCGGGAGTACTGAGGTACAGGGACCGAGCATGTGTGCCAGTGGATGTTGAGATCAGAGAGCAGATTTTGAAGGGGGCCCATTATACACCTTATACCCTTCACCCTGGGGGGACTAAGATGTATAAGGACCTCAAGGCACATTTCTGGTGGAATGGCATGAAGAGGGATGTCGGGAGATTTGTGGCCCAGTGTTTGACTTGTCAGCAGGTAAAAGCTGAGCATCGAGTGCCAGCTGGCAAGTTACAAAGTCTTCCAATCCCTGAGTGGAAATGGGACCACATCACGATGGATTTTGTGGTCGGATTGCCGAGGGCACAGGGCGGAGCAGATGCTATCTGGGTAGTTGTGGATCGACTTACCAAGTCAGCGCACTTTTTGCCTATGCAGACTACTTGGCCACTCGAGCGACTAGCCCAGTTGTACCTTGATGAGATTGTGAGATTGCATGGAGTACCCGCCTCCATTGTGTCAGATAGAGATCCGAGGTTTGCCTCACGATTTTGGGGGAGTTTGCAGGCCGCGATGGGGACTCGGCTCAGATTCAGTACAGCTTTTCATCCCCAGACTGATGGGCAATCAGAGCGGACTATACAGATCTTGGAGGACATGCTGAGGGCTTGCGTCTTGGATTTCGGCGGAGGTTGGATTCGGCACTTATCCTTGGTTGAGTTTGCGTACAACAACAGCTTTCAAGCGAGCATACAGATGGCTCCGTTTGAAGCGTTGTATGGACGCAAGTGCCGATCACCACTTTATTGGAGTGACGTAGGCGAGAGACGGACCTTGGGGCCAGATATACTGCTAGAGGCAGAGGAGAAGGTCCGGGTGATTCGACAGCATCTTCAGACCGCTCAGGGCCGACAGAGGAGCTATGCTGATGTTCGGCGACGAGACTTAGAGTTTCAGGTTGGAGATCATGTATTTCTGAAAGTCTCGCCGTCCAAGGGGATTAGGAGGTTCGGCATTCGCGGGAAACTCAGCCCCCGATACATTGGACCCTTCGAGGTGTTGGAGCGTATCGGGCCAGTTGCTTATCGACGTGCACTTCCCCCGAGACTGGCTGGTGTCCACGATGTTTTCCCATGTTTCCACACTGAGGAGGTACGTCTCCGACCCGTCGCACGTCATCGACTTTGCACCCCTCGAGATCAGCGAGGATTTGAGATATGAGGAACGCCCAGTACGGATTCTTGATCGGGAGGTGAAAGAATTGCGCAATCGGACCATCCCCTATGTGAAGATCCTTTGGAGCAATCATGATGAGCGCGAGGCGACGTGGGAGCCCGAGTCAGTGATAATGGACGCCTACCCCTACTTGTTCGAGGCTCTGGATTGAGTTATGATTTTAGTTTCGAGGACGAAACTTTTGTTAGTAGGGGAGGATGTAGTGTCCCAGTTTTTCCCCTGTGTTTTTCCCCTGTTCGGGGTGTGGAACACCTAGTGTTGGTTTGTTGGGCCCCAACATGTCAAAGGGATGTGTTGTTTGGACTCAGGGAGGATTTGGGATCAAGCCTGACCTTCGGCTGCCTTTGCCGAATTTTAGGAACGGAATCAGGCCAAACGGAGGCCGTAGTTGGATTCAGCGCGGAAAAACGCTTGAAAACGGCTATTTACTTATTTAATTTGGAGTCCGGATGCCCAAAAACGGACCCCCGGAAGTTTTCTGTGCAAAATGGTGCATGGGGGGACCTGTGGGCCGGCCGGGGACACGTGGCGGCCCCGGAGTGGCCGGCGCAGCGCACGCGGTGCATCGACCGCGCGCGGGCAGGCCGGGCAGGCCGGGGCAGCGGCGCGGCGCACGGTGCACCGGGGCGCGCCACGTGGCGGCCCCGGGTTGGCGGGTGCACGTGCGCGCGGCGCACCCGTAGGCGCGCGCCTGCGGCCGTACGCGCACGCGCCGCAGGCGTGCAGGCGGCGCAGGGCGGCCGGCGGCCGTGTCGGGCGGGAAAGCGGGGGCCACGTGGCGCCCCGCCATTGGCGGGCGCCACCCACCCCGCCGCCCCGCAGGGGGACGCGTGGCGCGTCCCCGCTGGGCCCGCACGGCTGCCGCCTGTTTGGCGGACACGTGGCGGGCCCTGGGCCGGGTTGGACGAGTGGTCGGACGGGCGGGGATCCCGTGTGCGGCCCGGGTTGGGCTGGGCCGCACTGTAGCCGCCCGAATCTTGGTGGGCTGGGCCGCACTGTAGCAGCCCGAATTCCCCCCTGCGCCCGAAAGTGGGGACACAGGGGTCATTTCCCCAATTGTTTGTTTGGGCCTATAAATAGGCCCCCTCCCCTCTCTTCTTGGGCTTTTTTCGAGAGAAAGAGAGAGAACCAGGGAGAGGTGTGTGAAGAGAAGTTTTTCCTCTCACATTTTTCTACCTCGTGGTGCGTTCCCAGATTTTCGGGAAGATCGACAGCGGCGTTCCGGATTTTACAGTGTGCCTCGGTTTTCCCCCATTTTGGCCCGTTATCGTCGCATTTCAGTCCGAGGAGTCCCCTGCGCAGTACAGAGGTCCGATTCCGACGATTTCTTCGCCAGTGTGTTCCTAAGAGGTAGGGCTTCGTTTTTCGTGTTGATGGTTTCTCTGGATTCCAATTCCTTGGCACGGTTCCCGAGGTGATTTGACACCCTATTTTGCTGTTTGGATTTTTGGACAGCGGCAACTTCGACAATTTGTTTCTCAGCGTAGGAATATCGGATCGAGGCGATTCAAGAGTCGATTTTGGGCGATTTTTCGCAAGGAACGCAACCGTGATTTTTCTGGGATTTTAGGAGCTCGGGACAGAGGTGAAAATTCCTCATTTTGCGTGCTGATTTTTAAAACAGCAAATGTGTGTTTGGAAATTGTTATATTTACACCGTGTGCACTTATGTGATGTTGTAGGACATTGTGGCAGCTGACAGTGTGTTTAGAGGACAGCGGGTATTTTCTTGGAGTGTTGTGCATGCTTTTCGAGGTGGGTGGTTGCGTTTCCCTCTTTGTTGGCAAGCTCACTAGGAGTAGAAGAGTTCTACAGTTATAAATGTGACAGTTATCTTGTGATATATGAACCTGTTGCATTGGCCCCCCTAAATTAAATGATAGCTTCTATGTGATAAATCTGGGACAGTAAAGTTGGATAATTGCTATATCTTAGACCGCATGCAATTAAGTAACCCAATATTATTTTAAAATGATTCTTCATATGAAACCTTAGTCACTTTTTAAATGCTTTTAAAAGAGAACACTTGCATGCTTATTTGGACAACTAGTTAGGCCACTATTTTACTGCAACACTATATTATGGGATTTGACTTAGGAGAAAACATGTGTTTATTGTTATTCTTCTCTATCGATGCATGATGATCGAGTCGGATCGGGATCTTGAGATAGTGTAGTCGGATCTTGAGTCTGGGACAGTTTAGACTCGTCTTGGGGATTGTAGGGCATAGTGGCAACCGCGGATGTTAGGCGGTTGACCAGATGTTTTTACCTTATCAGATTGGGGTCTATGGGTTCAGCGGTGACCGCGGATTTTGGGCGGTTGACCGGATGTTATTATCACATCAGATTGGGGATTGGGGTTGCATTAGTGGATGGAGTATTCCCACTTTGATCATAGTCATGATCCAGTCCTGCTATTGCGAGACATTGGTTACAGAGATGCTTGATACAGAGATACTTGATACAGGGATACTTTACATACTTTACTCGTGTGGGTCGCTCCCCTCGAGTGCCACTCCGGAGTAGGCTTTACACCGTGCCGAGCGCCGGGCACCTTGATGAGTTGCGATTGATGACAGAGCAGGCAGTGCCAGTATTTTCTGGTCCTCTGATTGGGTTTCCTTGGGCAGTCAGCCTTGTAGTTGCATACATACAGTTATCTTTTTGGCACTGCATTTAGAGGCATAGTAGTGGTAGTTCCTTTCCTGCAGTCTTTATTGCATACCTCTGTTCTTTTCTTTTTGCCTCTTATAGTCCTAGTGGGTTTGTCAGCATTCGAGGTTTTACCCACTAGGGGAGGCTACTGGTTTATCTAGTAGTTCTCACCCCCATTATTGTTGTTTCTTGTCCTCTTTCCCCTTTGTTTTGCAGAGTCGACCGTGGGAGCTGCTGGGCCTTCAGCGGCAGATCGAGGTAAGAGGATTGCCGACTAGCTAGACCGTCTACCCCGAGCGAGAGATTAGCTAGACTTTTACTGTACTCCCCTTTTGTATCTCAGACTTTAGTAGTTTACTTTTGGGTCTGGCTGTGGCCAGCTGGTTGTATTATTTTGGTGAGCTGGGAGTATATTGTACTTTTATTTCAGTTTACTGTTTAATTCAGTCTGAGATTACTGTTAGTTCTATTAGTTCAGCTCTGTTTATGCTCTTCTATTGTATATTATCTATCTGAGCAGGTTACCAGCGCTTCGTGTACATGGGAAATTCTGTGTACACGGCGGATCTGTTGGCGGGCCCGGGTTCTGGTTACCCCCGGGGCGTGACAATGTTGCTTGTTCAGCAGCCGTTTAGGAGGCTGTTTGGCTGAGGAGATTTCTCCAGCACCTCGACATTGTGACTCGAGCTGACGAGCCTGTTGAGATGGTCTCTGACAGCATGGCTGCTTTGGAGTATGTGAAGGACCCCAAGTATCATGGCAGGACCAAGCACATTGACATCCGTTTTCACTACATTCGAGAGATGATTAGGCTAGGCGAGGTCACTCTTAGACATATCTCCACCACTAGGATGGTGGCTGATCCGTTGACCAAGCCGATAGCTAGGGATATGTTCCTGACCCACGTTAGGAGTTTGGGTCTTCGCAGGTTATGATGTATGGACATTATTGAGACTTTTGTATCTTACGCTTTTCTTAATGAAAATGTGTTTTTCTTTTATGTATGATTGCGTAATTGATACTAGTAGGCACATATTACCATTAGTCACCAGGCTCAGGTCAGCCCACTCACACGGGTGATCGCCCTGGCACCTAAGTGGTGAGCAGGATGAGACTAAATAATCATATTAAACTTTAGTAGTTGTAATATGATTGCTTTGTTCATATACGTTATGAATAAAGTGTTGATACGATTTGAAAGTCGCCTTAATTAGTTTAAGATGAGACTCTTGGGAGTTGGATATGAGAATTCTTTTGTGAAATTCTATATCGAGCCTGTATAGCAGCCGAACCTAAATACTTGGGTTAGAGAGATGACCTGAGTTGTGTAGTGGTTAGATGCCTTAGTGGTGCCTAGACCAAGGTTCGCATGGCGTTTTAGAGTGTGACACGACCCATTGGGTGGGTGCTCCGCCATGGCATACATATCATACTGTATGTGATTGTCGACCAGTTAGTAGAGTGACATACATTCTTCCCTCTATGTCACTGTGTGAGCACTAACCCCTTTTTTTTTATGCCCTCGACTTAGAACTACATTATGAAGTAGAGGTCCGATGTAACTAACTTAGCATGTATCTCAGGGTCATGAGAAAATACGATCTCGCGGAGCATGTCTAGTAAAGTGCTTGGACCAATACAGATTAATGTGAGGGGCTGAGGAAGATGTTTCGATAGCACACCATGAAAGTCTTGTGACTCATTGCCCGGGCGGTTATCTCGGTTGTGTTACTTGAGATAATCATGAGTACAAGAGATGTTGTAGAGTCAAGTCCTGTGATTACAGGAGGGAGATTTGTGATACTTGATCCGGTGTGTGTTGAAACGTCTGGGGCATATACGCTTTAGTCAGTGATGTGCTATGTTAGTTGGGTGGTGACTTAATATAGCACTCCTGCATTGTGATTTTTTTCATCTGGTCGCACGCTCCATTACCCGTATGAAGAGTAGAATGTATATGAGAGAAAATTGGCCAATGTGGCCAAGTGGGAGATTGTTGCCATGTGGTGTGTCCACATTGGCCGGTTCTATTTTTGACTCAATCCATATGAGATTTGGATTAGGATTTATCCTTATGGGTTAAAGATAAGGATATGTTTCTTATAGGTTAAGAAACATATCTTAACCCATATCCTAACCATATTCTGTTTATCTCTACGTGAGTAAGAGAATATCCTAAGGAGTCCTAATAATCAATAAATAGAACCCCTTCCCTCATACGTTGTGTGATACAATATACAATACATAAGAAGAAAAAGGATTTTCTTCTTCCTCATTTTCTCTCTACGTTCTCTCTGGGTTTCCACCTTAGTTCCCAGGGTTTTGGAGTGTGGACATAGAAGAGGACTCTGGTAGCCCTCTTCGCATCCGATCCGATCTGCGCATCCGGTCTGCAACCAGGAGATTCGTGGAGAGTCAATAATTACCAAGAAGACAAGGACGATCCAAGAAGGCTGGTAAAACAAGCTAGCTGATCCAATTCCGGTTCCTGGATACGTTGGCTATCCAGTTTGTAAGTTTCCGCTGCCCTCTAATTACAACACCATGAGACCTTTGCTCCCGTCGCCAAACTCGTAACTGTGCGTTGTCTTCTTGCCGTTGCTGCTGCTCGTGGATGGGAACTACACCAACTTGATGTAAATAATGCTTTTTTGCATGGAGATCTACACGAAGAAGTTTATATGGTTCCCCCATCAGGCATTAACAAAAAAGGTGATAACTTTGTTTGCCGTTTGCGCAAGTCTTTATACGGTCTAAAACAAGCATCTCGAAATTGGTTTGAAAAGTTTTCTAATGCTCTTCGATCAGCCGGATACAAACAATCCGTCGCCGATTACTCTCTTTTCACAAAATCTTGTGGCAAAAATTTTAGTGCCGTTCTTGTATATGTCGATGATGTGATTGTGACCGGTAATGACACACCTTCTATAACTTGGCTGAATAAATATTTTAACACACTTTTCCATATCAAAAATTTGGGGCGTCTTAAATATTTTTTGGGAATAGAAGTCGCTCGCTCCTCCGAAGGCATTTTTCTAAGCCAACGGAAATATATTTTGGATATACTTGCTGAAACCGGCATGATTGGTGCCAAGGGTTGTTCTTTTCCAATGGAGCAAAACCATCATTTAACACCTGACGATGGAGATTTTTTGGATGACCCTAGTATGTATAGGCGACTCGTTGGACGCTTGATTTATCTCACAATAACGCGGCCCGACATAACCTATTCAGTCAATATGCTTAGCCAATTTATGCAAAAGCCTCGGAGTACACACATGGCAGCTGCATATCGAGTTCTTCGTTATTTGAAGAGCTCACCTGGACATGGAATACTCTTTTCTAGCTCTACACCATTATTGTTAAGAGCATATTGTGACTCAGATTGGGCAAGTTGTCCTACGACACGGCGATCAACTACTGGTTACATCACTTTTCTTGGATCAAGTCCCATTTCATGGCGCACCAAGAAACAAAGTGTTGTATCTCGTTCATCAGCGGAGGCCGAATATCGTGCCATGGCCACAACTACTTGTGAGTTAACATGGCTTAATTATTTACTTAATGATCTTGGTGTTTTTCATCATCAGCCGATGTTGCTCCATTGTGATAATCAAGCTGCGCTTCATATTGCTTCAAATCCAGTATTTCATGAACGGACGAAGCACATTGAGTTAGATTGTCACCTCATACGTGAGAAAATACATTCTGGGCTCATTACTACGACATATATATCAACAACTAATCAGCTAGCGGATATTTTTACCAAGGCGCTTGGAAGAGAAAGGTTTCAATATTTGACCCGCAAGCTGGGTATTACGTCCCTTCACACACCAGCTTGAGAGGGAGTATTAGAAAATAAAGTTTCTATATTCTTGAATGGAGATTTGATGGAGAAAATCATAAAGATTTGCCTAATGATTTACTTGCTATTTTGAACCAAGATTATCTTGCCAATTCAGCATGGATTCAATTGTAGCATATAGAAGGCAATAATGGATTTAGTAACCGCACAAGGAAGGCAATAATATTTTGTATTATTTTTTCTTTTTTTAATAGATTCATAATGTATATTAAATCTTGTACGTAGTATCATTTTTTGTATGAGAGGTTCGACTAATGTCAATCACTCTAATTTGAGTTTACTCTCTTCCACTTAATCATTTTCTTTACAGTACTTAGCTAATTTTCATTGTTAAAACATAAATTTCTCTGTATTTTTCTAGATCAATCATAGTTTACAATAACTTAGAAATCTTTCCTAGTTTCAATAATGGATCCACAGCTGCCAAAGGGGTTATAAACACTTATTGTAATTCAACACTTCAGAAATTAGCTATATATGTAAACACTTTTGTAATTCGCATCTTTATTACGTTTTTCTACAAACTTGAGATTAAAAGTATGACATGAAACAAAATTTTATAATTGTTGTTGCTATTTGCATACAAAAGGAACATTTTTTCAAAAAAAAAAAAAAAAAAAAAAAAAAATTCCAACAAAGTTACAATTTTCTAAGCAAAAGCAATCATTGATGCCAAACATATCCGGAAGCATTACGCAACAAGATGGCAATCTCATCGACAAAAGAAAAAGAAAACAAAAAAAGAAAAGAAAAAAAACCAAGCAGATATTATATTTAGAGCTGTTAGCAACGAGCACACAAATTTAACGAAATCTAAAGCGATCACCATATAAAAGTATATCTCAAATGCACGATAAAATAATAAACACACAGATTTACGTAAAAAAATTTTTGTAGAAAAAAAATTATGGACGAAAGAGAAAGGTTTCACTATATGAAAAAAAGGAATACAAAAATATTCTCAATGATTTAATCGATCTCTCTAGGACAACAAAAAATTCTTAACGAGTTTTTCTTATTGGATCCGATCTGTACCGCGGGAGGCGGAGCCCCCGCACCCCTGTCCGATGTCAGTGGTGGGCTTTAGGCTCAGGCCGATCTGCTTCCATCACAGATTTTCAAATTTTTTTTAAAAAAATTTACCAAATTTTGTCGACGCACCGCGAAGCCGTCGGCGAACCAAAAACATAAAATCAAAATAATTTCTAATTTTGGAGCCACATCTAACAAGAGCCAAAGATTATAAAGAGAGGTTTACAACAAGGCTAGAGACAAAATATTAAATTAAAAAGAATGGCAAACAGAAAGACAGCCATGCAATACCATATAAACATTAGATTGGATGTAAAAAAACAATCAGGAGAAACTTAATACCAGGACAAACTAGATTAAATTCCTAGGAGATAATATGAACTACAAGAAATATCAATATCAACAATAAAGAGGACAATTGATTATACCTAGCGCAAATGGCAAAAAGGTTGGTGGTTGGTACCCGAGGTTCCGAGTTCGAAGTCTAGTTACTTCCTATTTCTGGCTATGTTTATTTTTATAAACGAAGAACTGCCATCTTTCCCGGAGTATTTTTGAAAATTTTATTATATCAAAGTTCCTCATTCTGATTCAAAGATAAGGATCCTTACTGTAGCACAGTGAAAAGATGGTATCAAGCCAAGAAAAAAATGCTATTCAACTCAAAAAAAAGTTTGAACTGCTATCAGTCTTGAACACACTAAAGTTTTCTGGACATATCCCTGCAATCTACCATTACAAGCATATCAGTTCATAACTAACTTCATGAGTTCTTATAAGCAGGTGATTAGATTATAACTGCTTGACAATTAATTATCAGATCTATCAAAAATATTCAAGCATCACTCGTCACAAGCTCATTTGAATGATTTAATTTGCAATAGTAAAGTGCGATGACATCCACGGCAAATAATGAGTATGTCTTGTAGAGTTAATTTTCCATTGTAAACATCATTTGTTCATTTTGGCAAGGACTCCACTGAAACTAAGAGCAAATTGGAGGCACTTTGGTTTTCTCAAACATTAACCCCCAAGCTAACAAACTCCAATAAAAATTTTTGCTTATTAAAATTTACAATTTAATTTTATAATTTAAATTTTAAAATTTAAATTTGTATAAAAATTTATTTGTTTTCCGTATTGGCAAGAGTGAGTTATATTTTTTACTTTTATATATTCGATCAAAAATTTAAAGAAACTGACTAAAATAATTTTATTTTTTTTTTCTCTCTCATTTTTTTTCTTTCTCGTTTTTTTCTTCTCCGCTTGATTTTCGATTTCCTCCCTTTCTCCTTTCAAAGCTTACTGCCTCACTCCCACGTCCGACACAACGTCCAAGTCGCTACCGCCATAGATCTTACTGGGCGACCGCCCCTCGACACCACTCTTGTGCCCACGCCCACACATATTTGATTGGCACAACATTATGGGCGCGGGTGCAGGCACGACGGGAGTGAGTGTGGCTTCGAGGAGCGATACTCCGACGCGATCCATGGTGGCGGCGATGGCGGCAAAGAAAGAGCGGAGGAAAAAAATGTAGAAAATAAAAATAAATAAATAATAATAATAATAATAATAATATTTTTTAATTAAATAGAATTTTCGAGCGCTTTTTCGAACTAAGCACCACTAGGAGGAGTCGTACATGGAAGCACACTCCCGTGGGGCGGAGACAAGCCAGGCCGCCTTCGTCGCAACCATCGACCCCGTCAGAATGCTGCTTCTTGAAGCCGCACTTGTTCTCGCCGTGCCCGCGCTCGTGCCCACGACGTTATGTCTACAAAATATGTGTGGGTATGGGCACAAGAGCAGCGTCGAGCGGCGACGTTCCGGCGAGATCCATAGCGACGGCGATTTGAATGTTGCGTGAGACGTGGAAGTGAGGCGGTAGGCTCGGAAAGGAAAAAAGGACGAAGACGAACATGCGAATGAAAAAAAAAAAAAAAAAAAAAAATTAATTTTTTAAAAATTTAGATCGAATATGTAAAAACGAAAAAAGTAATACACTTTTGTTAACACACAATACCAATAGATATTTTATACAAATTGGTCTTTTAAATTAGCACAAAAAAGTAAAATTTTCTATCTTATTTAAAAATATCAATTTAAAATTTGAATATAAAAATCTAAACTTTTAATTTCAAATTTAAAATCTAAATTTAAAATTTATAATTAAAATTTTAAAAATATAAAATTTGTAGTTTGAAAATTTGTAAAATTTAAATTTTATCTTATATCTAAAATTTGAAATTTGAAATTTAAAATTTAATATCTAAATTTTAAATTTTAAAAATAATAAATTTAAATATAAAATTTAAATTTAAAAATAAAATAAAATTTTAAAATATAAATCTAAAATTAAAATCAGATTCCAATAAGCGTATTTTAACTACATTTCGAAAAGTAGGCCAAACACCACCAACTATATATTTTTGGTTTAATTAAACTGTGCTATCATATAAATTTTGGTACATTTGATCAAATTTTATTTTAATCCTCAGACTTTTAACAAAGCGTGACATTTTTTAAAATTTGGAAATTTTAAAAAGTAATTTATTTTGTTCCTACAATTAAAAGGCAATTACAATAGCGCTGCAGCTTCTGCTCCAGCTTCAGCTTCTGGAACCCCCTCATCCTTCAGCTTCTGGAACCCCCTCATCCTGCTCGTCGTTCAAAGGATTGGGATCTGCTGCTTCTAATGGTAGTTTCTCTACTCTCTCTCTCTCTCTCTCTCTCTCTCTCTCTCTCTCTCTCTCGCTAATGTGCTTGTTAGGCTCAACCCTAACGGGGATAATTTGGCGTAGGACCTCGAAAACCCTAGAGATCGAGGGGGGGACGAAGGATCGGCGAATTCGGTCTCCTTTGCTCTCAATTTGGGATTAGTTGAGGGAGTCGATAGTCATTTTTCCATCAAAAACATCATTTTCCAAGAGTAGCGTAAAGGTATAATTTTCCTTCCTTTTTTTTTTAAAAAAAAATATAGTGCTACCAGTAGATATATATAGGCATATTACTTACACTTTTGATCCTCACACTATGAGATGCGTGTTACTTTAATCCTTATACTTTAATTCGATATAATTCTGACTCAAACTATATGAGCATGACACTTTATTCCTCACATTTTAATTAATTATAATTTTTGTTTTGAACTATAAGGCACGTGACACTTTTACTCATTTTTTTTGAATTATTACAATTAAGCCTCACAATCTAATATTATTTTGAGGACTAAAATATTACATAATTCATAAATCGAGTTAAAAACTATAATTAATTAAAGTTTGAAAACTAAAGTATCATACTCTTCATAATTCGAATCAGAAATTATAATGAAATAGAGTGTGAGAACTAAAGTATCACGCTACTCATAATTTTAGGATCAAAAGTGTAATTTACCTTTTATTATTATTATTATTTTTTATTTTTTCGACATCTTGTGCGTAGGCACTGCCTACACCACCATCACCATGTAAGCTCCTTTCACACTACTGAATCAAATCTCGCATTCAGATGGTGATATGATTTTCAACGGGCCCAAATTGTGAGTAGCTGAGAAGGTCAGCAGAAACTCATGCATTATTGGCTGTTGAATATTGTTGGGTCAATTCTTTCAGCCATTAGTTGTGTTCATATGATCATTTGAGGAAGAGCTAGAAAGAGCTAGCTGTATGTGAAACATGGCTTTGGCCTTTGTAGCCGAGTCCGCGGCATCGGTGGTAATCGAAAAGCTGATCAGCACGGCCGTATCCTTTTTTGGGGAGAGCAGCGCCGGGCGGAGCCCCATGCAGGAGGAGATCCAGAGGCTTCAGCAGGCTTATCTGCGGATTCGAATGATCTTGGATGCCGTCGAGCGGGGGCAGACTGTTATCACGGAGCAAAACGAGGTGCTGGACTGCTGGCTGTGGCAACTCAGAGATGCTGTCGATCAGGCGGAGGACGTGCTCGATGAGATGGAGTACTACGAGCTGAAGAAGGCAGTGCAAGCTGGAGATAACAAGGTACAACAAGGTACTGCACTCAACTTTAAAAGGAAGTTTGCTGATTTTGCTAACAATATCTTCGGAAATGACACCTTGAAGAGGTTGAGGGAGGCTGTGAAGGAGTTAGATAATGTTGCTGCTAGTAGTGAAAATTTACTTCAGCTTGTTTCGCAGCTGTACAATTCTGATGCTAAGCGTCAACAGGAAATTGAGATACGAAATGCCCGTGAGACTAGCTCCTTTTTAACTGAGGATACGATTTTCGGTCGAGACATGGAAAGAAAAAGGATAGTTGAATGGTTAACAAAACCGACAACCGATGAGCCGGAGAATTCTTTTGTAACTGTCGGAAATGTCTCTGCTTTTGCGATCGTTGGTATGGGTGGGTTGGGAAAAACTACTCTCGCACAGTTAATTTACCACGATGAAAAAGTACGGTGGTGCTTCGACTTGGTTATGTGGGTGTGTGTTTCCGATCGATTTGATGTGGCTATGCTGACAAGAAAGATCTTGGAAGCAGCAAAGGTTTGGGATAGCTTTGGCGACAAGAGCCTTAATACAATTCAAGAGATTCTTAAAGAGAAGCTGATCTCCAAGAAGTTTCTTCTCGTACTGGATGATGTTTGGAATGATAATAAAAAACTTGAATGGAATAAATTGATGGGTCCTTTAAAATTTGGACGAAAAGGAAGCAAGATTCTGTTGACAACTCGAATGGATTCGGTGGTGGACACGGTAGCGAGCGTTCTGCAATGTGAAAAAGAATCTTTAAAATTGAGTGGCTTAAAAGAAGATGATTTTATGCATCTTTTCAATAAGCATGCATTTATCGGATCGAATATTGACAATCATAGAAACTTAAAATTGATTGGTGAGCAAATAGCAAAGAAGCTTGGGGGATGTCCATTGGCAGCAAAAATTTTGGGCGGATGTTTGAACTCTTGCATGGATGAAAAATACTGGAAAAAAATTTTGAATGAAAATTTTTTAAATTTGCAAGAAAGTGAGGACAACATTAAGATGATTCTAAAATTAAGCTATCAACGTCTGCCGGCAAGCTTGCAAATTTGCTTTCGATACTGCAGTATATTTCCTAAGGATCATGAGTTTGAAAAGAATGAACTTATCCATATGTGGATAGGTTCTGGGTTAATCAAGAAACCAATACGTGAAAAACGAAGCTTAGAGGATATCGGAGAGGAGTATTTAAACCATCTGGCAAGAAAATCCCTTCTTGATATCAAAATAAAAGGCCATATACAATGTTGTGTCTTGCATGATCTGTTGCATGATCTAGCTCAATTTGTCTCTTCAGGGGAATGTTTGGGAATCGAAGGTGATGGTTCCGGAGAGATTCCCAAAACGATCCGCCACATATATGTCAACAGGGTAAGCCCTCATATGATCTCCCATCTCAAAAACTTACGCAGTCTTATTATTCATGTAAACAAGGATTACGATGTAGTAGTATTTAATGAGGTTCTAAAAAGGTTAAAAAGCTTACGCTTACTACGAGCGACTGCAGGTAACTATAAGCTTCTGGATGAAGTTGGCAACCTCATTCACCTCCGCTACCTCTCCCTCTCTCTCTCAACATGGACTACTGAAGAAAATGTTAGATCTTTTCCAATTCAATATGCATTTGGACTCCATCACCTGGAAGTAATGAAGCTCCAAACAACAATAATTGAAATAGATGATTTGACACCAGATGGAATGAGCAATCTACTTAAATTGAGGCTGCTAAATTATCCTTATTATATAAGGGACAACATTCCTTGGATTGGCAAACTAACAT
Source organism: Tillandsia fasciculata (assembly GCA_029168755.2). Classification (NCBI taxonomy): domain Eukaryota; kingdom Viridiplantae; phylum Streptophyta; class Magnoliopsida; order Poales; family Bromeliaceae; genus Tillandsia; species Tillandsia fasciculata. The sequence continues at coordinate 1,714,216 of CM054937.1, read as the reverse complement.
CACTTCAGGAGTTAGGTCATTTCCATGTCCGTGAAGAGTGTGGCTATAAGATAGATCAATTAAAAAACCTGCAAAACCTTCAAAAACTAGGCATTTGGGGTCTGGAAAATGTAAGTAGTTCCAAAGAGGCTGCGGATGCCAACTTGATTGAGAAAAAAGGTCTTGATAAATTGTCACTCTTTTGGTCTACGAATCGCTCTGGTGGTCTAGAGGTAGATGAGCCACTTCTTGATAATTTAAGACCACATACCGATCTAAAGGAACTAGAAATTGGAGGATACGCTGGAGTTAGATCTCCATATTGGATGACGGTGACATCTCTTTCTAATATAACCTCTATCAAACTAAGGAACTGTGAGAGATGGGAGAACCTCCCACCTTTTGCGCAATTTCCTTTGCTCAAGTTTCTTCATATAACACACATGTGGGCTGTAAAGAAATTATGGTGTTCAGGAAGTGTTGGTGGTTGCGCCTTTCCATCACTACAGGAGCTACGATTGCATGACATGCCAGACTTGGAGTTGTTTGAAGGCGAGCACATGTTTCCTCTGCTTAATGAATTGCATATTAGATCCTGTCCTTGCTTGAAGCGTTTGCCTGCATTGCCTCTTACTCTCAATCAGCTGCAGATTTGGAGAGTCGGATTGACTTCTCTTCCGAAGATGCAACAAGATTTCAGTAGCGGCGAAGGACGAGCATCATGCTCATCATCACATCCGGCACTTTCTGAACTAATAATTTGTGAGTGCCCAAACCTCACTTCTCTGGATGGATTCATGTCGCAGCAACAATATTTTCCAGCCTTAGCAATTTTATCTATTGAAAAATGTGAAAATCTAAGGCGTTTGCCAGGAAAATTCTTCCAAAAGCTTCCCTCCCTGAAGGATTTGATTATAGAAATGTGCCCCAATCTCACGACGCATGGGATTCTAGACAAACGATTGCCCGAGAAGCTTACAACTCTCACTCTAAAATCAAACGGCGATCTCAATTTGTCGCTACTTGAGTCATTGCCGATATTAACCTCTCTAGACTACTTGAAGATTGATGGTTGTGCAGGCATGACATCCCTTCCTCCGGCAGAAGTTTTTCCAATGTTGTCGAAAATCGAAATCTGGAATTGTAAAGAGCTGTCATCATTGGATGGGCTACAAGCTCTCCCCTCGCTCAAATTGTTGTCCATTGGAGGATGCGACAAGCTCATCGAAATTTCACTGTTGCAACCTACATTAGGCCTCACTAGTGCCAGCCACACAGATATGGTGCTTCGTGATCTTAGAATCGACCGGGAAGCTCTGTTGTGCGTCGAGCCATTGAGAAACCTCCACTCTGTTTGCTCGCTCATTATAAGTGATGGTACCGAACTCGCATCCCTCGACGAGCAATGGCTGTTGCAAAACCGAAACTACCTTGAAAGGTTAGGAATATGTAAGGCCTCATCTCTTGAATCTTTACCACCCAGTATGATAAATCTTCGATCCCTGCGTGAGTTGAAAATAGATGATGCTCCTTTGCTTCAATCGATTCCAGAACTGCCCGCCTCAATGAAATCTCTAATAATTACCAGCTGTCACACCAAATTGAAGGAGTACATAGAAGGCTCTGGAAAATTCGCCAATATTCCTTATGTGGAGGTTACTGAAGAATATTTGGTATGCTTTATCTCTTTACTATCTCTAACTCTTAAATGAAACATTTTCTTCTTAATATTATTCGCATTTTAGGCTTCTCAATTAGGGTGGCAATCTAGCTCGCTGTTCGCGAGCTAGCTCGTGCTCGAGATCAAATAGCTCGTTTAGTAAACGAGCCGAACACGAGATGAATGTTTCAGCTCGTTTAATAAACGTGATGAACACGAGCTGGGGTCAGCTCGCTCATGTTCGACTCGATAACAGCTCGAATACATACATATATATATATATATATATATATATATATATATATATATATATATATATATATATATATATATATATATAAAATTTAATTTTTAGTCTAATTTAAATATAAAGTCCAACTCATTATTATCTCTAACTCTCTTAAATAACCTTTTTTTTTTTTTCGTTTACTTTCGTGTACTCACAAAAAATAGAAAATTTGATATATATATATATATATAGAACTACGCTACTATGCTATTTATAGATCAAAGTCATTGGTGCTACCGAATTTTTGACTCTTGGATGAAGAAATATGCAGTTAGGATGATAGTGGTTCTTTAGGGTTTAGTGGATGGTTGGTTGAATAGTATATCTAAGGGTTGGAAATGATCAAAAAGGTTGATCTAACGGTAGAAAACTTGGTCGCACTACGTATTTGGTACTATTGATAGCATAGTAGCCGGACTCTCTCTCTCTCTCTCTCTCTCTCTCTCTCTCTCTCTCTCTCTCTCTCTATATATATATATATATATATATATATAAAGTCCGGCTACTATGCTATCAATAGCACCAAGCATTTGGTAGTACCAAGTTTTTCACCGTTAGATCTACCCTTTTGATCATTTCTACCCCTTACCTTAGATTATACTATTTTCTTAACCACTCACTAAACCCTAGGGGCCCACTATTATCCTAACCACATATCTTTTTATTCAAAGGCTAAAAACTTAAAAGCACCAATGACTTGGTGCTATCGATAGCATAGTAGCTTAGCTCTCTCTCTCTCTCTCTCTCTCTCTCTCTCTCTCTCTCTCTCTCTCTATATATATATATATATATATATATATATATATATATAAAGAGAGAGAACAAGGCTACTATACTATTTATAACATCAAGTTAGCTGCGCTATTAGGTTCTCGGCCTTTGGATAAAGGAATGTGCGGTTAGAATGATAGTGGTCCCTTTAAGGTTTAGTGGATGATTGGTAGAATAGTATGATCTACGGGATGAAAATGATCAAAGGGGTAGATCTAACGGCAAAAAAGTTGATAGCATTTTGGTGCTATTTATATTATACAATAGTCTCTCTCTCTCTCTCTCTCTCTCTCTCTCTCTCTCTCGCTATATATATATATATATATATATATATATATATATATATATATATATATATTGTTAGATAAGTATATTTTTATATCATTTATTACCTTAATTATTAATTAAAAAAAATTAATAATTTAAATAAAAATAATTTAAATAGGTTTTTGTGTCACATAATTTTTTTTTGTAAGAACATATTAAAAGTTAAATTATTTTATAAAGGCATATGTGAAAAAGAAATAAGAGAGAAAACCGTTAAAATAAATTTTAAAAATTGTATATAATTTTAAAATTTAGTAAATTTAATAGATATATTAACTGTTAGTTATTAGTTATTTAATTTTTTTTCATAAAAAAATAATCATAATTATTTAATTTGGTCAAATTTTCTATAAAATTTAATAAGCATTTTGTTTAGTTAAGTAAAATTAATTATTATAAAAACTCAAAAATTATAAAAAATCAGTTAAACAAATAAATTTTAGGAATCTATTTCAAAGCATCCTAATAGTTGAGGGGGCCTTCACACATTTTTTACCTTTTTTTTTTTTTTTGGTGAAAATATATTTAGACTTCCTAAACTATTAGTTTTCGGGCTTAAGTAATTTTATCAAAAGCTTTATGAATTTTTGTCAAATTCATTAATAATTTTACAAAATTTAATAATCTTAATTATCTTTGGAAATTTTAATTAATTCAATAGTAATTTGACCATATTTAATTATTTTAATTATCTTTGGTTATTTTAATTTACCGAAGTTTAAAAATTAAAATTATAAAATAAATAAGAATTTGAGTGTGTCTCAATTCAAAAAAAGTATAGTTGAGGAGCTTAACTTGCCTTCAAATTAGGAGCTCGATCAGAATTATAATCAAGTCAAGCTCAAATCATAAATTTAGACTTGAAATTAATTTTGAACCAAGCTTGAACAGTGGTGGACTCGATCAAGCTTAGTTCAATTAGATCCCTGGACTCTACGACTACAGCATTTGTTGTAATTTACATACAAGTTTTCTTAAGATGCTTGTTATTTGGTTTATCATCAATTGGAAATGATGAGTGTTTTTGTTTCTTTGGTGTTTGAATTAACTACATCATTCCTTTATCTCCTAAAGTAATACATTGTTTGTTCTAATTGCTGAGAAGAGTTTTTTTTTTTTTTTTTTTTTTTTTTTTTTTTGTGTGTGTGTGTGTGTGAGAGAGAGAGAGAGAGAGAGAGAGAGAGAGAGAGAGAGAGAGAGAGAGAGAGAGAGAGAGCATGCTACCTCTAAGAAATAAATTTAGCTGTTTTGTTTATTTTTTTAAGAAATAAACTTAGCTGGAAAATGTATAGCAACTAGGTTTTAAACTCGGGATCTTGGATACCAACCACCAAACCTTTTGTCACTTGCGTTAGGGACGGTCAGTATAATGTGCTATTTCAAATAAGTTAAGGATAGTGCTATTCAGAATTATGGAACACAATTGGAACGTGATCTTACTTTATCTTTGAATCTCTGAAAACTTGCTTCTAAATAGGATTACACTGTAGACGATTCAATATATCAATTAATCCTCTGTTGTTTACATTCAATATAATGTAATTTACTATCATTTATTGCAGACACTTTTAGACCTTGCTTGGCAAATGACTTTATCTTGATTGACAATAACACCAAAGTAAACAGTGGAGTAGAAGATCAAGAAGCAGAAGATTGTCTTTGCAAAGCACACTCGAAGAGCAACTTAATCTTTTCTTATATTGTTGAGACCAACGATCTAAGTGAATTCACACTTTGTATATGTTGGAGATGCCGCTGATTGCAGAACAGAAAATATGAATTTCTACTTGGACAAGTTCACCTTTAAGGTAGTAACTGCTTGGTGAAGTTCAGAGTAGTTCATTAGTATGTTTTTTATATTTATTTTCTCTCGAGTTTCTTTACTATGATATTCCTAAACTTTGTTTGATAACAGATTTATTTGCTTGCTTTCTTCTGCAGTTGGCTTTAGTGGACGAAGCATGAAGAAGCTCATTTTGTACCAATTCGAGCTATTTATACCGTTATTTGTTCGCGCTTGTTGTTGCTAGTGTAATAGCTGTACTACCAAAAAATAGTGGGAGTGATTTGTATTTTGTAATACAACACAGAAAAACTGAATAATAAAGACAGATGTTTCCAAATGAAGTTGTGGTCTTATAAATTTGGTCATTTTGATTTACAATAAATGTAAATTTGAGGTTTTTTTTCCCCTTTCCTCTTACTGTCAATTGAGCTTATTGTTTGCATACATCTCATGTCCTGCTCGAAACTTAGCAAGATGTCACGGACTTATACTTTTGACCTGCAAAAATCAGTGCGTACTCAGCGGATTTCTAATGGTCCACATACTTAAAGGTAGGCACATCCCAAAATCTTTGGTGGAAATAAGAGACCTCTGGGAGCTTCCTAATGTGAACCGCGCCTAAGCAACTTCAGCAAAAAAATCTTTTCAAGGTCACAGTTTGTTGGTGGCTGATCTGGCGAGATAGAAACAATGTAATGTTTAGAAAGCAAGTTTCAGATCACCTAGTTTTAGTTAGACGAATTCAGAATATGAAAAAGAAGTGGGTTGGGTTACGCGGCTCTAAGTAATGATTTTTTTTTTTATTGCCTTCAACTTTGCAGCGGCCGAATTGCCTTAACGCTTGTAGTTGAATTTATTTTTTATATGAATGAATCGGGTAGTGTGCTGCCTTTTTTTTAAATAGTAATAATAATTTAGACCATCAAAGCAGAACCAAAGTACTTAGCTAATTTTCATTGTTAAAACATAAATTTCTCTGTATTTTTCTAGATCAATCATAGTTTATGTTGTTACATTTTATTAAATAAGATATTAACTTCTTTGTTAACCTATACATATAGAGTTACAACTCCTTTGAATTGCATTCATTCCCATAACCTTTACAAAGAGAAATAAAGTATAACTTATAGCCTATTTAATAAGTTGGTTTTAATGTATTATAACCTATAGTCTTGGTGCCTATATAAGAGAGCTTTTCTACTCTCTTGAGTGCAACTAACAAAAAGACTTAAATAACTATTATACTTGAGAGGGAAAGAAGTCAAAGAAAGGGTGTTTTTTTTTGTGGAGCTTTGGGCTCATCTACTTGTGCAGAGTTGGTGAAGCCACACGACGAGGGTCGAGCCGTTGTATCCTGGAGGGGACAAGTCAGTGTTCTGCTGCATCGATTCGAAGGCTTTGCCTACCGCAGAGGGCTTGAATCTCCTTAAAGAGAGCGAGATATCCGTGCCTCGGCTTGATGGACTCGTTGATACTTTTTATATATTTTTGTAGTCTAACATCTATTTTGTGTATTTACACCAACAGTTTACAATACCTTAGAAATCTTTCCTAGTTTCAATAATGGATCCACAGCTACTAAAGGGGTTGTAAACACTCATTGTAATTGAAAACTTCAGAAATTAGCTATATATGTAAACACTTTTGTAATTCGCATCTTTATCACGTTTTTCTACAAACTTGAGATTAAAAGTATGACATGAAACAAAATTTTATAATTGTTGTTGCTATTTGCATACAAAAGGAACATTTAAAAAAAAAAAAAATTCCAACAAAGTTTCAATTTTCTAAGCAAAAGCAATCATTGATGCCAAACATATCAGGAAGCATTACGCAACAAGATGGCAATCTCATCGACAAAAAAAAAAAAGAAAACAAAAAAAGAAAAGAAAAGAAACCAAGCAGATATTATATTTAGAGCTGTTAGCAACGAGCGCACAAACTTAACGAAATCTAAAGCGATCACCACATAAAAGTATATCTCAAATGCACGATAAAATAATAAACACACAGATTTACGTAAAAAAAATTTTGTAGAAAAAAAATTACGGACGAAAAAAAAAAGTTTCACTATATGAAAAAAAGGAAAAGGAATAAAAAAATGTTCTCAATGATTTAATCGTTCGATCTCTCTAGGACAACAAAAAAGAGATCAAAAAATTCTTAACGAGTTTTTCTTATTGGATTCGATCTGTACCGCGGGAGGCGGAGCCCCCGCACCCTCGTCCGATATCATTGGTGGGCTTCAGGCTCGGGCCGATATGCTTCCATCACAGATTTTCAACTTTTTTAAAAAAAAATTTATCAAAATTTGTCGACGCACCGCGAAGCCGTCGACGAACCGAAAACATAAAATCAAAATAATTTCTAATTTTGGGGCCACATCTAACCAGAGCCAAAGATTGTAAGGAGAGGTTTACAACAAGACTAGAGACAAAATATTAAATTAAAAAGAATGGCAAACAGAAAGACAGCCATGCAATACCATATGGACATTAGATAAAAACAATAAGAAGAAACTTAATACCAGGAAAAACTAGATTAAATTCCTAGGATATAATATGAACTACAAGAAATACCAATATCAACAATAAAGAGGACAATTGATTATACCTAGCGCAAGCGGCAAAAAGGTTGGTGGTTGGTACCCGAGGTTCCGAGTTCGAAGTCTAGTTACTTTACATTTCTGGCTATATTTATTTCTATAAACGAAGCAGGTAGCATTCTACTTTCTCAAAATCCATTAATGATTCTCATGACTTGCCAACATAAGATAACGATATTTCCACAAAGAACTGCCATCTTTTCCGAGGTATTTTTGAAAATTTTATTATATCAAAGTTCCACATTCTGATTCAAAGATAAGGATCCTTACTGTAGCACAGAGAAAAAATGGTATCAAGCCAAGAAAAATTGCTATTCAACTCAAAAAAAAGTTTGAACTGCTATCAGTCTAGAACACACTAAAGTTTTCTGGAAATATCCCTGCAATCTACCATTACAAGCATATCAGTTCATAACTAACTTCATGAGTTCTTATACGCAGGTGATTAGATTATAACTGCTTGACACTATATTATCAGATCTACCAAAAATATTCAAGCATCACTCGTCACAAGCTCACTTGAATGATTTAATTTGCAATAGTAAAGTGCGATGACATCCACGGCAAATAATGAGTATGTCTTGTAGAGTTAATTTTCCATTGTAAACATCATTTGTCCATTTTGGCAAAGGACTCCACTGAAACTAAGAGCAAATTGGAGGCACTTTGGTTTTCTCAAACATTAACCGCCAAGCTAACAAACTCCAATAAAAATTTTTGCTTATTAAAATTTACAATTTAATTTTATAATTTAAATTTTAAATTTTAAATTTGTATAAAAATTTATTTATTTTGCGTATTGGCAAGAGTGAGTTATATTTTTTACTTTTATATATTCGATCAAAAATTTGAAGAAACTGACTAAAATAATTTTGTTTCTTTTTCTCTCTCATTTTTTTTCTTTCTCGTTCTTTTCTTCTCCACTTGATGTTCGTTTTCCTCCCTTTCTTCTTTCAGAGCTTACTGCCTCACTCCCACGTCATACGCAACGTTCAAGTCGCTACCGCCATAGATTTTACCAAGCGACCGCCCCTCGACACCACTCCTGTGCCCACGCCCACACATATTTGATGGGCACAACATCACGGGCGCGGGTGCAGGCACGACGGGAGTGAGTGTGGCTTCGAGGAGCGACACTCCGACGCGATCTATGGTGGCGGCGATGGCGGCAAAGAAAGAGCGGAGGAAAAAAATGTAGAAATTAAAAAAAATAAATAATAATAATAATAATAATAAATTTATCAACCGTTCTTAGTGCAAGTGGCAAAGGGCTTAGTGGTTGATACCCGTGACCCGAGTTCGAAGCCTAGTTACTTCACAATTCCAGCTAAGTTTATTTAAAAAATAAACGAAGCGGGTAACATGCTACCTTTATCTCAAAAAAATAATAATATTCGAACTAAGCACGACGAGGAGTCGTACATGGAAGCACACTCCCGTGGGGCGGAGGCAAGCCAGGCCGCCTTCGTCGCAATCATCAACCCACTCCCGTGGGGCGAAGGCAAGCCAGGCCGCCTTCGTCGCAATCATCAACCCCGTCAGAATGCTCTGCTTCTTGAAGCCGCACTTGTTCTCGTCATGCCCGCGCTCGTGCCCACGACGTTATGTCTACAAGATATGTGTGGGTATGGGCACAAGAGCAGCGTCGAGCGACGGCGATTTGAATGTTGCGTGAGACGTGGAAGTGAGGCGGTAGGCTCGGAAAGAAAAAAAAGGACGAAGACGGACATGCGAATGAAAAAAAAAAAAATAATAAATTTTTTAAAAATTTAGATCGAATATGTAAAAACGAAAAAAAGTAATACACTTTTGTTAACACACAATACCAATAGATATTTTATACAAATTGGTCTTTTAAATTAGCACAAAAAAGTAAAATTTTCTATCTTATTTAAAAATATCAATTTAAAATTTGAATATAAAAATCTAAATTTTTAATTTCAAATTTAAAATCTAAATTTAAAATTTAAAATTAAAATTTTAAAAATATAAAATTTGTAGTTTGAAAATTTGTAAAATTAAAATTTTATCTTATATCTAAAATTTGAAATTTGAAATTTAAAATTTAATATCTAAATTTTAAATTTTAAAAATAAAAAATTTAAATATAAAATTTAAATTTAAAAATAAAATAAAATTTTAAAATATAAATCTAAAATTAAAATCAGATTCCAATAAGCGTATTTTAACTACATTTCGAAAAGTAGGCCAAACACCACCAACTATATATTTTTGGTTTAATTAAACTGTGCTATCATATAAATTTTGGTACATTTGATCAAATTTTATTTTAATCCTCAGACTTTTAAGCAAGCGTGAAATTTTTTAAAATTTGGAAATTTTAAAAAGTAATTTATTTTGGTCCTACAATTAAAAAGTAATTTACAATCCCGCTGCAGCTTCTGCTTCAGCTTCGGCTTCTCGAACCCCCTCATCCTGCTCGTCGTTCAAAGGATTGGGATCTGCTGCTTCTAATGGTAGTTTCTCTACTCTCTCTCTCTCTCTCTCTCTCTCTCTCTCTCTCTCTGTCTCTCTCTCTCTTGCTGATGTGCTTGTTGCTCAACCCTCCCTAACGGGGATAATTGGGCGTAGGACCTCGAAAACCCTAGAGATCGAGGGGGGGGGGGGGACGAAGGATCGGCGAATTGGGTCTCCTTTGCTCTCAATTTGGGATTAGTTGAGGGAGTCGATAGTCATTTTTCCATCAAAAACATCATTTTCCAAGAGTAGCGTAATGGTATAATTTTCCTTCTTTTTTTTTTTAAAAAAAAAATATAGTGCTACCAGTAGATATATATAGGCATATTACTTACACTTTTGATCCTCACACTATGAGTTGCGTGTTACTTTAATCCTCATACTTTAATTCCATATAATTCTGACTCAAACTATATGAGCGTGACACTTTATTCTTCGAATTTTAGTTTTAATTAATTATAATTTTTGGCTTGACCTATAAGGCACGTGGCACTTTTACTCAAATTTTTTGAATTATTATTATAATTAAGCCTCACAATCTAATATTATTTTGAGTACAAAAATATCACATAATTCCTAAATAGAGTTAAAAATTACAATTAATTAAAGTTTGAAGACTAAAAGTATCATACTCTTCATAATTCGAATCAGAAATTATAATGAAATAGAGTGTGAGAACTGAAGTATCACGCTACTCATAATTTTAGGATAAAAAGTGTAATTTACCTTTTTACTTATTTATTTATTTTTTATTTTTCCGACATCTTGTGCGTAGGCACTGCCTACAGCACCATCACCATGTAAGTCCCTTTCACACTAATGAATCAAATCTCGCATTCAGATGGTGATATGATTTTGAACGGGCCCAAATGGTGAGTAGCTGAGAAGGTCAGCAGAAACTCATGCATTATTGGCTGTTGAATATTGTTGGTTCAATTCTTTCGGCCATTAGTTGTGTTCATATGATCATTTGAGAAAGAGCTAGAAAGCGCTAGCTGTATGTGAAACATGGCTTTGGCCTTTGTAGCTGAGTCCGCGGCATCGGTGGTAATCGAAAAGCTGATCAGCACGGCCGTATCCTTTTTTGGGGAGAGCGGCGCCGGGCGGAGCCCCATGCAGGAGGAGATCCAGAGGCTTCAGCAGGCTTATCTGCGGATTCGAATGATCTTGGATGCCGTCGAGCGGGGGCAGACTGTCATCACAGAGCAAAACGAGGTGCTGGACTGCTGGCTGTGGCAACTCAGAGACGCTGTCGATCAGGCGGAGGACGTGCTCGATGAGATGGAGTACTACAAGCTGAAGAAGGCAGTGCAAGCTGGAGATAACAAGGTACAACAAGGTACTGCGCTCAACTTTAAAAGGAAGTTTGCTGATTTTGCTAACAATATCTTCGGAAATGACACCTTGAAGAGGTTGAGGGAGGCTGTGAAGGAGTTAGATAATGTTGCTGCTAGTAGTGAAAATTTACTTCAGCTTGTTTCGCAGCTGTACAATTCTGATGCTAAGCGTCAACAGGAAATTGAGATACGAAATGCCCGTGAGACTAGCTCCTTTTTAACTGAGGATACGATTTTCGGTCGAGACATGGAAAGAAAAAGGATAGTTGAATGGTTAACAAAACCGACAACCGATGAGCCGGAGAATTCTTTTGTAACTGTCGGAAATGTCTCTGCTTTTGCGATCGTTGGTATGGGTGGGTTGGGAAAAACTACTCTCGCACAGTTAATTTACCACGATGAAAAAGTACGGCGGTGCTTCGACTTGGTTATGTGGGTGTGTGTTTCCGATCGATTTGATGTGGCTATGCTGACAAGAAAGATCTTGGAAGCAGCAAAGGTTTGGGATAGCTTTGGCGACAAGAGCCTTAATACAATTCAAGAGATTCTTAAAGAGAAGCTGATCTCCAAGAAGTTTCTTCTCGTACTAGATGATGTTTGGAATGATAATAAAAAACTCGAATGGAATAAATTGATGGGTCCTTTAAAATTTGGACGAAAAGGAAGCAAGATTCTGTTGACAACTCGAATGGATTTGGTGGTGGACACAGTAGCGAGCGTTCTGCAATGTGAAAAAGAATCTTTAAAATTGAGTGGCTTAAAAGAAGATGATTTTATGCATCTTTTCAATAAGCATGCATTTATCGGATCGAATATGGACAATTATAGAAACTTAAAATTGACTGGTGAGCGAATAGCAAAGAAGCTTGGGGGATGTCCATTGGCAGCAAAAATTTTGGGCGGATGTTTGAACTCTTGCATGGATGAAAAATACTGGAAAAAAATTTTGAATGAAAATTTTCTGAATTTGCAAGAAAGTGAGGACAACATTAAGATGATTCTAAAATTAAGCTATCAACGTCTGCCGGCAAGCTTGCAAATTTGCTTTCGATACTGCAGTATATTTCCTAAGGATCATGAGTTTGAAAAGAATGAGCTTATCCATATGTGGATAGGTTCTGGGTTAATCAAGAAACCAATACATGAAAAACGAAGCTTAGAGGATATCGGAGAGGAGTATTTAAACCATCTGGCAAGAAAATCCCTTTTTGATATCAAAATAAAAGGCCATATACAATGTTGTGTCTTGCATGATCTGTTGCATGATCTAGCTCAATTTGTCTCTTCAGGGGAATGTTTGGGAATCGAAGGTGATGGTTCCGGAGAGATTCCCAAAACGATCCGCCACATATATGTCAACAGGGTAAGCCCTCATATGATCTCCCATCTCAAAAACTTACGCAGCCTTATTATTCATGTAAACAAGGATTACGATGTAGTAGTATTTAATGAGGTTCTAAAAAGGTTAAAAAGCTTACGCTTACTACGAGCGACTGCAGGTAACTATAAGCTTCTGGATGAAATTGGCAACCTCATTCACCTCCGCTACCTCTCCCTCTCTCTCTCAACATGGACTACTGAAGAAAATGTTAGATCTTTTCCAATTCAATATGCATTTGGACTCCATCACCTGGAAGTAATGAACCTCCAAACAACAATAATTGAAATAGATGATTTGACACCAGATGGAATGAGCAATCTACTTAAATTGAGGCAGCTAAATTATCCTTATTATATAAGGGACAACATTCCTTGGATTGGCAAACTAACATCACTTCAGGAGTTAGGTCATTTCCATGTCCGTGAAGAGTGTGGCTATAAGATAGATCAATTAAAAAACCTGCAAAACCTTCAAAAACTAGGCATTTGGGGTCTGGAAAATGTAAGTAGTTCCAAAGAGGCTGCGGATGCCAACTTGATTGAGAAAAAAGGTCTTGATAAATTGTCACTCTTTTGGTCTACGAATCGCTCTGGTGGTCTAGAGGTAGATGAGCCACTTCTTGATAATTTAAGACCACATACCGATCTAAAGGAACTAGAAATTGGAGGATACGCTGGAGTTAGATCTCCATATTGGATGACGGTGACATCTCTTTCTAATATAACTTCTATCAAACTACGGAACTGTGAGAGATGGGAGAACCTCCCACCTCTTGGGCAACTTCCTTTGCTCAAGTTTCTTCATATAGCACACATGCGGGCTGTAAAGAAATTATGGTGTTCAGGAAGTGTTGGTGGTTGCGCCTTTCCATCACTACAGGAGCTACGATTGCATGACATGCCAGATTTGGAGTTGTTTGAAGGCGAGCACATGTTTCCTCTGCTTAATGAATTGCATATTAGATCCTGTCCTTGCTTGAAGCGTTTGCCCGCATTGCCTCTTACTCTCTATCAGCTGCAGATTTGGAGAGTCGGATTGACTTCTCTTCCGAAGATGCAACAAGATTGCAGTAGCGGCGAAGGACGAGCATCATGCTCATCATCACATCCGGCACTTTCTGAACTAATAATTTGTGAGTGCCCAAACCTCACATCTCTGGATGGATTCATGTCGCAGCAACAATATTTTCCAGCCTTAGCAATTTTATCTATTGAAAAATGTGAAAATCTAAGGCGTTTGCCGGGAAAATTCTTCCAAAAGCTTCCCTCCCTGAAGGATTTGATTATAGAAATGTGCCCAAATCTCACGACACATGGGATTCTAGACAAACGATTGCCCGAGAAGCTTACAACTCTCACTCTAAAATCAAACGGCGATCTCAATTTGTCGCTACTTGAGTCATTGCCGATATTAACCTCTCTAGACTACTTGAAGATTGATGGTTGTGCAGGCATGACATCCCTTCCTCCGGCAGAAGTTTTTCCAATGTTGTCGAAAATTGAAATCTGGAATTGTAAAGAGCTGTCATCATTGGATGGGCTACAAGCTCTCCCCTCGCTCAAATTGTTGTCCATTGGAGGATGCGACAAGCTCATCGAAATTTCACTGTTGCAACCACCAATAGGCCTCACTAGTACCAGCCACACAGATATGCTGCTGCGCCCTTCAATAGAGCTTGGAATCGACCGGCAAGCTCTGTTGCTCGTCGAACCATTGAGAAACCTCCACTCTGTTAGCTCGCTCAGTATAAGTGATGCTACCGAACTCACATCCCTCGACGAGCAATGGCTGTTGCAAAACCAAAACTCCCTCGAATCCTTAGGAATATGTAAGGCCTCGTCTCTTGAATCCTTACCACCCAGTATGATAAATCTTCGATCCCTGCGTGTTATGGAAATATTAGATGCTCCTTTGCTTCAGATGATTCCAGAACTGCCCGCCTCAATGAAATCTCTAACAATTAGCGGCTGTTGCACCAAATTGAAGGAGTACGTAGAAGGCTCTGGAAAATTCGTCAATATTCCTTATGTGGAGATTACTGAAGAATATTTGGTATGCCCCATCGCTTTACTTTCTCTAACTCTCTTAAATGAAACATTTTCTTCTCAATGTTATTTGCATTTTAGGCTTCTCAATATTATCTCTAACTCTCTTAAATATCCTGCTTTGTTTTTGGTCTACTCTCTTAAATAGAAAATTTGAGATATAAAATATTGTACATATATATATATATATATATATAGTTAAGCTAGAATGCTATTAGGAGGAAACGAGCTTCGTTGCTATCAATTTATTTTCGATGTTGGAGCTTTCAAATCGACGATCGATACCGTTGAACATAATCTAGACCGCTGGAAATATATAAAAATTAAATTTTAAATCTTTTCGACATCATTGACCTAATAATCAAAGGGTTTTAAATTTTATAATTTTAATAATAGATATGAGTCTTATGCTCATTTAACAGTGTAAAGAAATCTAAATAAATTAAATTTTGATTTAAATTTTTTTAAAACTATTTAAAATAAAATTTATACTCTTGATCTTGATTACAAGACTCCTATCATAACTATTTGAAAGATATTTATTTTCAACCGTTCATTTTTATGTCCAATTGATGGACAAGAAAAGAATATTGAAAAAGCATAAAATTTAATTTTTAGATAGCTTAAATGGTCTAGACCATGTTTAACGGTGTCTATCATTGTTTTGAAAGTTCTATCATTGAAAACAAATGGGAGGCAACGTAGTAAATACCCAAATCACGTGAAATTTTGATAGAAAATTTTTTAGACTATATAAAACAAGATCAATATCTTTGATCTAAAATTTTAGCGTCATATCATCACATTTTGTGAGATTTTTATTTTCAGCCGTTGATTTTGAGCCCCTTCGATCACTAGGCAAATGATATCGAAAAATCACGAAATTTATTTTCTAGGTATTTCAAATACTCTAGATTAAGTCTAATGGAGCCGATCGTCGATTCGGAAGTCCCAATATCAAAAATAATTTATAAGCACAGAGTGCTCCGTACTTATAAAAGAATACCAGCCACACTCTATATATATATATATATATATATATATATATATATATATATATATATATATGCTTTTTGAATTTTTAGTTTTTGGGCTTAGGTAATTTTATCGCAAGCTTTATGAATTTTTATCAAATTCATTAGTAATTTTACCAGATTTAATAATTTTAATTATCTTTGGAAATTTTAATTAATTCATAAGTAATTTCACCATATTTAATTATTTTTATTATCTTTGGTCATTTTAATTTAACTAAGTATAAAAATTAAAATTAAAAAAGAAATTAGAATTTTAATGGGTCTCAATTCAAAAAAATTAGTTGAGGGGTTTTATATATTTTTACCCACATTAAAGGGGATACTATTTAGTGCACTTGATGTATAAATAAATTTTATGCTTTTCGTTTTTAAAATTCCAAATATAAAAATTAAAATCCTAATAATTTTGAATACAGAGACTTCATAGATTTAATTGTATAATCTAAACCTATATATGATTTCTTTTATTTTTTGCCACGCGTCAGTATTTCCTTCTGTTGGAAAAATCCGGTAATCGCCTCGGTACCAGATTCTCTGAATCCGCAACCCGCTTCGATACCACAATCCGCGTTGGTACCGCCTAGAGTTGGGATTCCGCAGCGGAAACGTCAGATCGAATTTTTACCAACAATTCGACCTCTCAACAAAACTGGAACCAATACAATCACAAAGAGAAGAAAACCAAAACAGAAAATATGCGGGTAAAATAAGATTCATTAACCAAGAGAAGAATTACACCGATTGCACAGACTTCTCTTCTGCAATAGAGTAGCTTCAACCCGAGCCCTCCTCCTGAATCTCTCTCACCCTTCTCTCGTCTTCTAAAAACCTAGAAAACTTCTCTATTTTCTTTCTTTTTTGTATCGTTTCTCAAATAATAGCATATATGCTATATTTATAGCTTACATCAAAAAATATCCAAATCCTAGTCTAAATAGATTTTTATTCTAATTAATATTTAAATCTTAACAAACTTATCTTTTTAAGATTTAAATATTATCTTAATCCAACTAGGATTCAGTTACAAATCTAATCAAATCCTAACACCTTCATTTTGGAATGAACCGGCTTAAATCCTCCATATATTTTTATTTTTCTTTGCTTGAACCGAACCTTCTGCTGTGTGTTTCCTTCTTTATTTGAATGAACCGAACCGAGTTGCACGCCGTACCGGCTCAAGTTCTGCACGTATTTTTCTTTTATTGCTTGAACCTAACCGGGTTACATATCGAACTAGCTCAAGTCTTTTACATGTTTCCCTCTTTCTTTACTTGAATTGAATCTAATCACATATGTTGCATTCTTCTTTCTTTACTTGAATCGAATCGGGTTACACCTATGGACTATGTTTCTATATTTCTTAATTTGAACCAAACCGGATCACACCTGCTGTATTGGGCGGAACCGGTCCAAGTGCTTCATATATTTCTATCTTTCTTTGCTTGAACCGAACAACCACCTTTTCCTCTTCCTTGGATTGTTACATTTCTTCGCCTCTTCCTCTTTTTTGGGTTATCTTTTTTTTTGTTTTAACCCTTAATACTATGTATGCAATAAAACTTTCTTAATAACTTGCTCAAAAACTAGAAAAAAAGAAAATCACACAAATCAATGCGAGATGCCAGATTTTGAATACTTTTTAATTTCACAAATTAGGAAAACTGGAGAAAACTAAATCAGTCTATCAAGATGTCAATTTTTTTTTCATATTTTGGTTCGATACATCCACCTATGATACTCACAATTCGATTTTATTTCAATTTTTGGTATATGAATTTGAGCTTTTTCAGTGTGCCTTTTATTATTTGTTATTTTTTTCTGTAATATTTCAAATATTTCTTCAGAATATTTTTTGTAATAATTTTTCTTCTCCTATGGTTTTTTCTTTTTTCTTTTTTTTTTTTTTGATTTCTTTCATTTTTTTACGTTGAGTTGTAATTTCATTTAGTCTTTAATGTGTTTTTCATATTATTAAATCTAATCAAATATGATTATATCCTTCTGTTTTTTTTTTTTTTTTTTTTTATATATATGTTTATATTTGTTTATTTATTCTATAAATTTTTACTAAAAAATTTTTACCCTGCATCTCACGGGTCTCTGCACTAGTATTAATTATTAAAAATCAGGAAGGAGTGGGTTGGGAGGAGAAATCATTCCCTGCACTGGTTGTATACTTATATCTTATATATCGTATTGATAAATTTCTATTGTTGAAATTTAAATTTTAAAATATTTTGTACATAGATTTTTTATGTGGTGTATATCATATCTATTAAATAATATTTTGGTTTTAAAATATTAATAATTAAAAAAATATGTTTAGTGCATGTGACATTTTAATAGGTCGAGTGCATGCATTTTTTTTTTTTTTTTTGAGAGAAAGATAGCATGCTAACCGCTTTGTTTATTTCGAAATTTGAAATAAACTTAGCTGAAAATATGAAACAATTAAGCTTCGAACTCGAAACCTCGGGTATCAACCATCAAGCCCTTTGCCACTTGCTCTAGGGACGGTCGATTGCATGCAATTTTGTTGAAGTGAAGTAAGGGAGAGGTGGAGGTACTGTGTTGCTTGTTTGTCCCCTGATGCCACCCATCTCTCCTTTAATGTGGTAGTATAGAAGTATAGATATAGATTTTAAGCTGGGTAATATTTCCTTGTTAGATCTATTGACTTCATTTTACTAGTTTTAGTGTTACTACTTTAGTTTCTTTCCTCTCAACCATAATCAACAGTGAAGTGCAGATTTTCACTAGCATAGCATGACATGAATCTTATCTCTCTCGCCCTTTATTATGCTAGGAAAAATAAATGGGGATAGCCTCAGATATAAAGCATTTTGGTAAGGCCCATAAACTTATTTGTTTGGTCGATACTTTTTATTTGTCTTTTATGTTTTGAGCTGGTATGTTTATTAAACTTAATAAATCCATTGGTTTCGTGAGCAAAAGAGTGAACAGAGCAAGGAACATCATCAAATAGAATGTGGGGTGTACTAAGGGATTTGAAGATTAACGGCGAGTTTGGATAAACGAGAAAGTGACATTTTGATCAAAGATATTAGAAGTTGGATTTCTGGATTAGTTGAATTTCCTCCTAATTTTTTTTAAAAAAATGAGGAGTGGTTGAATCATTCAGTACTTTGCATTTTTTATCTAATTATTTAGTGCTTTTGCATAAATCATAAAGTTAATTTGTATTATATAGTGTTCTCCTTTCATTATGTATCTGTGACAGATATATTGATCTTATATTCTCTTTCAGAGAAGATACAATTTTTTTTTCCTTTTTCCTTTTTTTTTTTTTCCTTTTCTGCATGTGGACTCGTATTATGTTGTTTTCTAAGTGCCTGGTCTTATACTCCCGTATAAGTTGCATGAGTGTTTTTTTTCAAAATAGGTAGTTGTGTAAGCCACTGTACAGTATATATATTTGAAATTCTATAAAAGTTTATTTTTTTAGATTGGCGTACCTTTAAGCTAAGAAAATTTTATACTTCCCTTTATTTTATGGAAGGCATGATTGATATGTTTATGTTTCAATAACATCTTGAGCTTAACTCGCCTTATAATTCGAAGCTCGATCAAAATTATAATCAAGTGGAGCTCAAATCACAAATTTAGACTCCAAGTTAATTTTGAGAACAGTGATGGACTCGATCAGGCATGGTTCAATTAGATCCCTAGACTCTACCGCTACAACATTTGTTATAATTTACATACGAGTATTCTTAAGATGCTTGTTATTACGTTTCTCATCAATTGGACATAATGAGTTTTTGTTTCTTTCGTGTTTGACTTAACTACATCATTCCTTTATCTCCTTAAGTAATACACTGTTTCTTCTAATTGCTGAGAAGAGGTGAATGCGCAATTTCAAACAAGTTACTTGGTATCTATTGAAGGATAGTGCTATTCAGAAATATGGAACACAATTGGAACGTGATCTTACTTTCCCTTTGAATCTCTGAAAACTTGCTTCTAAATAGGACTACATTGTAGACAATTCAATGTGTCAATTAGTCCTATGTTGTTTACATTCAATATAATGTAATTTTTTTTTTTTTTTGAGAGAAATATAATGTAATTCACTATCATTTATTGCAGACACTTTTCGACCATATTGGTCAAATGTCTTTACAATAACACCAAGTAAACAGTGGAGTAGAAGATCAAGAAGCAGAAGATTGTCTTTGCAAAGCACACTTGAAGAGCAACTTAATCTTTTCTTATATTGTTGGGACCAATGATCTAAGTGGATTCACACTTTGTATATGTCGGAGATGGCGCTGATTGCAGAACAGAAAATATGAATTTCTACTTCGACAAGTTCACCTTTAAGGTAGTAACTGCTTGGTGAAGTTCAGAGTAGTTCATTAGTATGTTTTTTATATTTATTTTCTCTCGAGTTTCTTTACTATGATATTCCTAAACTTTGTTTGATAACAGATTTATTTGCTTGCTTTCTTCTGCAGTTGGCTTTAGTGGACGAAGCATGAAGGAGCTCATTTAATTTGTACCGATTCGAACTATTTATACCGTTATTTGTTCGCGCTTATTGTTGCTAGTGTAAAAGTTGTACTACCAAAATAAAATAAAATAAAATAGTGGGAGTGATTTGTATGTTGTAATACAACACATAAAAACCGAATAATCTGGACTGTTGTTTCCAAATGAAGTTGTGTTGTCTTGTAAATTTAGTCATTTTGATTTACAATAAATGTAAAATTGAGATTTTTTTCCTTTTCATCTTACCGTCGATTGAGCTTATTGTTTGCAAACATCTCATGTTCTGCTCGAAACCTTGCTTGCGAACATCTCATGTCCTGCTCGAAACTTGGCAAGGTGTCATGAATTTATACTGTTGACTCGCAAAAATTCGTGAGATGCTTACCTTCCTTCTGGAAGATAGAAAATCTGTCTCAATCTTGCTAGTCCAGATTTACTTATCTTAAAACTAAATTATAATCAACTGTATCTAGCGCAAGTGGCAAAAATTTTGATGAGAACTATATTGTTACCTTCCTTGTGGCCTGATCGGACCTCGAGGCGAGGGTGGGCCTAGCATCTGCGATCGGCGCACCATGTCGACCATGGATTGCGTCTGATAGGCACCAACAAGGTTAGTACTACTGTCAGTCGTGTTTCCCTGTGCTGTCGCCCTTTGCATAGAATGCGAACTCAGGTTCAAAAGCATGTACACGCGGCCAGTGGTTCGGTACCTTTGATGATCTACCATTCTCTCATACAACTTATTTAACTCCGCACTGGGATTTGTGGTAAAAGATTGTATAAGAGCACTCTGATCCTGTTAGCAAGGGATTTTTATTGGAGAAAGGAATCACAAGTATGATTGAATTAAAAGTATGAAGACTCAGCAACATTCATTTATTCTTTAGATTATTGGTATGGACTAAGCCCGTCAATATTCTAAACATAATTAGAATATTGTATGCAAGATTCATTGCAAGGAGGAAACATAAAGTTACTGTATTCTTCAGAAATTAAGATTTGATATTAGCAACCTAGGTGCCATACCATTACCCAAAGCAACAAGCAATCAAAATTTATAAGAAATCATTTATGAGCATTCATGCCAAATGAATCTGCTTCCTCCACGCGGTCAATGTGATGATGGTACTGTGGACATATCTTAAAATTTGTTATCGCACCATAAAACTGTCTGCACATTAAAAATATAAAATCGAGATGATTTTTAATTTCGAAGCATATCTAACATTTCATAGACCTAGCGCGAAAACTTTTAAACTATTTTTCAAATTTTACAATTATTTGAGCCTCTGAGAAATAGTAACTATATATGGAAACAGACTTTTTTGAAATGAAAAATATAAGATATAAATCTTACACCCCATTTATTTTAAGATAAAATAAATTTTATTAATCACTTCGAAGTGACTAGTAAATAAGTCTTCTGAAATATATATTGCATCCAATTTTAAGGTATCCAATTTTTTTTTGAATCATTTCTGTGATTACATAGGAATTCAGTTAAATCAACAACTTCTTTAGGGCTTGGCCACTAAATAGTAACTAGAGAACAAACCAACACTTATGTTAGCTGAGGAGTGAACAACACTGTACAATATTACACAAAATTTTAAAATTTAAAGATTAAAAATTTAAATATAAAATTTAATTTTAATTTTAAAATAAAAATATAAAATTTACATCTAAAATTAAAATCAGATTTCAATTAACAGATTTTAACTACATTTCGGAAGATAGCCCAAACACCAACTATATTTTTTTGGTTTGGTTAAACTGTGCTATCATATAAATTTTTGTACATTTGATCAAATTTTGTTTTAACCATCAGACTTTTAAGTAAGCGTGACATTTTAAAATTTGGAAATTCTAAAAAGTAATTTACAACCCCGCTGCAGCTTCTGCTACTGCTTCAGCTTCTGGAACCCCCTCTTCGAGCTCGTCGTTCAAAGGATTGGGCTCTGCTGCTTCTACTGGTACTCTCTCTCTCTCTCGCTAATGTGCTTGTTGCTCAACCCTAACGGGGATAATTGGGCGTAGGACCTCGAAAACCCTAGAGATCGGGGGGACGAAGGATCGGCCAATTGGGTCTCCTTCGCTCTCGATTTGGGATTAGTTGAGGGAGTCGATAGTCATTTTTCCATCAAAAACATCATTTTCCAAGACTTTTCGTTTTTCGGAGAAAAAATTCGAAACATGATTTTTTTTTATTTTTTTTTATTTTTTTTTTTTTTTCCTGCGAATCTATTTTGCAGTTCGAAAACTATCATTTAAAATAATTTTTGGAAAGCTAGCGTAAAGGTAGATTTGTGTGTGTGTGTGTGTGTGTGTGTGTGTGTGTAAAAGAAGTGCTAATAGGAGATATGGAAAATGCTAAGTATTACACTTTTGATCCTCAAACTATGAGTGGCATATCATTTTAATCCTCAAACTTTAATTCAATATAATTCTATTCGAACTATAAAGTATGTGGCACTTTAGTTCTCAAACTTTTTAAATTATTACAATCAAGTTTTGTAATCAAATATTTTAAAATAAATATTAATAAATTATTAATATCAAACTAATATAGTATTTTAATTGTTATGCTACAATCAAGATTAATATTGCTATAATTTAAAAAATTTGAGGACTAAAATATCACATATCTTGTAATTCGAGCTAAAAAGTTACAACTTATTAAAGTTTGGAAACTAAAGTGTCATGCGCCTCATAATTCGAACAAAAAATTACAATGAATTAAAGTTCGAAAACTGAAGTATCACGCGCATCGTAGTTTTAGGACCAAAAGTGTAATTTATCTTTCTTTCTTTTTTCTTTTTTTCTTTCTTTTTTTTTTTCCGACATCTTGTCCGTTGGCACTGCCTACACCACCAGATAAGCCCCTCGTACACTTCTGATTCGAATTGCATTCAGATGGGTGATATGATTTTCAGCGGGTCCAACACGGTGGAAATGCGACTTTGTGAGTAGCTGAGAAGGTCAGCAGAAACTCCTACATTATTGGCTGTTGAATATTGTTAGGTCATCCCTTTCGGTCATTAATTGTGTTCATCTGATAATTTGAGGAAGAGCTAGAGAGAGCTATCTGTATGTGAAACATGGCTTTGGCCTTTGTAGCTGAGTCCGCGGCATCGGTGGTAATCGAAAAGCTGATCAGCACGGCCGTATCCTTTGTTGGGGAGAGCAGCGCCGGGCCGAGCGCCATGCAGGAGGAGATCCAGAGGCTTCGGCAGGCTTATCTGCTGATTCGAGTGATCTTGGATGCCGTCGAGCGGGGGCAGACTGTCATCACGGAGCAAAACGAGGTGCTGGACTGCTGGCTGTGGCAACTCAGAGACGCTGTCGATCAGGCGGAGGACGTGCTCGACGAGATGGAGTACTACGAGCTGGAGAAGGCAGTGCAAGCTGGAGATAACAAGGTACAACAAGGTACTGCACTCAACTTTAAAAGGAAGTTTGCTGATTTTGCTAACAATATCTTCGGAAATGACACCTTGAAGAGGTTGAGGGAGGCTGTGAAGGAGTTAGATAATGTTGCTGCTAGTAGTGAAACTTTACTTCAGCTTGTTTCGCAGCTGTACAATTCTGATGCTAAGCGTCAACAGGAAATTGAGATACGAAATGCCCGTGAGACTAGCTCCTTTTTAACTGAGGATACGATTTTCGGTCGAGACATGGAGAGGAAAAGGATAGTTGAATGGTTAACAAAACCGACAACCGATGAGCTGGAGAATTCTTCTTCAACTGTTGGAAATGTCTCTTCTTTTGCGATTGTTGGTATGGGTGGGTTGGGAAAAACTACTCTCGCGCAGTTAATTTACCACGATGAAAAAGTACGGTGGTGCTTCGACTTGGTTATGTGGGTGTGTGTTTCCGATCGATTTGATGTGGCTATGCTGACAAGAAAGATCTTGGAAGCAGCAAAGGTTTGGGATAGTCTTGGCGACAAGAGCCTTAATACAATTCAAGAGATTCTTAAAGAGAAGCTGATCTCCAAGAAGTTTCTTCTTATACTAGACGATGTATGGACTGATAATAAAACTCTTCAATGGATGAACTTGGTGGGTCCTTTAAAATTTGGACGAAAAGGAAGCAAGATTCTGGTGACAACTCGAATGGATTCAGTGGCGGACAGGGTAGCAAGTGTTTTACAATGTGAAAAAAAATCTTTAAAATTAAGTGGGTTAAAAGAAGATGATTTTATGCATCTTTTCAATAAGCATGCATTTGCTGGAGCGAATATTGATGATCATAAAAACTTAAAATTGATCGGTGAGCAAATAGCAAAGAAGCTTGGGGGATGCCCATTGGCGGCAAAAATTTTGGGCGGATGTTTAAACTCTTGCATGGATGAAAAGTACTGGAGAAGAATTTTGAATGAAAATTTTCTAAATTTGCAAGAAAGTGAGGACAGCATTAAGATGGTTCTAAAAATAAGCTATCATCATCTGCCGGCAAGCTTGCAAATTTGCTTTAGATATTGCAGTATATTTCCTAAGGATCATAAGTTTGAAAAGAATGAACTTATCCATATGTGGATAGGTTCTGGGTTAATCAAGAAACCAACACGTGAAAAGCGAAGTTTAGAGGATATCGGAGAGGAGTATTTAAACCATCTAGCCAGAAAATCCCTTATTGATATCAAAATACCCGACCCAGTTTATTGCCGTGGAGAATGTTATGTCATGCATGATCTGTTGCATGATCTAGCTCAATTTGTCTCTTCAGGGGAATGTTTGGGAATTGAAGGTGATGGTTCCGCAGATATGCCCAAAACAATCCGCCACATATTTGTCAACAGGGTAAACCCTCTTATGGTCTCCCACCTCAAGAACTTACGCACCCTTATTATTCATTTAAATGAGGATTATGATGCAGAAGTATTTAATGAGGTTCTAAAAACGTTAAAAAGCTTACGCTTTCTACAAGTGAATGCAGATAACTATAAGCTTCTGGATGAAGTTGGTAACCTCATTCACCTCCGCTACCTCTCCCTCTCTCACCGTTTATGGACCGTCAAAGAAAATGAGAGATATTTTCTATCTCAATCTGTGTGTAGACTCCGTCACCTAGAAGTAATGAAGCTCGAAACAACGATAACTGAAATAGATGATTCAATATTGGATGGAATGAGTAATCTAGTTAAATTGAGGCTGCTGCATATTCCTCCTAATATAATGGACAAGATTCCTTGGATTGGCAAATTAACATCACTTGAGGAGTTAGATTATTTCCGTGTCCGTGAGGAGTGTGGCTATAAGATAGGTCAATTAAAAAACCTACAAAACCTTCGAAAACTAGGCATTGGGGGCCTGGAAAATGTAAGGATTTCCGAAGAGGCTGCGGATGCCAACTTGATTGAGAAAAAGAATCTTGATATATTGTCACTTGTTTGGTCTACAAATCGCTCTGGTGGTCTAGAGGTAGATGAGCCACTTCTTGATAACTTAAAACCGCATGCCAATCTCAAGGAACTACAAATTGCAGGATACGCCGGAGTTAGATCTCCATATTGGATGGCGGTGGCATCTCTTTCTAATATAACATCTATCACTCTATCCAACTGTGAGAGGTGGAAAAACCTCCCACTTTTTGGGCAACTTCCTTTGCTCAAGTTTCTTAATCTAGCAAACATGCGGGCTGTAAAGAAATTATGGTGTTTAAGAAGTGTTGGTGGTTGTACCTTTCCATCACTACAGGAGCTACGATTGCATGACATGCCAGACTTGGAGTTGTTCGAAGGCGAGCACTCGTTTCCTCTGCTTAATGAATTGGTTATAACTTTTTGTCCTAGCTTGAAGGGTTTGCCTGCTTTGCCTCTTACTCTCAATCAACTGGAGATTCGGACAGTCGGATTGACTTCTCTTCCCATGATGCAACAAGATTGCAGTAGCAGCAAAGGACGAGCATCATGCTCATCATCACATCCGGCACTTTCTGAACTAAGAATTCGTGAGTGCCCAAACCTCACATCTCTAGAGGGATTCATGTTGCAGCAACACTATTTTCCAGCCTTGACGAATTTATCCATTGTAAAATGTGAAAATGTAAGGCATTTGCCGGAAAATTTCTTCCAAAAACTTCCCTCCCTCAAGGATTTGATTATAGAAATGTGTCCCAAGCTCATGACGCACGGGATTATAGACAATCGATTGCCCGAGACACTTGAAAATCTCACTCTTGTATCAAACGGCGATCTTGATTTGCCGCTACTCGAGTCATTGCCAAAACTGGCCTCCCTACACTTCATGAAGATTGATGGTTGTGCAAGCATGACATCCCTTCCTTCGGCGGAAGTTTTCCCAGGGTTGTCGAAACTCTACATCTGGAATTGTAAAGAACTGTCATCATTGGATGGGCTACAAGCGCTCCCCTCGCTCCAAAACTTGTCCATTGGAGGATGCGACAAGCTCATCGAACTTTCACTGTTGCAACCACCATTAGACCTCACTAGTACCAGCCACAAAGATATGCTGCTGCACCCTTCAATGGAGCAATTTGGTCTTGTAATCGACCGGCAAGCTCTGCTGCGCGTCAAACCATTGAGAAACCTCCACTTTGTTTGCTCGCTCAGTATACATGATGGTACCGAACTCACATCCCTTGACGAGCAATGGCTGTTGCAAAACCGAAACTCTCTTCAAGGCTTAGAAATTCGTAAGGCCTCGTCTCTTGAATCCTTACCACCCAGTTTGATAGATCTTCGATCCCTGCGTGCTTTGGAAATATTCAATGCTCCTTTGCTTCAGATGATTCCAGAAATGCCCGCCTCAATGGAAATTCTAAGAATTTGCGCCTGTCGCTCTGAATTGAAGGAGTACATAGAAGGCTCTGGAAAATTCGCCAAAATTCGTCGTGTGAAGGTTACTGAAAAATCTCCTTAAGAAAAAGATTTGGTATGCCCCATCTCTTTACTATCTCTAACTCTCTTAAATGAAACTTCTTCTTCTCAATATTATTTTCGTCTTAAGCTCGTTTGGCCCTGCTGCTTTTTAACAACAAACTCTAATACAGCAGATTTACCAGCTTGATAGCAGAATTTCTGCCTCGACAAGTTCACCTTTAAGGTAGTAATTGCTTAATGAAGTTCAAAGTAGTTCATTATTACATTTTCTATATTTATTTTTACGTAAGTTTCTTTACTATGATGTTCTGATACTATGTTTGATAGCAGATTTACCAGCTTGCTTTCTTCTGCAGACAAAGCATGAAAGAGCACTTTTTTGTACCGATTCGAGCTATTTCTACCGTTATTAGTTCACGTTTGTTGTTGCTAGTATAATAGTTATACTACTAAAATAAATATATAAAAAAATGTGGTGCAAGTATTTGTAAGTTGTAATTCTACACAGAAAAACTGAAAGATTTAGACAGTTGTTTCCAAACAAAGTTGTGTTGTATTGTAAATTTAGTCATTTTGATTTACAATAAATGTAAAATTGAGATGTTTTTCCCTTTCCTTTGCCTGTCAATTGAGCTCATTATTTGCAAACATCTCGTGTCTTGCTCGAAACTCAGCAAGGTGTTATGGACGTACGCTTTTAACTCGCAAAAGCCTGTGCGGGGTCCACCTTCTTCCTCGAAGATGGACAATTCTGTCTCAATCTTGCTAGTCCATACCTACACGTCCTAAAATTAAGTTGTAAAAAATATATATTTTTTTTAAAAAAAATAAAAAATTATATTACTTAAGGTACTGTTTTGTTGGGAAATAAAGTCTTGTTCCTGTTTTGTTTTTCAAACATGTTTGGTTATAGATGAAAATAGCAATTCTCGTTTTTCTAGAATAAACTGGTATAAGGTTCAAATTACTGTTCTATCCTTTTTTTCTGAAACAAGCTAGCTTCTCCCCCTAGAAAACAAAATTAATTAAAATAAATATAATTTTAATTATTATATTAATTTTTTAATTAATCTAATTATTATATTAACTAATTATCTAACTATTAAATAATTAGCTAATTAATTTATTAAATTATTTGTAGTTAATTAAATTATTAATTAATAATACTTGTTGTTAATTATTTTATTAATTAATATTTAGGATTATCTAGCAATAGTTAATTAAATTATTATTTAATTAATCTAATTATATGAATTAATTAAATAAAATATTATTATTTAAAAATTATAATTATTTTTATTTTTACTATTCTAATCTAACTATCTAAATATTAATTTTCTTATTATCTAGAATAGCCTAATTTTCATCTAAACGCAAAATTAATCTTATTCATATTTATTTCAAGAGTTGTATCTATCTTTAGAATAAACAGTTCTCAGTTCTCATTTATACTCGAACCAAATGCAGCTTAAAAAAATACAGTACAAGTTTGGGATTTGAAAAAGACCTTAAACTCCTTTCTATTATACATCTATTGCCATTTTTACAAATAAAAACCTACCATTTATTGTTTCTAGAAAATCTAAAAAACTATTAAATGACTTTTAGGCTTCCATCTATAGCTTCTCCGTATACTAACTATAAATTTTTTTTTGAGTAAAAAATAGCATGCTACAACTTCGTTCATTAGAAAGTATGAATTAAGCAATAGGAGGAGACCTCTTGGGCCTCGGAGAGAGAAGAAAAAAAGAAAAAAAAATTAGCAGTACAAGACCCACGAGTCCCTGAGGTTGCCTTTGGTTCGGGTATAAGAGAAAATTGATTATTCCGAGGATAGGTATAAGTTCAGGTACAAGCAGAAATTATAGTAATTTTGTGTTTGATTGAGTATAAGAGTTGTATCAGGGATAAAAAAAATTGTGTTTGGTAAATTAAAGAGGAATAAGAAAATAGAAGTGATTATATTTTTAATTTAAGATAAAAATTTTATTGATATGATTTTACATATTTAATTTAAAATATTTATTAAAAAACTTATTAAAATTTATAATTTACTTATATATAAAAAAAATTATTAAAAAAAATTTTGATTTTTTAAAATTCAAAATTTTGTATATAAAAATAGGTATAAATTTATAAATTTAAAAATTTAAAAATTTTGGTGAATTATTTGTTAAAAATTAAAATTTAAAATTTAAAAATTTGTATAACTTGTAAAAATAATAAAATTAAAATTTTTATAAATTGATAAATTTATTAAAAATTAAAGTTAAAAATTTTAAAAGCTAAAAAATTTAAAATTTAAAAATTTATAAATGTAAAAAATTTTAATTTTGATTATTTCAAAAAATTACAAAAATAGAAGCAAAAAATTTTAATTTTAAAATAAGAATAAATTGAAAAAAAATTATTAAAAAATTTACATAAATTTAAAAATTTTAAAATTAATACATTTTTAACAAAATATAAAAAAAATTATATTTTTAGATTTATTAAAAAGTAAGTTAAAAGTTTTAAAATTTATAAAATTAAAAATATAAATTTTAAATTTTATAAATTTAAATATCTTATAATTTAAATTTTTTTAATTAAAAAAAAAAAAAGAAGAAATAGTAGGTGGAATCCATCTTGGGGGTGGGACCTAGTTGTTCCCATTTCCCACCCCCAAAATTGTTTTTGGTACAAAAGGGGATATCCCCCTTATCGATCTTGAGAACAACTTTTCTACACATTCCTACACATTCATGTAGTACTTCTCTACACATTCCTACACATTCATGTAGTGATGTAGTGTAGCATACTAGTCGATCTTGAGATTGTAGTATTATACTAAAGAGTGTGGATCTTCTTGTCTTATTCGGCATCCCTTAGATTTTTTTTTGGCGGCTCCTTATGTCTACGAGCATAGATTTGACTATTACTTTAGATTGTTGAAGCTTTGAATATACGCATGTGACTATAGCTTCACCAAAATTCTTAAAAAGGGTTCACAACCATCATGAAAGATATTGTTTTATGGAAAATATTTTTTGTACACTCCTAAAGGGGTGTATATCTTACATTTCATCCATTTAAAGATGGGGTGAATTTTACTGCTCACATCGAAGTGATCAGTGAAGAAAATTCCACCCTTGGATGGATGAGGTGTGTATCATACACTTCATTTTGGAGTGTATGTGTAGCATTGCCCGATTGAATATTATTTTGAACTATTTATATGTACGATTGATATATAATATCTCTACTTGAGTTGCTCATAGTATTCTAATAGCTGTTTAGATTAGATTAGCGATAGTTAATTAGCAAATAAACTAAAATATAATATATTAATTACTAATATTTTATTATTAAATTAATAAAAATATAAAACATTAATAAAATAATAATTTCACCCTCTTAATATTTTGTATTTAAAAATCAGAGTTGAAAGAAGTCCTTTTCTCCTTATTTTTTTTTCTCTTGTTTCCAAACGAAACGTCGCCTATGGATTAGTACCAATTACCCATTGACGTACGAAAGCTCGCTGCAGCTCCCCTTGAGGGAACACCTCCGCGAATTCTCTCTCGATCACCTACCAGAGAACTACAACCACGCTGCAGCTTCAGCTTCAGATTCTGGAACCCCCTCTTCGATCTCGTCGTTCAAAGGATTGGGCTCTGCTGCTTCTAATGGTACTCTCTCTCTCTCTCTCTCTTGCTGATGTGCTTGTTAAGCTCAAACCTAACGAGGATAATTGGGCGTAGGATCTCGAAAACCCTAGAGATCGGGGGGACGAAGGATCGGCGAATTGGGTCTCCTTTGCTCTCAATTTGGGATTAGTTGAGGGAGTCGATAGTAATTTTATTTTTTCACAAAAACATTATTTTTCAGAGTTTTTGTTTTTTTGGATCAAAAAATCGAAAAACAAAAGGTAAGTTTTTTATTAAATCTGAAGTTTTTTTTTAAATTTTTTTTTTTTTTTGAGAGTCAGAAAATTATTAATTTTTGAATATTTTTTGAAAAACTCAACGCTGATAGCATTTTTTTTTCTTTTTTTTTTTTAGGTAAAAATAGTGCTTTCAATAGATAGAACAATACAATTGAGACACTTCAAAGTAGGATAATTTTTTTTATTCAAAAATTATTATTTTATTATATATCACATTAATTTTTTTTTTTTATTAAAAATTATATAAATTTTTGTCAATTTTAAGATGGATGGTTGGAGTGTAAAAATAGCATTTCTCTTCGTAGATGATGAGCCAATAGATATGAGCAATGCTATATGTACACCCAAAATGATGTGTATGATGTATATCCTATTTAGAATGTATAAATAGCATTTTTTAATTGGTATGGATAAATTACACTTTTGGTCCTCAAACTTTGAGGTTTGTTACACTTTAGTTCTCGAATTTTAATTTGTTATAATATTTTACTCAAACTGTAAGTTGCGCGACACTTTAGCACTCAAACTTTAATTATAATTTTTTGACTCGAATTATAAAGTAAAATTTTGCAATCTAATATTTTTAAATAAGTATTGATGAATTACTAATTTTGAAGTAATACAGTATTTTAATTATTATTGCATCATCTAATAAGATATTGTCATAATGTCACATACCTCATAGTTTGAACAAAAAAAATTATAATTAATTAAAGTTTGAATACTAAAGTGTCACGCGCCTTATAGTTGAAGCCAGAAATTATAAAAAATTCTAGTTTGATGACTTAAGTGTGATCATCCTCATAGTTTGAGGACCAAAAGTGTAATTTACCCTTTATTTTATTTTATCTTTTTTTATTTTCCTTCATCTTGTATGTAGGTAGCAGGCACTGCACTAGCATGTGAACCCCCACGCACACACTCCTGAATGGAATCTTCGACTTTGACTAAGATAGGTATTCACATGGTGGAAATGTTTACTTTGTGAGCTGGTGAGAGGGTTTGCAGAAACTCTACGTTTTTCGATGTTCAATACTGTCGGTTCAACCATTTACGTCGATGATAGCTAAGCTACGACAAACAAGCTTCTGTTTCATTGAGGCTTCACTTTCCTGTTATTTTTGTGTTAATCTGATCATTTGAGGAAGAGCTAGAGAGCGAGGTATTCGTGAACATGGCGTTGGCCTTCGTAGCTGAATCTGCGGTGTCGATCATAATCGAGAAGGTGATCAACACCGCCTTATCCTACGACGAGGAGTGCGGCGGGCCAAGTTATATGCAGGCCGAGATCCGGAGGCTTCAGCAGGCCTTTCCGCAGATCCAAGCGATCTCGGCCGCTGTCGAGGGGATGCAGAGTGTCAGTACGGAGCAAAACAAGGTGCTGGATGCTTGGCTGTGGCAGCTCAGAGATGCCGCTGAGCAAGCAGAGGACGTGCTCGATGAGATGGAGTACCACAAGCTGGAGAAGAGAGTGCAAGCTGGGGATAACATGGCGCGCGGCGGTACTATACTCAACTTTAAAAGGAAGTTTACGGATCTTGTTAATAATTTGTTAGGAAATGACACCTTAAAGAGGTTGAGGGAGGCAGTGAAGGCATTAGATAAGGTTGCTGCAACTGTAGGACCTTTCCTTCAGCTTGTTTCGCAACTGTACGATTCAAATATTAGGCGTCAACAAGAGGATGAGTTACGAAATGCTCGCGCGTCTAGCTCCTTTTTAACTGAGAACGTTATTTACGGTCGAGACAAGGAAAGGGATGTGATCGTTGAATGGTTAACTAAACCGACATGCGACGAGCCGGAGAATACTTCTGCTAGCGCGGGAAATGTCTCGGTTTTTGCTATTGTCGGTATCGGTGGGATGGGAAAAACTACGCTCGCACAGTTCATCTACCATGATAAAAGAGTACTACAGTGCTTCGACTTGGTTATGTGGGTGTGTGTTTCCGATAGATTTGATGTGGCTATGCTGACACTAAAGATCTTAGAAGCGGCTATGGTTAGGCATAGTCTTGGCGACAAGAGTCTTAACACTATTCAAGAGATTCTTAAAGAGACGCTGATCTCGAAGAAGTTTCTTCTTGTGCTGGATGATGTTTGGAATGATGATAAAATACTTGAATGGGATAAATTGGTGGCTCCTTTAAAATTCGGACAGAAAGGAAGCAAGATTCTCTTGACAACTCGAATGGATTCAGTGGCGAATTCAGTAGCCAGAGTTCTCCATGGTAAAAAAGAATCTTTAAAATTGAGCGGGTTAAAAGAAGACGATTTTATACTGCTTTTCAATAAGCATGCATTTGCTGGAGCGAACATTGACGATCACAGAAACTTACAATTGATCGGTCAGCAAATAGCAAAGAAGCTTGGGGGATGTCCGTTGGCAGCAAAAATTTTGGGCGGATGTCTGAATGCTTGCATGGATGAAAAATACTGGAGAAGAATTATGAATGAAAATTTTCTGAATTTGCAAGAAAGTAAGGACAACATCATGATGGTTCTAAGATTAAGCTATCAGCAATTGCCAACAAGCTCACAAATTTGCTTTAGATACTGCAGTATATTTCCAAAGGATCATGAGTTCGAAAAGAGTGAGCTTATCTATATGTGGATAGGTTCTGGGTTAATCAAGCAACCAACACATGAAAAGCAAAGCTTAGAAGATGTCGGAGAGGTGTATTTAAATCATCTAGTAAGAAAATCCCTTTTTGACATCAAAATAAGAGAGGGAGCTTTTGGCCTTAAACAACGTTATGTCATGCATGATCTGTTGCATGATCTAGCTCAATTTGTCTCTTTAGGGGAATGCTTGGGAATTGAAGGTGATCGTTCTGGAGATATTCCTAAAACGATCCGCCACATATATGTCAAAAGGGTAAACCCTCTTATGATCTCCCATCTCAAGAACTTGCGCACCCTTATTATTCATTTAAGCAAGGATTATGATGTAGTAGTTTTTAATTTGGTTCTAAAAAAGTTGAAAAGCTTACGTTTACTGCAAGTGACTGCAGATAACTATGAGTTTCTGGATGAAGTTGGTAACCTCATTCACCTCCGCTACCTCTCTCTCACGCCATGGATTGACGAGGTATTTAAGAGATACTTGCTACCTCAATCTATATGTGGACTCCAATCTGTGTGTAGACTCTATCACCTAGAAGTAATGAAGCTTCCAGCAACAAAAACTGAAATAGATGATTTAGCACTGGTTGGAATGAGCAATCTAGTTAAATTGAGGGTGCTAGATATTCCTGCTTGTATAATAGCCAAGATTCCTTGGATTGGCAAAGTAACATTACTTCAGAACTTGGATTATTTCTATGCCCGTGAGGAGTGTGGCTTTAAGATCGATCAATTAAAAAACCTGCGAAATCTTCGGAAACTATGCATTGATGGTCTGCAAAATGTGAGTCCCAAAGAGGCTATAGATGCCAACTTGATTGAGAAAGAAAATCTTGATAAATTGTCACTTGTTTGGTCTACGAATCGCGCTGGTGGTTTAAAGGTAGATGGGCCACTTCTAGATAACTTAAGACCATACACCAATCTCAAGGAACTAGAAATTAAAGGATACGACGGAGTTAGATCTCCACATTGGATGACAGCGCCATCTCTTTCTAACATAACATCTATCAATCTACACGATTGTAAGAGATGGGAGAACCTCCCACCTTTTGGGCAACTTCCTTTGCTCAAGTTTCTTTGTCTACAACATATGCCGGCTATAAAGAAATTATCATGTTCAAGAAGTGTTGGTGGTTGCGCCTTTCCATCACTAAAGGAGCTAAAATTGTATGACATGCCAAACTTGGAGTTGTTCGAAGGCGAGCACCTGTTTCCTCTGCTTACAAAATTGGATATAACTTCTTGTCCTAGCTTGAAGGGTTTGCCTGCTTTGCCTCTTACTCTAAATCAACTGGACATTCGGACAGTCGGATTGACATCTCTTCCGATGATGCAACAAGATTGCAGTAGTGGGGAAGGACCAGCATCCCGCTCACCATCACATCCGGCACTTTCTTATCTACATATTGGTAAGTGCCTAAACCTCACTTCTCTAGATGGATTCTTTTTGCAGCAACAATATTTTCCAGCCTTGGCGAGTTTATTGATTAAAGAATGTGAAAATCTAAGGCATCTGCCGAAGAAGTTCTTCCAAAAACTTCCCTCCCTCAAGTATTTGATTGTAGAAATGTGTCCCAAACTAACGACGCACGGGATTCTAGACAATCGATTGCCCGAGACACTTGAAAAGCCCACTCTTTTATCTAGCGGTGATCTCGATTTGTCGCTAGTCGAGTCACCAATACTGACCTCTCTGACTGACTTGAAGATTGATGGTTGTGCAAGCATAACATCCCTTCCACCGGCAGAAGTTTTTCCCAGGTTGATGAATCTCTATATCCGGAATTGTAAAGAACTGTCATCATTGGACGGGCTACAAGCTCTCCCATCACTCGAATCCTTGTACATTGGAGGATGTGACAAGCTCATCGCACTTTCACTGTTGCAACCACCAATAGGCCTCACTAGTACCAGCTACACAGATATGGTGTTGCGCCCTTCAATAGAGCTTCGTGCTCTTGAAATCGACCAGCAAGCTCTGTTGCTCATCGAACCATTGAGAAACCTCAACTCTGTTTGCTCATTCATTGTACAGGATGGTGCAGAACTCACATCCTCTACCGAGCTATGGCTGTTGCAAAACCAAAACTCCCTTCAATGTTTAAAAATATGTAAGGCTTTTTCTCTTCAATCCTTACCCTCCAGTCTGATAAATCTTCGATCCCTGTGTGCTTTGAGCATATATGATGCTCGTTTGCTCCAATCGATTCCAGAACTGCCCACCACAATGGATTTTCTAACAATTACAGATTGTCAACCCAAATTGAAGGAGTACATAAAAGGCTCTGGAAAATTTGCCCATATTCCTTGTGTGAGGATTACTGAAGATTGAGTATGTCCCATCTCTTTACTATCTCTATCTCCCTTCATAGTTTCTCTGTCAAATCTCTCTACAACTTCTTAACAGACGGGGCGATTAGCGATCACTTGAGCCCTCATATTTTGGAAACTCAAAATTCCGGTGAAGGTCAAGATCTTCGTCTGGCTGCTTATGAGAAATAGGGTACTCACGGCAGAAGGGCACCTCTGCATGCTATGTGCAGATGATCTCGAGACTCGCAAACAATGCCAAAGGGCTCTTGGCTGTCTGGTGAGTAATCTCGCACGAGCAAAACAATATTATCTTTCGAGTAAGTAGCGCAAACCCGCATCAAGTCCTCCAAAACATTCGACGACTCAGTGGCTAACTGGACTGTACACTTCGGCTGATCGAACTTTCTGCCCTGTCAATGTAGTTTCTCTCTTAGATCAATCATGTTAGAAGTTGGATTGTTGGTTTAGTTGAGTTTTCTCTTAAAGAAAAAAAAAACATAGGATTAGTTGAATCACTCACTACTGTAAATTTTTATCTGATTATTTGGCACTTTCGCAATAATCCTATAGTTAATTTGTATAATATAGTGTTCTCTTTTCCTTGTACATCTATAATAGATATATTCATCTTGTATTCTCTTTACCATTTTCGTATGTTGATTCGTGTTAAGTTGCTTTCTAATTTAAACGTTATGGTGCTGAAAATGTAAAATAACTAGGTTTCGAATTTGGGTCTCGAATGTCAATCACCAAATCTTTTGCTATTTGTGCATGCTACTATACTACATATTTGTTTGAAATTCTGAAATGATTATTTGAGATTGATAGGTTTCTAAGCGTAGAAAATTTTATACAACCATTTACCATAAGGAATGCATGATTAATATGATTATGTTTCAATCACAAATTGAACCTTGAAATTAATTTTGAGACTTAGCTGCAAAGGTAAAGAAACTAGACCATTTTTTAATTATTTTTATTTGTATAATTTTTTTTAAAAAAATTCTAATTATTTTAATTTTAAAAATTTAACTAAAATGTGGTATAATTTGAGGAGTGGTTTAACTAATCTACTCAAAAACATGACTACTATATTTAAATTCCCTCCAAAGCTTATCTTAGAACTATTTGCCAAAATTGGTAAACGGGCACATGTAGAGAAAATGTAAGGACACAAAAAAAAAAAAAAACAAAAAAACAAAAAAAAAAAAAAGAGGCACTACTTCACATGAAACAGATGTTTTGATGACCAATGAAGAGACTTTTCCTATCAGAGAGGTGCAGGGATTTAAAAATTATAAATTAAGTTGATTCAAAACTTACTCTTTTAGGTTGTGTGTGCGTTTGGACTGACGAAGATTTTATAAAATCTCAATAATTTCACATCAGATGTGAATAAGATTGTGATTGAGTATATAAGAAATATGAACACTAATAATAATAACTGAATTTAAGTATTTTAGACTGTAGTTTGGATCCAATAAATTATTATTATTTTTCATAAAAAAAAATTATTACTAAATTAAGAAAAGTGAGAGAAAAATAGCAAACCCAAAGACGCCAAACTAGTCCTCGATATCAAACAACAACAACAACAAAAACCTCTCTAATCAAACAATGTAGAAGACTTTATTTCTGTAATTTTTTGCTTTAATATTTTATAAAAGCTTTTGCTAAAATAAAATATTAGTAATGTATTATGTCAACAACATAAAATATAAATCACGAAATAATGAAATGTTATATTTTACCATCCTATTTTACTATCTTTCTAACATTACATTCTTATTAAAAATCAAAATAGAAAATACATAGAAAAACAAAGGGGCAGAGACCGTATATTGTACACGAAGGAAAAAAAAAAAAAAAAAAGAAGAAAAAAAAAAGAACAATCCCTTTTCAACGACCGTTGAGGAACGAGAACAATATTTTCCACCTTAAATTAAACAAAACACAATCCAACTAATAGATTAGAGACAGGATCATTATCTGCATGTTGGTTAGATAGTAAAAATCGTAAATAATTAAAATTTATTGAATTGTAAATCAGCCAATTATTTAATTTTAAAACTTTTATTATTTATTATTTAACCCTGTTTGATCAAAAAAAAAAAAAACTTTTATTATTTAATTTTTATTTTATTTAATTTAAATTATTTGAGAATATTTATATTTTAAAATTTAAATGTATATTTTATTTTTACAAGCTTAGATTAATATATTTTATATAATTTACATGTCTATTATTCAAAAACAGTAAGTAATTAATCTACATTTTATATAGAAATAACTATCAAATTATTTATATAGAATAAATTCAAAAAATATTAAAATTAATTTTTTTTTTTTTTTGAGAGAAGGTAGCATGCTACTGCTTCATTCATAAGGGGGATGAATTAAGCAACAGGAGTAGGCAACGTGGCCTAAAAAAAAAAAAAAAAAAAAAAAAAAAAAAAAAAAAAAAAAAAAAAATCTACTTCATGTCACAGGCGTAGGTGAGCCCAGGTGAGCCCACCAGCACACGCAATCACGGGCGTCCTTAATAAGGGATCCCGCCGATTTTTTTTGATTGTCAAAGGTCCTTCTGTTTCGTTCAAGCCAGATGCTCCACCAGGCAGAAGCAATCCCCAAAAGCTCTCTGTCGCGCAATGAGCCGCTTCTTAGGCAAGCAGTTTTCCAAAGAGAGGCTGCCGAAGAAATGTGATTGAGGGAAGCGACGTTCAGGAGAGTAGCTTGCAGTATGCCTCTTGTAAATTGACATCCCAGGAAGAGGTGGTTGACCGTCTCAGCATGATCCAGACAGAGGACACAAGAGTCGTCTCCAGACCAGCCCCTTCGGAGTAGATTGTCTTTGGTGCGAACCTTACTCCTTAGAACTAGTCAGAGAAAGATTTTAATCTTGAGGGGGATCTTGATCTTCCAGATTTCTTTAAATCGAAGATCTGAAGCACCGCCGTTCATGACGAAGAGATAAAGTGATTTGACCGAGAAGTTCCCGGATTGGGACCATCGCCAGCACACCACGTCCTTAGATGGGAGGGTGGAGTTAGATTTGGGACCATCGCCAGCACACCACGTCCTTAGATGGGAGGATGGAGTTAGATTCGATAATTTTCTTGAGAAGATTGACTTGATCAGAATCCGATCGGTTCCCGGGGGGTGAGCCCCCGCAGAATGTAGTCCCACTTCCATCTGTTCCCCCTCCAGCAATCCCTCACACGACACTTCTTCCTCCTAACGGAGTCGAAGATGGCTGGGAAGAGGGTTCGAAGAGGTGCTTGAGCGGCCCAAATGTCCAACCAAAAGCAGATATCTCGCCCGTTCCCCAGCGAGAATGACGTACCGCATCTAAATATGTCCCTTGTAGTGAGTACATTGCGCCACCATTGTGAGAACGGTCTGAAGGAGTTCCCCTCTCTCAGCGGCTTCCTGCGTCCATAGTAGATCCCTTTGATGAGGGGTCTCCACAGGAGGCTCTTGTCTGTAAAAAATCTCCACCACCACTTGGCAAGCAGTGCAGTATTCATATTCTCCAAGTTCAGAACCCCTAAACCTCCCTCCCGAGTGCTCCTGCA
The DNA here is from genome assembly GCA_029168755.2 of Tillandsia fasciculata. Taxonomy (NCBI): domain Eukaryota; kingdom Viridiplantae; phylum Streptophyta; class Magnoliopsida; order Poales; family Bromeliaceae; genus Tillandsia; species Tillandsia fasciculata. The sequence goes on along the minus strand of CM054937.1, from coordinate 1,674,721 downwards.
GACCGTTTTCCAGTTCACGAGGCAATGTCCCCCAGCCACTGTTGTCGACCCTTTCCAAAAAAAGGCTCTGCGCAGCGCCTCCAGCCGTCTAATAACCCATTTGGGTGCCCGAAACATGGAGAGAAAGTAAAGCGGGAGGTTCGACAGTACAGAGTTCACCAAGACTAGCCTGCCCTCCTGGGAGAGTAGCTTGGCTTGCCACCCCTCGATCCGATTCTCAAGCTTTCCGATAACTTGCCACCAGTCTTCTTTTCGTAGTTTCTTGTCGGATAGTGGAAGGCCAAGATAGGGTATCGGGAGCTCCCCCACCTTACACCCAAGAGAGTCCGCCAATTCTCTCCCCCTACCTGTCTGCCTGCCTAGGTAAAAAAGTTCGGTCTTCTTTCAGTTGACCTTCAGACCAGAGGCCCATTCGAAGAGCTTCCAGATGAATTGTAGGTTGTCTATCTGACTCCTCTTGGCACCACAGAAGAAGAGGGTGTCATCCGCATATTGAATGATAGAGATTTTTGGTGCCGAAGTGGGTCCAACTCCAGTAAGTAGGCCGTTGTGCACCGCCCTCTCTGTCATTTTGGTCAGTCCTTCGGCCATCAGGATGAAGAGGTAGGGGGACAGAGGGTCCCCTTGCCTAAGCCCCCTGGACATCTTTAGCCATTTAGTGGGTACTCCGTTCACCAGAATTGCCACCTTAGCATTGCATACGCATTGCTTGATCCAGTCACACCACCTACCATTCGCTCCAATTCCGGACAGGGCCGTAAATAAAAAGTCCCACAGTACCATGTCAAACGCTTTTTCGAAGTCCGCTTTGATCCCCACTGCTTCTAATCCGGTTTTGGAGCTCCAGTTGACCAGCTCAGTAGCGGCTGCAAAAGAGTCGAGAATTGACCTGCCTTTTAAGAAGGCGGACTGAGCAGGTAAGATGACCTCCTTCAAAACCCCTTCCAACCTGTTGGCTAAGACCTTGGAAATAATTTTTTGTACAGCGTTGATGAGGCTGATAGGTCTAAAATCGTTGGCCGAATTGGCCCCCTCCTTCTTTGGTATCAAACAGATGAAGGAGTAATCCAACGGGGAAGAGTTCAGCATTCCGTTATACAGGTCCAGAAAAATATTCGGCAAGTCGAATTTTACAACCTCCCAGAATTTTTGGAAAAAACCTAGGTTAAAACCGTCTGGACCAGGTGCCTTATCTGACCCCAATTGGAAGGTCGCTCTCCTGATCTCCTCTAAGGAGAAAGGTACAGTGAGATCGTCGGGTCGGCTTAATTTTCTAAGACCAAATAGCTCGGCCCAGTCCCCAGCCGAGCCCCGGGTGTGATCATTTGGGGCGAATCTCTTCTTAAAGTAGTCGAGAAAGTACTCCCTTTTATCTTCTTCTCTCCTTAGAGTCCGTCCATTGTCCATCACATCGCCAATGAAGTTTTGGCGTCTCCTGCAGTTAGCAGTGGCGTGGAAGAATTTGGTGTTGCCATCTCCTTTCTTCAGCCAACGGAGATTCGCACGTGATTTCCAAATGATCTCCTCATCAACCACCACCCCTCTAAGTAGGCGTTTGAGCTGTGCTCGTTTCTCCAGCTGCTGCGGGGAGAGATCGACTCGTTCCTCCAAAACATCGAGTTGATGAATCTCGCTGGCAAGATTTTTTTTGGTTTGGGAGATACAGTAGAAATTCGCGGAGCACCATTCCTTGATTCGTTTCCGGCAATGTCGCAGCTTGGCCACCAGCGTAAGAACGCCAGAACCCTTTGGAGGTACCTCCCTCCACCAGCAAGGTAGCTTATTACAGAAGTCCTCTCGCGTGAGCCAGACCATCTCGAATCTGAACCGCGGGGGGTAGGATCTCTGACTGGTAGAAAGGATAATCGGCGAGTGGTCGGAGGTGATCCTCGGGTTCACTACCACCTTCGAGAGGGGGAAATTCTGATCCCACTCCGTGGAGATAAGGAAGCGGTCAAGTTTGGCCAAGGAGGGGGAGCTTTGCAGATTGGACCATGTAAACTGCTGGTTGCTTAACGGGAGGTCAATCATATCCAGCTCGTTAATAAGGTCCGAGAACAGGGACATAAGGCGTCCGCTCCAGCTTCTACCTCTTCTTTCCTGTGTATTCTTGGTTAGATTGAAGTCCCCACACATGACCCACATTCCCCTGCAGTCCCTTTTGAGGTCAGCCAGCTCATGGCGGAACTCTGGCTTACCTACCCAAGTCGGGGGACCGAACACATTGGTGGCGAAGAAGGAAGCCCTGCTGGGAATGTGTGTCAGCTGCACCGTAAGCGAATGGTTTCTCATGAGGGCCCCACTGCAAGAGAACACTTTGGAACTCCAACAAGTTACCAATCCGCCAGAAGCTCCAGTCGATTTGATAAACATACATTTGTCAAAGTGGGGGCCCGCAAACGACCTGAGGAAGGAGCGGGAAACCGAGTCTACCTTGGTTTCTTGGAGGCAGAGGACAGAAAACTTGAACTTAGACACTACCGACTTGACCAGGAAGCGCTTGTTCGGGTCGTTTAAACCCCGAACATTCCAGCAGAAGATTTGAAACATGACTATACACCAGCACAGCTCCCCCCCCGTGGAGCCACAACCCTTTGTAGTCGTAAACTTACCGAAACGACCAAAAACAGTACCGTTTGAGGGCGCACTGAACAGAGTCTAGATCCCTCGACCCCCTTGATCAGCGAAGAGGTCTGTTCCCGACCACAGACGGCGCGAGGCCGAAAAGAGATGTCCCTTGAGTGGCGTCGCTGTAACAGCGTCCATGTGAAGAAAAGAGCCCTCGCGGCAGGGTCTATCCCCTGAAGTTCAAGAGCAGTGCCGATAAGCGAACACCAGTCGCAACAACTCCCCCCCCTTCTCCACCTCTCATGTCTATTCCTGAAAGGCAGGGAGTTAACCCAAAAAGAACGCCGATCCCCAGAGAAGTCAATACAGTCGTCCAGAGCACTGCCGAAAACTATAAGTCTCCCCCACGTGTGGGGATCCATCGGGTAGAGCCCGTACAAAAACGTGTCGCTGCTAGGGAGCTTTAGGGAAACCGAGGACGAGAAAACATCAACATTCACTTCACAGCAAGTGAGCACAGATGGACACCAACACAAAGGGATCTCTTCGGTTGCACAATCAAACAGAGCAAAATGACACTAATGAAAAGTGTCGGTGAAAGGCCCGAGAAGAGAGCTAATAACGGGCTCCGCCGTCAACTGTTGGGGGCAGAGCACCGCCGACAAAGGAGAAGAAACAACAAGCTTGACCAGAAAAGTAAAACCCGGGTCGTAAAGACACCGGTTGAACCGACTACAGACAAACGACATAAGAAACCAGAGACCTCCGACCGCCAAGCTCCGACAGGCCCACCACCCTACGGGTTCGCTTCCAAGAAGCCCCTGAAGCGACACACCTCGTCGTCAAAAAGGCGGATACCACATTTCCTCCCTTTTCGCTTGAAGGAGCTAAGCATCGTCTCCCGGTGAGCAGAGTTGCATGCGTGTGGAGTAGCCTCCCTGAAAGCTTTCGCCGATCTGGGGACGTTAGTGTCCGGAATATCCGGAACTTCCCTGAGTTTGGACTTCCGTAGAACGGCTTTCTCCATCGAGTCGCGCCTTAGAAGGCAGGCGAGCCGAGCGCTCTTCCTGGCCGGCACCACCGGGCCGATCGAACTGGGCCCCCCCCGAACTAGCCCAGAGTCGCCAAGCTCCCAGCAGTCCTGCTCAAAAACACATACACCATCTCCCACACCTCCCAGCCGATGCCCGAGCCCCCCCGGCAGCGGCGATGTCTCCAGCCAGGATGCGCTCAGCCTGTTGTAGCCCACGTCGAGTAGCCCAGTCTCCATCCCCTCCCTGTCCACGAGGGCCTCAGTCCGGCTCAGTTCAGAAGGAAGCTCTGCCCGACCAAGAGGAGGATCCCAGCGTTCTAGCCGAGGCCCCCAAGTGGGAGAAGGGCCCGCAGCAAAGCAGAACAAAGTCCAAAACCCGGCTGGGTCCAGTGAGCATTTTCTCCAGAGCATCCAGCTGGCCAGGCCCGAGTTCCACGAGCCTTGGAAGGCCCAAGATCCATCCCCTGAGGCCCACGAGACCAGAAGTCCAGCGTCCCCGAAGCCCCCCTTGGTCCAGGCCCGTCTCAAGACGGGCGCGAGCCATTGGGGCCCCGCATCGAAAGTGCTTGAAACCTGTTCCATCAGAGTGCCCCAGCCCCTGCTCCCCCGCGATTGCTCCACCCGAGGAAATGCCAGAGTGACCTTCGTCACTCCCTCCGTCACCGCGTACACGCCATTCACGGTGGGAGAGTGGAGCACCGACATAGGCCTACCCCCAGCGTCTCGCATCTCGAAGCAAGTTTCCAACCCCCTCATAACCCCCTCCGCACCCGACAAACTCCGCCTCGATCGCGGCGACCATGAAGTCGAAAACCAAGGAAAGCCCAAAAAAGTTGCCTGCATACCCCCGAGGCACGAGCTTGCCAACCCCGCCCCCCCTCTGTTCGCACCCTTGGGAGTGGCGTCCACCAGCGGTGCCAGGTCTCGCGTCACGAGGTCGTCACGCCAGTTCGTGGATCGGGGTTCTACCAACAGGCCCGGTCCGTACTCGTCACCTGGTTCCCCCGCCGGAGTCGCCGTGGTGGGTGCCCCCGGCGTCTCCGCCCTTCGACGATCCCGGATCTCCGAGGAGTTCCAGGAGCTACTTCGATCGGACGCACCTCCCGCTCCCAGAACACTATCGTCCGCTGCTCCCTCTGCTAAGTCCACCCATCGCGCAAGCTGCCGACCCTGGGGATCTGTCTGATCTCCCCCTTCGTTGGGGTCTCCACCGGCGAAAGGGATACCCCGGTCGTCCCCCCCGAACGGGGCGGTACTTACCAGGATAACCCTCACGCACACGATGATGTCCCCCAAAGTAACGAAGAGGTTCTCTGGGATGTCCGCCGGGTCGTCAACGGCAACTTGGCATTTGAAGAAGTTGAAGTCCAACAGCATCCGGCTACCTTCGTCGGCGCGCAGGTACCTTCCGAAACCATTGATGAGTGCCGAGACCCTGCTCTCGGCCCAACATTCATAGGGTAGATTCACTAGCTTTATCCAAACCTTGTAGGTTAGACGTGCGCGGACGGCGTCCCTGTAGGGATTCCAAGCAAAACAGCGGAGTCGGCAGTGCTCAAGACGGATACCTTCTCTACGAATAAGCATCTCAGGTTGAACCCATTGAGGTAAAAGAATCACAAAGTCCCTCTCTCGGTACTTTGAGACCAAGAAGTCGTTGGAGAAGCCTCCAAAGCGTCCCGCCAAATCATTTGCGATAAACCCCTGCGGATAGTGTCCGAGATTCGCCTGACCCATGGGAGTTGCAAGAACAGCACGGCGTCCTTGCTGTTGACGGGTGTAAAAACCTTCTGAGAGAGGCACAAAGACCTTCATGGAGTGAGGGCGAAATCGGCTCGACCCCTGCATCCTTGTGTTTGCTGAATGTTGACAGTCCCGGGCTCGATGACCAGAGCGGCGGCACTTGAAGCACTTCACAGGGTCCCTACAGTCTCTGACCCAGTGATCGGAGGCGAGTCATTTGAAGCAGCGACTACGACTAATACCCCTCGTAGCTGACCGCCCCGGTGCCCTACGCTTAGAGTGATGAGGGAGAGATGAAGGAGCCGGCTGCAAAAGGGCCTCTTTAAAGGACCTCGGGGTGCACCCAGATATCTGTTGGATCTTCCCATCCCTTCTACCCTTGTCACAACGTTCCTTCGCTGAAGCGTCAAGTGGGTAGCAAGCAGCCAGGGGTCTTCCTGCATGGTCCGCCCAGGTGATGCTCTTGCTCTTCAAACGCTGTCCAGTCTTCTTAACATCATCGGCTGTTTCTTCTACTAAAAATTTTGATTCCTTTGAAGGGGCGGGGTGAGGGGCAATACCCTCTTCGTGCAACTTCAGATTCCACTTTTTGAGGGGGGAATCAAACTTTGTCTCCTTCTTACCCGTGCTGCTCCCTCCCAGCCTCTTTCTGTCCCCGGAATCCTTGAGGTGGACAGCGGAGGCACACCCCTTCACCACTGTGGCCCGACCAAGGTTAGTCCTCTCCACCTCCTTCAGATTCGACTTGGGATTGCCCACGACGACGCTCCGCTAAAATTTTTAAAAATTAAATAGTTAGATCAAAATGGCCGGTAACAGGTTGTGTATTTTTTCCAATCAAACATGAAGAAATTAGTTCCCTGCACCAAGTGTACCATGTCACTCGCACGTGTACCATTGCTTTGCTTATAAACCAATTTTATAATAATTTATAAAGTTAATTCGGCTCCCTATAAATATATCTACAAAATTTAATATTTTATATTTATTTTTTAAAAAGTTTAAAGTTGTTCATATCTTACCGTCAATTTCAGTTAGAAAAATATAGTTAACCATAAATTAAATACTTAATCTTAATTAGTCAGTGAGATAAATTTATTTATTTGTCATTTTTGATATTTTTGTTTTATTTTACTGATTGGGACTTTTGAATGAACTTTTGAACAGACATATTTAAAAAGGCAAAACTAATATTTCACATATATTTTGTTAAAAAATAAATTATAAACTAATAATAATAAATCAGATAAATATATATGAACAATTTAAAATTTTTGAAAAAATAAATATAAAAGATTGAACTTTGTAATAATATATCTGCTATTTGATATATTTATAGAAATCTGTATGAAATTAATTCTAATTTGTAAATTAATTTCAATCTTAAAATTATAATTTATTTTTATTTTTTCTTAATATATATTTTTGTATTAATTATATATATATATATATATATATATATATATATATATATATATATGAATATAAATTATTATAAAATTTATTTGTAAGTACAGAGTTACTCGTCGGAGCGACCCTCACGTTCACGCCAAAAGGGTTAAAAAAAAAAAAAAAAAAAAAAAAAACGTCAATGGACATCAAGAGAGACTTATAAAACTTCATGAGAGAAAAAAAATGAAAATTCAAACCTGAAATTAATTTTTATTAAGGGGCAATTGCATACATGTCCCTCCAAATATGTCGAATAGCAAATATATCCCTGCAAATTTCAACTTTTCATATTTATCCCTGCAAAAATCTAAAGTTCTTCAAATATGTCCCTGAGGTTAATCCCCGTTTGCAATCTGTTAAATTTTTAACAAAATTGATGTAAAATTACTTTTTTGCCCCTTACAAATATATTCCTCCAAAAGTTCTTCAAATCTACTTATTTCAAAAATGCCCCTCTCCAAAAATCCCAACGTTAAAACCCCTCTAATTATTGCAAAAATGCCCCTCTTCTAAAATCCCAACGGATATATCCCTCTAAAAGCAATATCTATTTTATTACAAATTTGTCCCTCTCCAAAAATCCCCCAACGGTCGTCTCCATCTCCTTCATCTATAAAAGAAGAACTAAAACCCACCATTAAAGCCAACTTTGCTCTATATAATATTTTGATTTTTTCATTCATTTTTCTCTATTAATCTCCAACAATTTTATTTTTTCATCTTTTTCTCTCCTCTAATACATTGCTTTTTTATGATGAGTGAGAGATCGATAAATTCTTCGCATAGCATCGAAATTCCCAAGTGTGATTGCTTTAAAACTTGTAAAATTTGGGTTTCAAAGCAGCCACATACTAGAGGTCGTCGATTTTATGGGTGTCCAAACTGGGGGGTAAGACAACTAATTTTGCATCGATGAAAAAATGATTTGTTTGAAAGTTTAGTATACAATAGCATTATTTATCATTATTTCAATTAAAGTGGTTTTTTAAAAAAAAAACCATACATATCCATAGAATTTTTATTTTTTATTTACTAATTATTTTTTGTATTTTTATATTTTGCAGAGTAATGAGCACTGTAATTATTTTGCTTGGGTCGATGACACACACCATAATACTGTTGACTTAAAATACCAATTACAGGCATTTCAAGAAGCTGTGGAGCATCGCATTCAAAAGTTTGAAAAAAAAAATTTATTTCTTCTTAAGTTGCTTGTATATTTGGTGGTAGCTAATATCTTGTTTAGTTTGGTAATGTAATAAAATGTGATGTAAAACTACAATATTGTGATAAATAGTTGATGGACTAGTTGTTGTTGTAATGTAAGTGAAACATTATTTTACTATGATAAAAGTAGTGATAAAGTAGTTGTTGAAAAAATATAATTCTCCTCACAGCCCCAACAACAAAGAAGTACCACGACAATGTAATTCTCCTCATAGCCTGTCAGCATTCAAATCAAAATGTCCTGTCAGCATTCAAATCAAAATGTCGGCAAGGAAATTCATTCATTTAAATCAATTGACCACAATTCTCGTAACAGAATTGCAGTTAGCAGTTCAATACAAACACAATGACATTCATAACTTATGAGTAGAACCAAATTACATTCATTGAAAGGATGAAATCAACAAGTATTTCAAAGTTAGCAGTGAAATTAACAACTACTACCAGTGTAGAAAAAAAAAAATATATATATATGTTACTTTGAGCTATAAATTGTAAAATGGCGCCTCCTCGTCGCCGGTTTCGTCCTCTGCCTCCCCGTCTCCCCTGCCCCTGCCTCGCCCAAGGGCAGGTCAGGCTTTGCACCTGCAGCAGACTTCCACCAGCCGCTGCCGCTGCCGCTGCCGCCCAGGGCCTTGTTTTGTCGACGAGCAGTGGGGTACGCCCGGGGACCTCTTTCAGGGATGCGATTCTCGCGCCTCCTCCTCCGAGCCCCCCGATTCCACACCATTCCCCGCAACCTCCCTTGCACTCTCGGGGCTTTTTTGCTCATCCTTCTCTGCCGGCTCTCCCCCCGAGATACCTGCGGAACCCTGCTCTGCGCGGGAGATGCTTCCGGTGCTTCGAGCGAGGCCACCGGGCGGCGCAGTGCCGGGAGCCGCGGCGTTGTCTCCTGTGCATGAGAATTGGTCACCCCGCGGCCCGCTGCGTGCCGCCACGGCCTCCGCGTTGCCTGGTTTCTCCAGCACCTGACTCGCCACCTCCGGAGGCAGCGGCGTCTGGTCGGCCACAGCTGGTGGCGGTTGTCCTGCCTCCGCCGTCGCCTCCGCCACGAGGAAGTGCATTCTTAGCGGACAGAGTGGCGAGGGTTGAGATGGTGGGCGCGGATGAGGAGGCGCTGAGGGCTTCTCTTCCTTCGAAGCTTGCCACTTTCTTCGGTGGCAAGGCTTCTGACTTCAAGTTGGCGCCTTGTCGGGCCGGCTTTCAGGCGGTCTTTTTCCCGAGCCGGGCTGTCAGGGCGTCGGCGATTGGGCGCAGCCCTCTCTCGCTGGACGGGGCCTCCTACACGTTCTCTAATTGGGTGGAGTTGGGTGAAGAGAGTCGGGGTCACCTCCGACACAAAGCTTGGATTCGCCTGGTGGATTGGCCCGTGCTATGCTGGAGTAGGGAGGAGGTGAAGGCGGCAGTAAGTGGTTTTGGGGAGCTTTGGGACGTGGACGCGAGAAGCGTCGAGGCGGATGACATCTCCGGCTTCAGGGTCTGTGTCCGCTGCCAGGATGCGTCGAGCATTCCCGAGTTTCTGTTGCTGACGGTGGAGGACCGCCGCTTCCGCGTCTCGGTTTCGGTCGAGGAGTGGGTGGAGAACGAACCGACACTGCCGGGCTCGGATCGGCGCCTTGGCCTCTCTTCACCGGTGGTCCAGAGCGAGTGCATCCGCACCACTGGGTTCGCGGCCATCCCACCGGTCAAGGAGGCACCTCCGGTGCGGGTCTCTGACGATAGGAACGCTGTGGGCGTCGCCCGGGATGAGCGGGGGTCCGGCCGAACTCTGGCAGTCCGGCCGGCGGCCTCGCAGTCGGCGCCGCCCGCGGGATTGGCACGGAACCTTCAGAGTCAACCCGGTGGGGCAGGGCAGGGCGCGGGGCCCGAGGTTCTGACGGGTTTGCCTCCTTCTTGCCTTTCGTCGTCCGAGGTAAGGGCTGCGCAGGTGTCCTCCCTCCCTTTCTCGGCTGGCTCTGCTTCCAGGCCCGCTCCTGTACCCGAGGCGTCAGGGTTGCAGCAGGTGGCTGACCAATGCCCTATTGAGGTGGGTCCCCGATGTGTTTGCCTGCCTTCGACTTCGGGAACCTGCCCTCAAGGCCTCTCGGATGTGGGCCCACAAGTGTTGTTGGATACGATTTCCCAGTTGGACCGGAACGTGCGGTTGGATCGTGAATCTCTGGTGGGCCCTTTACCGGGCTCGCAGCGTTCTGCGGGGACGCTGGTTTCGGACTTGGATGTGTTAAGCCCGGCCCAAACTTCCCCGTCCTGCTTGGGCCTCATGGCCCCCAGGCGGGCTTCTCCTGGCAGGAGGAGTGCCAGACTCGCGGCGAAGCGTACGGGGGTTCACAAACCGGCCCTCCTTCGGGCCCAGGACTTATTGGGTGGGAAACTCATCATGGGGAGATCCCGCCCTCCTCCTGCACTGCAACAGTCGTCGGGTCGGGGCGCCTCTGCTGGCCCCCGACTGCCGTCTCTACCCCGAACGTCGGGGTTGGAGCAGATCCAGAGGCCGGATGCGGCGACCACCGACGTCACGCCGTCAGCTCGTGAGCATGCGAAGCCGCTCTCGATGGGGGAGGTCAAGCACATCAAGGCCATGTGTGGTATCGTGGACGCGGGGGAGCCCTCTGCCTTGCCGCCGGTCGTGTCTCAACCCGCCCTCCTGAGCATTGGCCCCACCACGAACTTGGATCGAGAAGGGGGAAGGACCTAGGGGGCCGGACAGGGTTGGCATCGGGCTTCGCCTTCCCACCAATGACACGGAATCGATCTTTCAAGTTTCTCTCTTGGAATGTGAGGGGCCTCAATGGACGCGATAAGCGCTGCGTGGTTAAAAACTTCGTCAGGTACTGTAAATGCGGGGTGATATGCCTACAAGAAACTAAGCTGGCTTCCACTTCTCTATCACTGTTCCGCTCTTTTTGCGGCTTCCATATTCGCGAGTTCCGCACGCTGGACGCTGTTGGCACGAAGGGCGGCTTGCTCACGGCTTGGAATCCTTCCCTCTTCGACTGCATTCAGGAGTGGTCGGGGGCTTTCTCGCTCAGCATTGTACTTAAAAGGAGAGTCGACGAGAGCACCTTCACGATTTCTAATATCTACGGCCCTACTTGCTCCTCTCTGAAAGGTGCTTTCTTGAGCGAGCTTCGCACCATTAGCCAAGGAATCGTGGGTCCGTGGGCTCTGATCGGGGACTTCAATCTTCTGCTTTCTGTCCAAGACAAGAATGGGCCACCTTCGCATGTGGCCGATATGCTGGCCTTCCGGAACGTCATCCATAACCTCGGCCTCTTTGACATTCCGATCAGCAATAAAGCATTTACTTGGACGAACGGGAGACCGAGCCCAACTTTGGAGCGTCTGGATCGAGTGCTTATATCTCGCGATTGGCAGTCGTCCTTCCCCCGATCCACTCTCCGGGCTCTTCCGAGACCACGGTCCGACCACTCTCCGCTTGTGCTTACGGCGTTCACGTTTATTCCGGCTCCTCATCTATTCAGGTTCGAGAGGTTTTGGCTCCGACATCCGAAGTGCGCTGAGGTTGTTACCCACTCTTGGTCGGCTACCCCCGAGAATACCGTTGACGCTGTCTGTTTCGCTTCCAAAATCTCGAGGGTCTCAAGGGCGTTAGCGGATTGGGGAGTGGGTCTGCAGTCAGTATTAAAGAAGCAGGCCAACCTTTGCCTTGCCTGGATTAGCTGGATCGACAGGGCGGAAGAGCTCAGAGTTTTAGCAATGGAGGAGTGTTCCTTGCGGGTCGGGCTCAAGGCAAGATTTGAAGAGTTATGCTTGCAGGAGGAGATTATATGGAGGCAAAGATCGCGGATTCAATGGCTTAAGGCTGGGGACGCAAATACCAAGTTCTTCCATCACTATGCTAATGCACGCCGGAGCAAGAATTTCATCTCGAAGTTGACGGACGGAAATCGTGTTTACACCGGCCATACCGCTTTGGCCATCTTTTTAGGTCATTTCTACAGGACACTCTTGGGAACCGACCCACGATGCTCGAGGTCGGTTGACCTGTCTTTGCTGTATGCTGATGAGCCCGTTGACTTATCGAGCTTACAGGAGCCCTTTTCGGTACTGGAAATCAAAGGTGCAATTTTCTCTTCTGCCCCGGATAAGGCACCGGGACCGGACGGCTTCCCCTTAATCTTTTATCAGCGCTTTTGGGGGCTCATTAAGGATGACATATTGGAGGTCTTCCGTAGTCTGCATGGTGGAGAGTTGGATCTTCACGAGCTTAATCGCGGGTGGATCTCTCTTATCCCAAAGAAGGCCGCTGTTGTCGAAGTGAGGGACTTAAGGCCGATCTGTCTGATCAATGGGCTGTCGAAAATTATTTCGAAGGTTCTAGCGTCCCGCTTGCAACCGTTTCTCCAGGAGCTTATCAACCCCTTCCAAACGGCGTTCATCAAAGGCCGTACTCTGCTCGACAATTTCCTCACGGCACACACCTTGACGCATCATCTGTTCTCCACCAAGCAGCAGGCGGCGCTGTTCAAGATAGACTTCGAGCGAGCCTTCGATCACATCAGTTGGGATTTCTTGGTGGAGGTTCTCCTGAAGAGGGGTTTTGGTGACTCGTGGATCGGATGGATTCGAGATATTCTTCATTCTACTTCTAATGCGGTGCTCCTCAACGGAATTCCTGGCGAGTTCTTCCCTTCGAGAAGGGGTATTCGCCAGGGGGACCCTCTTTCTCCCATGCTTTTCATCCTTTGCATAGACGTCCTGTTCAGGATGCTCCAAAGGGCGGTCTCGAACTCCCTGCTGGCACCGGTGGGAGTAGGTGACGTCTCGATCCACACCCTACAGTTTGCAGATGATGTTCTTATATTCTTCGATGGCAGTCTGGGTGCGGCGGAGACCATTAAGGTGATTCTTGATGCTTTCTCGGCGGCGTCGGGTCTCAGGATCAATTATTCCAAGAGTTTCGTCGCCCCAGTCAACTTGGATAACTCTCAAGCCACGGGTCTCGCTAGGGCCTTGGGGTGCGCCATTCAGGGATTCCCTTTCACCTACTTAGGTCTGCCCCTCACCCCGAAAGCGTTGCGCAAGCCCGATTACTTGCCAATCATTGAAAAGATTGAGAAGCGCTTGGCGGGGTGGAAGGGGAGGTTGATGTCTCGCGCTGGCCGCCTTATCTTGCTCAACTCGACACTCTCTACCATCCCAATTTTCTTCTGCTCCGCCTTCCGAATCCCCGACTGGGTCGTGTTGGCTATTGACAGAATCCGTCGTAGCTTCTTTTGGCAAGGAAAGGCAAGCGTTAGCGGGTTTCAATGTTTGGTCAACTGGAAGCAAGTGTGTCGCCCCAAAAGAGCAGGGGGTCTGGGTATTTCCAACTTCAGAGCGGTTAATTCCGCGCTACTTATGAAAAGTCTGTGGTGCTGGTACAATGCGAAAACTCTTCCTTGGGTGCGGATGCTGAGTGTCAAGCACTATAAACGCAGACTCCTTTGCTTGGGTGGAGCAGCCCCCTTGAGGTGCTCGCCGCATTGGAAAGGCGTCCTCACCACGGCAGGACCGTTTCATGCATCAGTTGGATTTAAGCTGGGCAACGGCAGGTCCACTTCCTTCTGGCAAGCGAGATGGGCGGGGGAGAGAACGCTGCGGTCTACCTTCCCATTCCTTTACGCGTCAACGGCTCTCAAATCCTCCTCGGTTAATCGTTGGATGAAGTGCTTCGCCAAACGCCGTAACTTGGGTTTCAACAGTATTACTGACCAAGATCTGGTGGGGCGGCAATCGATTGAGCAACTTCGCAATGTGATCAGGGATATCGCCTTCGATGATAATTGCGATACAGTGGAATGGAGATGGAACAGCTTAGGCAGTTTCAGTGTTCGGAGCGCGTACAACTTTCTTGTCTTTGATGGTGTTGATGATCGCAGAATTTTCCACCTTTGGACGATTAAGGTACCCCTTCGCATTAAAATTTTTTTGTGGCTAGCAGCTCGTAATAGGCTAGCGACGTCGGATCGGATGACCATACGCGGCTGGCAGGGACCTTCCATCTGCTATCTGTGTGGCTGTGACGAGGAAAGTTTGGATCACCTCCTCTTCCGCTGCCCATACGCCCGGTCAGTTTGGAGCCAGGTTTTGCAGGGACGACTGTCAATGAGGAACACACTGCTTAGCGGAACGGGGGACTTGGCCACTAGATGGTCTTTGATCAAAAGGTATACCAAGGGGCGAGCTGGGGACTTCTTGGATGTTTGCCTTGCTGCTGCATGCTGGGAGCTATGGTTGGAGCGCAATCGTAGGATCTTTGATAACCGGCAAATTGGCACAGTGGAATGCGGGAGGAAGATTGCTGCCACAATCACACTTTGGAACCTGGCACTGGGGGATTAATCTAGCTTGACTCCGTTTTTGCGGGGGGGGTTGGGGGTTTTTATGGGCTCTGGTCTAGGGGTTTGCTGCAGGCTTTGCGAGCGCTCGTGTATCGGGCCACCTTCTTAGGTTTTTTGGTTATTAATCAAATAGGGTATATCCCTGTTTCATCAAAAAAGAAATTAACAACTACTTCAAAGTCAAGTACTTGAAAGTTAAGTACTTCAAAGTTAGCAGTATAAAATTACCTACAATTTTAACCCTTACACAAAATACATCCATGCAGACCACAAAAAAAAATACATGCAGACCACAAAATACATCCATTTAGATCAACTATCCAAAAAAATATTATACATCAACTCTTTCATCAAACTGAATGTTGATTTTTTAGACATCCCATAGCATCAATACATCCATTTTGTATAATATTTTGACTGTTTTAAGGTAGCCGCCATAATTAAACTTAACTTGAAAAATACCATATTCATCCATTTTGTCAAACTGTCATGATAAAAGAAAAAAATCTAAGTTATCATTTTCTCAAACTGTCATGATATGAACTCTCACCTAATCCAGGGGTGGATATTCTATAGATCAATACATGAAATAGAGACATTCACAGGATAGTAGTAGTATTAGAAATAGAAGGACAACTGTGAAAACAGAAAAGATCTACAAACAAGCCTTGGCCAGTAGATAACTGAAAATGTTAAGAACAAACAAACATGAAAGTTTTTTCTTGAATCAAATCTACCTTAGGTCAAAGATTCAAAACTGCATATTTAGGTGTTCAGATAATTCCTCTAGAGGGACACAACTTCAAATGGATAGACAGTAAAAAATATACAATTTGCAATTAGATGAAAATATGTTACAAATGATTAGTGCTGATTACACGAACAAGACCTGATTTTCAAATAACATTCCTCATTAGAGTGTTATGAGAGAGGAATTATTTTTGGCCTTTGTAAATTGTCTTGCTTAAATCATTTACCACAGCGCGGGATCGATGAGAGCGGGATCGATTTTGCTTGGGATCGACGCCTGCGCGGGATCGATGAGAGCGGAATCGATTTTGCTTGGGATCGACGCCTGCGCGGCGACGAGTGCGGGATCGACCTCCCGCACCTCTTCCTGCGCGGCGACGAGTGCGGGATCGACCTCCCGCACCTCTTCCTGCACGGCGACGGGTGCGGGATCGACCTCCCTCCCCTCTTCCTGCGCGGCGACGAGTGCGGGATCGACCCTCTTCCTGCGCGGCGACCCCTCCCCTCTTCCTGCGCGGCGACGAGTGCGGGATCGACCCTCTTCCTGCGCGGCGACCCCTCCCCTCTTCCTGCGCGGCGACGAGTGCGGGATCCTTCCTGCGCGGCGACCTCCCGCTCGAGTCGGTTTAGGAATTTTAAGAAGAAAGATGAAGATGAAGGGGATGGGAAGAGAAGAGGAAAAACCCAAGTTAAATTAAATGAAAGGGTAAAATGGTATATTCACTGTCTAATCTAGCCAAGGTTAAGCATTTAACCTATGGTTAACTCAATTTTCCGAACAGAAGGGCATATTTGAATAACGGTGAATTTTTGCAGGAATAAATATGAAAAGTTGAAATTTGCGGGGATATATTTGAAATCCGACCTATTTGGAGGGACATGTATGTAATTATCCCTTTTATTAAACATCATTACTCCACAGCAGCTTCAGCTTCCGCTTCTGCTTCTGGAGCCCCCCTCTTCGAGAGCGTCGTTCAGAGGATTGGGCTCTGCTGCTTCTGCTGGTACTTTCTCTCTCTCTCTCTCTCTCTCTCTCTCTCTCTCTCTCTCTCTTTCTCTAGATCTCTCTCTTGCCAGTGAGATAGGGGGGCACAAAGGATCGGCGAATTGGGTTTTCGTCGCTCTCAATTTGGGATAATTAGTTGAGGGAGTCGATAGTTTCTTTTATTTTTATTTTATTTTTTTTTTTTTGAGATCATCAAGTCGATTGTAATTCTTTGTTTTCACAAAAACATCATTTTCCAAGAGTTTTCGTTTCGGGAGAAAAATGGTAAAATTTTTATGAAATCTGAACTTTTTTTTCGTATTTTTTTTTTTTTTTTTTCTGAGAATCTATTTTGCAGTCCGGAAACTATTTTTCAAAATATTTTTCGAAAAAACTAAGGACTCCTGGAAAGTGTAGTAAAGATAGATTTTTTTTTTTTTTTTTTTTTTTTAAGTAGTGATATCATTAAATATGAAAAATATTTTTTGTACACGGTAAATGAATGTACATTTTACAGTTTATTTATATCAAGATGGAATGAATTTAATGGATCATTTTGAAATTACTAATAAATAATTCTCTAATCTATAGAGTATATATATCGTACATCTAATTTTATGTGTACCAAAAATATTATTTATTTGGGCTGAGCGTGACATCTTAGTTCTTAAACTCTAATAAAAATTTAATTAATTATAGTTTTTTATTTAAACTATTAAGGCATGTGATATTTTAGTTTTTAATTTATTTTAATTATTATAATTAAGTTTCACAATTTAATATTTTAAAATAAATATAAATAAATTATAAATATTAAAATAATATAATATTTTAATGATTATTGTATTATCAAATAGAATATTGTTAGGATTTAAAAACTTCAATGACTAAAATATCATAATTCGAGTTAAAAATTAAGACTAATTAATGCTTGACTACTAAAATGTCACAAGTCAAATCAAAAATTATAATATATATATAAGTATATATATTCTTTAGGGTGTATATCTTACACCCCATCCTATTCTGCGTGGAATGAATTTCACTCGTCACTCGATGTGATGAATGAAATAACATCCACTCCAGAATGAGGTGGGGTATAGGATGTACACCCCTAAAGAGGTGTACACCTAGTATTTTTTTTTATTTTTGTTTTATTATTATTTGTTTTTTTACGTATCATTTTTTTTCGTTATCTTTGTGTAGACACTGCCTAGAGAACAACGTAAGGCCCTCGCCCACTCATGAAATCGAATCTTCGACATTCAGGTAGGTGACATGATTTTCGGCGGGCCCAACACGGTACTGGAAAAACTACGTACTTTGTGAGTTGCTGATAAGGTTCGCTGAAACTCCTACATTACTGGCTGTTGAATACTGTTGGGTCATCCCTTTCAGTCAATAATTGTGTTCATCTGATCATTTGACGAAGAGCTAGATCAGAGAGCTAGCTATATGTGAAACATGGCATTGGCCTGGATAGCTGAGTCCACGGCGTCGGTCGTAATCGAGAAGCTGATCAGCACGGCCGTATCCTATGTCGAGGAGAGCGGTGCTGGGCCGAGCGCCATGCTGGACGAGATCCAGAGGCTCAAGCAGGCTTCTCTGCGGATTCGAGCTATCTTGGCTGCCATCGAGGGGGGGCAGACTGTCAGTACGGAGCAAAACGAGGTGGTGAACGACTGGCTGTGGCAACTCAGAGACGCTGTCGAGCAGGCGGAGGACGTGCTCGATGAGGTGGAGTACTACGAGCTGGAGAAGGCAGTGCAAGCTGGAGATAACAAGGTGCAACAAGGTACTAAACTCAACTTGAAAAGAAAGCTTGTTGATATTATTTCTAAGAATATCTTCGAAAATGACACCTTGAAGAAGTTGAGGGAGGTCGTGAAGGAGTTAGATAATGTTGCTGCTAGTAGTGAAACTTTACTCCAGCTTGTTTCGCAGCTGTACAATTCTGATGCTAAGCGTCAACAGGAAATTGAGATACGAAATGCCCGTGAGACTAGCTCCTTTTTAACTGAGGATACGTTTTGCGGTCGAGACACAGAGAGGAAAAGGATAGTTGAATGGTTAACAAAACCGACAACTGATGGACCGGAGAATTCTTCTGAAACTGTCGGAAATGTCTCTGCTTTTGCGATCGTTGGTATGGGCGGGTTGGGAAAAACTACTCTCGTGCAGTTCATCTACCGCGAAGAAAAAGTGCAGCAGTGCTTCGACTTGGTTTTGTGGGTGTGTGTTTCTGATCAGTTTGATGTTGCTACGCTGACAAGAAAGATCTTGGAAGCGGCAAAGGTTTGGGATAGCCTTGGCGACAAGAGCCTTAATACAATTCAAGGGATTCTTAAAGAAAAGCTGATATCCAAGAAATTTCTTCTTGTACTAGATGATGTTTGGAATGATGATAAAATACTTGAATGGGATAAATTGATGGTTCCTTTAAAATTTGGACGAAAAGGAAGCAAAATTCTATTGACAACTCGAATGGATTCAGTGGCGGACACGATAAGAAGAGTTCTACGAGGTAGCAAAGAAGAATATTTAAAATTGAGTGGATTAAAAGAAGATGATTTTATACATCTTTTCAACAAGCACGCATTTGCCGGAGCAAATATTGACGATCATAGAAACTTACAATTGATTGGTGAGCAGATAGCAAAGAAGCTCGGGGGATGCCCATTGGCAGCAAAAATTTTGGGCGGATGTTTGAATTCTTCCATGGATGAAAAATACTGGAAAAAAATTTTGAATGAAAATTTTCTAAATTTGCAAGAAAGTGAGGACAACATTAGGATGATTCTAAGATTAAGCTATCATCATCTGCCGGCAAGCTTGCGAATTTGCTTTAGATACTGCAGTATATTTCCTAAGGATCATAAATTTGAAAGGAATGAGCTTATCCATATGTGGATAGGTTCTGGATTAATCAAGAAACCAACATATGGAAAGCGAAGCTTAGAGGATATCGGAGAGGAGTATTTAAACCATCTAGCAAGAAAATCCCTTTTTGACTATTTTGACCATGAACAATGTTATGTCATGCATGATCTGTTGCATGATCTAGCTCAATTTGTCTCCTCAGGGGAATGTTTGGGAATTGAAGGTGATGGTTCCGGAGATATTCACAAAACAATTCGCCACATATACGTCAAAGGGGTAGACCCTCTTACGATCTCTCATCTCAAGAGCTTACGCACTCTTATTATTCATTTAAACAAGGATTATGATGTAGTAGTATTTAATGAGGTTCTAAAGAGGTTAAAAAGCTTACGCTTACTACGAGCGACTGCAGATAACTATAAGCTTCTGGATGAAGTTGGTAACCTCATTCACCTCCGCTACCTCTCCCTCTCGGTCAAAGAAAATAGGAGATCTTTTCTACCTCAATCTGTGTGTAGACTCCATCTCCTAGAAGTGATGAAGCTTCCTGAAACTGAAATAGATGATTCAACGCTGGATGGAATGAGCAATCTAGTTAAATTGAGGCTGCTAGATATTCCTCACGATAAAATGGACAAGATTCCTTGGATTGGCAAATTAACATCACTCGAGGAGTTAGATAATTTCAATGTTCGTGAGGAGTGTGCCTATAAGATAGGCCAATTAAAGAACCTGCAAAACCTTCGAAAACTACGCATTGGGGGTCTGGAAAATGTAAGGAGTTCCGAAGAGGCTGCGGATGCCAACTTGATTGAGAAAAATAATCTTGAAAAACTGTCACTCTTTTGGTCTATATATCGCTCTAGCGGTATAGAGGTAGACGAGCCACTTCTTGATAACTTAAGACCACATACCGATCTCAAGGAACTAAGAATTACAGGATACGCCGGAGTTAGATCTCCGTATTGGATGACGGTGACATCTCTTTCTAATATTACGTCTATCACTCTATTCAACTGTACGAGATGGGAGGAACTCCCGCCTTTTGGGCGACTTCCTTTGCTCAAGTTTCTTAATCTAGCATGCATGCGGACTGTAAAGAAATTATGGTGTTCGAGAAGTGTTGGTGGTTGCGCCTTTCCATCACTACTGGAGCTACGATTGCATGACATGCCAAACTTGGAGTTGTTGGAAGGTGGGCACATGTTTCCTCTGCTTAATAAATTGATTATTAATTCTTGTCCTTGCTTGAAGGGTTTGCCTGCATTGCCTCTTACTGTCAATCAGCTGCAGATTGAGATAGTCGGATTGACTTCTCTTCCCATGATGCAGCAAGATTGCAGTAGCAGTAAAGGACGAGCATCATCATCATGCTCATCATCATCATCACATCCGGCACTTTCTGAACTAAGAATTTGTGAGTGCCCAAACCTCACATCTCTAGAGGGATTCATGGTGCAACAACAATATTTTCCTGCCTTGGCAAATTTATCCATTGAAAATTGTGAAAATTTGAGGCATTTGCCGGAAAAATTCTTCCAAAAACTTCCCTCCCTCAAGGATTTGAGTATCAAAATGTGCCCCAACCTCACGACCCTTCCTCCGGCGCAAGTTTTTCCGAGGTTGACGAAAATCGAAATCTGGAATTGTAAAGAGCTGTCATCATTGGATGGGCTACAAGACCTCCCCTCGCTCAAATTCCTGGACATTGGAGGATGCGACAAGCTCATCGAACTTTCACTGTTGCAACCACCATTATTAGATCCCACCAGTACCAGCCACAAAGATATGGTGCAATTTGGTCTTGTAATCGACCGGCAAGCTCTGCTGCGCGTCAAACCATTGAGAAACCTCCACTTTGTTAGCTCGCTCAGTATACGTGATGGTACAAAACTCACATCCCTCGACGAGCAATGGCTGTTGCAAAACCGAAACTCCCTTCGACGCTTAGTAATACAAATGGCCTCGTCTCTTGAATCCTTACCACCCAGTTTGATACATCTTCGATCCCTGCGTGCTTTGCAAATATTCAATGCTCCTTTGCTTCAGACGATTCCAGAACTGCCCACCTCATTGGAATTTCTAAAAATTAGCGGCTGTCGCCCCGAATTGAAGGTGTACATAGAAGGCTCTGGAAAATTCGCCCGTATTCCTCATGTTGCGGTTACTGCAAAAATCCTCTCAAGAAAAAGATCGGGTATGCCTTTTTTTTTTTTTGTTCTGTTTTGTTTTGTTTTGTTTCGTTTTCTACTTACAGCAACAATTTTGTCCTTTCCTATTTTCAGCAACAAACAGTCTCTAATAAAGCATTTGACATTTAAAATATTATATATATATATATATATAATAGACAAAGTGCATCTTTTCACTAGCAAAATATGATATGAATCTTGTATCTCTTTCCCTTTATTATGCTAGGGAAATAAACGGATACCTCAGATATA
The DNA here is from genome assembly GCA_029168755.2 of Tillandsia fasciculata. Classification (NCBI taxonomy): domain Eukaryota; kingdom Viridiplantae; phylum Streptophyta; class Magnoliopsida; order Poales; family Bromeliaceae; genus Tillandsia; species Tillandsia fasciculata. Next base: position 1,653,295 of record CM054937.1, on the reverse strand, counting down.
AAACATTTTTCGGTTAGGCTCTTAAACTTAGAGTTTATTTGGTAATTATTAAAAAATAAAATAAAATTTTATTTATAATATATTTGATATATTGAAAAATTTTATACTTTATAAAAAATTATTCTATTTTTTACTATTTTGATTGATCATTTTTTTAAAAATACTCTGTTTTAATTTTTATATAAAATAAATTTAAAAAAATTATATTAATCAAAATAATTTTTTTTTATTCTAGGATCAAAGTACGAAAAAAAAAATTTATTAGTAAATTATACCAAATTGAATTTTTTTTAAATATAAATAAAAATTAAATAATTTAAAATTTATTATATTAACTGTATTTTTTTTTTCATCACAAATTTTAAAATATAATAAATTTCATCATAAATTTTAAAACATTATAAATTATATTTTCTTCTTTTTTATCGTCTGTCACTCTCTCATTGTTCAAATTTTTCGTCAGTTAAGATCATGACGAATTCTTACTATAATGATTAAATACAACAAAAAAATGGTCGTCGGCTACGGTGGCGTCGTCGATAGTGTCAATATCGTCGGCGACGGCTGGAGTAAGAGGGAGAGTGGAAGGAGAGAGGATGGAAAGGAAATACAAAAAGGAACAGATGAGAGAGGGGAGGGGAAGAGAGGGAGGGAAGGAAAAGAGACACGATAAATAGAGTATTTTTTTAGAAAGATCTAATCAATTTTTTTTTTTTACACCAAAATTACTTTATAAATAGTAATTTTTTTTACTTAATTGGTTCTTCTAAATTGGTCAACCAAAAAAATAAAATATTTTAAAAAATAAATTAATTTGATCTTTTATTCTATATCAAGGAGTTTGACAAACATGCCCTTATTTGTTTGGTTGATACTTCTTATTTTATTTGTAATGTTTTGAATTAATTTATGTTAAATGAACAGGTATGTTTATTAAATTTAATAAATTCATTGGCTACCAGCTGTTAACTATTAGTTTCATAAGCCAAAGAGTGAACAGAGCAAGAAACATCATCCAATAGAATGTAGGGAGGGAGCATTTTGGGATTTGAAGATTAATGGCAGAGTTTGGATAAACGAAAAAGTGACATTTTTATCAATGACATTAGAAATTGGATTGTTGGATTAGTTGAATTTCTCCTTAAAAAAAAAAGGGTTTACTTAGATCATTTAGTACTCTACATTTTTTATCTAATTATTTAGTACTTTTGCACAAATCATAAATTTAATTTGTATTATATAGCGTTTTCTGTGATAGATATATTCATCACATATTCTCTTTTAGAGAAGATACAAATAATTTTTTTTTTTTTTTTTTCAAAGTGTCTAGGCCACTGTACAGTATAATTGTTTGAAATTCTTTTTTTTTTTTTTTTTTTTTTTATTCAGATTGATAGACCTTTAAGCTAAGAAAATTTTATACGCCCTTTATATTATGGAATTCATGATTGATATGTTTATGTTTGAATAACAGCTTGAGCTTAACTTGCCTTCAATTTTGTAGAATCTAATTTCTTATCAAATGAACCTGATTGCAGAACATAAAAAGCGAAAGCATCAGTGAATTTCTGCTTCGACAAATTCACCTTTTAGGTAGTAATTGTTTGATGAAGTTCAAAGTAGTTCATTATTATGTATTTTTTTTTTATTATTTTCTCTTAAGTTTCTTTACTATGAGATTCTGATACTATGTTCGATAACAGATTTATTAATTAGCTTACTTTCTTATGCAATTGGTTTCTACTATTATTTGTTTGCAGTTGTTGTTGTTAGTTTAGTAGCTGTATGAAAATTCAAAAAAAAAAAAAAAAAAAAAAAAAAAAATCCTAATGGAAGTGACTTGTAAATTGTAATACTACTGACAAAAAACCGAAAGATTTAGATGGTTGTTTCCAAACAAAGTTGCGATGTATTGTCAATTTAGTCATTTTGATTGACAATAAATGTAAAATTGAGATGTTTTATTTTACTATTCTCTTGCTGTTAATTGAGCTCATTATTTGCAAACATTTTATGTCCTGGTCGTTCGTTTGTCACTTCATCTTGCAATTCTACACGCTCCTTTGTCCTCAAATCTTTATATGTGCAATTCACTTTCGCCAACATTGTAGTCTCCTGCTGTGATCGTGGAATGCGCACTATAACAAGAAAATCCCTCTCTTCGTTCGCATATAAGTCACCGACTTTGATCGATCCTCTTCGAGAATCAGCATCCACCTGATTATCGTATGTCTCGGCGATCGAATGCAAGGCTGTTGCATCATGATCGGTGCCAAATCCAAAGTCGTGGATCGAAATCCTTTGGCCCGAGCCATGAAGAAGGGATAACGGGATAAGCGGCCTGTAGTTTATGGAGGGTCTGGTATTGTTAGAGGAGATGGTGTATGTATCTTGTCCATCGAAAAGAAGGATGATGCTACAAACCGGATTTTTAAGACGTTGTTGATCGAACTCCTTGGCAGCTTTCTTCAATCCCTCTTCTATGTTGGTGCCGCCGCTAGCAACCAGCGAATTGACAGCTTGTAGGGGGGCTGGATGCCGACCAGACTCTGACATACGACGGAGGTGGAAGAGCCAACGGGCCATGGATGAGAACGTAATGACAGAGAGCCGATCAGACGGTACAAGATTCTGGATCACAAACACTAACGCGCGTTTCAAAAGTGCAAGTTTCATTCCGGCCATGCTGCCGCTTACATCAATTACTGCAACGAACTCTATAGGAGACAGAAGATTGCGCACTCGTGGAAGTAGGACGAGAGGCTTTGACATGTATCAATATAGTAAAGTCTTCCTGTGAGGATGATTGCGAAATCGCCGAGAATTTTGGGTATGTCCTTAACTTCACTCTTCTAGTAGATACAATTTGGGGAATTTGAACTGTTTCGGACTGCCAAACTATAGGCTCATCATCATTGAAAGCGCCTGCTCTTCAGCACGGTAGAGAGAAAGGTACCGGTGCACCTGGTTCACAAAGTCTACGACTGGGTTCACTTGAGCTTGACCGAGAGTTACGTCGAAGGCAGGGGGGCTGAGGAGGGGAATCTCACTCCACTGGGCTCTACAAATCGGACACAGTGAATTATGTGGGACGGGAAGGCTGCCTTCTGTGATGAACTGCTGGAACTCAAGGGGGTATGTACTGGTCCATGGGTTGTGTGCGGAGATTTCAATCTAACTTGAAACCAATCGGAGAGAACCGAAAATAGTTGGAGTGGTAGACTTATAAACATGTTTAACAACCTATTAAACGAGCTAGATCTCATAGATCTACCCCTGACCAACCAAAGCTTTACTTGGTCTAACATGCAAAGCCGACCATCCTTAGCCAAGCTGGACCGTTTCTTGGTATCCACCGAGTGGGACCAAGCTTTCCCCTTGTCTAAGGTCAGGGCGTCGCCAACGATTACATCTGATCACTCCTCTATTCTTCTATCTTCTAAGGTCAACATTCGCCGTCACTTGTTTAGATTCGAGGAGGTTTGGTTATGTAGGAAAGACTTCTGTTCTCTTTTGCCTTTTTGGTGGAAAGAAATGCCCTGTAAAAATACGGGCGGGCTTACCTTCGTCGCTAAGCTTAGACACTGCCGTCTAAGAATCAGGGAGTGGTCTTCCACGAATTATTATAGTATAGTTAAGACTAAGAAGGATCTGGTGGAGGAGATACAAAAACTTGACGTGTTGGAGGAACAGCAACCGCTTTCCCCTCTGCAAACGGACAGGCGTAAACATCTTAAGGCACAGCTAGCGAAAGTGATCCTAGATGAGGAGATCCTTTGGAAGGCACGCGCTGGCCAGCAGTGGCTTAGAGAAGGAGACGGCAATACGAAATTCTATCATGCATGTTCAAACAACAGAAGACGAAAAAATGCCATCAATATGGTTTTAGACGGAGGTACGAACATTTACGGCGAAGAAGTTAAAAAGGAATACTTTTATGATAACTTCCGTAGGATTTTCGCTCCAGAAATATTGGACTCCTTTTCGTTAGGTGACTAGTGCAACATTTTCAGTGACAAACCTTTCATCAACCCTGAACTCCTGTCTTATCCTTTCACGTTAGAGGAAATTAAGAAGGCCACATTTCAGCTTGGGGGGGACAAAGCCCCGGGGTCGGATGGTTTCAACTTACGATTTTTTCAGAAATTTTGGGAGGTGATTAAATTGGACCTCTTTACCATCTTTCAGGAGTTGTTCGACGGTACTATGTCCTCGGGCCCTCTGGACTACTCCTACATTTGTCTGGTTCCGAAAAAAGAGGGGGCTAAAACGGTAAACGACTTCAGGCCCATTAGCTTGATCAACATGGCACAAAAGATCACCTCCAAAGTGCTTGCTAATAGACTTGAAGTTGCCTTAAAAGACGTCATCTCCCATTCCCAAGCAGCCTTTCTGAAGGGTCGATCGATCTTGGACTCTTTTGTTACTGCTAGTGAGATCGTCAACTGGTGCTCGAAAGTCGGGGCTAATACCGTCGGGATCAAAGCTGATTTCGAGAAAACCTATAACAGAGTGAGTTGGGCCTTCGTGCGCAAGGTCCTCACGGGGCTTGGAGCGGATGACAAGTGGTGCGGGTGGATTGACCAATGCATCTCCAATAGCAAAATTGCTATCCTGGTCAACGGGTCACCTACTAAATGGATTAGAACTAAAAGGGGACAGCGTCAGGGTGACCTTCTGTCTCCCTACCTCTACCTTCCGGTTGCTGAGGCTTTGGTGCGATTAATGGGAAATGCGATCAAGAATGGCCTATTGAGAGGGGTCGGGCCTAGCAATAGGTGTAAAATAGCCTTGATTCAATACACGGACGACTCAATCTTTTTCTGTGAAGCTAAACAACGGCAAGTGAAGAACCTTCTTTTTGTATGGCAACTATTCGAATGGGCTTCCGGCTTGAAGGTTAGCCAGAACAAGACTGAGCTCTTCCACATGGGAAACAATGTCCAGAAAGGTAATAGATTGGCTACTATCTTAGGTTGTAAATTCGGTTCTCTCCTGATGCGGTATCTCGGACTGCCACTCTCGAATAAGCGACTCCTTAAATCACATTGGTGGTCTGTCATCAATAAGGTGGAAAAGCAGATAGAGGGGTGGCAAGCTAAACTCCTGTCACAAGGTGGTCGCCTCACACTGGTGAACTCTGTCCTCATGAACCTACTTATTTACTACTTCTCGATCTTTAAAGCGCCAAAATGGGTCATTAGACATATCGAAGCACTTTGTAGGGCCTTTTTTTGGAAAGGGGGGTGTGTTGTGCTTGGGGGACAATGTTTGGTCCAGTGGAAGATTGTGTATCGTAGTAGGAAATATGGAGGGTTAGGAATCAAGAACCTAGAGGCTATAAACGTTGCGCTTCTAGTTAAGTAGTGGTGGCGATTTTTCACCGATAGGTCCCTTCTATGAGAAGGCCTTGTAGAATGTTTGTACTATTCTCATCGGCGGCCCCTTCGAGAAGGGGACTCTTTCAGACCTTTCTTTCAGTGGTAACAGGGCGTTTTCCAGACTAGGGAGATATTTAGGTGTGGGACGTTCTGATCGAAAACGGTCAATCCGTTAGTTTCTGGTCGGATCGGTGGACTGACCTGGTCACCTTGTCTTCCCATTTCCCAAACATCTTCAATGCTATGTCTAATAAAAAGTATAGGGTGTGTGATTGTGCCAGACGTCACGAATGGAAGTGGGACAAGGTACTACGGGGGTTCGTCCCTACCTCGCAACAGGATCTAAAGGAGAGGCAGGATATCCTAATGCTGCTTGACAACTTTCCTTTACAAATTTGAAGAGACGAAGTCTAGGATAAGTCGGAGTGCTTCTCGGTTAAATCCACGTACAACTTCCTGTAGGATGGAGGAGTTAAAGATAGGAGATTCATACAGCTTTGGAGGATTAATATTCCTCTCAAAGTCAAGATCTTCGGATGGTTACTGCTGAAACGAAGGCTATTAACGATGGATAACCTGCTGAGAAGAGGTTGATCAGGTGAAAATACATGTATACTCTGTCTATCGGAACTGGAGACGGCCGATCATCTTTTTGCTAGTTGCGAGTTTTCCAAAGCTTTACTGAAGGGTATCCTCCCAAATAAGAGAGCCATGATTAGCTGCGACTCGGTATGGCTGCTCTGGGAGTGGAGCTGCGACAAGGGTGGGGCATTTGGTCGGCGAGAACTTGTGTATATCATCTCTGCATGGTGGGCGATTTGGCGGGAACGAAACCGAAGAATATTTGAAAAAAAGAAACTCCCCCTTTTTCTTCTGCTGGCTCATATTCCCTCATGTTGTAACCTCTGGCTTGAGTTCTGTTGTTAGTTTTTTTTTTTTTTGGAAGAAGTCCAGTTGCTTCACCTTTGTAGCCTAGTTCAAGTCTCATTTTAAATGAAGCGGTAGCATGCTACCTTCCCCCTAAAAAAAAAAAAAAAAAAAAAGAAATTTTACCTTCAACAAAGTCAAATACAAATATATACTGAAAATTTTAGAAAATGATGGATCTAAAATTTTCTTCTGCAACGCAACAAATTTTCTTCTGCATTGAAATTTGCCGAAAAGCTGTTTTTTTTCTTCTATTAAACAAATTACCAAAGGAAGTTCTAGGACCTTCCAGTCAACTGAATACTGGTGATTAGCAATTGCATCATATATGTAATTGTTCACTGCATACCTCTATATTATACATACATAGAAATTGTGTCTAGACTCTGAGCACAGTTAAATGTAGCTGGATAAATAGCAAGCAAACGTAAAAAAAATAAAAATAAAAAAGTACAAAAAAGGGCTTGGATAACAAAGGAAAAGATCTGCAGGATACGAGTATTTGTCATTTAACTGTTTCATGCCAATGCCATATAACAAACTCAGAGATGTTCTAAAAAGAACTATTGCACTCCTTAACATGGGTTATTCTGAATAGTCTTTTAGGCCTGTTTGGTTGGAAAATAAAAGATGAATGATCTCTTTTATTTCTTAATTCTTGTCAAACAAAAAAGAAAAAAATATAGGGATAAAAATTTAAAATATTCTTTACTTAAGGGGTTATTCCAGAATAATCCGTTAATCTCTATTCCACCTCCTCTCTGAAATAAGATTTATATTTAGGAACAATGAATGGAATTTTTTTTTTTTTTTTTTTTTTTTTACTTTAGCTTACCTTTCTATATGAGACTATATTTACTAAAATATATTATTTACTAATTATGTTTACTAATTTTATTTAATAAAATATTCTATAAAATAGAAAAAATTATTTTATATTTTGTTTACTAATTATGTTTATTAATTTTGTTTACTAATTATTATTTACTAAAATAAACTATAAAATATAAAAAAATATTTTATTTAGATAAGATATAATTTATTATTTACAATTAAATTATCATTTTAATTAATTTATAATAGTTAAAATTAATTTTTATATATACAAGGTAAGGACAAAATTAGTATTTTGATAAAAAATTTATTATCTTTTTTCATTATTCTCTACTATTCCACAATTTTAATCAAACACAAATTTTTTTATTTCAGAGAATATACTTATTATTCCGGATTAGCAAGCTATCCCACGTATAAAAAAATTTATACCTCTTAAATTTATATCCGAACCAAACGACAATTCTCACCTTATATCCCACCTTATATCAAATAGTGTTTGAATATAACGAGAGATAACCATTATCTCCCGTCTTATATCACAACCAAACATCGACAGTAAAAAATTAAGAACACGGTTGATTAGATAAAAATTATTTATGTTACTCTGTACATAATTTTGATTGGCCGGAGATTTTGATTGATGAATAAAATTCGTAAATAATTTAAATCAACTGAATGGTAAATCAGCCAATTCTTTAATTTTTAAAATTTTGTAATTTATTTTAAAATTTATTTAATTTGAATTATTAAATAATATTTATATTTTATAATTTAAATGCATAATTCATTTTTACAATTAATATATTTTATATAATTTATATGTCTGTCGTTCTAACAAGGGTAAGTAATAAAATTTTAAATTTAATTATTATCAAATTTTAAGAAGTAGATTTTAATTGTTTCTTATTTTAATTTTTTTTTTCTTTTAAGAATAAGATAGTATGTTACCGCTTCATTTATTTGAAGGATAAATTTAACTAACAACTAGGCCTCGAACTGAAAAAAAAAAAAAAAAAAAAAGAAAAAGAAAAAACAATCTCAAAGATCGCCAAATATCCTATTAAACCAAAAAAATACATTTGGACGCAAAATCACATTTTGAAAGATAGATCAAAACACCAACTATAATTTTTTTGGTTTGGTTAAACTGGGCTATCATATAAGTTTTTGTACATTTGATTAAATTTTATTTTAACTCTCAAACTTTTAAGCGTAATATTTTTTTTTTTTTGATTAAACAGAAATATACCTTATTTGAGAGAAGTACAGAAAGTAGGTTTAAAGAGAAAGGAGCAGGATCCGCACCTATACACAAGACTGAACCCGACAACCAAAGAACGGACTGCCCCCTCCCATACGTCCCAACTCAAAGCGTACAACCAGCTTAATCCAATAGAACATCTAAAGAAAAAAAAAAAAAAAAAAAAAAAAAAAAAAAGAGGAAACTCAGCCAGTGTCTTGGAAATTTGGAAATTTAAAAAGTAATTTACTTTGGTCCTACAATTAAAAAGTAATTTACAACCCCGCTGCAACTTCAGCTTCAGCTTCAGATTCTGGAACCCCCTCTTCGAGCTCGTCGTTCAAAGGATTGGGCTCTTCTGCTTCTACTGGTACTCTCTCTCTCTCTCTCTCTCTCTCTCTCTCTCTCTTGCTAATGTGCTTGTTGCTCAGCCCTCAGGGGGATAATTGGGCGTAGGTCCTCGAAAATCCTAGAGATCGGGGCGACGAAGGATAGGCGAATTGGGCCTCCTTCGCTCTCAATTTGGGATTAGTTGAGGGAGTCAATAGTATTTTTTTTTTTTTTTTTTTTTTTTTACAAAATCATTATTTTTCAGAGTTTTCGTTTTTTTGGATAAAAAGTTCGAAAAACAAAAGGTAAGTTTTTCATGAAATCTGATTTTTTTTTTTTTTTTTTTTTTTGAGAATAAGAAAATTATTTTTTTGAATATTTTTTTAAAAAATTAAACACTTCTAAAATTAAATTACAAGTAATTAAAAATTAAAATATAATAGTTTTGAGGACCAAGGTCCAAAAGGGTAATCTACCTTCTTTTTTTTTCTTTTTTTTTTTTTTTTAAATTTTCCAATCATCTTGCGTGTAGGCACTGCCTACACCACGGTGTAAGTCCCTTACGCAAATCCTGAATGGAATCTTGGATTCTTATTAAAGATAAGCATTCAGATGGGTGACATGATTTTCAAGCGGCTAAAAACGGTGGAAAAACTACTTTGTGATTTGCTGATAAGGTTCAGCAGAAACTCCTACATTAATTATTGGCTCTTCAATTATTACTGTTGGTTCATCGATCCCTTTTGGTCATTGTTTGTGTTCATCTGATCATTTGAGGAAGAACTAGAGAGCTAGCTAGCTAGCTATACGTGAGGAAAACATGGCTTTGGCCTTGGTAGCTGGGGCCACGGCGTCGGTCGTAATCGAGAAGCTGATCAGAACGGCCGTATCCTACGTCCAGGAGTGCGGCGCCGGAACAAGCGCCATGCAGGACGAGATCCAGAGGCTCCAGCAGGCTTCTCTGCGGATTCTAACGATCTTGGATCTCGTCGAGCGGGGGCAGACTGTCAGCACGAAGCAAAACGAGGGGCTGGACGCCTGGCTGTGGCAACTCAGAGACGCTGTCGATCAGGCGGAGGACGTGCTCGATGAGGTGGAGTACTACGAGCTGGAGAAGGCAGCGCAAGCTGGAGATAACAAGGTACAACAAGGTAGTACTCTACTCAACTTGAAAAGGAAACTTGCTGATATTTTTCCTAATAGTAACTTCAAAAATGACACCTCAAACAAGTTGAGGGAGGCCACGAAGGCGTTAGATAATGTCGCGGCTACAAGTGAAACTATACTTCAGCTTGTTTCGCAGCTGTACAATTCGGATGCTAAGCGTCAACAGGAAATTGAGATACGAAATGCCCGGGAGACTAGCTCCTTTTTAACTGAGGATACGATTTACGGTCGAGACACGGAGAGGAAAACGATAGTTGAATGGTTAACAAAACCGACAACCGGTGAGCCGGAGAATTCTTCTGCAACTGTCGGAAAGGTCTCGGCTTTTGCGATCGTTGGTATGGGTGGGTTGGGAAAAACTACTCTCGCACAGTTCATCTACCGCGATGAACAAGTGCTGCAGTGCTTCGACTTGGTTATGTGGGTGTGTGTTTCCGATCAATTTAATGTGGCTGAGCTGACGAGAAAGATCTTGGAAGCTGCAAAGGTTAGGGATAGTCTCGATGGCAAGAGCCTTAATACAATTCAAGAGATTCTTAAAGAAAAACTGATCACCAAGAAGTTTCTTCTTGTACTGGATGATGTTTGGAATGATGAGAAAATACTTGAATGGGATAAATTGGTAGCTCCTTTAAAATTTGGACGAAAAGGAAGCAAGATTTTATTGACAACTCGAATAGATTCGGTGGTGGACACGGTACGAGGAGTTGTACAATGTAAGAAAGAATTTTTAAAATTGAGTGGGTTAGAAGAAGTTGATTTTATGCATCTTTTCAATAAGCATGCTTTTGCCGGAAAGAATATTGAAGATCATGGAAACTTAAAATTGATTGGTGAGCAAATAGCAAAGAAGCTTGGGGGATGCCCATTGGCAGCAAAAATTTTGGGCGGATGTTTGAACTCTTCCATGGATGAAAAATACTGGAGAAGAATTTTGAATGAAAATTTTTTAAATTTGCAAAAAAGTGAGGACAACATTAGGATGATTCTAAGACTAAGCTATCATCATCTGCCAGCAAGCTTGCAAATTTGCTTTAGATATTGCAGTATATTTCCTAAGGATCATGAGTTTGAAAAGTATGAGCTTATTTATATGTGGATAGGTTCTGGGTTAATAAAAAAATCAACACATGAAAATCGAAGCTTAGAGGATATCGGAGAGGAGTATTTAAACCATCTAGCAAGAAAATCCCTTTTTGATATCAAAAAAATCAGGGAATATAAAAAACATTTTTTCATGCATGATCGTTATGACATGAATGCTCCTATTGTCATGCAGGATCGTTATGTCATGCATGATCTGTTGCATGATCTAGCTCAATTTGTCTCTTCAGGAGAATGTTTGCGAATTGAAGGTGATGGTTCCGGAGATATTCCCAAAACAATCCGCCACATATATGTCAACAGAGTAAACCCTCTTATGATCTCCCATCTCAAGAGCTTGCGCACCCTTATTATTCATTTAAACAGGGATTATGATGTAGTAGCAATTAATGAGGTTCTAACAAGGTTAAAAAGCTTGCGCTTACTACACGTGACTGGTGATTACCTCTGTAAGTTTTCGGATGAAGTTGGTAAGCTCATTCACCTCCGCTACCTCTCCCTCTCTCCCTCTCCATGGACTGTTGAAGAAAATGAGAGATCTTTTCCAATTCAATCTGCGTTTGGACTCCATCACCTAGAAGTAATGAAGCTCGATAGAAAGATAACTGTAATAGATGATTCGATATTGGATGGAATGAGCAATCTAGTTAAATTGAGGCTGCTACATATTCCTTGTCATATAATGGACAAGATTCCTTGGATTGGCAAACTAACATCACTTCAGGAGTTAGGCCATTTCCATGTCCGTGAGGAGTGTGGCTATAAGATAGATCAATTAAAAAACCTGCAAAACCTTCGAATACTAGGCATTGGGGGTCTGGAAAATGTGAGGAGTTCCGAAGATGCTGCGAATGCCAACTTGATTAAGAAAAAAAATCTTGATAGATTGTCACTCGTTTGGCATGGGAATCGCTCTGGAGGTTTAGATGAGGCACTTGTTGATAACTTAAGACCACATACCAATCTCAAGGAACTAACAATTGAAGGATACGCCGGAGTTAGATCTCCATATTGGATGATAGCGACATCTCTTTCTTATATAACGTCTATTACTCTATCCCACTGTCGGAGATGGGAGAACCTCCCACCCTTTGGGCAACTTCCTTTGCTCAAGTTTTTTCATCTAGTAGACATGCCGGCTGTAAAGAAATTATGGTGTTTGGGAAGTGTTGGTGGCGGCGCCTTTCCATCACTACAGGAACTACACTTGTATGGCATGCCAGACTTGGAGTTGTTCGAAGGCGAGCGCATGTTTCCTCTGCTTAATAGATTGGTTATACGTTCTTGTCCTCGCTTGAAGGGTTTGCCTGTATTGCCTCTTACTCTCAATGAACTGCTGATTCAGAGAGTGGGATTGACTTCTCTTCCGGTGATGCAACAAGATTGCAGTAGCAGCGAAGGACGGGCATCATGCTCATCATCACCTCCGGCACTTTCTGGACTGGAAATTTGTTATTGCCCAAACCTCACATCTCTAGATGGATTCATGTTGCAGCAACAATATTTTCCAGCCTTGGCGAATTTATCCATTGTAAAATGTGAAAATCTAAGGCATTTTCTCAATTTGTCGCTACTGGAGTCATTGCCGATACCGACGACCTCTCTAGACTCCTTGGAGATTGATGGTTGTGCAAGCGTGACATCCCTTCCTCCGGCAGAAGTTTTTCCAAGGTTGTCGTTGCTCCACATTTGGGATTGTAAAGAACTGTCATCATTGACTGGGCTACAAGCTCTCCCCTCGCTCGAATCCTTGTCCATTGGAGGATGCGACAAGCTCATCGAACTTTCACTGTTGCAACCACCATTATTAGACCTCACCAGTACCAGCCACACAGATATGCTGCTGCGCCTGCGCCCTTCAATAGAGCTTCGAATCGACCGGCAATCTCTGTTGCGCCTCGAACCATTGAGAAACCTCAACTCTGTTAGCTCGCTCACTATATACGATGGTAGCGAACTCGCATCCCTCGACGAGCAATGGCTGTTGCAAAACCAAAACTCCCTTGAAAGCTTAAGAATATGTATTGCCTCCTCTCTTGAATCCTTACCACCCAGTATGATAAATCTTCGATCCCTGCGTCAGTTGCAAATAGATGGTGCTTCTTTGCTTCAATCGATTCCAGAACTGCCCGCCTCAATGAAATCTCTAAGAATTAGCGGCTGTCTCCCCGAATTGGAGGAGTTCATAGAAGGCTCTGGAAAATTCGCCAATATTCCTTGTGTGATGGTTTATGAAGAACCTTCGGTATGCCCCCGTCTCTTTACTATCTGTAACTCTGTTAAATTTAATAGATATAGTAACCAATAGTTACTAGTTATTTAATTTTATTTCATAAAAAAAAATTATAATTATTGAATTTGGTCAATTTTTGTATAAAGTTTAATAAACATTTTGTTTAGTTAACTAAAATTAATCACAAAAACTCAAAAATTATAACAAATCAGTTAAAAAAATAAATTTTAGGGTGGTCTATTTCCAAAGCATCTTAATAGTTGAGGGGCTCCTCACACATATTTTACCAAAAATTTATTTGGTTGAAAATGTATAGAGACTAGCTAAACTTTTATTTTTCGGACTTAAGTAATTTTATCAAATTCATTAGTTGTTTTATCAAATTCATTAGTAATTTTACCATATTTAATTATTTTAATTATCTTTGGTTATTTTAAGTTAACTAAGTATAAAAATTAAAATTAAAAAAGAAATTAGAATTTGAGTGGGTCTCAATTCAAAAAAAATTATAGCTGAGTAATATTTATATATTTTTATCCATATTAAAAGGCTATATAGTATAAATTGCTTCTATGAAATTAGATTTAATTTTGTAATATTAATTATTAAAAATTAGGGTCCTCGGGTTGTATCCAATTTTTTTTTATACAGTTGAGGAGTGGGTTGGGAGGAGAAATCATTCTCTGCACCGGATGTATACTTATATCTTATACATTGTATTGATAAATGAACAGATATGTTTATTAAACTTAATAAATTTGTTGGCTAATAGCTATTAACTATTAGTTTCATCAAAATAGAATGTAGCGAGTTTAAATAAACGAGAAAGTGACACTTTGATCAATGATATTAGAAGTTGGATTGTTGAATTAGTTGAATTTTCTCCTGAAAAAATGATTAGTTGGATCATTCAGTACTTCTGCATTTCTTATATAATTTTTAGTACTTTTGCATAAATCATAAAGTTAATTTGTATTATATAGTGTTCTCGTTTCATTATACATCTTTGGGTGATATATTCATCTTATATTCTCTATAGAGAAGAAACTTTTTTTTTCTTTTTTCTCTTTTTTGCTTTTCTACATGCAGACTCCTATTAAGTTGCTTTCATTATACATCTTTGGTTGCATGACTGTTTTTGCCAAAGTTACTAGATATCTACTGAAGGATTGTGCTTTTCATAATTATTTTTTGAGGGAAAGGCAGCATGTTGCTGCTTCATTCATTGCAAGGATGAATTTAGCTACAAGGGTCGAGACAACCAGGCCTCGGGAAAAAAAAAAAAAAAAAAAAAAAAAAAAAAAAAAAAAAAAAAAAAAAAAAAAAAAACGGGCTAAGGACACGACGCAGACCAGGACTCGGACAGGTCCCGAGCTAAGGAGCACAGATAACCCGGGGTGCTGGCGACCAGCTCAAACTTCCTGCTGTTACGCTCCAACCAGATAGCCCACCAAGCCGCCGCGATAGCGATGAGATCCCCCTGCCCTCGGGTGTTCCAGCTGTTCACGCACTCATCCCACAGCGCACTTACTGACGTGAAACCGCCGGCGAATACAAGGTTCGGAAGCAGGCGGACTAGCAAAAAGCGCACCACCTCGCAAGAGGCAAAAAGGTGATCCGCGGATTCCACCAAGCACAGGCAGAAGGAGCAGTTGCTGGTCCCCGTCCTACCCCATTTTAGCAGTCTATCCATTGTTAGCACCCTGCGTTTAAGCACAAGCTAGATGAAAATTTTGACTTTTAAGGAAATTTTGATAGCCCAGAGTTTCTTAAATCCTCTTTCCCGCACACCAGAATCCTGGAGGAAGCGGTACAAGGAATTCACCGAAAAGACTTCAGAGTTGGACCATCTCCATTTGAAAATGTCCCTTCCATTCGAAAGTGTGACCCTAGAAAGAGATCCGGTTAAGCTCTGGAGCAACACGCTATCCAGCGCGGTGAAGGTGCGAAACCTGCCAGGGTTCTTCTCCTCCTCCAACCATTGCGACCAAAGCAATCAGAAACCCGACAGGCTTTGTTGCCGACCGCTGCATAAATACGGGGGAAAAGGCAGCAGAGAGAGGTGTTCCCGAACCAGATGTCAGACCAGAAGAACATCCAACGACCATCGCCTACCGATCGGGACGTGCTACAGATAAACAGATCTTTCGTTCCTAATACACCTCTCCACCACTGAGAGAACGGTTTAAAGGAGCTCCCTTCGCACAGAGGGCGACGTCGGCCATAATACAACCTATGCAGCAAATGTACCCAGGCGGACGAAACAGATGTGAAAATGCGCCACCACCACTTCACCAATAGAGCATTGTTCAGGTTTTCCAGCTCTAGGACTCCTAGCCCACCATCTTTTTTCGCCCTGCAAACCGTCTTCCAATTAACAAGACAGAGGCCGTGCCAAAAGAACGCCCTCCACAGTGAGTCAATGCGGCGAATGACCCATTTCGGAGCTTTAAACACGGAGAGGAAGTAGAGAGGAAGGTTAGACAACACAGAGTTAACTAGGATCAGTCTCCCTCCCTGGGAGAGGAGTTTGGCCTGCCAACCTTCAATCTTATCTTCGATCTTGCTGATGATATACACCTCCAGTCCTCCTTCCGGATTCGTCCCTTAGACAAAGAGAGCCCTAGATACTTGGTTGGCAGAGATCCCGCTTTGCACTCCATGAACTCAGCCAGCCTCTTCCCTTTGTGTCCGTTGCTACCCAGGAAGAACAGCTCGGACTTACTTCTGTTGATCTTTAAACCGGAAGCCCATTCGAAAATCTGCCAGATGACCCGCAGATTTCGTAATTGTCGTTTCTTGGCCTCACAGAAGAAGAATGTGTCGTCCGCGTACTGAATGATGGCTATTTTAGCATCGTGGGTTGGCCCCACTCCTCGCAGCAGGTTGTTTCTGGTTGCTCTCTCCATCATTCTAGCCAGACCTTCGGCTACAATCAAGAACAGAAAGGGGGAAAGTGGGTCTCCCTGTCGAAGACCCTGCTTGAGTTTGAACCACTTCGAGGGCACTCCGTTAACCAAGATCGCGATCTTACCATTGGAGATGGATTGGTCAATCCAACCACACCATTTATGGTTAGCCCCCAGCCAAATCAGTAAGCTTCTTAGGTAGTTCCAGTCCACCTTATCGAAGGCTTTCTCGAAATCCTCCTTAATTCCGACGCTCTCTGTTTGCACTTTTGAGCCCCAGCTGATAATCTCGCTAGCAGTGACGAAAGAGTCCAGGATTAGACGGCCTTTGAGGAAAGCCGTCTGCGAAGGTGATATGATCCTTGGCATTACCCCTTCCAGTCTGTTCGCCAACGCTTTTGAGATAATCTTTTGTACACAGTTGAGAAGACATATCGGACGGTAATCGTTTGCCGAATTAGCACCTTCTTTTTTAGGGACAAGGCAGATGTAGGAGTAATCGATTGGGCCAGTGTGCAGTGTACCGTCGAATAATTCATCAAAATTTTTCAAGAGGTCCGCCGAAATTACCTCCCAGAACTTTTGAAAAAAACGCATGCTGAAGCCATCTGAGCCTGGGGCTTTGTCCCCGTTCATCTGGAAGGTGGCTTTTTTAATCTCTTCTTCGGTGAAAGGCTCCGTTAGGTGATCCGCACTTAAAGGTCCTCCATCTTCGAACGGGTCACTCCAGTCCCCGCACGTTGCAGCGCAGGTGCCCTCCGGGGCAAATCTATCCTTGAACTTGCGGTAGAAGTAATCGCACTTGTCCTGCTCCCGCTCCCACCTCCGCCCCTCATCTTCTATCACCCCGATATGATTAGCTCTTGCTCTCCCGTTGGCCATGGCATGGAAGAACCTAGTGTTGCCATCGCCTTCCTTGAGCCAATGCTGTTTAGCTCTCGCTTGCCAAAGCAGCTCCTCGTCGGCGATAATACTTTTGAGGTCCAATTTTAGTTGGATCCGGGACTGTAACTGATCGGCAGTCAGGCTCGTTCGTTCTTCTAAAAGGTCCAGCCTGTGGATCTCCTCAATTGTAGTCCGCTTGGAGTTTCTGATGTTATAGAAATTGGAGGTGCACCATTCTTTGATCCTCTTCCAGCAGTGGCGTAATTTGGCAGCAAAAGAAAAGACACCTCCTGATGTGGTTACCAGTTCATTCCACCATACCGGCACCAGAAGATTGAAATCATTCCGGGTAAGCCACACATTCTCGAGTCTGAAAAGCCGGTTGCGCTGTTTGGAAAGGGACTTGAGCAGGAGAGGTGTGTGGTCTGACGTGATACGTGGTAACGCCGTGACATAAGATCCGGGAAGGCTTTCGTCCCACTCCGTCGATATGAGGAAACGGTCAAGCTTAGCGAGAGAGGGGGGTGCGTTGGAAATTCGACCAAGTGTACTGTTGATTGCCGATCGGGAGGTCAATCAGGTCTAACGAATTGATAAGATTAGAAAACAATTTCATTAGTTTGCAACTCCAATTCCTGCCCCTACACTCATCCTGATTCCGAGTAAGATTGAAATCCCCGCACATTAGCCACGGGCCAGTACAGAGCGCTTTGAGAGCCCCGAGTTCGGAGCAGAAGGCCTCCTTCTGGTCCCACCCAGGCGAGCTCCTGTCACCGCCTTCTCCTCTTTAGGGGCCCGGTTGGGCTGCAGACCCGGCTGCGCGTGCCCCTCCCGGCTCGAGGAGGAGTCCCAGACTAGCGAGGCGCGCCGGGGTCAACGCCTTGGCGGCCGCGATGGAGCGTAAAGCGGCGTTAAGGGTAGGCGCGGTTTCGTCGGGTAAGGTTGCTACTGGGAAGAGAGCGGGTGCTGCCACCAGTCCTTCTAACGTCCCTCCTACCTTGAGGAAGATTATCGCAAAAGGCGCAACGCTGGGTATCAAGCTGTCGGCGGAGAAGGCTGCTAGCTTGGCGGACTTCGGGTTGACCGTGGGTCGTCTCGCCTAGAGTGCTTGTGTGTTACCTTGGTGTTGTTTTTAGTCTTAATGGTTCAAGTCTGTTGTTGGAATGTTCGGGGCCTAAATGACCGCGCCAAGCGGGCAGTTGTTAAATCAGTAGTTTCAAGGCTTAAGGGATCTATCCTGTGTTTCCAAAAAACGAAAGTGTGTTCGGTCTCCTGCTCCTTTCTCAATTCTTTCGCCGGTCGTTTGTTCAACAAATGCCAGTATCTCAGTTCCAATGGCGCCTCCGGGGGCATTGTAACTTGTTGGAACGCCGACACCTTCTTCTGTACGAAGGTCCTGGTGCGGGTTTTTTCCCTCTCGCTTCGCCTGGTGCATCGTGGCATCGGCTTCTCCTTCTTTCTTACCAATGCTTTTCAGAATTATGGAACACAATTGGAATGTGTTCTTACTTTTGCTTTGAATCTCTGAAAACTTGCTTATAAATAGAACTAAGTTGTAGACAATTCAATATGTCAATTAATCATTTGTTGTTTACATTCGGTATAATGTAATTCATTATTATAAACAGTGGAGACCAATAATAACAAGAATCAGAAGAAGAAGATAGTCTTTATAAAGCACACTTGAAGAGAAGATTGTCTTTGCAAAGCACACTCGAAGGGCAAGTTAATATTTTCTTATATTGTTGAGACCAATGATCTAAGTGGATTCACACTTTGTATATGTCGGAGATGCCGCTGATTGCATAACAGAAAATATGAAAGCATCGGTGCATTTCTGCGTCGACGAGTTCGCCTTTTAAGGTAGTAATTGCTTGATGAAGTTTATAGTTCACTAGTATGTTTTTTATATTTATTTTCGCTTAAGTTTCTTTACTATGATATTCTGATACTATGTTTGATAGCAGATTTATTAGCTTGCTTTCTTCTGCAGTTGGCAGTAGTGGGCAAAGCATGAAGGAGCTCTTTTTGTACCAATTCGAGTTATTTCTACTGTTATTTGTTCAAGTTACTAGTGTAATAGTTGTATTAAAAAAAAAAATGTAGTGGAAGTGATTTGTAAGTTGGAATACTATGGAAAAAAATTGAAAGATCTAGACAAAGTTATGTTGTATTGTAAATTTAGTCATTTTGATTTATAATAAATGTAAAATTAATATTTCTTTTTTTCCTTTTCTTTGCCTGTCAATTGAGCTCATTGTTAGCAATCATTTATGTCCTGTTCGAAACTTAGCACCTACCTTCATCATACTAGTCCCAACCTACTCGTCCTAAAACTAAGTTGCAAGAAAAGAGATATTTTTGGAAAAATAGAAAATTATATTGTTTAGAGAAATGGAATATAATATTCTTGGATTTTGGAGCTTGGGAAAGATCTAAGACTTGTATTATTTATAAATATATTGCCATTATTATATATTAAATTTTATCATTTATTGTTTCTAGAGAATTTAAAGAACTAAGTGACTTTTAGATTTCCATCTAAAACTCCTTAGTTTAATGTCTATATATATATATTTTTATTCTTAGGAAAACTTTGAATTGCCCATGACACTGCAGCTCCATTTGCATTCCAAGGATATCAATGTTAATAAGTAATCTTTTACCTGAGGTATTCATTCACAAGAAGCTCGAATTCGAAGAAGAAATTGAATAAGCAAGATCAAGCTTGGCTCAATCATAAATAAGCCGAGCATGATCAGCTAAAAGTTTTTCAATAAATGCCCACCAAGTTACAAGCATAACAAGCAAAAATTCTTTATATACAATACAATACCCAAACCACAAAACAAAATGCTTAAAGATAAAGAGAAAAAAAAAAAAAGAAAGCCCCCACACATTTTCCAATTACAACACTTAAACACCATTTAACAACCCATCCCTTCTCCACCTCCCTGGGTTTTATTCCTTTGTATACCCCCCACCACCTTAACACTAGCAATAAGAAAAGAAACATACAAGTACTGACCAAGGAAGGAAAAATGTTTACCATAAATTAAGTTACTCTCTTTTTGTTCCCCTTTATTGGTAATCTGATCGGACCTCGAGGCGAGGGTGGGCCTAGCATCTGCGATCGGCGCACCATGTCGACCATGGATTGCGTCTGATAGGCACCAACAAGGTTAGTACTGTCGGTCGAGCTCCCCCGTGCTGTCGCCCTTTGCATAGAATGCGAGCTCAGACCGGAAAGCATGTACGCGCGGCCTGTGGTTTGGTACCTTTGATGATCCACCATCCTCTCCTGTAACTGCTTTAACTCCGCGTCGAGCGCCAAACAAAACTGATCACCCGATACTGCCGCCCTAGATTCTGATAATTTCTTTCTGAATTCTTCCAGCACAGACACCGCCTCAGGAAGTGCGCCCCTTTCGGCTGCCAGCCTGGCCATTGACATGGCCTCTGCAGCTCGCAGGCGGTTCCACTCTCGGTCAACTTCAATCGAGACTTCTTGATCTGCACAAAACTTTGGCCGTTGGATTGTCACTTCATCTTGCAATTCAACACACTCCCTCGTCCTCGGATCTTTATAGGTGCAATTCACTTTCACTAACATTGTATTCTCTTGCTGTGATCGTGGAATGTGCACAAAAATAAGAAAATCCCTCTCTTCATCCGCATATATGTCACCGACTTTGATCGATCCTCTTCGAGAATCAGCATCCACCTGATTATCGTATCCTCCGGACTTAATAGAAGAGAGAAGCACATCAGGACTGGAGCACTCTAATTTTACTTGCATTTCTTGTACAACCACGCTAAGGAGCCCGCCAATGCACTGTGCGAATGCGTCCTGAATCGCATTCTCGGTCTCAATAAAAGAGAAGGTTCCACTAGATGTCTCGGCGATCGAATGCAAGGCGGTTGCATCGTGATCGGTGCCAAATCCAAAGGCGTGGATCGGAATCCTTTGGCCCGAGCCATGAAGAAAGGATAACGGGATAAGCGGCCTGTAGTCTATAGAGGCTCTGGTATTGTTAGAGGAGATGGTGTATGTATCCTGTCCGTCGGAAAGAAGGATGATGCTACTAACCGGATTCTTAAGACGCCGTTGATCGAACACATTGGCAGCTTTCTTCAATCCCTCTGCTATGTTAGTGCCACCGCTAGCAACCAGCGAATTGACAGCTTGCAGGGCTGCATGCCGACCAGACTCTGACATACGACGGAGGTGGAAGAGCCGACGAGCCATGGATGAGAACGCAATGACAGAGAGCCGATCAGACGGTCCGAGATTCTGGATCACAAATCCTAATGCACGCTTCAAAAGTGCAAGTTTCGTTCCGGCCATGCTGCCACTTACATCAATAACCGTGACAAGGTCTATAGGAGCACGACAAGATTGCGCGCTCGTCGAAGTAGGACGAGGGGCTTTGACATGTATCAATATAGTAAAGTCTTCGTGTGAGGATGATTGCGGAATCGCCGAGAATTCCGGGTATGTCCTTAACTCCACTCTTCTAACAGATTCAACTTGGGGAATTTGATCTGTTTCGGACTGCGAAACTATAGGCTCATCATCATTGAAAGTAGCCGGCTCCTCATCACGGTAGAGAGGAAGGTACCGGTGCACCTGGTTCACAAAGTCTACGACTGGGTTCGCTTGAGCTTGACCGAGAGTTACGTCGAAGGCAGGGGGGCTGAGGAGGGGAATCTCACTCCACTGGGCTCTACAAACCGGACACAAAGAATTACCGTGCTTTATGCTCGACGAGATGCAGTGGAAGTGGAACATATGCGAGCATTCTGCAGTGAAGAGAGCATGACCGCAGCCCGGTTTCATGGCAGAAAGGCATATGGCACATATTCTCTGAAAATAGAATTTTTTAATGAGACTTGTCAGGGAACTTGTATAAACATGTGAAATAGAAAATAAATGACAAAAATAACAAGATTGCATATGGTAAATTTGGTTACATATTTAGAGATGAAGGGTGAACTATTCAAGAAATGTACTCAAACTAGATAACAAATATATAAAAAATTGATCATACAGCCCAAATTTTGCTTATGACGGAAAAGAACGAGGCACAAAATTGAAGTGCTAATTTTAAGCAACAATGCACCAAAAGAAGGTTAACATAGTTACTAGGAATTTCACCATCAGCAAAGTCAAATACAAATATATACTGAAAATTTTAGAAAATGATGGATCCAAAATTAACTTCTGGTATTGAAATTTGCTGAAAAGTTTTTTTTTTTTTTCGTATTAAACATATTACCAAAGGAAGTTCTAGGGCCTTCCAGTCAACTGAATACTAGTGATTAGCACTTGCATCATATATGTAATTGTTCACTGCCTACATATATATTATACATACAAATAAAATGTGTCTAAGCACATTTAAATATTGACGGATAAATAGCAGGCAGTCAGAAAAAAATAAAAGTACAAAAATGGGCTTGGATAACAAAGTAAAAGATCTCCAAGATAGAAGTATTTGTTACTTAACTATCCAGTGCCATATAACAGACTCAGAGATGATCTAAAAGTAAGCATACAACACAAGTTAATCCTCTAAAACATTAACATCAACAAAGAATACGATATCCTACAGTATTAGAATAAGTGAATATGCTAAGACATTTTAACACCTGCTTGCTAAGTAGCAGGTGGATAGACTTCTGTTTTGCAAAGAGATTCCAGTACACATGGGTACAGGAGATACTAAAAATAATAATAACTCCTGACATTTTATTATAATTTTATCCATCTTTCCCTAAGCACCAGATAAGCTCCATACCGCATTAAAAGTCTGTTTAGATCTACGATGTGGTCAGATATAGTAGATGGAATTGAACTCCTATGCTTTTAAATCAACCATCCCTAGCACAAGTGGCAAACGGCTTGATGGTTGATACTAGAGGTCCCGAGTTTGAAGCCTAGTTATTTCTTCAGCTAAGTTTAAAAAAAAACTCCTATGCTTTTAAAAGTACAAGTCATAGGTGCTTGTAGGTTTTTAGCTCTTGGATTAAAAAATGTGTGGTTAGAATGATAGTGGGCCATCGACCGTCCCTAGTGCAAGTGGCAAAGGGCTTGGTGGTTGATACCCGTGGCCCGAGTTCGAAGCCTAGTTGCTTCACATTTCCAGCTAAGTTTATTTAAAAAATAAACGAAGCGGGTAGCATGCTACCTTTCTCTCAAAAAAAAAAAAAAAAGAATGATAGTGGGCCCCTTGAGTTTAATGGATAGTTGGTGGAAAAGTATGATCTAAGAGGTGAAATTGTCAAAACGATAGATCTAAAGGTAGAAAACTTACAAGCACAAGTTGTTTGGCACTTTTACAAGCATAGTAGCCGGACTCGAGTAAGATGATCATATTACCTTTACATTAGTTTATTAAACTTCGCCGAAATAAGCATCAAGTAAACGTCTCAAACCTTAAGAGTTGGTTTGAGTTAGTATGGCGTTCATCAGCAAATTTAAATTTGCTTTTAGATTGTTTCTGATATTTATGCACACCAAAATATTTAAAATAAGAAAATTACAGTCGCTTTATTATATTTAACCATTGCATACATACCAAATTAGGTGGTTATATGAATACTTCCTAATACACATGCTAGGAACAAATATAACTCATTCTTTTCACCAGTTGAGTGACCCTGCAAAACTATATATTATATACACTAGTCAATAAAACAACTTATAACTCATCAATTCATGGCAGTTACTGAAAGCAACAGTTGGGGTACAGCTGCACTTTAAATTTGAATTGACTCCCATTTCAGCAAAGCAAAACTAAACAAATAAAAGACAACTTTTTGATTTTTAAAAAAAAACCTCTATTATTAACATCAACTATCCACAAAACATTCCTCTCAAAAAAAACTATCCACAAAACACCCTCTCTCCCTGTCTAAAATTCCACAATATTATGGGTTAATAAAGGAGAGGCTTGAGTAACCTACTCAAAAACATGACCACTATATTTAAATTCCCTCCAAAGCTTACCCTAAGAACTATTTGCCAAAATTGGTCAATGGACACATGTTGAGAAAATGAAAGGACACAAACAAAAAAAAGGAGAAAAAAAAAGAAGAAAAAGAGGCACTACTTCACATGAAACAGATGTTTTGATGACCAAAGAAGAGACTTTCCCTTTCAGGGATGTGCAGGGATTAAAAAATTGCAAAGTAAATTCAAAGGTTACCCTTTTTGATAACTCAACTAGCATTTACATGAAGGAAAATATTACTAAATAAAGAAAAGTGAGAGAAAAGTAGCAAAACCAAGACACCAAACTATAGTCCTTGATATCAAACAACAACAAAAACCTCTCTTTCATACAGTAAGAAAAGTTAAAAAAATCAAACAAAGTAGAGGACTTTATTTCTGTAATTTTTTATAAAAGCTTTCGCAAAAAATAAAATATTAGTAATGTATTATGTCAACAACATAAAATATAAATCACGAAATAATGAACTGCTACATTTTACCATCCTGTTTTACTATCTTTCTAACATTACGTTCTTATTAAACATCAAAATAGAAAATACATTGAAAAACAAAGAGAAAGAGAACGTACGTTGCGCACGGAGCAAAAAAAAGAATAAAATACACAAAAAAAAAAAGGAAAAATAACCTAAAACAATTTGAATCATTTCGTATATGAAAGTTACTTGCAAAGAGACGCGGAGAACGAGAAATTTGACCCTTTAAATTTTAAAAAAAAAAAATTGAAAAAGAAAACGGAAATGAGATAAAAGTTTTCTATTTTCTCAGTATTTTGTACTCAAACTTTTAGAAATCTCATCAAAAATACGGTTTTTATCGTCTAATTCAGCAAGGATTAAAAGAACACGAAATCAAACGACTACAACGAGACGAAGAATAGAATCGAAAAGGGGATTAGGGTGAAAAAAGGCGCCACCTTTGAGGACCTCGTCCTCGCCATGGAGAGGCGGAGCCCGGAGGAGGTGGGAGTGGGCGTCATCGGCGCCACGAGCGCCCGGTACTCCTCATCCGCCGCCTCCTCCCCCGCCACCAACGACGACGAAGCCACCGAGAGCCTCCCCACTGCGTCGGCGGCGCCGGCGCCGCCGAGGTCCTCGTCCAAAATCGCCGGGACGGCGACACAGAGGCTCATCCCGAGCGCCTTCTTCGCGCGCACCCACGCGCTCCCCATCCTCCCTTATCGAAGAACACTAAGCGGGAGCCTCTTCTTCTGTGGCTCGTTTCACTGAGACCCCACGTCGAACAGCTTGAAGGCGGAGCTTTTACCCGGGAAATGGGGATCTGTGCGGAGAGGGAACGGAGATTAGGGGTATTAGAAACCCTAGAATTCGGTGGGCGGGAGGAGTAGGGGGAATGGGTCGCAAGGAGACGCCGCCATTGTAGAGAGAGAGAGAGAGAGTTTTGGATTTGACCTTTTGAAGCGTCTTTAATTCGGGAGGGGAGGAGGAGGAGGATGAGGGTGAAAGGTGCGTATAAAATGGGAGGAGAGAAACGTATAAACTGTCCCTGTACTATCACGATATTACATTGCATACCCCTGTATTTTTTCAATTGTAATTTACTCCCTGAAATTTCACGTAGTGCACTTTGCTCCCTAACGATCCAAAAATATTCAAACTTTTTTTTTTCGTAAAATAATAATTTCATTTTAATTCTTTTCAACCTCCTAAGTGCACGTAATTTTACTAGTTAATTTAAAAATAAATAAATATATTTAGAAATATAATAATTATAATTATATATATTTTATTTAGTTAGATATAGTAAAAAGTGCTATAATTATAAATATTTTGTTCGGCTACATGCAAATAAAAAATATATTTATAAATTTTTATTATTTAAAAAAAAATTATTAAAAAAATAAGTTAGTTTTGTTTAAAATTACTCTATTAAAATACTATAGTTAGAACTACTGTTGATTTGCTAACTATAAATATTTATTACTGAAAAATGTGAAGTGGAGCTACAATTATAAATTATATTCTTACCAAAGAACTAACTAAAAATTGCAACAAATATAAAAGTTTAGAAGCTAAAATAAAGGCTAAATTACAGAAAACCCCCCTCTAATATCTCGCTTTTCCACTTTACCCCCTGTCTTTTAAAAATCGACAACCTGCCCCCTCGTAATTATCGAAATATGCATTTACCCCCCTGCCAGATATGAAAATCCATCCATGAGCCTCTAGTGAGCCAATTGCTTGTAACAAATTGGTAAGAAACCAATTCATATCTGGCAGGAGGGAAAGGGTAAATGCATCCATTAGAAGCTCATGGATGGACTTTTATATCTGGCAGGGGGGTAAATGCATATTTCGGTAATTACGAGGGGGCAGGTTGTCGACTTGTGGAAAAGTGGGATATTAGAGAGGGTTTTCTGTAATTTAGCCTAAAATAAAAGTGTTAAAATAGGATATGGACTAATTAGTAAATTGGACTAATTTATGGTGTTCCACTTGCTAAAATGAGCCTTTTCGGGAAGGGTATATATAAGTATACATCCCTAAAGGGGTATATACCCCACCTCATCTCCGGTAGGGTGAATTTTACTCGTTATTCGATGAGACGAATAAAATAATATTCACTCTAGAATAAAATATGGTATAAAATGTACACTCCTTTACACGGAAAACACGTTTCCTTCCTAATGGACAAGAACAAATTTATTAAGCAGTGTTGATGCCGGTTTTCATAATTAATATGTACTTTTTTTATTTTTAAATTATGGTTTACATAAATAAGTACATGCATTAATATTATTCAATTTGTTAAGTCAAATTAATATTACTTGCCAAGTAGGTAGGTAATGTTATGCCCACAACAGAGAATTTTATTTTATTTTTTTTATACAAATTCACTTCAACAAATAAATAAATAATTGCAATTTACATTAGCATGTTATTTTTTTTTTTTAGTTTTTTTATAAAATAAGCATTCAAAGTTTTTTTTTTTTTACCAAACTCTGTGTCTTAAAAAAAGAAGAAGCTAAGTTCAAATGAAAAACAAAATTAAAATAAAATTGAATAAAATATGAAGAGGGAATCAAAACACAAGAATTAATTAAGGAGGATTATAATTAAGTTGCTGATGAACAGCTCTCAGGTTTTTATTATTATTAGTTTTTTCGTTTGAGTGTTGTCTCATTTCGTTGACTAATTCATCTTTTAAATAAATTAAAAAAAATAGTATTTTATTTTAAATTTTTTTTTTTAAAAAAAAAATCTGGAAGCCCAGTCCCACGACCGCATCTAATGCCACCTTTTGAGGTTGTCAGAGAGCCCATAACTTGTAATAATATTACAGCTAGGTTATAAAGGGTAATGCTACACATACATTCTAAAATGAGGTGTATAATACACATTCTATTTATTCAATGGTGAATTTTTTTTTACTGATCACTTCGATGTGATTAATAAAATTTATTCTATCCTGAAAATGAATGGGGTGTAAAATATACACCCCTTTAGGGGTGTACAAAAAGCATTTCTCATAAATATTTAGTGTATGACTTTCTTTTGTCATTATATTATAAATTTATTATTATTAATTTTCTAAGCCGATTAAGGCTCGCACGTTACGATGCTACATGTACATCCTAAAAAAGGTGTACATTCTATATTCATTTATCTAAGGTTGGGGGGTTACTTTACAAATTGTGAAGTGACTCATCACCACACTCCACCTAATGGATGGGTGGGATGTGAAATGTACACCCCAAATAGATTGTACAATTAGTATTTTTCAAGAAGAAATAGAGACAATAATATATATATATTTTTTTGGATGAGTTTAGTTTAGATATAAATTAAAATTATTTATTTTAAAGATAAATATAAGTTTAGAAATAAAAAAAGAATAAGATTAATTTTATATTTTGATGAAAATTTGATTATTTTTTAAAATAAAAAAATAATATTTTGATAATTAGATTGAAAGAGTAAAAATATAAGAGTAATTATAATTTTAAAATAATAATATTTTATCTAATTAATTATTATAAAAATATTAATTAATTAATAATTTTATTTATTTAATTAATTATTGATAGATAATTCTAAATATTAATTGATAAAATAATTAATAATAATGAGTATTGTTAATAAATAAATTAATTAGTTAATTATCTAATATAGTAAGATAATTAGTTAATAAAATAATTAAATTAGTCAAAATATTAGATTAATTAAAGAGTTAATATAATAATTAAAATTATATTTATTTTAATTAAATTTATTTTAAAGTGGGAACAAGCTTGTTCAAAAAAAAATATTGAAATAGTAGTTCTAGTCTCATACCAACTTGTTCCAGAAAGATGAAAATTACTGTTCTTATTCATAACCAAACGCGTTTGAAAAATAAGACTAGAATAAGATTTTATTTTCCACCCAAGAGATGCCAATAAATTAAGATATACTCAATGATCTAGCTATTGCTTATGAAAATAAATAATTTAAAATTTTATTATATTTTATGGTAGCACAGAATGTACTGAATTTATTGATAATTTTAGACAGTGACTTAGCATGTTTCTATCGTTTATCTGTAGAATATCATATATCACTACAACAAAATTAGATTATAGGAACATATTTTTATGACACTTTTATACAAGTGTTCTATCTATATTTCATCTATATCTAAAATTAAGTTATAGAGGCATATTTTTGGGACACATTATAATAATGTGTCGCTATACATCCTAACGACTACACATATAGCTAATTATATGTGTCGATATTTTTGCTAACGGCATTTTTTCTATATTTTAAAAATACTGAAAAAAGTCGCTATAGTAGTTTTGTTGTAGTGTATTAGTATTTTCATAATCTGATTATGTGTCAAACGGTGAGTTAAGATCAAAATACTACTCTATTTTCAAATTGTATTTGTATGATCAAAATATTCTTTTTTTTGGTATTTAATTAATTAAAAGAGTTATTATCTATTTCTGCAAAGCACTTTGATGAAAAAAGGATCATCTCTCTCTCTCTCTCTCTCTCTCTCTCTCTCTCTCTCTCTCTCTACTCAAAAACCTTAACTTGATGTCCCAGTACCTCTTTTGATTCCACAAGGTTTCACAGCTCAGCTTAATAATCATGTAGAGATAGAAAAGGTTAAAAGGTGAAGATGAAATAAAACAAAATTATTTAAAAAAAATACTCATGAGCTCTATATAATCATCACCTCCATTAGTAATGATCCTTTTTTAGAGAACAATTTCTAAGCAACTTCTCTTAGGAGAGGACCCATATCTCTTTGTAAAAGTTAAGTCCCCTTTACAAAGCCTGTCATATAATAATAAACTTTTATGTTGACTTAGCTCTCTATAAAGCCTGTGAAGCTCTCAAAGGCCAAGCAAAGGGCATTATAAGACCCCTCCAAGAAAGTTCCTTTTAACAATGAGCTTTTTATGCATTACACTTTTAAGATATGGCACACCTAAATCCTCTTTTATTAATTGCTTAGGATTTGTTTGTGTAACATTTCAGCCTATTAGTACTCGCAACTTATTAGACTCAAACCAATAGTCCAAAATATTTATGAGTATAAATTATTAGTATTAGCGTGCCGCTTAGTTCTTTTATTATTAATTACACTTTCGAATAATATTTCATGGATCGAACAGTACATAGGCGCCACATAAGTTATTGTATGGTTCTCAACCGAAGTTTATAAGTGGACTACTAGTATGAAAAATATGCTCCCTAGCAAGCATAAGGTTCTCCACCAAAGATGTGAGCCCACAATGGTGGAGAATTGTAGTTGAGCATATGTGCTCTCAATGTTAAAGCTAGCAAGGTGAAAAGGAAAGAACACAACTCTCCTTGGTTCCTTATCCATGTTCCCTTGTGGAGGAGTGGAGAATAATTAACTTTCCCACCAATTCAAAAGTGATGGGCTTCTCCTTTTCAAAAAGATGCCTTTATGGTTCCTAAATTTTTTTAAGTGGAATCACAAAGCACCACTCTTTTTTGTCAAGATACCATGCATGCAATATGGGCCCTCAAATTTGTCTACTTAATAATGTGTTGGAGAGAGAGAGAGAGAGAGCCTAGGTTGCTTAGTGGGAAGTTTAAAATATGAGAGAGAGAGAGAGAGAGAGAGAGAGAGAGAGAGAGAGAGAGAGATGCCCACTAACTTGATTAGTAGTTGACATGAAAAAATATGCTTCCTTTATTGCACAACCATATATGCAGGTGGAATCATAGTTGAAAATTTAACATTTGAAAAGTATTGTATGGAAGAGTCCAGCTATCATGCTTTTAAAAATATTTAAAAATATTTAATATGGCCGTTCCTAGCACACATGGTAAAAAATTTGGTGGTCGATATCCGAGTTTTCGAGTTTAAAGTCTAGTTATTTTATATTTCTAGTTAAGTTTATTTCAAAATGAACGAAGCGGATGGTAGCATGCTACTTTTCTCTCTCTCAAAAAAAAAAAAAAAAAAAAAAAAAAAAAAAAAAAAATCAATATTTGATGTTTACAAAATTTTGACTATTAAATTTATCTTTTTGATCAATTTTATATTTTAAATCATGCTATTCCATCCATATTCATTTTTTAGAATGCATTTGGTACAAACTAAATTACGGAGGGATAATTTTCATTTCTTAGAATGCATTTGGTACGAGAACTAAATTACGGAGGAATAATTTTTATTATTTTCGAGAATAGAGTATTATTCTGGTATAAACTAAAATAATGGTAAATTTGCATTTGAATACATTCAGAAATATTTTCGAGGATATTCTTAATAGTGCTTCGATAAAAAGTCTAGAATAATGTTTAAATATGCTTTAAAAAGTAAAATAATTAATTTATATTAGTATATTTTATATAAAATTATTTTATGAAATAATTTATAATATAATATTTTATATAACAATTTAATTTATATCAATATATTTCATTTATTTTCTATAACAATTTATTTTTATGTAATAATTTATTTTATATAATTTATCAATAATATATGTAATACTAGCAATATCCTTATAATTTTTATTAATAATCCTATTTATTAATAATCCTATAAATTTCAATATACAAATTTAAAAGAAATATATAATATATGAAAAATGATTTAATATATATAATACTTAATATGAAATAAAATAATTAAATATTAATATATAAATGATAAAACTTAATAAAATCAATAATATATAAAATTAAATTAATTTATATTATATAATTAGACTTAAATATATTAAATATATTATCACAAAAATAATATTTATATTAATATATTTATTTATATATCTATTTATATATATCTAATAAAAGAAAGAGAATAACAAATTTGTTCTTAATTTCCTTAGAAACAATTTTTGATAGAATAATTTATCTTAACAAAATACTCTAATTCTTCATTTGGCTAAATAACTTAAATTAAAAAATATAGAGAATTTATATCAATTATTACTCATTAAATTCTCACTATCCGACACTTTAAAATTTTAATTTTATTATTTAATCTTTTATTTTTTTTGAGCCGACATTTTGTCTTCAAATTTTGAATCTATTGTATATCCTCGAAAGCTTAGCTAACATATTTTTAAAAAAATTATATAACTATATATTTATTAAATAAGTAATTAACTTAAATATTGTGTTGAAAAAGCCATCAAATGATTTTAAATCAAATAAATTAAAATGTAGAGTATTAAAATTAAAATTTTGAAAGATTAGATAATAGAATAAAAATGGTATATAGTTCAAATAAGTTCAATACGTGTTTACGAAAACACTTAAATCAAATAAATTAGATGTTGCGAAGGTATTGTTTGAAATTAAAACATATGTTGAGGATCTATTTCAAAAAAGGCTAGTAGTTGAGGGGGTTTTAGTAGTACAACTCTAGTTTAAGGAAAAAATATTGCTACACTTTATTTATTTATTGGCCCAACTAGATTAGTACAAATCAATAAAGCACGCATGAGAATTTCTTTTTTGCCAAACGCATCATTTTATTTAGTGCATTAAAATTTAAAAACAACCAAATTCTTATTCTTAGCCACCACTAATTTTTAAATTAATTAGTTAGTCACAATCAAACCCCAAATTATGTGGGTGGAGTCATAAAATTTTATGCCAACCAAATTACAATTAATCCACAAAGTTTAGCTTTGCGAATATAAGCAAAATTAATTAGGACCATAAGTTGGCGTGAGATTGAATTAAGTTGTGTTATGAAAAAATTTTGGTTTTTCTTTTTTTTTTTTTTTTCTTTTTTGATTAATTGAATTCTAATAAAACGGTGGTTTTTGTTACGTAGAAAATATTATTTTTCGAAACAAAATAAAGAACAAAGAGTTTAAAACTGTCTCTGATATTTTTTTTTTTTTTATTTTACATGTTATAGGTGCTTCTTTTATTTTACTATAGGTGCGAATTTTTGATAAATTAATTTGAATACGCAAAAAATTTCTGCACACTGATGTTTGGTTTTTGATTGGAATGATAATAGAAAATAAAATTGAATTGAATTAAAATAAAAAATTGAATTGCACATTTAAAAGTATTTCATTCATTATTGAAATAAAAATTAAAATTGATTGATACCTAAGATTTTAAGAAAGAAATTTGATTAAAAATAAAAGAAAAATGAACAAGGAATAGGAGGAGGTATTTGTGAGAGATTTGTTTGAATAGGTTACTATAGAATAATGAACTAATTCAGGATTCAAAATTGAATTGAACCCTAAATAAATTGAATCATTCCAACACTAGAGTAGAATGAGAATCAAAAATCCAATTCTTGTAAAATAAATAATAATTATCAAAATGAATAAAACTCATTCTGATTTTAGAATCTAAAAATAGGTGCACCAAACAAGCCTTCAATGATTCAGATTAAATTTGTCATTCACCAATAAAAACAACAGGGAAGATCAATTCCACCTTTAGGTGGACAGTTTGTGCTGCACATTGAGTCTGCGAAAAACTTGCAACATTCATGGACCAAAACACATCATATTAAATATAACAAAAACAACCATCTTAAACTGCAATAAAGAGATTACATGATGGCATTTGACTAATCTAAAATGCAATTAAGGAGAGAGACAATGAGTGATCTTCAGAGCACATGGCAACTCGACAATAAAAACTTTTCGCTGGAGCAAGAAGTAGAAGCTTCGTATTATCACTTCGGCTTCTGAGGTCTAGATGCTCATTTTCAATTATTCTGTTTGTCAAATGCATAACTTTCTGCACATTTCATAAGCACAGTCAAATAGACACGAGCTTCCGACTCTTTACGACCTAAAAGAACAACGAAGAATTCGTAAATACATTTGGGTAGAAGCTAAATAAATACTCAACAATCATCTAATCGAAGAAAATGATCAACGATAGAGAGGCTTCGGATGAGGGTAGTGAAGTTACATCAACAACAAATTTACTCAGCAATGTGTATGATCCTTTTAATTCAAATGAGTAGAAAAAATTTTAAACAGTATCTTCTCAAGTTGTATCTTCTGAACCCTTCACTTCTAGTTGCAATTGAGTGAAAGCCGAGAGCATAGCTGATCTCGCATTTGCCATCTCTGCTATCCTTTCCAATGCTGCAGAGAGAGAGAGAGATTACACTATATAAGATACAGATTAAAGCAAACAAAATTTGAGAGGATATTAAAAGAAAAAAGAGAGAAAAACCTGTCTCAAATGAAGATTGAGCCGTGCGAAGTTTTGGAGAAACCAATGTTCCAAATACCGCTAGGGATTTAGCCCTCTCTTTTTGGACCTGGGCACAAAATAAGACACGTTACGAAAATATATTGAGAAAAAGGCATATTGCATAGAAACTATGATCATGCATGCTGTGGACTATAAATGCGCTGAAAATGGAAGTAGACTGATTCAGTGATGTACAGCAAACTAAACCACTAATGTGGATACATCAAATTTTATAAACTTTCACTTCTATTATTGAGAAATTCTATAATATAACAATCATCGAATTTACTTCTTGTTTTGATACAATTTCCTTCCAAAAAAAAAGAGAGAGTTAAGAACCTACTCACATCTCTGGAAAAAGAAAGCTGAGATCCGTTTCCAGACGAGTTAGATTCTTCCCGTTCACCTAAAAGAGAAAAAGAACACGGTAATTTGTATATCTCAACACTACCGACAATCAGATTTAGAAAGAGATAGGAAAAAGAAACAGCAAAAATACCCGAGATATTGGATGCTGCTGCTCGATGCCTTAGTTGCGACTGATTAGATTTCTTTTGCATTGAATCTAGCTCTATCTCCTCAGAAGAACACTTGTCTTCTCGCATACCCCATTTAGAAAGAGTAAAATGTGGATTTGATACTGAATCATGACAAAGGATCTTCGTAAGTTATATATTACGAGTGCATTAACTATAGTCTGACTAATTTTTGGACAGCGTTGATGGCAACCTATTAGACGATCTTTAGAAAGTTTAATGAGAAAAACATAGCAATTTGAAACTCAATCTGCACTACAGAAACAATCAAAATACAAATTGACGGACTAAATTGCTGAAATTGAAGAAACCAGCATGAAATCGAAGCAAGGTAAAAAAAAAAAAATTGAGGAAAAGGCAGCAGGAAAAGGCAGCATACTGCCGCTTCATTCATAGAGAAATAAACTCAGCTACAAATGTGAGACAACTAGACCTCGGAGCACAGAACAGAGGCAAAAAAAAAAAAAAAACGATAAATCACCTGATAGAGAATTATCGAGTGAATCAGTTACTCTTAGGGTGGTGGCAGCAGATTGTACTTTACGATCAAATAATGCGCTCGAAATGCGTGACGAACCCATAGAATGGCGAGCGCTGGCCAGTTCCAGCCATCCCTGATAACAAAGAAAATCGAATCCTCTTGAAGGGACCATGAAAAGGAACATCAAATTTTTCTTCTTTTTTTTTTTACATGCAAAAACATTCCGGATTAAAAAGTTGAAACCTTAAAAAATCCGCCGTGGCTTCAACTTTATAAACAAGCGATAATAATGAAGAATTTAACTACCAAAAGAGACTGGATATTTACATTTGAAAAAGGAAACTCCAAAAAGCAAGAAAACCTAAAAGTAACATCATTTACTGATACTAATATGACTATACCATCCATTGAATCCCTAATCGCAATATATCCGTAATATTCAACCAAATACCATCGCCTCCGCCACAATCGCCACCATAAACACAGTTATGAAGAGCCTTTAGGAGCTCACCTTTGTTAATATAAACACGATCAAATGTTCATCACCATGTTTCATTCTACTATTTTTTTTTTTTGCTTTTTTTTTTTTCTTAGCTTGTCGAATCCCCAAAAAGCAAACATTTTGACACAATTCATATAATTCAAAGCTAAAAATTTCAAGTTACGGGGATCAAAATATCTTTCTTTACCGTAAAATATAAATTTATTTCCTTTAAACTGCACTACTGCATCACCGCGAAGGAAATGATTGATTCAATTATGATTATGTACAATTTACAATTTTTTTTACTAATTAGCAATACAAAACGACGCAATGTAATTAAACATAATAAACAACACAAAATGATATTCTTTTATACAAAATTCGAATATCTCATTAGAAATTACATTATGCAGATCACTTATAAATCAAATAAAGAAAAATTTTAACGCGATAAAAATTACATTATGCAGATCACTTATAAATCAAATAAAGGAAAATTTGACTTAAAATTCCATTCAAATTAGCGATTTGGGTGTTTCAAAAAAGAAATTAACGCGATAAAATGAAAAATTGGGGGAAAAAATCCCAAAAGCTAGGGATTTAAAAAAAAAAAAAAATTTCTGAATATTTGTACCTGGCGAAGAGCGGAAGAGAGAGAATCAATGAGAACGAGATATGCATCGAAAGAGTCGAGAAACTTCAAAACCTTCGCATCCTCCTCTTCTTCTTCTTCTTTTTCTTCGGAGTCGGCGCCGGATTTGCAGTCGACGCCGACTTTAGCTATAGCTTCTTCTTCGGCGCCGACTTCTGCTGCAGCTTCTTCTTCGGCGCCGACTTTCTCGTCCTCGTCTTCGCGAGAGAAGGGGGCGAGTTGGTCGATCTCCGACATCGAGGTTTGGAAAAGTGCGGTGTGTTGTGCGTGAATGGAGTACTTACAACTAAAATACCAAATGGCTCAAAATGGGCCGCAACACGACACAAATGGATAATTGGCAAATATTTGAACTTTCTAAATTTTAGATTTCACAATTTTTTAAAATCATTTATTTAGCATTTAAGTAACTAATATCAATACAATCTATATTTGGCGATTCCTTTGAACTGATGTCTCGCATTTCTATACATCTCGATGACGTGACGTGTCGCATTTC
Organism: Tillandsia fasciculata; assembly: GCA_029168755.2. Classification (NCBI taxonomy): domain Eukaryota; kingdom Viridiplantae; phylum Streptophyta; class Magnoliopsida; order Poales; family Bromeliaceae; genus Tillandsia; species Tillandsia fasciculata. The sequence continues at coordinate 1,616,932 of CM054937.1, read as the reverse complement.
TATACATCTCGATGACGTGACGCACTCTTACGCATTGTGCTAACGTGATCCTCCTAATCTTCTTCGTATGGCTGGCGTGGCGTGCTTCTATGCACGTTGAAACCTGACTCCTCGTCTTTGAAGGGGGACCGGCCGTGGGGTTACCGAGCACACCTCAACCCACACAGCACACGAGCGCAGCGGAAACAAAATCTTTCGTAGATGAAAGTAGGCGAAAACGATTGTAGAAAACAAGCACGAGAATAACTAAAGAAATAAAACAAATAAGGGAATGCAAGGACACGAGAATTACGTGGTTCGCCCAACAATGTGTCAACCTACGTCCACGGGCAAGACCACCTCAATGCGTTATTCGATTAATCCACGGCACAAAAGTACAAAGAGTAAAATTGGATTACAAGAAACTCTCTCACGGAGGCTCTCCACGTTTTTCCTCTCAATTAGTATTTTTCAATGAAGTCTTAAAAAATAAAAGATGAATCGTAAGAGTTAATATAACTCTAAAAAACCTAATTCTAATAGGAAACGATCTCCACCGTCCATCCGAGTTTTTAAATCACTTCTAGTCGTCGTCCATATCCTTTTAAGAATTATCTTTAAGATATTCCTAAATCATCCCTAATATTTAGGAACAAGATTGGATCAAATCCATATGGACTCGAAACATGATTTTACATAATCCAACAGCCTTCTCCTCTTTCTCTCTACCTGACTCCTAGCGCCGAACCACTCTCTTCCGGTGAGTCCTTACCTTCTCGCTATCTCTCTCGGTTTAAAATTTAGGAATAAAAATATTATTTTAAAATTTTCAGTTAAAAAAATTCAGTTAAGAAATATAACATTCCAACATTTAAAAATTTAAATTTTAAATTTTATGAATTAGATAAGTTAAAATTTGAATTTGATGTTGAATTTATATTTTAATTTGAATTCAAAATTGAGTTGAATTTATATTTTAATTTAAATTCAAAATTGAGTTTAAATTTGAAATTAGGATTATGGTAAAAAATACACGCGAACTGCCAAAAAAAAATATTGTCTACGATAAGGGTGGTATTATTAGAATTTTTCTTTTCCGCAGTACATTCGCCAAAAAAAAAAAAAAAAAAAAAAAAAAAAAAGACAATGTTAAGGTATCTTATTAGGGTTTCGAAACGATGGATTGAGACGATGAGTGTGATCCATTATTCGACATTTGAAGCAATAAATTTGCAACAAAATATTATATAAAAAATATAAGAATGTAAATAACCTTTATAGAGTTTAAATTAATTATAAATTATAATTTTATCCAACCTATTTTTCTATATAAAATATAAAAATAAAAATTTATAGAATATTTTATATTTTTGATTTCAACCAATGACTCAATTTTGTATAAAAAATAAAAATAACTAGAGAAAATAGAATAAATTTTTAAAATTATGAAATTTTTACAAATTGCCCCATAAATATTGAGCGTAGGATGAGCTTTTATATTTGTATATATGTGAATCATAAAAAATATGTGATTCAAAATAGGAACATTCAATACAAATTCTATGACATTAATACCATATTGACTGACATTAATACCATATTGACAAGCAGAATGCATGACCATCACTTTATAGATAACTCCATGTTTAATTGTAGCACTTCTATAATTTGGATTAGTCTTATATATAAAACTAAATTTTTTAAGCCGGTCATAGCATTTTGAGTAAAAATTAGGCCTAAAAATTTAAGAAGGCTGAGCGTACTACAGTTAGAGTAATTTTAGAATCATTTCTCAGGGGTCACCCATCCTAGATCTACTCTAACTTTCTCGACCCTCTTAATCTTTTGATCCTAATTACCACTCAAAATACTATAGTCGGATTAAAAGGTTTAATCATAGTATCCCTTATATATAGGACTAATTCAAATTTCAAGAATACTACATTCTTCCTTGGAGTCTAACGAGTTATTATTATTACCGAATCGGATCGTGACATTTAGTATCAAAGACGAATATTAGCCAAAGACGAATATTAGCCGAAAGCGTGAGAGCTAAGTGTTATGTGGGATAAAATATTATATCATGAATTTTATGGGAGCCCCCTTTTGAACCCGTATGAGTCATTTTGCACAAAAATTTACAATACATCCAAAACTCATGGAAAAAGCAAAAAAAAAAATTACAGTACAACGAAAACTCATGAAAAAACCAAAATACTCCAATCAAAAAAACTGGAAAGGGAGAGGAGATGGCATATAAGACTGATCAAAGATTAAACGTAATGAACCACGCATGGAAAAAAATCATACATTCTTAGTAATCAATAAAACTAGAGTAAATACACCTACGAAACAGTACAAAAACAACAGAACACCTAGCAAACAGTAGAACAATCAGAAAAAACACCTAGCTAAATAAATAAATAAACCAGGAGATGAGGCAGAGAGAGAAAGAAGAACCGTCGGATTGATCGCCAAAGCAATCGGAGGGCGAAGGAGAGAAAGAGAGAGGATCCCAACAGGCCGACGAGCAACTGGCACGCGAAACACAATCCGACCGTTGCATTCATTGGCAAGACAATCAAACGGCAAAGGAGCGACAGAGAGAGAATCCCAACAGGCCAACGTGCAAGCGTCGTAAAATCAATTTGACACTACTAGATCATTAGGCAAAGGATATTGCATAAATCGTAAAATTTGATTTCTAGAAAGTTCAAGCAGCCTGAATCATATGCTCCATTGCCGAAAACAACATGAAAGTATATGGCCCCTCACATTTCGAAGTTTTATGCATACCTATCAAAATCTTATTAAATTTAATCAAACATCTTTAACAGGACATGTTGTCAAATTACAAATGATTATGAAGATCAATTAACATCTTCTACCTTTCTCTTGCTCTTCATTGAGCATTTCCCATACTAGATTCATCACCCTTTGAAATCATATCTACAAGAGATACTAGGATGATAATACTACATTATACAGGATTCATGAAAGGGAAAGCAAACAACTTTGCAGTGTTAAGAGAAGTAACATTGCATGAAGAGTTGTAAAACACTTCTGGATAATGCTTTACTTGCAAACCTGAGGTTACTAACAACAGATTAACTTGTGCAGCAATGTATGAACAGTCAAATACAGTCAAATTATGAGCCAGCTTTGAAGATTCAAAGTTCAATGTAGTTTTTATATATCAAGATACTATTTGCTCGGTTTAGTCATACTTCTTTGATCTTTGAAACAAAATTCTCATACACCAAATACCAGCTCCAGTAACATACACAAACTCTCATAAGACAGCATGATCACATGAACAACATATATTGATCAGTTGATTGTCGATTACTAGAAAATGGAACATTTCTCTCATTTTGTTCTCTTCGCTGGCATGAACCATAAAATTATAGGTTCTCGATCATCACAACACAAAACCGCCAAGATGTGCAAATAACTTAAAAGGAGGAATAAATCCGAAACAGCATCTTTTAAAGATCTTTAACAACCTGGATGCCCATCGAACTAGCCGTGCCGATGATCGACTTGCAGATGGCCTCGAGCGGCATGTGCTTGCAGGACGGGTCCGACTGCTTCACCTTTGCGATCTCGTACACGTGGCTGAGCATTATGGAGGAGACGACCGTGTGGCCCGGCCGACCGCTGCCCAACTCGATCCCCGCAGCCTTCTTGAGAAACCACGTGACTGACGGTGACTTGACAGTGAACTCAAATGTATTGTCCTTATAGGCCGTTATCGTGACGGCCATAGGCATGTCTGGCTTGTATTTTTGAGTTCTTGCGTTGAAGTCCTTGCAGAAGGCCATTAGGTTCAGCCGATACTGACCGAGCGCGGGCCCGACAGGCGGGGCCGGCCGGGCAGCACCAGCTGGAACGGTGAGCCGTATTGTGGCTGCGATGGGCCGCCGGGCAACAACATCTTTGAGAGTCGCCATAGCTGATTTACAAAACCTGGATTTCAAACACTATAATCAAAATTCTCCATTTCCACACCATTTTTTTAAAAAAAGTACAATTTCAAAATTTTATCCATTCGCATAGTAATTTACTTAAGAACGAAAAATAACCACCCAAAAGATTTATGTGTAGGAATCAAATTTAGAGCAAATAAGGTTAACAAATATTACAAATTTTATAAAATTTGGTAGAGTCTTTTAATCAAACAGGTGGTGGGCACTCTTGGTTTTCAGAGAAATAGCAAACCACCAAACCAAACCAATTCAATCTCGCTTTGAACTGATTCCGAAGAAATAATACACGGAAATCGAACTGAAACCGATTCAAACATTTCGTAAGATCTTATTCCATGAGTCTAGATCATAAAAGCATATAAATCACTGTTCTACAGTGCAAAATCCAATCTTGATGATTCTAATCCTTCAATACTCCAACAGCATAAAATAAATTTACGCAATGCACATCAAATAGGAAACAAATCACCAAAAAAAACAGGAAAAAAAAAAAAAAAAAAAAGTTACATGAACGGGAATGGGGATTTAAACATAATATGAATCGAAACAAATTCTTCGTAGCACTAAAATTACCTCAAGCTCCTTAGCTTGGAATCGAGAATCGAGGGTTCGGCGCCGGGGTGTTGGAGATGCGCGAAGAGAAAGGGATGATAGGGGGTTCGTTCGTTCTTGTGAAGAAACCCTAGAGAGGGGTTTAAAGGGACCTAAACCATTTGAACCAGAAAATTTTGTTTAAACCCCTATGAACCGCCATTATCTCAAACCGAATCGAACCGAACCGAACCGAACCGAACCGGACAAAACCCGGTCCGGTTCGTTTTGCCTGCTCGTTTTCCCGAGATTGATCAAATAGCTTCAACAATTTTTTTTCCTACAATTTACTGGTCTTTAGTTAAAAAAAGTTGCACTTAAATATATTTTATTTTTACTTTAATCCAAAAAAAAATTATAAACTAGAATTAAAAAAATTAAATAAAATTTTTTGAATCACAAAATGATAAAATTATACCAAATGAGGCATTTTTTTTTCTTTCTTTTAGTTCAATGTGTTATAAGTGTTATAGTTATTCTGTGATAAATTTAGCAATTTATATGGTGTAATTTAATCTGCGTATTCTAACGCTTTAAATTAAAGGATGCCTTAAATTTACCCTAACATGAAAGCCAAGGTTGAGATTCATAAAAAATATTCCAATAAAATGCTTATAAGATAAATAATAGCTAGCAAAATTGAATAGCAAATTAAAATTTTCTAATGAAAAACTATAAAATTTAATATTACACTTTTATCATAAATTAAATATTAAGATAACACTTCTATCGACACGGGTCGTATTTATCGTACCGTATCGTGATAATAAAATATCTACACAATGTAGCCTTCGTATTAATGCACAGCTCAAAATTCTTTTTTCTTTAAACTATAAAATAATTTTCTCAATAAAATTTAAAATATTTGATAAAAATATTTAATAAGTATATTATTTTATTGCCATTATATGTTGGCACACAAGTATTTTTTGTGACCGTCACTCATCATCACAGTCCGGCACACACCGCGTTGGTAAATTTTCGACGCAAATTTTATGCTGCAGTGCTTAAATATTTGATAAATGAAAAGCATGGAATGCTAAGCTAGATTCACCTCTATGATTCACCAAATATTTCAGTAAAATACTGTGAGAAATGACTAGCAAAATTGAATAACACATTGAAATTAATGTTCTATCTAAATCTAAACAATCAAAATTAAAATTAAACATTGAAATTAATGTTCTATCTAAATCTAAACAATCAAAATTATAATGTTCTATCTAAATCTAAACAATCAAAATTAAAATTAAACATTTGAAAGAATCTGGCCCATGCAGGTTTCGAACCTGCGACCTTCGCGTTATTAGCACGACGCTCTAACCAACTGAGCTAATAGGCCAATTTAATAAAATTTTTAATAAAACATTAATGAATGATATGGCTCTTAAGCCCATTTGTTGTGACAAAAGAAAAAAAAAATTTGTTCCAAAATTAATAAGGAGTCTAATCCCATCCTCTTGCAAATTTTTTTTTCTTATATTCAATTTAATTCTAAATATATAGACTATATATATTACCAATTGTTTTTAGTGCAAATAGCAAATTAACAACTTTATGTTTGGTATCCGATGTCTCAAATTTAAAACTAATTACTTCATATTTCCAGCTAAGTTTACTGCACATGTTACATATTTTAAGTTTCTACAATTCGAACAATTAAGTCATTCCATTAATTTACAATTTGAAATCGTCGCAAGTCAATATTATCATTAAATTTGCTTCTGTAAAATTACAATCCAAATGATAAATTGAAATATTAAACTTTAGAGACTAATTTCCTACAATTAAAACTTGGATGATAAAATTAAATTGAGGCCAAATTTTAGGGTATAAATTGTAAATTAAAATGGAATATAGATCAAACTTCAGCAAATCAATTAATCAAAGGATGCATGTTGATAATGTAGAAGAGTTTTTTTATATCAAAATTTTACAATTAATCACATAAATTTATTTCCATGAGTTTTTTTTTTTTTTTTTTTTTTTTTTTTTTTTGTGTGTGTGTGTGTGTGTGTAAACGAAAAGGAACAAGTTTCACAAATTAATCATCCACATGACAAGTTTAGGTTATGGTGCATGTACATTTTATAGTATTATTATTCTTGTTTATAATTAGTTAATTTTACATATATGAAGTGGCTCTTTTGTTGTTACAAGAGGAGGTTAAGGAAATGATTTACTTTAGCAAAAACTAAGAGTTTACTTCTCCTTGCACATCAAAAATTAATTTCTCAAAAAATAAATATATATTAACCAATAAAAAGATACAAAATATACATATTTTTTAAGGTATACATGTAACGTTGCTAATTAGCAAAACTAAGTAAAAAGGAAACTTATAAGATATATTGTAACAAATTAAGAGAAAATTGCTCACACAAACAACAAAGCTAACATATATACAAGAGCCATACACTTTCATGTATATTGTAAATAGACTCAATATATACTTCACAACAAATAATAACTTATCATTTACTTTTACGCCATCTTTTATAATAGAATATTCAAATCAGTAATTGGCATTGTGAAAAATGAACTACACTGTGAACTTTTAAATTTTTCAAATTTTATAATTTGACAACATCATCTGCCTAATTAATATTCAAATGGTTTCAAAATTAATAATTTATAATAATCACCATTAAAATAATTTAAGACCACTTAATTACTAGATAAATATATGATATCAAAAAAATTATAAATTTTGGTATCTACAAAGTTCAAGTAATTTAGACCGTAATTAACAATATTAATTGTCCGTCGATTCAAGCTAGTTCATGTTCTATCGCCTGAAACGCGCGCAAGTAAATGGTCTAATTTACTTCTAAAAAGTATTTTAGTTTTATTTTATATACATATTTGCATGCATGCATTGATGCTTAGTGTACATACATACATACATACATATATATATATATATATATAGAGAGAGAGAGAGAGAGAGAGAGAGAGAGAGAGAGAGAGAGAGAGAGAGAGTCTTCTATACTATCAATAGAAAGATGGAGGTTTTCATCTTCCTAAATTTAGATGATAGTTGATGATCGAATTGTTAAAATTGATTTAAAATATTTAAAGTGTTTAGAAATTAAATTTTATGAATTTTAAAAAACTTTATTAAGTCCATCGAAAAGTCGCAAAATGAACGGTTAAAGACGAAAAACCTTATGAAAATATATGTCAAACATTTTCAATTCCTGATCGGAATTACCAAACATTATCTAAATAGTATAAAAAAAATATAAAAAATTCAAGCAGTATAAAAAATTCAAGCAGTTTGGATTGTTTTACACCGTTAAACAAGCAAACGATTCATATATGTCGTCAAAAATTATCGATTTTGTAATCCTTTGATCACTACGTAAATAATTTTTAAAATCCACGCTCCTAAAAAGGATAGTAGCCGAACTATATATATATATATATATATATATATATATATATATATATATATATATATATATATATATATATATATATATAGCTAGACTGGAATGCTATCGATAGCAAACAAACTCCGTTGCTACCCATTTGCTTTCGATGATGGAGCTTCCAAAATGACGATCAACACTGTTAAATTAGTATGATATAGACCATTTAAACTATTTAAAATTAAATTTCATATTTTTTCGATATTCTTTTTTTATCCATCAAGTGGACACAAAAATTAACTGCTGAAAATGAATATTTCTCAAAATGTGATGATAGGAATCTTGTAATCAAGATTGATAGTATAGATTATTTTAAATTATTTAAAAAATTTTCTAACCAAAATTTAATTAATTAAGATTTCTTTACAACGTACCGTTAAACAAACAAACGTTTCATATCTATCATTAAAATTATATATTTTATAACACTTTGATCATTAGATCAATAATATCGAAAATATTTAAAATTTAATTTCTAAATATTTTTAGTGGTGTAGATTATGTTCAACGGTATTAATCGTCAATTTAGAAACTTCATTATAAAAAATAAATGGATAGCAACGAAACCTGTTTGCTACGGATAGTGTTCCAGCTCAACTCTCTCTCTCTCCCCCTTTGTTATATATATATATATATATATATATTACAAAAAATTAATATTTAAACATATTTTTTTTTATAATTAATGATTCTTAAAAATATCTTAATATAGTCTAGTGTTGTATTAGAAAACGTTAGCTAAAGCCAGCAAAAAAAAAAAAAAAAAAAAAAATTCATCATGTAAGCATAAAAAAATTTAAGATAATAATTAATAAAATCTAATATTTAATAAATTAATTTGTTATAATAGATACATGACACTTTTTAAAGTGCTAGTACTTACTATATTGTAAAGAGCCTTGAAACACTTTCCTTCTAAAAAAAACTTTTAAATTATATTAAAATTTTCTTGTAGTATATATTTTGGTTAATGCTTTATACATCTCACTTGATGTGTATATTTTATTTCCCACTTATTTAAGAATAAAATAAATTTTATTTATCATTTTGAAGTGATAAATGTCTATCTAAAATGAATTTAGTTATAAAATATACAATCCAAATGGGGTGTACATATAGCATAGCCCATATACTTTATCAGAAACTATTATCCATCTTCTTTATCCTCACCATGAGCCCATTTTTCATATGAAGTATGATATCGAGCTTTGGCAGCTCCCCCACATGCCCTTCCACCACCTCTACATGAAAATTGTAGAGCATCGCGGCAACCACCGTTTTCATCATGTTGACGGCCATCTCCTTCCCCACGCACGACAGCGGCCCGCAGTTGAAGGCTAAGAACTTGTGCGCCGGCTCGTGCTTTATCTCCCCCCGCGCGATCCACCGCTCCGGCCTAAACTCCGTGTAATCCTTCCCCCATATCCCCTCCATCCTCCCCATCGAATACAGGTCGAATATCATTAACATCCCCGGCCGCATCTTGTGCCCGCTCGGCAGCACGTCGGCCCTCGACACTCCTTTGTGCTGGACTGCCACCGGCGGGTACAGCCGCAGGCACTCACAGAGCGCCGCGTGCAAGTAAACGAGCTTTCCGACCGCCTCGCGGTCGACGAACGGAGTGCTCGTCCTGTCTTCTAGGGATAGGGTTTCTTTCGAAGCCAGTCGGCCAGGCCAATTCGCCTTTAGCCCCTCGATGATCGCCATCTCGACGTTGGGGTTCTTCGACAGGAGCCAGAAGAACCATGTCAGTGTGGCGGCCGTGGTGTTGCGCCCCGCGAGGAGGAGATTCATTGCGTTGGCTTGGAGGAACTGGTCGAACTCGACGAATTCGACCGAGTTCCAGTTGCCAGCCGATTGCTGCATGTACGTCATGAGGAGATCGGCCGGCTTTATCGTCTCGCCTTCCGTCGTGACATCCACCATCTTCCTCCTTGCCGCAATTGTCTCATCAACGAAGGCATTCATGACTCTCACCGCCGCCGCGAGCTTGCGCTCCCTCCCTATTTCAAGCCACTTCAGTACCTTTCACCAGATCTTCGGAATGATGCACCGAAAGAAGATGGCCTCGGAGGCGTCATCCAGCGCCTTGGCGAACGGGACGATCGGGAATCTATCAGAAAGGCAGCCGTGTTGGCTATTTATTTATGGATTAAATAGGTCCAACTTTCTATCTCGTGACAATAGGCCCAGAATACTAATAAGTTGAATTGGGTGAGCCTAATAAGTTGAGTGGGGCTGCGGCCAACAATAGACCTAACGGCAAGAGGCCCAACAATAGACCCAACGTTTAGGTGGGTTGAGTCCGGTCGAGACCCGTGGACGCTGTGTCTGTACGCTTTAAGTAATTGGTTGCGTATTTCTAATAGCTCGAGCTTTTGGGATTAATGATTAGCGCCAACGATCCAACAAGCCGGGGTCGACGCCAAGGATCAGAGCACATGTCGTGTCGAAAGTCAAACGCAAGAACACGTCTTGCAGGTCAACCGCCGCGCTCGAATCGGCGACGCAGCGGAGAAGCGCGGGATGAGGCCGTTCTCCACCTTGTTGCGGCTGGCGCGAAGCTCATACGATCGAAACCTGTTGTGAAAGAATCAATTACTCTAAATGCTTACTCTAAGGTAATGTTTGGTTCGGGGATTATGAGTTTGGGGATAAATTTTTTTATTCCTGAAATAGCTTGCTATTCCGGAATAGTCAGGGATAAAAGAAAATTAGTGTTTGGTTTGTAAAGCTGTTATTCTTAGTAATAGCTGAAATTGTGTTTGGTTCATTTGTTAGAATAAACGAGAATAGTAAAAAAATAAAAATAATTATAATTTTAAAATAATAATATTTTATCTAATTAATTAATATAAATTATTAATTAAATAATAATTAATATTTGTATAAATTAAAATTTATATTTTAGTAAATAATACTGTTTAATTTTTTTAAAAATTAAAGTTAAAAAAATTAAAATTTGTATAAATTTTAAAATTTATTTAATTTATAAATTTATTAAAAATTAAAGTTACAAATTTAAAAAATTATAAAATTTAAAATTTTTCTAAATTTTAAATTTTAAATTTTAATTATCTCAAAAAATGTGTAAAAGATTATACAAAAATGTTAATTTTTAAATTTTTATAAATAAAAATAAATTTATAAAAAAATTAAAAATTTATATATACAAGTATAAATTTTAAAATTTTAAAATTTTAAAATTTTAAATTTATAAAAAATTAAAGTTAAAAATTTTAAAATTTATAAATAAAAAATTTAAATTTAAGAATAGCTGGGGATAATAATATTTTATCTAATTAATTAATATAAAATATTAATTAAATAATAATTAATATTTGTATAAATTAAAGTTTATATTTTAGTAAATAATACCGTTTAATTTTATTAAAATTAAAGTTAAAAAATTTAAAATTTGTATAAATTTTAAAATTTATTAAATTTATAAATTTATTAAAAATTAAAGTTATAAATTTAAAAAGTTATAAAATTTAAATTTTTTCTAAATTTAAAAATTTAAAAATCTAATAGTAGAGAATAATAAAAAAAAAAAAGTGATAGTTATAAATTTAATATAAAATATAATTTAATAAAAATAATTTGTTATAAAAATAATTTATTGTAAAAAAAATTATTATAATATTTTAAAAAAAATAATTTATTATAAATTATAATTTAATAAAAATAATTCATTATAATATTTAAATAAAAATAATATGTATTAATATATATAATTAATAATTTTATAATAAAAATAATATATTATAATATATAATAAATTGTGTCTACATAATTTAGCTTTAACTCAATTTATAATCTTAATAAAATTTAGAATTAATTCTTAGAATAGCACTATTCCACCAAAATGGTGGAATAGTTTATTCCAAGGTATCCCGGGATAGCCGAGAATACCAAGGTTTGATCGGGATAAAATATCCCAGCCAAAAATCATGTCGTTTGGAATGAATAGTGGGATAAAGTGGGTTATTCCATCTTTATCCCTTAACCAAACACTGCCTAAGAGAAAACAGTATTTTTTCTATTACACATTTTAAGCTTGCCACTTTGTAACAAATCAAGGCGTGAGAATTTCCTAATCTGATCGATTATATGTTCTAAAAGGTTTAAGCTATGTATGCTAGATAACATATACCATCTGAGACACTATTGTGTCTATAATATGTTCAAGCTAATATTAGAGAATGGTTCTTTCGAAGTTGCATACGCATGCACGCAGCACCTGCGGTCCGGTCATCAGGTTGTGTCACTGATTAAGGGGCACACGCGATTGAAGGGATTTTTTTTGGCCCTCTTATGTCGCAATATTTTTTTTACTATCAAACGAGATTGAGTAATACTCAAAATTGTTGCGTACCCACACAAATATATATATATATATATATATATATATATATATATATATAAAGTAGAGTTAAATTATTATTGATAGTGTGCAATAGCATGTACTATCAAAATTTTTATTATATACCTGAAATATTATTGACAGCATATGAATATTATTTAATACGATTCCACCTAATACTACTAGAGATCCCATTTGGTTAGGTGATAAAGTGGGATTCTACCGAACAAAATATTTTTTGACCAAAATATTTTATTTTAAGTATAAATTTTATTATTTTTTATTTGGTGCTATATTAATATATATTGTTTATATTTAAATATTATAATAAATTATACTTAAATATTATAATAAATTATTTTTATTAAATTTAAGTTTATGTAGAATTTGAAAAAACAAATTTATAAAAATATTTTTATTAAATTATAATTTATAATAAATTACTTTTATCAAATATAATGATAAATTATTTTTATAATAATTTTTTTTATTAATTTATATTTTATACTAAATTCAACCATCATATTTTGTTACTATTCTCTACTATTTTACAAAATTATCCAAACAAATACAAATTTAATTATTTCCGATAATAACAATATTATAAATCAAACAATACAATTATTTTCACTCCTAATTATTCTGAAATAATAAATTATTTCAGAAATAAAAAAGATTATTTCAACATTATTCGTTATCCTCGCTCGAACAAAGCCAAACCAAACCAAACGAAACATAAAATTCCAATGGATAAAAAGTTGAGGAGAAATATTATTTTATACTATTAATAGTATTCTACCAGGAACTCTTATCCCTCTTCTTTATCCTGACCCTGAGCCCATATTTCATGTGAAGTATGATAGCGAGCTTTGGCTCCACCACATGCCCTTCCACCACCTCTACATGAAAATTGTAGAGCATCGCTGCCACCACAGTTTTCATCGTGTTGAAGGCCATCTCCTTCCCCAGGCACGACCGCGGCCCGCAGTTGAAGGCTAAGAACTTGTGCGCCGGCTCGTGCTTTACCTCCCCCCGCGCGATCCACCGCTCCGGCCTAAACTCCATGCAATCCTTCCCCCATATCCCCTCCATCCTCCCCATCGAATACAGATGGAATATCATTATCAACCCCGGCCACACTTTGTCCCCGCTCGGCAGCACGTCGGCCCTCGACACCCCTTTGTGCTGAATCGCCACCGGCGGGTACAGCCGCAGGGACTCGCATAGCGCCGCGTGCAAGTAAACGAGCTTTCCGAGCGCCTCGCGGTCAGCGAACGGAGTGCTTGTCGTGTCCTCTAGGGTTAGGGTTTCTTTCGAAGCCGGTCGGCCGGGCCAATTTGCCTTCAGCTCCTCCACGATCGCCTTCTCGACGTCTGGGTTCTTCGACAGGAGCCAGAAGAACCATGTCAGTGCGGTGGCCGTCGTGCTGCGCCCAGCGAGTAGGAGGTTCTTCGCGTTGGCATGGAGGAACCGGTCGAACTTGACGAATTCGACTGAGTTCCGGTTACCGGCCGATTGCTGCATGTACGTCGTGAGTAGATCGGCCGGCTCGATCGTCTCGCCTTCCGTCATGACCTCCACCTTCTTCCTCCTCGCAGCAATTGTCTCGTCGACGAAGGCATCCATGACTCTCGCCGCCGCCGCGAGCTTGCGCTCCCTCCCTATTTCAAGCCACTTCATCACCTTCCACCCAATCTTCGGAATGGCGTGCCGATAGAAGATGGCCTCGGAGGCATCGTCCAGCGCCTTGGCAAACGGGATGGTCGGGAAGCCATCGGAAAGGCAGCCGGGGTCGACGCCAAGGACCATCGCGCACGTCGTGTCGAAAGTCAACCGCAAGAACACGTCTTGCAGGTCGACCACCGCGTTCGACTCGGCGAGGCGGCGAAGAAGCGGGATAAGGCAGTTTTCTACCTTTTCGCGGCTGGCACGGAGCTCGTACGCTCGAAACCTGTTGTGAAACAATCAATTACCCATTTTGAGCTTACCACTTTGTAATAAACCAAGACGTGAGAATTTCCTAACGTGATGATATGTTCCGAAAAGCTTAAGCTTTGTATATTAGATAACATATACTATCTGAAATACTATTGTGTCTATAGCAGGTTTGAATTATTAGAGAACGGTGCTTTTGATGTTGCATATATATGCATGCAGCACCTGCGGTCGGTCATCAGGTTGTGGATCATCTGCCGCTGCGCGCGCCACGTCTCGCCGTCGGTGTTGATCAGGCTCTCTCCGAACAGCTCGAAGATGTCGGCGAAGTCCGGGCCCTTGGGGTAGATGGCGGAGCGCATGTTGAACACATGGTTGACGTTCGCGGGGTCGCAGGTGAAGAGTATGTCCATGCCGAGGAGCCAGGGCCCACGGAAGACGAAGGTCCAGCGTGTCGCAGCGAAGACGCAGACGGCGTAGTCGTGGAGGTGGTGGAGGTGGACCGGGGCGCTGGGGAGCATGCCGAGCACCGGCCAATTCACGGGGATAAGGCTGCGGCGGTTGACGCGGCGGAGGTGGAGGAAGAGGAAGAGGAAGGAGAGGAGGAGGATAAGGAGGAGGAGCAATGAAGTGCATGTAGTAGTATCAGTGAAGAAGGTGACTAAGTTCACACATGACCTAGTCCAAGCCATAGTTGTGTTTGTGTTGAAAAGCGAGAGAGTTAAGTGATTAGGCCAAGTTTAGAGTAAGGTGCGTGATCATCAAAGAGTTGGGTCATGTTTGTATATATAGGTGATAAATGTAGTTGCCAGCGCCTCCTCAATTAAAAGCAATGCATCTCACAGTTCGAAAAAATATTTATTATAAAAGGCGTTTTTAGATGTCGGTCGGAAAAAGGGTCCCCAAAGTTTTTTATGATATTACATATATTGACCTTCCAAAAGGCATAGTCATATTATATCCAATTAATTTATTAAATTATAAATTTTATTATTCAACTAATTATTTACTAAATTTTAAAAATTATTATCGTCGTAACCGTATATTTTTTAATTCAATAGCTAAAAAATTAATAGCACCAATCACTTCATACTATTAATAGTATTCCAACCTCTCTCTCTCTCTCTCTCTCTCTCTCTCTCTCTCTCTCTCTCTCTCTCTCTATATATATATATATATATATATATATATATATATATATTTCAGCTTAATTCTATCTGTGTTACTTACCGATGCTTTCAGATATAATAGTAAATTATTTTTTTATCGATTTTAAGTATTGTAAAACAATAAAAACATTATTTTTAAATATTAATTTTTTGTATAGTGGTGTGTATATATATATATATATAGTTCAGCTACTATACTATTGATAGCACTAAGCATTTGGTGCTATTAAGTTTTCTACCCTTAGATCAATCTCTTTAATCATTTTCACCCGTTAGATTTTACTATTTTTCCAACCACCCATTAAACCCAAGAGACCCACTATTATCTAAACCACACATCTTTTAATCCAAGAGTTAATAACTTAATAGCACCAATAACTTGGTGCTATATATATATAGAGAGAGAGAGAGAGAAAGAAAGAGAGAGAGAGAGAGAGAGAGAGAGAGAGAGTTCATATGTTTTTAAAACACAAACACATTCATATTTATGAATTTTTTATTATTAAATTTGTATTGAAATTTATGTTTTTTTTTTTTTTCTCTCTCTTTAGTTGACTTTAAAATAGCACAAATCATATGCTTTTAAAAGAGTCAACTATATTTGTGAATTTTTTATTATTGGATTTTTATTTTTTATTTTTTCTTTCTCTTTCTTAAGTTGACTTTACAATAGTATAAATTTCAATACAAATTCAATGATAAAAAATTCAAAAACATAAATTGGCTTGTACTTTTAAAAGTATATAAGTTTATATATATATATATATATATATATATATATATATATATATATATATATATATATATATATATATATATATATAAGATTTTATATTTGTAAAAGTATCAAGTCATTAGTGCTTATAGGTTTTAGCTCTTGGATGAATAGATATGCGGTTAGATGATAATGGGCCCCTTGGATTAAGTAAGTGATTGGTGGAATAAAATAATCTAAGCGATGAAATTAGTCAAAGAGATGAATCTAACGGTAGAAAACCTTTATGATAACCCCAAACACTTGATGTTACAATCAATTACCTATTAAATCCGAAGAAACTTATTATTATAGCCGTACTTTTTTTAATCCAAAATCAAAAATTTAATAATATTAATTATTTGGTACTATATATATATAACACTAAATAATTAGTGTTATTAAATTTTCGACATAATAGTTATTGAAAATTAATAATTTTAAAATTATTTAATTATAAAGTAAATTATATCAAAAAATTATATAAAAAAAAAAAAATTAAAATTTCATACAACCTAAATTATAT